>JAEQBA010000209.1:0-600000 GCA_019434445.1 Phalangium opilio | reverse complement strand
AACTGGAGATTGACGTAGGGAAACGTCTCAGATTCTCGTAAAGCGACGTCTGGTGAGGCGCTGTCAAAAGCTAAGTAATGCAGACTAAAAACGAAGATGAAAGTTCTGCAAAGTAAACCGAGTGTAGTCTGCAATTCTCGCTTCCGTCGTTCTCGAACTAGCACGAGCTGTAAGTCTCTATCATTACGAAGGTTGTTTCATACTTATGGAACTTATTTTAAAATCTTATGGTAATATGGATTGCCAACTTACAAAAGGCAAGCGAACACATGGTTATTGTTACGAGAAAAGTCTAGTCCCTCAGTCGTGGCAAGGCTTCCATCTGCGGTCCAATATAATTGGTAATCGGTCGCCTTGTATACGGTCAATTTCCATAAAATTATGAAAAAAGGCATACGCTAAAGCGGCTAGTTGTCCGACGTCAATAATAGCCGAGTTAGGAATAACGTTTCTTACAACGATTTAACTGAACGTAAAGCCCATAACTAGCTGACCATGAGAACAATTAATTTCAATTATGCTTATTATTCAAGAAAACTAGGGTTGTAAGTCGGAAAAATATTAACCGGAAAACTCCCGCGGCATATTTTTCGGAAAATTTTCCGTATTTGTCTCGCTACCAATTTTTCACTTAAATATTTTTTATTCCCGAATAATTTTGTATTTTGTGAGCTCCATCATGCTAGTTACTATTTTAGGGTGAGGTCCATTTAAAATCGCAATATAAGCAAGGCGGGAGGGAGATAGATTGTAGATAGCCCAGTATAGAACCCCTCCCTTCAACATTTAACGAAAATTTTAATTATTTTATTGGCTTACTTAAACTACGTTTTGATAACGTTACTGACGGGGGCGGCGATAAATACGTAGTTCCATTTTACCTCTGCCGCTTGGACCCGCCTCTTCTTTCATACCCCCCCCCGCCCGTCCCGTGGAAGGGGTGTCGTGGACTTTGATGCGTGCCCGGATTACTCTGTTCTCCATTCCAGCTTCTAAAATTACTTGGATCCCTGATAACACTTACGAATAGAGAAGTAAACAATATAATTACAAATAATCTGTTAGTGAATGTTTTATTACTTATGATTTATAATTGTAATACAAGATCGAACTAACTTGATACCTCATACGTCATACAGAAACACACCAAATTTAAAATTCATTTATAGGGTTGGTACCGGTAATTGTGAACAATTCTAAATGTGAACACTTTTTCTTTAAAATTTTGTAACTAATTTTTGGGCGGCTCAAATTTATTTTAAAAGGACTCAATTTGTAGATTGAATATCGAGGATTACGATAAAAATGGTCCGAATGTTGTAGGAATACGTGGATGAAAGATACGAACCAATATACGCACCAAGTCGGACTGATCAACTTAAGTTGATGCCAATTTTAGGTGTTTCTTAATACAATACCATCGGGGAATAAGCTTTAGCAAGAGTTACAATAATCCCACGATAACAAACCTTTAACCATTAGATAGATCACGTTTTTTTGCTATAAATTTGATATTAAAATCTCTGGTTTCGATTCAAAAATAGAGTTGGAAAAAACCAAGTAAAAATTGCAAATGTGAACACGACGTTTCAAGGTTAATTCGAATCCTTTTTAAGCTATTTTACTAAAATATTAAACGTAACAGTGGTGTAAACAAGCTACTTTCGGATAATATTAACTTTAAAATACATCATTTACCCAATAAAAGACTCAAATTTCGCGCCTTTAGTAAAGTTATCAATTTAGCCGTAAGAGGGCCGTAGCTACCACTACTTACTGAGCGGGAAAGCGAGATCGCGAGTCAGCTGTTATGCTAGGGACTGAATAAAATGTGACTTCTCAACGAATTATTGAGCATTTTGACTCAGGTATTGTTTTCAACTATATTATCCAATTATCACTTATCAAATCTGCGTAAACTTTAACCCGGGTGCATGAATTTAGGCCCTACGTATTGGTAGCTATTTTCCTAGGGCCTTTTTTATTCCTCCCATTTGATTAGCATTGGTGTTCACATTTGGGTCCCGCGTTCACTATTTAGGGTCAGGGTGTTTACATTTACCAGCGATTGTTCACATTTGGGGTCCTGTAAGGGGTTTTGGAAATGGGGTATTGTGCAAAATTTAAAAGAGTTAAAAAGCTGAAAACAAAAACGATTTGTGTCTAAAGAACCATATTTCATGTCCTGAAAGTTTCAGGTGTCTAACGTTAGCGCCATGGAAGTTATTCAAAGATTTGTAAAAAGTGTTCACAATTACCAGTACCAACCCTAGTACTTTAAAAGTAGAAAGCTTTCTTTTAAATTTACGTGTCGTTATTCCTTTAAAAGCAGCTCCTTGTATTATGCCTTAAACGAGCGGCTACCGTATCGTATCAGTGGTGTGCGAGTACTCGACTCGATACCTAATAACAACATATTTAAATACTCAAGAAAGTTTCAAGTAGCTTTTTAATTTCTTAAATACTCGAACATTATTCGAATCCAAGGCTTATAACTTTAGTAGAGGATGTGCTCCTGAGCATTTATTTTGAAATTAACTTGATTAATATTTAATTGTTCCTTAACAATCATTTAAGCATGTTAAATATTAGGTAACTGAACAGCTTCGTTATTTTCAAGAAATTTACTCGATTAATACTCCATTAGTAAATATTAGGGACTCTATAAATACTCAAAAAAAGAGTACTCGATATGAAATTATTTTTGATACTCAGACTCGGCTCGAAACCGAAAAACCGGGACTATCACACCACTGCTATTTACATTTGTATAGCAACAAATAAAGTTTAAATTCAATTTTAAACTTTTTTTTTTTAATTTCAAAATTAATCGAGCATCCAGAACGTATGAATATAATCAATATGAAATTTTCAAGCGCTTGTTCAGAGGAAGTTTTGTCTTCCTGTTCTTCAAATGGATCACTCCTCGGACTATAAGCTCCAAAACGAAAGCCAAGATAGCCACACATATCCCCATTGAATAAATTAAAAAGAATGGCGTAACCAGACTCTTGGAACTTCTCTCTCCCTCGTGGAAATCAGTTTTCTTCTCCGTAACGCACCGGTCTTCCAACATCCAATATTCTTTTTCGATAGTCGCGTCGATAATGCCAGAAGCGTAAAAATACCGAATCCTAATCAACAGTTTTCAATATATCATTAAAATTAAATTGTAGAATGAAATAGTAGTTTAACCAGAAGTAAGATGAGACTAGAAGTGAAGGGCTCTAGCATTGGTAGTAGATCCTGGCACTAGTGAACAAATTTGGGGATTTTATGCCGCTTCCATCGCGCCTACACTAGAGAGAAAAAAATTGGTCGAGTTCCAAAAATATTTCCTACCCCCTTCCCCTCAACCTAAAGCCGCGGAACACGTACGCCTGTGCTTGAATCCAGTTCGGCCGTCTACCGCCACGAGCGTCTCACGTTTTGGAGGGAAAATTCAGAAACCGCTACCAGAGGTCCAACCGTTGGTGTCTTATCAAGAATATTCACTTTCGCCAAGTGAAGAATTTGGTTACGTCGATACTTCTAGTTCCTTATCTTACTTCTGGTTTATCGAAGAGAAAATAGAAGAGAGAATAACACTTGGTTCAAAATCTAACTTTATCATCACTTTCTACCTCGTTAGGGGGTCGTCCAGTTTTAACCCCCCCCTTAAAACTTAGAGTAGCCAATTAGAACGCTAGAGGTTATATAGTGTTTTTGAGTAGTAGCGCTGCACAAGGGACTCGGTCATCGTCTTCCGCCTCTGAGCCCGTAGTCTGCTTTGCGGGAACCATTTTCTCTCTCTGAAAGCTGAGAGGAGGCTATCCTGGGAGGGGGAGGTGGTCGCGACGCTAGAGCGGTAGAAATTTAACCCCTCAAACCAGGCAGAAGTATTATACTCTCTTCTATTTTCTCTTGGTTTAACATGTATGCGCACATTGTATTTATTGTTTCCAACATAGTTTGATTTATTTTTCTCATTGAAATTGCAAGGGCGTTACTTTGCAAATGAACTTCTTTCGGAGTTCGGTAGAAAATGGGCAAAACCTTTAAATGTTCTTCGCAATACTCTTTCATTTCTTTCAAAGAATCATGGAACGTCAAAAAAACCAGGTTTCCCTTCTCGACACGATGAAATGAAGACAAAGAATCTGGAGGTTGATCTCTTCGGGCGTTAATTTCTTCTTTAATTGGATCCGGCAGGTTCTAATCAAAATGTATATTTTAATCTTTGAAACATTGAAAATGAATTCACTTGAAATGAACTAGCTTTTTACTTCTCCGTGTGACGATGACGTCACGGAGAGGTTTTGACACCAATCTGAACGTATAGGTTTACAACAACCCTACCATGCACTATTCTTCACATTATTCTACATAGACATTAATCTGTACTTATTGGCTTCTACTCCATTTTCATCGCGATTGGCTAGCCTTCAAATGGCGTTGCTTCCAAAAGGTTCAAGCAACTGCACTGTTCTTTTTGAGAAATATGCCCTAAATTTCATGAAAATTCGTACGCTAAAAGCCAAAAGTCAATAAATGTTTCCAATGATTTTGGAAAAAAGGTTTCTCGACTCGGAGAGATAATATTTTGGTTTCTCTATTTGTTTAATGCTACTTTGTGGTAAATAAAATTCACATTAATGTTAATTTAACTAGAGCGTAGTTAAATTTGTATTATACCTAAAGTGATTGTCTACCATTGGGTCGAATCCCATTGGATCGAATGTCTCGTTCGACCGAATCCCATTAGACCGAATACCGCAATTTGGGCGGTTTTCCAATCATGAATTTTCCTTTCAATCCTATTTTTCTATTGATTTTCCTATTAAACTTCTTGTTATTGCAGAAAATACTAAACCAAACGTAACCTAATATAACAGTAATGTTTTGGAAAAGGCATATTTTTGGAGAAGTCAATGAAGCTAAATTTCAATATTTTGGAAAAGGCGTAACATTGTTAAATGATTTATAAATTATTACTAACCTAATTTAACCAAACCTAACCTAACATAGAAGTAATGTTTTGGAAAAGGCATATTATTTGAGAAGTCAATGAAGCTAAACATCAATATTTTGGAAAAGGCGTAACATTGTTAAATGAATTATAAAATATTACTAACCTAACCTAACCTAACCAAACCAAACCAAACCTAACCTAACATAACAGTAATGTTTTGGAAAAGGCATATTATTTGAGAAGTCAATGAAGCTAAATTTCAATATTTTGGAAAAGGCGTAACATTGTTAAATGATTTATAAAATATTACTAACCTAACCTAACCTAACCAAACCTAACCTAACCTAACCTAACCTAACCAAACCTAACCTAACCTAACCAAACCAAACCAAACCTAACCTAACCTAACCTAACCAAACCAAACCAAACCTAACCTAACCTAACCTAACCTAACCTAACCTAACCTAACCTAACCTAACCTAACCCAACCTAACCTAACCTAACCTAACCTAACCTAACCCAACCTAACCTAACCTAACCTAACCTAACCTAACCAAACCTAACCTAACCTAACCTAACCAAACCTAACCTAACCTAACCTAACCTAACCTAACCTAACCTAACCTGACCAAACCTAACCTAACCTAACCTAACCTAAAAATAAAATTGATTTTCTTATTAAACTTCTTGATACTGCAGCAAATAATATGTGTTCACCAATAACATTCTTCAATAAATTTCAGAAAATAACTTCCATTTTTGGAAATTGTCTAACCCTAACCTAACCATACCTAACGTAATCTAACCTTACCATTAAGAGATCTCCCTCCCAAGTACTGACGGCGCTCGATGCTGCTTAACTTCTTCGATCATCCAAATCACTTTATCCATTGCGCTACTGGAGCCCGGCAACTCAAGGAAAACGCTATGATTTTATATGTGTAAACCCATCCCATTCAGTCGAAAGCTCTTCCATTTAAATATTCCCATTCAGTAGAAAATCGCTCTTTGGGCTATAAATTGTTTTAAATTTGGCTACAATTTTAGAAATTTGAATTCGATCCAACGGGATTCTATCCAATAGGATATTACCCCTAAAGTTAGGCAGTGTTTTGAGTTTTTTATGCTTGGAAGACACACTTCCATCTATGAGCACGCTCCCTAGTTATTGAAGAGTTTACTTGCCATTAAGACTGAGTTTAGTCCTTGAGAGTTGCCTTCGATGCATATATTGAGGTTGTCGTACTCAAGAATGTCGCTTATTTTGTCAATAAACTTGCAAGTTCCACTGACTAGGTTTGCAAGAATGATCGAATTCAGAATGTTATGAAACACAATCATTGAAAGCCACCAAACCATGAGTAATGCACTTTTCGATGATTCTTTATTCTTGAATGAACTAGCTACAATATTATTATTATTATTATTATGCTTTTGTTTTGGCGCCAGAGCGGGATCGTGCTGGAGCCGGAGCGGGATCGTGCTGGAGCCGGAGCGGGATCGTGCTGGAGCCGGAGCGGGATCGTGCTGGTGCCGGAGCGGGATCGTGCTGGTGCCGGAGCGGGATCGTGCTGGTGCCGGAGCGGGATCGTGCTGGTGCCGGAGCGGGATCGTGCTGGGAAGTTTTTTGTGAGAGGCTTTGATTCAATGTGAAAGATCTTACATTGTTTGAGAATTGCTTCAAAATAACTCCAAAGGTATTCGAAACCGTGATTATTTTTCCTGTGACGAAGGCGTTCCATCCAGAAACTAAGCAATGATAGTATCAAGTACGACCAAAATATAGACCATGGCAACTGATAACAAAAATATACAGAAAATTAATGATGGAATACTTTTTCAATATAATTTTTCTCTGAATAAAATAAAATTACCCAAGTTGGTATGTTGGAAATACTAGTTAAAGGTGAATTAGTTTTAAAATTAGGACGCTTGGATAATAAAATAATTCTTGAATAATAAAGTTCAGCGGTGAATTTCCATGCGTCGTGTCTCGCCTTTGTAACAGCGAAGGGATACAGACATAAATCATGTCTTCCCTAATTAAAAGTAAAATATGTCATTTGTGTAAATTATAAGTATGCACTAAACCCCGAAATGATAGTTCTAGTCATTCTTCTTCTCTCAGATATTTAGTGAAAAATACTGTATACTTGCATTTCCATAATTAATTAGAGTCCAACTAAATAGCGTAAAAGTGTGATAGTTTTAGAATAACGAGTTTATTCAAATGCATAGTCTTTTGACAAATTAGTTTGTCTTTAAAATTATCATAAGTTTAGAAGTTATGTTCCATAAGTATGACACGACCTATATTTCGTAATGCTAGAAATTTACAGCTCGAGCTGGTTCGAGTATGACAAGCAAGAATTGACTGCACTCGGGTTAATTTTGCCGGTCCGTGACATTTAGGCGCCGCCATTTAGCCGCCAAGACAATTAGGCGCCGCGACATGTAGGCTCCGTGACATTTAGGCGCCGCGACATGTAGGCTCCGCGACATGTAGGCTCCGTGACATGTAGGCTCCGTGACATGTAGGCTCCGTGACATTTAGGCGCCGCGACATGTAGGCTCCGTGACATTTTGGCGCCGCGACATGTAGGCTCCGTGACATTTAGGTGCCGCGACATGTAGGCTCCGTGACATTTAGGTGCCGCGACATGTAGGCTCCGTGACATTTAGGTGCCGCGACATGTAGGCTCCGTGACATTTAGGCGTGGAGACATTTATATGCCGATAATATTTCCACTATTTCTTCTAAAAATCCGTAGGACCTCTCAATTTGGCAAACCGCGTATTGTCCCTGTGCGTCACTGCATGGCTATGTTCGCAATCTCATATTAAAGGACACGAAACCATACCTGTTTTTACAAAACATATCCTAAAATAATAAAAAAAAACCCTAACCGAACCTAAGTTGGGAAGTCAATGAAGATAAACAACAATATTATGGAAAAGCATATTATTTTGGGAAATCAATGAAGATAAATAACAATATGGTTGAATTCTGATGTCAGTTGAATAAAAAGAATATAAGCCTAAAAGTACTTGTCTTGTTCCTTTATTAAATATCTCAAATCTTTCACGAAAATTATACTGCAATGTCGCGGCGCCTAATTGCCTCGGCGCCAAATTGCCTCGGCGCCTAAAGGTCTCGGCGCCTAATTGTCACGGAGCCTCAATGTCTCGGTGCCTAATTGTCACGGAGCCTCAATGTCTCGGTGCCTAATTGTCACGGAGCCTAAATGTCTCGGTGCCTAATTGTCACGGAGCCCTATGTCTCGATGCCAAATTGTCGCGGTGCCTAAATCACCGGCGCCTAAGTGTTGGCACCCAAATGTCCTGTTCCGTAATTTTGCAGTCCATCTTCCTGTTTAGTCTGTTCTAAGCATTTGACAGCGCCTCACCAGGCCTCGCTTTACATTTAACCTACAAGCTCTCAGTAACCTGTGATAAACTTATGGTACATATCTTATGAACTTATGTAAGTATCTTATAATTACTGTTTTTTCTGTGGAAATTATGATTTAAAAATAATAAATTACTTTAGTCTCGATGCCATGGCCATAGCTAGGTCTATTATGGGACCTCTTGAGTTTTCGAAGTAAGTGCCTGGATTGGCACCAGTTTCCCAGTAGACCAGAGGCTTGTACTTTAAAGGTAAAATGTGTTAGATATAGCTAGTCTAATGCTATTTGATTTTGTTAAAGTTATGGTTATATGAAATGGAAGGGGGTCTATTCCAAAGTGATAACCGTGGCACTTATAGATACTCATAGAAACAAACGTTGAATCGTTCAAATTATTTTATGGTCAGTAAAATATCCTTGAAAGTCATATTTACGAACAAAAGAAAGGCCAATGTACAATTAAAATTAGAAACAACTAGGTATCAAGTCATATCTACAAGGGCCTACCGGCCCTGTAGAATATTGGGTCGAAAGACACTGGTAATACACATTGCGACTCAACATTATAGTTTCATCTACTTAAATATTAAGTATTCAATTTAATGCGAAATTAACTCTAGTTGTTTCAATTTTTAGCATCTAAAAATTGACTTTGATAGAACTAGCTTGATCGAGGCTGTGAAAAAAACTGCGCCTTCTTGGTGTTTACATCTGGAAATTGACTCAAAACGGAAAGTGACTAATTATGTTAAACCTCATGAAGGTTTTGGTGAGCATAATTAGAAAATCCCCCTGCATTTTTATCGTTTTCCTACTATACTTACGTGCTGTTTTTCAATGCTTATATCCATATTTCTTCACGTTACCTTCTAATTAGTATGGTTTTATTTTCTTCAGTTCAAATTTTCACCATTCGTTTCCGAGGTTGGCTACTCAGTGTTTTCATAATCCAAATCCATACTTATGTCTTTACGAGCACTTTAAAGGTTTTTATATAAACGAGTTAATGGAAACTCAATTCAGGTCAAGTGTTTTTCCCGTGTTTTTACAAAGAATTCGCCTTCAACACAATTTCTATGAAACCTGTTACCAAATGCAAATAGAATTAACCGAAAGTGAGGGAAAAAGATACCGTTGGGCTCCCATGAGACACGTGATTCACCTTTCTTCTGACACAAACAATTAGCATTGCATGATCAATATCCTACAAACGAAAATCTTTCATTGTTCTTTATGCGTCACTCTCTTGTTATTTTTATATCAGTTTGTCTTTGCTATAACTCGGTCTTAATGTATCAGTAAGAACATTTGAAACATATTTTCTTTTTTAGTGCTATAGTGCATTATTTTTTGTAAGAAATTTATAGCTCATATTGTTGTTGATACAATAAATGAGGTGCGGTTTAATGGATACGGTTTAATAAACTCTGAGAGGAAATGTTACTGTTATGTAGAAGTTTCTATCAGAAGCCAATGTGAACGGAAGTTGCTAAATATCTATGCTCGTAGTCCCGGAATATTTCAACTTTTTAACAAAAATGCACTGTTGTTGAATGCAGCTTCATTGCGGAATCATAGATAAACCTCTTCTCATGACATGACATCATAACTCCCCATAGATGAATTCATAAAACCCTACCCCTCATGCATTCTAGAATATACGGTTGTAGTAAATTCGTTCAAGAAACGCTACCCATGATGCGCTAATCCAAATACGTATAGTCATAGTTCCTTTTCGCAGTTCAAAACATTTCAAACGCAAACATTTATTAGTTAAAAACTGCCTAAGTTTCAAGTAATATTGTTCCCAATTCTCCGTTCCCAGGTCGCCGAAACAATGTCAATCGACCTACAAACTGCCCCGAAAACTGCAAGCGGTAAGATGTAACCGAAGGCAGAATATTTTTAATTCTTGGCTATTCTTTAGACAGGGTTCGTACGGAACCTGGATAACCTGGAAAACCTGGATAAGTCAGGGATATGGAAAATAGGGGAATAAGTCAAGGATTGACACATTTTTCCTAAAAAGTCAGGGATATATTAGGGTGTTAGTTTGGTATATCAATCCATGCTTCGAGCAATGCTAAATATGAGCCAGGTGTGAAAAGTGGTCTCTGGTAAATGCCTTAAAATGGTCAGGGATATTGGGAAAATTTGGTCAGGGATAACCTGGAAAAGTCAGGGATTTTGAATGAAAAAATTTCGTACGAACCCTGTTAGAAGTTTAGAATGCTTAAAAAAACTTTCATCACTTATTAATTTTAATATTTCACGCTGAAACCAAAACAATCCAACTTTGAACACTTCTTCTCTCACGTTTGACGTTTTCTAGCGAGTAAAGTTATTATTGATCAGAACAACAAAATCTTTTTGCCTAGTTTCCTTTGTTTTAACGACACTCTTGGTTTCGTAACATTTGACTTTCTGAACCGATTTCTTATTCTGCTACGTTTTGTGCAATGAGTCTTAATCAATATGTTAGTGTGACGTAATATTTGAGGTTCTTTCCATTTATTCTCGCCAAATTCATATCCAACGTCGATTTTTCTATTTTGGGAATCATTCTTACTTAAAGTCATTGTACTTTGACCCAGGGTGTAATAAAAAGAAATTGGCAGTAAATGAAAATTTTTAGAAACCTTTGCGGAAACTGTGTCTTCCAAGAGTGTAATAGACCTATGTAATTGAAAGTAAAACACTAATTTCATACAGCTTCAAGTTGTTTATTTCATTATGCAAAACTACAGAAAGATGGTGTTTGTTTAAAAATACCTTCACAACTAATTAACAATATTTTTAGAGCACTAAATAAAACAATCTTATCTTGGAGCCCCGAAAGCTCAGTTTAGTTGCGAATTTAACCTACTGATCAAAAGTTATTCCAATATATATATATATAATGCAAGTACATATTTAGCATTTTTCAGCGAAGTATAAGGGACTTTACAGATTTATTTATAACTTAACAGTTTTCTATTATGCATTAAACGAACATGAAGCATTTTCACTCATAAATCGAAGAAAACTATCGTCTAAAATTTATCGAACGTCCAGAGAATAATTTCATTGAAGTTACAACAGAACTTATTTACTCATTTCGTTTTGGGTTATAAGTTGGCAAAGTTGAAGAGACCCAAATGTTTTGAAACTTAAATCACTAATATTTGATCATTCATGATGTAACCTTCCGTAATAATTCAGGGACCTCCTGGGTTTCTACTCCAGGGGTGTAAGGTTACATAGAGGATTAACACACAGAGTTACCTCTGACCTTTCCCCGTACTATATAAGCATCGACTGCTTATCACTATTAAGTCAGTTCTTCTTTACTACTAAGACGTAGTAGTATGCTCGAGCATAGGGCGTCTTCGCCCAAGTATTGGACTTCATCATTAATTAGTAATTATTATTATTATTATTATTTCTTTAATTATATAATGCAAGTGGCATTTAATTATTATTTAATTAGTTTAGTTAATAAAGTATGATTGAAGCTAAGGAAAAGTGTAGTCTATTCTTAGTATTAGCCAAGGTTTTTATGGCCACGTGGGGCGAGTTTAGAAATCTCGCAAGCGTGGTTACATAAATGGCGAGCTTGCCAGGACCCGAAGAGTCCTGGTCCATTTAGATTTTGCTTTGGCTATGCTAAGCCTTAGTGTAATCGTGGTTAGTGATTATTAATTGTTAGAACTTAAGATAAGGTAGTGACTTGCGGACTTGGACTACCCGTGACAGCACTATTGAGTTTGTAGGGGGCTCAAAACCTTTCTTTAAGCATTAATTCACTACGATCACGATGTTCAACTCATACTCAACTCTTCAAAAGCAAGTTTAATTACTTGGCTTATCTCAATGGGACACTCCCTTAAGAGAAGATCTACAGTCAGCAATCAACGCCTACAGAGGACGATCATGAGTCAAGTTCTTCAACGGACGGTGGGACTGCAGACCACCCCCTGCGGAGACTTCCTCAACCACATCGTCTGATACGGCTGCTCCAGATCTGACTAGACGTATTCTAAACATGGGAGGAAGAAAGCCAGGACGAGCCAACCGTTGCTACAGTTCCTGCTTTCATCAAATTTCCTTATAACTTTAAATGATTAACCTAGTATGCTAGTTAACTGGAATCTTTTAACTATCTGTTACATTGTTTAAAGTTAATTACTATTATTCTGTTATTATGTTAAAATTAGAAGATTTATGTAATTAAGTTTTCTGCCGATGAAGTCCAAATCTTGTCGTCTGGGGGGATGTAACCTTCCGTAATAATTCAGGGACCTCCTGGGTTTCTACTCCAGGGGTGTAAGGTTACATAGAGGATTAACACACAGAGTTACCTCTGACCTTTCCCCGTACTATATAAGCATCGACTGCTTATCACTATTAAGTCAGTTCTTCTTTACTACTAAGACGTAGTAGTATGCTCGAGCATAGGGCGTCTTCGCCCAAGTATTGGACTTCATCATTAATTAGTAATTATTATTATTATTATTATTATTTCTTTAATTATATAATGCAAGTGGCATTTAATTATTATTTAATTAGTTTAGTTAATAAAGTATGATTGAATCTAAGGAAACAAGTGTAGTTATTCTTAGTACTAGCCAAGGCTTTTATGGCCACGTGGGGCGAGTTTAGAATTCTCGCAAGCGTGGTTACAATATATAAGATACATTAAGGATATGGTTGATAAAATACCAATCAAACTTAATAAATTCTTTTGGTCCTTAGAAACTAACGAGTTTTACGTCTTTATAATTTAAGATATATGCATTTTAAATAAAATGGTGATGGTGGTATTTAATGACGATAATGCATTAACAATAAACAACTTTAATATATTCTAATCATATTGCACAACTGAACCACTTGCGATAGGAATAAAAGAGGGGTGGCAGTTAGGATTTCACAAATGGCACTAGATGTCGCTTTTCTGAGGTTTTAAACTGGCGGCAAATTCGAAACTATGGGAAATTGTTAGCAACGACGAAGTGTAATCTGCTAAGTTCGGCTCGACAAAGAAAGCAAAAAACCGGTCAATAAACCGGTTCATTATGCTGAACGGTTTCCGAGTTCGAAAAATACTAGTTTACATTTGGTGTACGTTTTGACACGTGTCAATGGCGTGTGCATGGAAATTTCAACCTATCACAGCCCTTAAGTTTTTCCCATAAACTGCCAATGAAATGCCATAAGTTTGATTTGGATTGACCAATGAGCGAGCTTAGGAGAGGTAGGAGGATATTTCCTTGGCAGCTGAATTCGGACACAGACATTATGAACTCCAATATTTCAATTACCCACTTCTCTAGTTTAGCAGACGATGTGCCCTGGTCAATGGTCATGGACCAGGTTATTTAGTAGTTTAAAAAAAATCCTTATTTCCAACCCTGGTCCACCATAAGCGAAAGACGTGACGCCATGCGAGAGTGCGCCGTACGAATTTACTTTCGTCATCGCGAAATTTCGCCTCAGAAAAGAGCCATCTAACGATTACTAAGCGCAAATTCAAAATGTCACATAAAACTGCTTCTGTCGTGCATTTCAAGGCCTGGTATTAGAGTTGGCAGTGACTGAACTATATCGGTCTCGATCACAGTGTGTTGTAAAAGTCTTTTTACCAGGGATAGGTGTAATTTTAGAAGCAGGAATGGAGAACGGTTAGTATTTAATTCAGAGCTCCTCCCTCCAACACGTAATGAAAAGTTTAAATTATTTTATTGGCTGACTTAAACTACGTTTCGATGACGTTGCTGACGAGGACGGCGAAAAATAAGTAATTCATTCCTTTTTACCTCTGTCGCTATGACACCGCCTCTTCTTTCATAAACCCCATCCCGGGAAAAGGTCCGGGACTCTGACGCGGGCCCAGATTACTGTTCTCCATTTCTTCTTCTAAAATAACATCTATCCCTGTTTTCACCAAAGATTCTAATAGATTACCAGAAAGGGTTGCAAGGATATTTATATGCGTGCTTGAGAATATTGTAGTTTACCCAAATTCATGGTATAAGTATACTCAAAATGTCGAAGAAACAGAAATGAGCAGACAGATCTACACGGTAAGCTTCGACACAAAATGAAGCTTAGTCCTGATTGGTTTTGTTTTCATCACAATTTATGAGGTTCACTTCACTTTCTTCATTTGAACACGGTGTATTTTGATCACCAATTTGTTGTTCGATGGTGGAGGAGCAGTTTATGTCGCTCACATCAATTGAACCATTAGTCAGTGGCGTATTTCTTTCATCGAAAGCCACCTCTTCTGGAATTATCTCAGCCTTGCATTTCCGGAAATGGCAGCAGTGGACAATTTTCGATACCAATAAAACCAGAGATGCCAAAGCAAATCCCAGGACAGCTATGCAACAGGGAAGAACTATATTCTCTACAGTCAACGGTATTACATGCGGAGATGGTATGTCGTCGAAGCAACTTCGACCAACCCAAGCTTGAAATTTCATCTCCTTAAAAAGAAGGTCGCTTTGAACGATGCGTAATGCTCTAGAACATAACAACAGGCTTAGACATTTTATTTGGCTGTGATCATACGTTCATATGATATGTTCCATAAGTATGACACGACCTATACTTCGTAACGCTAGAGACTTAAAGCTCGAGCTAGTTCGAGAACGACAACCGAGAATTTACTGTTACTCGGTTTTGCAGTTCATATTTAGTCTGTACTAAGCCTTTGACAGCGCCTCACCAGGCGTCGCTTTACGAGAATCTATGAACTACGTCACTTTATGACCAGCTCTCAGTAACCAGTGACAAACTGATGGAACATATCATGCTGTGATCAGTTGAAAAACTATGTTGTATTTAAATACTAACACATCTTTAAGAATATTGGCGTATTTTAAATCTAATCCCCTTCTTATGGGAAAAGCAACTTGCGTTTTAAAGACTGGTTCGGATAAGTGTATGGCAGTATCAAGTACACCACACGTGGCAAGGTCTTTGAAGTTGGGAGCTATGGCATTCCACGGTATAAGTGCAAAGACTTTATTCTCACGAAGGTTTTGAAAATCAGAGTCGAAATCTACTTCATCAAATGCCATTAGTCCACCAGTCCTAAGTACCTGACTCCAAATCAACTGGTTTATCGGATCTGTAGAGGTCTACGAGGGAAAATTCAAAAATATATTAAAACTAGCTTTTACCCGGGGCGTCGCTCGCGTGTAGTAAAAACTTCCATCACAATGATATAAAGAATGGGTAGATTTTACTGATGACTAATATTTTTGTATATTTTTGTAGCAACCTAGGAGCGAAGCCACTCGGCGTTGCCCGTCGGGACATTTTTTCATTACTTTTCAGGCGGACATTATTCCACAAAGAAGGGTTTTTAAATTTCTGGTCGCCATTTAAAAAGATGGCAACAAATCGAACCCAAAAGACCATTCAGCCTGTCTATAGGTTAAAGGAAACAGTGTACTAAATATTTGTGAAATCGGTTGAAAAGCGCGGACTTTGTTGCGTAGAGAAGATTTT
The DNA here is from genome assembly GCA_019434445.1 of Phalangium opilio. Lineage (NCBI taxonomy): Eukaryota > Metazoa > Arthropoda > Arachnida > Opiliones > Phalangiidae > Phalangium > Phalangium opilio. The sequence continues at coordinate 584,139 of JAEQBA010000209.1, read as the reverse complement.
TTACATTTCTGCGTGGCGCCATTTATTAAGATGGCGGCGGATTGGGGGAAATATTTCTTAGTACGCGCCTGCTACTTATGAGTAACGTTCCTGCAAATTTTCAGCCTTCTAGGGCAAGTGGTTTGGCCTGGGCGTTGATTATCAGTCAGTCAGTCAGGACTTTGATTTATATAGATAAAGTAGCCGTTACCCGCGGCGTCGCTCGCGTGTAATAAGAACTTCCATCTAAAATGATATAAAGAATGTGTAGATTTTACTGATGACTAATATTTTTGTTGCACCCTAGGAGCTAAGGCACTCGGCACAGTCCGTCAGCCCGTCGGGATATTTTTATTACTTTTCACGCGGACATTATTCCATAAAGATGGGTTTTTAAGTTTTTGGCCTCCATTTAAAAAGATGGCAACAAATCGAACCCGAAAGACCATTCAGCCCGTCTATAGGTTAAAGGAAACCATTGTACTAAATATTTGTGAAATCGGTTAATACGCGCGGACTTTATTGCATAGAGAATATTTTCTTACATTTCTGGGCGCCATTTTAAAAGATGGCGACGAATCGAACCCGAAAGACCATTCAGCCCGTCTATAGGTTAAAGCAAACCAGTTAGTGCTGGGCGGATCCGATTACTAGTAATCGAGTAATCGGTTACTTCTTAAAGTAGTCGCCAGGATTCGGTATTCGGATCTCTATGAGTCCCTGACGATTACTTTCAACGATTACTTTTTTTCGGATCTAATTCCAACTCCTAGTTTGGATCCGAAGTTACGAACTCGGATCTTTATCGAACACATTTCGGAAATGTTTCGAATCTTTTTAAGTAATCGTAGTCGGACTGTCGGACTCGGATCCCGCATTCTGGGAGGTGGGGGAGACGGGATATCTTTCAGACTAGAGGGCCGCCAAATTATATTGGAACTAGGATACACCTTAAAAACATTTTCTATTCCGTTAAATCGTTTTGTCAAAACTTGCATTTAAAAATGATCTTGAAAGTTGGAAGTTTAAAAATATTTGTTATGAAATTTTTTGAGCAGAATCAGCACCTAAAATTGTGTTTTGTATACATTTAACATGCATTTAAATAATGTCTCTAGCATTATATGGGTGACGTTAATTTCAAATATAGGTGTCGCTTTAAACTTAAGAGTAATCGTTAAAAGTAATCGGTAATCGATTACTTTACTTAGTAATCGTAATCGGTAATCGGGTATTTCCAAGTAATCGGATCCACCCAGCACTAAAACCACTGTACTAAATATTTGTGAAATCGGTTGAAACGCGTGTACTTAATTGCATAGAGAATATTTTTTACACTTCTGGGCGCCATTTTTTAAGATGGCGGTGGATTGGAAAAATCTTTCTTAGTACGCGCCTACTACTTATGAGTAACGTTCCTGCAAATTGTCAGCCTTCTAGTGCAAGCGGTTTGGGCTGGACGTTGATTATCAGTCAGTCTGTCAGTCAGTCACGACTTTGATTTATATAGATATAGATTATATTTTTCAGTAAAATGACCCTTAGAAGATTAGCAGCTGAGGATCCTTTCGGTACATAGATCTTGTTCATCGGGTACTTCAAAATATCAGGCAATGTTTCAACGAATACAGGGGAATCGGGCAAAGTCAATTTTGAAAGAATCATGCCGGTGAAAGACCAGAACAAAACAAAAGAAGATAAAATCCAGCCAATGACAGAAAACCGTTCCGCATTGCTTTGAGCCAATGATGGCTTCATATCTGGAAGTAGTTTTAAAGGAAAAGTGAAGGTAACATAACATTATGCCTTAAAAGAACGGAATTTTTCTAAATATATAAGGAAAGATATTAAGAAAAAAGTAATTAGCATTTAATTAGTATTAAAAACGAGTAGTCACCGCCATTGGTTTAGTGGCGTCTGCTAAGTCGAACCACTTACCTCAAACGGGATTGGTTGAATTCTCATAGACTTATAAAGGTAACGGGTAAGAGGTTCGGTTTAGTAGACGCCACTAAACCAATACAGTCTTCGTTTTTAAGACTAATTAAATGCTAATATTTAGTATTAAGAGATCAATTTTTTTTTATAATTTTCGTATTATATTTAAAAAAGGTCGTTCGTTTAAGGTATAATGTTACGTTACTGAACTTTTCCTATACATTTTGAAATGTTAGGCGCGCTTATGTCATATTTTGTGAAACATACCTTGACTAAGTAAAACTCCAAAGGATATGAAAAATGTATCTGCTAAGTTAAGCTTGTATTTATGATGTTTCATTAGTTTAATTTTAAGTCGAAGGTACCAGACGAAAGAAAAGAGGAACAGAGATAAGAGTAAGAAAATCCATACCTATAAAACAGATATTAAAAATTTTGCACTAAACAGATTGTACAGAACTAGACACTTCTTGCTGTTATGCTAGTAATGGTAAAAGGGAGGAGTTATGTAGCAGCAGTTCAGACTAAATAAGATGGACTGCAAAACCGAGTGTAATTAATAGATCCACCCAGAAAAGAAACCAGTTGGCTTCATCTAAGGGATAGGATCACGTGACAATCAAAGTTCACTGTAGTACCATCTGTCGTTGAGCGACGAAAATAAATCTCTTATATTTCTGATTGGTTTAGAGTCAAACTCTTGGGGTAAAACGAGTTCTGCGCATGGCAAAATCAAGCCAATCAGGCTTTCCTTTTATCACCTAAAACCTGAGCTCGAGATCTGAGCCGTTATAAAAATTCATAAGATTTGTTGGTTGGGTGTGTTCTGGCGTCATTCTCGAACTAGCCCTCCGTAAGTCTTTTGCAGTTCCTAAAATTATGTTTCTACCAGACTCAAATTCCAAAATTTTACTTCAACTTGAAAAATAGTTGATATTGCAAACATTTGAGTTCGAAATTCAGGGGCGTTTCCAGAACTAACTATTGGCCACAGATCTTCAGCGACAATAGTTGTAAAATCCAAATATTTCCAGACGTTGTAAGAAGGCATGTAGAGGAAAAATGCGAAATCCGCTTCCTATAAATATGAATTATTAGTGAACTATTAATAAAAGTATAGCCAGTTGAACGTAGCACTAACATTTCGTACTAGCTTCCCAACGCCTCCCGTAGCATTTCCAAACTCATCTACGGTGCCAAAATCCATGGTCTCTGCTGGAACGTCAGCAGTATAACTGAAAGTTATAAGGTTTTCAAAATCACAAATTAATAAGTTTCTATGTTTGAAACAATATGAGAGCTGTAAGTAATATAAAAATACTAGCTTTTACCCTCGGCGTCGCTCGCGTATAATAAGAACTTCCATAAAAATGATATAAAGAAGGGGTAGATTTTACTAATGACTAATATTTTTGTAGCACCGTAGGAGCGAAGGTACTCGGCGTTGCCCGTTAGCCAGTCGGGACATTTTTTTATTATTTTTCACGCGGACATTATTCCATAAAGAAGTGTTTTTAAATTTCGGTCCGCCATTTAAAAAGATGGCCAAAAATCGAACCCGAAGGACCATTCAGCCCGTCTATAGATTAAAGGAAACCAGTCTACTAAATATTTGTGAAATCGGTTGAAGAGCGCGGACTTTGTTGCGTAGAGAAGATTTTTTACATTTATGGGCGCCATTTATTAAGACGGCGGCGGATTGGAAAAATCTTTCTTAGTACGCGCCTACCACTTATGAGTAACGTTCCTGCAAATTATCAGCCTTCTATAGGGCAAGCGGTTTGGCTGGGCGTTGATTATCAGTCAGTCTGTCAGGACTTTGATTTATAGATTAACTGAATCTCTTCCTTTAACCCGCGCATCGATTTCGAAAATGTGAACAAAACTATTAACGATTTATCAAAGTTTAGTAACACCAGGGGAACATTCAAAATGTTTCTTAGTGTTCCGCCTTTAAGTCGTTCAAGAACGTCTACCGTAACATTTTAGATAATGATTAACGACTAATTAAGCATAGTTGAATTTAGGTTCGAAAAAAGCAAGAAATATACAATAATTTCAATACTTCGTTTTCATTTTAGCCATAACAGTTTCAATGAATAATTTTAAATAGCCATCGACTTCAACGGGGTTTTTTGATTCATACAAAGACCAAAATGGAATCTGGAAAATATGAAAGGGCGTATTAGATACGTAACAGTGTCGTTGTTCAAGGCTGCTGTTTTGGAAAATAGCAGTTTGTAGCTCGAGTTTAGAACAAGTCTTAACCCTACAGTTTACCTTACCTATTTAGTACAACAAGATCATCATACGCTAACCTAACCTAACCAAATACGATTCGGGTTGGAATAAGAATACCTAAACTGACCCTAATAATACTAGGGTTAAATATAACCAAACCTAACATCATCTTTGAACTGCTGTAACGGTACGCTGCGGGTAAACTGCGTTTTTGGGAAAGCGCGGTTATAAGGGCCGATATTATGGCATCTGCTCATACGGGAACTGCTTATGCGAGGGCACCCTTTTCGTCTACGGTCTTTGTTCGGTGGTTTTTTTAAATAATTAAAAACCGTTTATCAAAGAGAATTGATACTACAGAATACATAATGAGACTCGATTTGAAGAGAGAAGTCTAAGCACTTTCGCAAAGCAGTGTAAATAAAATATAAAGACATTTATTATATTAAAACCCTGTTTGATTTTGTGAAATAAATACGTATTAAGAGTTAATTTTACCTCTGTTCCTGTGTATCTCACAATATCTTGTTTTTACCTCTCCGAGTGACGTATGTCACGGAGAGGTTCTGTAACGATCGTGTCTGTCTGTCTGTCTGTCTGTCTGTCTGTCTGTCTGTCTGTCTGTCTGTCTGTCTGTCTGTCTGTCTGTTGTTACACCCACGTGACCGCGTTCGCAGTTTCCAAATCGGAGCAAACGTGTTCGCCATTTCCGAACTGCTTTCACAGTCACGGAAATGGCTCCTCTACTTGAGTTCTCACACCACCATATTCTGGTCTTTGTCCATCCCACACGGACACCAGTCTGTACTTACTGGCTTCTAATCACCACCATCTTTTGACCTTCGTCCATCCCACATGGACACCAGTCTGTACATACTGGCTTCTAATCACCACCATCTTCTGGTCTTCGTCCATTCCACTTGGACGCCAGTCTGTACATTCTGGCTTCTAAACACCACCATCTACTGGTCTTCCGTCTATTCCACATAGACACCAATCTGTCTCATTGGCATCTACTCCATTATCATCGTTTGGTTTTAGGATATACGCGGCGATCAGCTAGGGTTACGAGAAACGTCTAGCCTCCCTAAGGTGGGATCGCCACCAAAGGTTTTCGCAATTGCGCTTTTTCCTTACTATTATAATGGAAACGAATCGTATATATACCCCAAAATTTGAAGAAAGCGGGCAAGAGGGGTAACCTTCACGTTAAACGTCAATATTAGCAAAGTTTGAGATGATAATAGGTATAACTTTATTTTAAACGATTTAACTATTATTAATGTTAATTATTGAAGATTAAAATAATTAAAAATAATTATATTTATTTAAATATTAAAGATAATCTTGTTTCTCAACTCAAAATTAATACGGAAAGAGTTAAAAAGCAGTCTATGTTTTTGTCTGTGTGTGTCCGTCCATTGTTACACTAGTGCGTCGCGTTAGCAGTTAGCCTTGTGTTGATGTGTTAAGAAATCATACAGAACCTTAATATTCCCTTTTTCCATAATATAAAGTGAATATGTGGAAGTATTTTTCGTAATTATGATGCATTTAGTACTTTTGTAGCTTTAAAGCTCTGTTTCATTTTGATATTCCAAAGATTTTTTTTAATATTGTTATTTGAAATGGCTGTTTATATATTACTTAAGCTATACTACATCTGTATATAGAATAATCCTTGGTTTAGCGATTTCATGAAGAAAACTAAGACCTAGACTCCGGCGGGTAAAATAAGTATCATCCGTTTTAGGCTTAGTGAAACGAAGAGTAAATAATTGAGGCCTGAGGTGAAGTAAACTTTGGGCTTTGATTTTCGTGTCTGAAATGAAGAGGCATCAACGGATCAGAGTTGTGAATGTAGCTATCAGAATATACGGTAAACAGCTGAAGCGCAGACTTCATTTCCTGATCTTTTCCCCATTGACTGATATCCATGTGTCCAAGATTTATCCTTATTGGATGTAAAATGTCGTCTGCTTTACTGTATTATTCGCTATGCTTGGAATACTGCTTCAATATTTCGAAAATTTTTACTTCAAAAAAGAGAAATAATTCCATATCTAGGTAAATAAGTTTGTAGTAGTAGACCTCTTGACTCGGAGAGGTAATATTTTGGTTTTCCCAACTTGTTCCATTATAATCTTGGGAGTTATTGCACTGTTAATCTAAATTGTGGTTCCTCATTCGTACGTTTTCCACTAAGGAGTGGTTACCGATTGTCGGTGTTGCTAACGTGAACTACTATAGCGTGTCGTACGATATTATGGTTTGTATATAGGGTAGCGTGTTTATCTTGCAAAAATAATTAATACAGCCTTTTCCTACTTAGTGAATGAATTAACCATAAGACAAATGAATTATGAGGACATGGATACATCTTTCTTGAGAAAATGCTAGTTATAGAGTTGTTGGATTTGTGTTGGCGTTCTATGGTTGGTTACCGACTGTCAGTATTGTTAAAATGTAGTAATATAACGCTTTGTACGATATTATTGTAGTTGTTTGTCTTTGAAAAATAATTAAAAACAGAATTTTTCGAAATAACTAACAAACTATTGAATGATTTACTTAACGACAATACAAATAAGTATAAAGACATGGACACACGTTCTTCCTTACGAAAAATGTCTTTAAATGGAGGCTTAAAACAAACTTCAATGATTTTTATCGATTCTACTCTATCTGCATAGTGAAACATCCTGGAAATATCTCCGGCTGATTTTAAAATCCAAACTAATTTGCAATTAGCACCTTCGACCAAATGCGTAACAGCCTCCTTGTTAACAAAATTTCCGTTAGCACAAGGGAAGTACAATGTTTTTATGTAGGGGCGGGGCCTATAACAAACCTATAATCCATTGTGAATTTCGCAGCGTTATCAGTGCATTGAGAATGGATATCCGCCGAGTCGTTCCACGCTTACAGTCAAGTGTAATTACCCAACCACTACTCTAAGGAATAGCAACGCTACTATTTCAAAATATAGTTCTACGCATTGTACATCCCTTTAAAGCTATAAAGCTATATATAATAATAATAAAAATTCTATATTGATTTAAATACAGATCAGCATGAAAATAATTACAATCTTTAAAAATACTAGCGTAAAGCTGTATTTATTTGTTAGAGCCTTGAGTTTGATATTCCATATTAAACTAGAACCGCCATATTTTTCTAATGTAAATTTAACTAAAAACATTGATCGTATTATAGAACATAGCAAAAGAAATATAGCTAGTAAAATATGTCAAAATAGGGAATTCAGAAAATGGTCCTGCTGTTTATGTGTTTTGCGACAAGTCATTAATTTTTTAACAACGTGAATGCGCAATGAATTATTACAAGTTTCATATCGTGCAGAGAACGTTCATACACTTATTGATTATTTAAGAGAACAAGCTGGTCCAGCAACCAGAACATTTTGCACACCCAATCAATTTATAGGACATTGGTCCAGTGAGGCAGTGACCCCTATAAGTGTCTCAAAGTTATCTTATTTCCGTCCCTGCTTAAAATAAAACCGACGAAATAAATCACGGCTAGAAAAGGTTGAATTGGGGCGGAAATAACTGAAATACTTTGAGCCTCTCTAAAAATTTTAATGATTAAATACCCAAATCCAAATGTAAACATTAGGGTTGGTTCCATAAGGAGAGAGAGCTTAAAACCCTATTCTTTAATAGCGTTTTCCTTTGGGTCCTCGCGGAGCGCTCCCAAGGAGCAATAAAAATGGTAGTAGTAGTTTCCAGCTTCGTTAAAGACTGTTTTTGAAGAATAGGATCTCCTAGTTTTATTCCTCCATGGGAGCGCTCCGCGAGGACCCACGCTATAACCCAAATCCAAATCGACATTTGAATCTCCCGCCAAACATTTCACCATCTCAAATTATTCTCTTATTTCTTTAACCCAAATCGACATTTGAATCTCCCGCGAAACATTTACCCAAATGTACGTCACTTCCTCTTTCATTGCATAATTTATAAAACTAATTAATTATGAACATTTTTAACCATTTTTGGATATAATCGATTGTAACACACTTGTCATTAAATTTTCAGGGCTTATACTTAGCTTGAAAAATTGATATTTAAATCTAAGTAGGAGATTCAGTTAAGATTTTATGTTCGGCTCTAAAGCCTTAATAACAATGTTTAGTAAATAAATCATTATTAATGATTTATTTACTAATGTTACATTAATCACAATGTTTAGAGCCCGGCATTATCTATCCATTATCCAAGTTATTTTATCTTCATCCATACTCGAAAATTATCCACATAACTCATGCTAAATCGTATTATAATCCACAACTTTGTTTATAAGTAATCGGTTATCCACCAATTTGTGGATAATGGATAGATAATGCCGAGCTCTAAACATTAATCATAATGTTTAGTAAATAATACAATTAGTCGCAGTGTTTACAAAAATTATACTTAGCTTGAAAAATTGATATTTAAATCTAAGTAGGAAATTCAGTTAAGATTTGATAATTTTCGTTTTATTTGAACTAGTTTCTATATAGGAACTTAAATCAATTGGCCATTTGTATACACTTACCGACAATTGATTTTACTAATCGGGAATCTGTTTATAACATTAAATCCTTTTTGTCACAAGACAGTAGATCACAAAAATTATATTTAGCTTGATAAAATAAAATTCAGTTAAGCAAAGGCTTAAACATTGCCGTCGGCAGTCCGCAAGATTCCCGCGTACGCAATATAGGACTCCCGGTCTACTCTACCGTCTACCGTAAAATCTGGCGCGTTTAGACCAGAGATCTATCCTTCGTTTATTCTCAGTATCATCTCAAGCTAAAAATATGAGGTTTTCTACGTACATAATTTACGATACCCCGGATAACGCGCGCGGTCTCTAGAGCCGCGCCAATCTTCCCTTATTTATTCTCAGTATCATCTTAAGCTTAAAATACGAGGTTACTAACCGACACGTCGCGCTCGGGAGCACGCCGCGCTCGGCATTCGAGGGATCAGGCAACTAGCGTAATACGCTTCCCATCGTACACCCTCAGAAAGACTTTATTACGGAGCGGCTTTCCCCTCGTCAACGAGAAACGCACGCCGTCCGAGCAGTGATGGGCATTTTCCTGATTTTTCATTTTCTCACGCTCACGCTCACGAGTATTTACTCAGAGAGTAGGAGCTCTCAGCTCTCGCTCACTTTTGGTTTTGCGAAAAAGATTAGCTACTCTTCTCCGCTTTCTTTTACAATATATTTGTCATAGCCTCTCCTCTCATAAAATAATATGTGCGTGTTCTCCAAGATGGCGCTGCTCTCTGCTCAATTACTCTAGTAAATAAATGGCACAAAAAGCTCTCGCCTCACACTGACACAAAAAAAATATGGCGAGCTCACAGTGCTCTCCGCTCTTCCATAGACCAAGTCCGTCAGCTCTCAATTATTGGGCACATTTCCACAAGGAATTTATGGGTTTCCTCTCATCTCATTTCAACTGGTTTTTTCGATACTCGAAGCTCACCTCTCTTTATGGTTTTTGTGAACTCAATAGCTTATGACGCTCATCTCATATTTCGCTCTCAATTCAATACCAAATATCATCTCATTAAAATTTTAAGGCTTCTCTTTTTTTTTTCTTTTCATTTATTTCTGGCGTTCTTCATATATTTTACCGCTCGACTCATTGTCAAAGCTCATATTAATGAGCTCTTTTCAAAGCTCATCTCATCTCATTTTAAAATTGTAATCGTGTTGGTACTCTTCTCAATTAAAAATTTCGAACAGTATAACCGCCTGTTGTATCTCATTTATGAAATTCTCTATGTACCACCATTCATCTCATCTCATTTATGATATTCTTATTGTATCTCACTCATTTCATTTGTAAAAAACTCACTATATCACCACTCATTTCAGTTTTATTTAGTCATTTATTCAACCCAATGATACAAATGCAGGTTGCGTGCAACAGCATGCCTTCGCATTTTGATATCTTCAGTGATCCTCTTACATCAATCCGTTGACATTGACAATGAGTTAAATTTATGTTACCTAACTCCCTATTAATACCTTTACACGCGATAATTTTCCTCCATTCACTTAATAATTCATTCAAAATTTTCAAATGATTTTTTAAAATTAACTATATTGTCGCGTAAAGCTTCCCTTAATTCTTTCTAATTCTTTAAGAAATATTTAACAAAAGTTTCGTATCCCCTGTATATGTTATTCACATAACCTTAGACTTCCTAATCATTCTTCTTCCCATTGCGTTGAATTACTGTTAATTTTCTTCAAATAGTTACATAAACTCCCTGTAATATGATTTATTCCGTGTAAATACTTAAAATGCGATAATTTTATTCCACTCAATATTGCATTCTTTTTTTTTTTTTTTTTTTTTTTTCCCCAAATTTATTTTATTGTCGGGACTTATTATCCCCAAAATTCTTTCCGTCTCATTTTAAACGGACTTCACTATAGTTTCGTATCTGATTCTAAATAGTTGACCAATATATAATGTCCAAGTTCCTTGACTAAATAATTAATCCCTATCACATAATTAATTTCAAATTTTCACATAACCTTACTGCACCTCAAATCACTTTATAAATAACTAGCTGTTACCCGCGGCGTCGCTCGCGTGTAATAAGAACTACCATCAAAATGATATAAAGAATGGGTAGATTTTACTGATTCGACTAATAGTTTTGTAGCGAAGGCACTCGGCGTTGCCCGTCAGCCCGTCGGGACATTTTTTATTATTTTTCACGCGGACATTATTCTATAAAGAAGGGTTTTAATTTTTTGGCCGCCATTTATAAAGATGGCAACAAATTGAACCCGAAAGACCATTCAACTCGTCTTTAGGTTAAAGGAAACCAGTGTACTAAATATTTGCGAAATCAGTTGAAACGCGCGGACTTTGTTGCATAGAGAAGATTTTTTACATTTCTGGTCGCCATTTTATAAGATGGCGGCGGATTGGAAAAATCTTTCTTAGTACGCGCCTACTACTTATGAGTAACGTTCCTGCAAATTTTCAGCCTTCTAGGGCAAGCGGTTTGGGCTGGGCGTTGATTATCAGTCAGTCTGTCAGTCTGTCAGTCAGTCAGGACTTTGATTTATATAGATATAGATAGATTCATCCTACTCAAATAGTTCTGGTATCCCATTTTACATAAACTTCTGTGTACAATCTAGTGAGCGACTTGTCTGCTTTTTTTGTTGCACAATAAACCGAATTCAATTAAATTATTATGTCTAAAATTCTCCCCAAACTGTTTTCCGTCTTTTTTGCTCATTACTTTTATAATTACTTCTGATAAGTCTCTCATAAACGAAAGACTAATCAACATTTCTAACTTTTCCCATGGTTTTGCGGGAAATTGGGGTCAATATTTTATGGTCCATATATCTCAGTAACATAATTGCAGACCCCATTATCTCGAACACAGCATTTAATTTATGGCGGACAAATCAGTAACACCCTGTATAAGCCTTCATTTAACACTGAAAATTACTTTCCTGCCTTAATCAAGTGTGGGAATGAGAATTTTGAACCAAAGTATTCAGTACTCATAGGAATCTGGAGTTCCAATTACAGGGACACTCACCTAAACCTCATCTCTTGAAGCCGCAAAATAGTTCCCTCACCAAAGACCCATCTTTCGGAGTTCCAAGTCATTGCCACTCACAAAAATATCATTTCTTGGAGCTCCAAATTTATTTTTACTCGCCACAAACTCATCTCTTGGAGCTCTGAATAATTGCTGCTCACCAAAACCTCATCTCTGAGAGCTCCAAATATTGCTGTTCAGCAAAATTTCATCTCTTGGAGCTCCAAAAAATTTCTGTTCCCCCGTTAATCATTTCATGCAGTTGCAAATAATAGCAGCTCACGTTAAATTCAACTCATTGAGCCATTAATAATTGTAGCAAAGGAAAATCTCATATCTCGGGTGTACAAAAGAAATACCGCTCACAAGAGCTCACCTATTCTGGTTTTAAATATTTGGCGCTCATCTTCAACTCAACTCCAGGAGTTCTCAAACATTTGGACTCGTCGCAACTCATATCTTGGAACTCCAAAAAATAGCACTCTCATCTCCAACTCCGTTCCATTATGAAATTTTACCCCTCTCCTCTCACGCTCCTCTCACATGTAGAAAAAAACTATCTACTCATCTCTCAAAATACTCCTAGTGAGCGGAGCTTTAAGGAGCGCGCCCATCACTGCGTCCGAGGGATCAGCCAATGGCGTATTCCCCGGGTATTACCTTTTTGGTGGTTTTAATGCCGTAAATTCGGGAGATATGCCTTTAATCCGTTCTAATATTGAAATAAAAACTGTAAAAAGTAATCCCGAGTGTATTTCCGCGTTAAACGGCGTAATACGCTTCCCATCTTACACTCTCAGAAAGACTTTATTACAGAGTGGCTTCTCCCTCGTCAAATTTTCCGTATAGAGAAATATTTTGCAAACGCCATCTATGATGTCGTGTGCAAAATAAAAACAAGTCACCAATGATTATCAAGTGGTTACGCTACAGAAAATGATTCGTTTCAATAGTTGGTTTCATAAAAGAAGAGCAGTGGCGTCGCTAGGCCTTTTTTGAGGGGCTATAGCCCCCAAATTCCAAACTTAGCCCCCCAAAATAATCCGTAAACCCTACCAAAAAATTATGTTAGCAACCTAAAATTCTGTAGCAATATACCTACAGTGTGGAAGAGATCAGAGCAACACCTACCTTTGTGGAAAACCCCCAAAACCCCTGACGGACTACTTCACTGCAGTACATTTTCGAGCTCGTATACAGGGTGTGACATGTGTCATTGTGTACAAATGAGAACGTGCAACAAGTATCATGGTGAATATCGTTTAATGATACGCACTTTGAAACGTTAAAGACCTACGATTAAGCTTAGGAACTAAGGCATCACACTACAAATTAAAGGGCTGTTTGGTAAACCCATCATCGTAAATGTTCTATGTGCCTACCGTGTGGTGTAGGCACTCTTCAAGACGATTGTCCATGCCTTGTATTACGTTTTCTAGCATTTGAGGAGTGATTCGTTCAATTGCGCTTCGAATTCTGGCCTTCAAGTCGTCTACATTTAAAGGTTCTGTTGCAAACACCTTCCCCTTAACATATCCCCATAAGAAGATATTAAGTGGGGTTGGGTCAGGGGATCTTGCTGGCCACGGAATTGGTCCACCTCTACCGATCCAACGGTTTGGAAAGTGCTCAGTTAGCCATTGGCGAACATTGACCGCCCAATGTGGTGGCGCACCATCCTGCTGGAACCACAGGTCCCGCAACACTGCTAATGGTAATGCGTCTATCGCATCACTAAACTCGTGGCTTTAGCCTACTTAGATAAGGAATCCATACGAGGTTACGAAGGTCAGAATTTTCCGCGGCACTGAGAATTCGGCACATTATTCAATCAAATGTACGCGTCGTTACTAGCAGCTTAGTTCGTATAAACGTTGTAAGTCCTGTGTCGTAGACGAATGGCAGCCTACTCCAACCGAGAAAAATTGGACATTACGTTTATTTTGGGTGAATGTCGCGGTAACGTTCAACAAGCGGCATTGCTTTATGCCGAACGCTTCCCAAACCGACGAAGTCCGGTTCGAAGAACCTTCACGAACATTAGAGACAACCTACGAGATTTCGGGAGTTTCTTCGTGCAAGACCGTCAACGTAGAAGAGACCGTATAATTGGTAATCATGATAGGGAAGTCGATATTCTAGCACGTTTTGAATCCAATCCTCATACTAGTAGTAGAGCGGTCGGAGAAGAGGTTGGTCTAAGCCATTCAACCGTTCTTGCCATTTTACATCGGCATCACTACCGGCCCTATCATATCCACCTCCATCAAGCATTAACTGACGATGACTACCTAAGACGTCAAGACTTCTGTCTTACCATGCGCGAGCTAATTGAAGCCGATCCATTGTTCTTAAGAAAGGTTCTTTTATCTGATGAGGCGACATTTCACAGGGATGGTACGGTAAACCGACATAACTTACATTACTGGACCCAACGAAATCCATACAGGTTACAGCAACATTACCATCAAATTCGATGGAAGATAAATGTTTGGTGTGGCATTCTGGGGAACAGAATCATCGGACCTTTCTTCTTCGAGGACAACATTACTGGTGACAGGTATTTGCACTTCCTGCGCCACGAGTTTAGTGATGCGATAGACGCATTACCATTAGCAGTGATGCGGGACCTGTGGTTCCAGCAGGATGGTGCGCCACCACATTGGGCGGTCAATGTTCGCCAATGGCTAACTGAGCACTTTCCAAACCGTTGGATCGGTAGAGGTGGACCAATTCCGTGGCCAGCAAGATCCCCTGACCTAACCCCACTTGATTTCTTCTTATGGGGATATGTTAAGGGGAAGGTGTTTGCAACAGAACCTTTAAATGTAGACGACTTGAAGGCCAGAATTCGAAGCGCAATTGAACGAATCACTCCTCAAATGCTAGAAAACGTAATACAAGGCATGGAAATCGTCTTGAAGAGTGCCTACACCACGACGGTAGGCACATAGAACATTTACGCTGATGGGTTTACCAAACAGCCCTTTAATTTGTAGTGTGATGCCTTAGTTCCTAAGCTTAATCGTAGGTCTTTAACGTTTTAAAGTGCGTATCATTAAACGATATTCACTATGATACTTGTTGCACGTTCTCATTTGCATACAATGACACATGTCACACCCTGTATACGAGCTCGAAAATGTACTGCAGTGAAGTAGTCCGTCAGGGGTTTCGGGGGTTTTCCACAAAGGTAGGTGTTGCTCTGATCTCTTCCACACTGTATAAACAAGTTGGAAAAACCAAAATATTACCAATTTTTTCCTCTCTAGTGTAGGCGCGATGGAAGCGGCATAAATCCTCAAATTTGTTCACTAGTGCCAGGATCTACTACCAATGCCAAATGCTAGAGCTCTTTACTTCTAGTTCTAGTCTCATCTTACTTCTGGTTGAATATATGTATATGCAAGGTTGGCTAATATTACTAAAATCCGAAACAACATTCGTTTCGCTGCAATGAAACACATTTCTAATCTAGGTAGTGAAAAATATACTTTAAAAGATGAACATTTCTCTCTTCCGGGTAAACAAAGAGCTCATTTGTTGAAAATATATGCATGGTAATTGTTCTGAAACGGACCTCTCAGTGAGATTGCACATTTTATGTAGTTTCGCTGCGCTGAATCTGGGCGTTGGCCTAAATCGTTAATCTCCATTTTGTCTTTAGTTGGATCACGCGTCAAAACGAGCAGCGTTCGTTTTCATGGAATCACAGTTAATATATACAGTTGGAAATTTAACGAGATCGAATTATCAGATTCAAGGTAGGAACAGTATACTGTTTTCATGCCATGATGTTGTGGCCGGCCATTTGGATTTAAAATTAACTAGGGAGAAAGGGATGAAAAAATGTTTTGGCCAAAAATGTTTTCCTAAATATATCAAATTGTGTATTTTCCAGCGCCGACTGTCAAAGCGGAGAAAGCCTTCTAAAACAACCAAGTGGACTCTTCGAATTCCACCGCTCTACACACCGTTTCAACGAATTGGAATTGATTATTTTGCCCCGTTCGTGGTATCAGAAGGTGGAAACCGGTATATTATTGTTATGACAGATTATTATAGTAAATGGGTGCGATGCCTCGCAACACCAGACGCCACTGCCCTGTCGGCAGCTTAAGCCCTAGTACACGAGGTATTTTTACGACTCGAGTCCCTTCGGACACTGAAATAGAACAAATGCGTCCCAATGAACAGCAATTTACTGCCATTGAATAATAAGTAATTAAATAGATTCGTTTTGTCTAGGGGGATTAAATTAAAATTAACATTATGTAACCGTAAAGTTGGAATGTAGGAAGGGGGCCTAATTTCACGATTCACAAAGAATTTAAATTAAAAAGAAGACTAAGAAAATCCCAAGTTCCCGTTTAAAGGACTTATTGTCCATTCCATGACTTAGATAAAAATCCATAATTACCAAATGATTCATGATTTATAACAAAAGGTTTATTTTTATCAAAAATGTAGCGCGACTTTACACCACCGAGAAAAGGAGATCGACTCTGACGCTTTACAATTTGCGGGGTGTTTTTATTTCTAATTTTGTTAATTTTAATAAGTACCGCTACTTCATGGAATTTTAAAATTTTTACGTTTAAAAATTATTACTATGGGAGCTTTCGGACCGCGGGCCTTCCTCGGCCAAGTTTTAAATCTAAACTTTTTCTATCCCGCTGGAAAAATATTTTTTCTACTTTTTAAACTGCAGCGCCACTTCTGTAAAAATGGTATTTACAAAAAATATACGTAGATAAAACATGTGGAAGGCTGACGACGGGAAATTAAATGGGTCAGAACGGTTACAACATTAAGATTTATTTAGTAGGTTCATTAAAAGGTAATACGGTTTAAAATAACGAATAAAAGTTCATGATGAAAAGTACTTAAGTAATAAAAACTGGTGGGCTGGTTATTCCCATTTTCAAGCCCAATATATCGCGAGAGTTCTTTGTAAATATTATGGTTTTTACGGTACCGTGGTTGTTCATCGTGGGCACGGATTTGAGGCGAGAGATAGTCCGGTCGGTTAAGTTTCGGTCCTCCAAGGGTCCATCCAGTTAAGGCCCGGTATCGTGGTTCGGGCTGGACCTCGTGTCGTCGATCCTGGGACAAGTCGGGCAGAGTCCGGCCTCGCAGATAGGTAACGAGAGAGAGGGAGAGAATCGTAGGTGCCGTCTTTTTATACTTTCTCTCGTGAAGCTACGGGGTCTTGAAAGTTCATTTTAGAGTTCACGAACGCACACGCGGAGAGAGAGTTTTACGGAAGTGCTTTTCCCGATGACGCGCATTTGTTGGGAACATAACCAGCCTCAAAGCGGGGAACTATCAGCCATATAAAAATATTTGAAAAACACTATAGAGTGAAGGGAATAATTTCATGCTTTGCATTTAATTGTTACACGATGTATCCCAGTCAATTCTGAATCGAACCAAAACTCTATTTGCAATACCAAAAACGGATTTATGTGAGTGTATAGTGCATAAATCCGTTTTTGGCTTCATAAATTTAAACTTCCGTCGAAAACGCGGATTACATAACCATCAAAGTAACAACACGTCTCGTTTTGCAGCAATCTTAGATTTTTCGTGATCCAAAGTTCAGTGAGCCTTTGCGTATTTTGCTTTCAAAGTTCGACCGTCACTCCTCATTCGCTAGGTCCGTGTCAGTCGAGGAACTTCGGAACTCACGATGAACGAGTCCCTGAGAATTGTGGTGAACTCAGTGAGTATCGTGTATGCCTTAATTCCATTTAGGCAAAAACGATAGATTAAGTTTGTTGGCGTGTTGCTGTAAAGCTTTTTCGGAATCATCTCTTCATTTTAAAAAGAAACCAGTCTTTTAAAGTTGTACTTAATGGTTCGAACAACATTAGTTGAGTCGTGCCGTGGAAATAGAACAGTATTGGACGGAGAGTTTGTCCTTGAAGGAGAAAGGGATGAAGTGGGAACCCCAATACCTATTGCGTTGCCTCTGTACCATACCTACGGTACCTTAGTACTCCCAGCATCCTCAGCGGTTAGGTATATGGTTGTACGGTATGAATTTGTAAAGGACGCTTCCTCTATCCTAAAAATAGAATCTATTTCTCATAGAAACAAAATGGCGCTACGCGGAAACACTTAAAAATCGCCTAACGACGGTAGGGGTGTGCGCAATTACATTGGGTGAATTACGATGCCGCGGGCCGCCCATCATCATTTCCAAAGCCATTTCACCTCACTTATCTCTGGTTTATGTTAATTAGAAAAGAGCTCGCGTCCAAGGAATTCTGGTGAACTGGGGCGGATTGATCTCCTATAACTCAGTACGGTGACAGACAAAGGTTTTGGGATATTGGAACGATTTTGTTGGAGAATATAGAATATAAATTGGAGTTTATATTAGACCATTCATAATCCAGTTTATTATAATATAAATTGAAGCAATTAGGCCTGGTGATAAAATATTTCGTTAGTTGAAATCAGATATCGCGTTGTTTCTCGTGCTTCGATAAGATCTAGTCGTGACGACCTCATTAACTTTCTTGGCGACATGAGTTCCAAAATAAATTGAAAGTCTCATTTTAGATCAAGTATGACTTTAGGAAGAGAACTATGGACCTGAGAAATTGGCATGAGGGAAATAGGCTCATTCAGGAATTCGTAGGATATTCGAATGGCCGGTAAATTTTGAATACGTTAACGGTTTACGTTTCGATTAATTTTTTGAATATTTTTTGGCAGTACTAACGTAACGCTCATTCCCAGCGATATTATGTATAAGACGGTAAGTCTTAAATTCGGACTAGAACGGTTTTAGTCGAGCAGGGGAACGGAGAAAGCAAGAATACAATTTAATTTGCTTCGTATCCTGTTTTAGGAAGGAGATGTTTTTTTTTCTTTGTCACCTGTGAATCCTGCGACGTTAGCTGCATCGGAAAGGCTTAATAAAACTTTGAGCAACCCATTTGAGTTCCTCGAACATAAAATGTTGTCTTATTTCCAAAAACCTGACTACCAAATATCACTGAGTGGAATCATTGAAGTCTATCTGCCGAAGGTGCGTAAATATTTCATCATTAGGAGACTTCTTATACCAAATAACTACTGTCTTTCGAAGGTGTGGACGATTATCATTCTCTTTCTCTTCTTGTTCAATTTCTTGACGATTGCCAAGCGATTGGTACCGAGAGTACACCGTTTCCTTGTCGGGATCTCCGAAAACTTGTAGGCTAGAGAATAATGACGATTTAACCGAAGTCACTCAAATGCGAGAAACTTTGCACAGGGTGTCTCTAATTAATTTAAAGGGTCTCTAAAGAAGGCGGCGGACCGTTGGAATTTTTTTTGAAAACGTCGTTATTGACGTCACAATCCCGGGGGGGGGTGAGCAAGTCTTTCCATCTATAGTCTGTCAAACGAAAGAAGAGCCCTGAGAAATTTGTCCAAATTGGTGTCGCCACCATCGACCAGCGTGGGAAATAAGGCGGTGGCACAGGGCAAATGACCAGTTTAAAAATTGCCTGGACCAGTTTAAAAATTAAATCGGAGGGGGGTCAGTGGCCCACTTGACCACTAAGAAAATTAAAGAGTTTCCAGAGTCCAGACATTAGCTAATATATTGTAATTATCCACTTCTTCAATTTAGCAGACGACGCGTCCTGGTCAGTGGTCATGGACCAGTTTATTTATTCCAGGCTTGGGGGGTCGCTGGCCCAATGTCCAGTTTAAAAAAAATCCTTATTTCCCACCCTGCCATCGACCCTATAGTACTTTATCAAATTGTTTTGTTTTGTCAATAGTCGTCTGTAATATAGTCTGCTATAAACAGATAGGCTTAATCGCAATAGTACCAATACATTTTGCAATATACAGGGTGGCTTCGGTATTTGTGGCCAATAGCTTCTATGGGATAGTATTATTCCACTGACAATAGTATGTTTCCTACCATATTGTGTTGCAGGATTGATAACGTGAATAATAGATATGTAATGCAATAGACTGCTGTAATCGAAATAATGTTTAACGTATTGCCTACAGTTTAAGACTTGATTGCTCAGTGTAAAACAAGTATTTATTGTGGACAATCGTCCCTGATACTTGTTAACAAAATGTACCTTGTTATGTTGGCTAATCTAGTAATTGTTCAAAATGAAATCCGTCTGCGTGAAGACACATTTCCAATCTGTACGTGAGATTCGCGCGAACATTGGCCAAAGTTGCAACTGTAATTTCTCCAAACGCGCCTCGAATCCCACGTTTTAATTCTTCTAAGGAAGGTGGCGCAGTCTCGTAGACTCTGGCCTTCACATGTCCCCATAAAAAGAAATCCATTGGCGTCAAATCGGGTGATCTCGGAGGCCAAGGTATAGGGCCCCCTCTTCCTATCCAGCGGTTTGGAAAGCGAAGATCTAGCCACTGACGGACAAGGACACCGTAGTGAGGTGAGGCCCCGTCTTGCTGGAAGACCATAGTCCGTATTGTGGCCAATGGTAGTTCGTCTAAAGCATCTTCAAGGTCCGTTTGAAGAAAATTAAGGTAACGAGCTGCCATCAACGTTTCGTCAAAAAAATACGGACCTATGATAATAAAACGGTTGAATTTGGTAGGTCTAGCAATTTAACTAACAAATACCTATTACGTGGTTCCCAACAATTCCTCCCCAGACATTTATCTTCCACTGAACCTGGTGCTTGTGTTCACGAAGATAATGCGGATTGTCCACCGACCAATAATGCATGTTATGCCAATTGTTAGTACCATCACGATGAAACGTGGCTTCGTCAGAATACAGGACTGTAGACAGGTAGTTGGGTTCGTCTTGAATACGTTCGCGAAGAAACAAGCAAAGGTCGATTCGTTTTAAATTATCACCGTCGTGCAATCCCTGGTGCAGATGTAGTTTGTACGGGTGATAGTGACGTGCATGCCAAATCTTTTGAACTGTGTGATGGCTACAACCAAGGTCAGTCGCAACAGCTCGACTACTTGTACATGGGTGCTGATGAAGACGAGCAAGTGCTACCTCAGGTACATGATTTCCGTCTCTGTTTCCTACTATTCTATCGGCACGCGGTTGACGTTCACGTTTTTTGAACGAACCGCCAGTCGATAGGTTTGCCAAGATCTTCGGGAAAAGATTCCGGCTTGGTTGCTGCCTAACGGGATATTTCTGCGCGTACAGGCGTTTAGCTTCTCTGGAATTACCATCGCACTTTCCCAAGCATAGAATAATTTGCGTCATCTCCGCGTTTGTGTACCGTGGCATGTTGAACTTGAAACGTATGTTTGAAAACGTACCACGTCTTCGCTTTATGTACTATTTAAAAGGGGCGTACCAAGGGGTGTAAACGCAATTTGGCTGCCAGAGACGGAAATCATGTACCTGAGGTAGCACTTGCTCATCTTCATCAGCAGCCATGTACAAGTAGTCGAGCTGTTGCGACTGACCTTGGTTGTAGCCATCACACAGTTCTAAAGACTTGGCATGCACATCACTATCACCCGTACAAACTACATCTGCACCAGGGATTGCACGACGGTGATAATTTAAAACGAATCGACCTTTGCTTGTTTCTTCGCGAACGTATTCAAGACGAACCAAACTACATGTCTACAGTCCTGTATTCTGACGAAGCCACGTTTCATCGTGATGGTACTATCAATCGGCATAACATGCATTATTGGTCGGTGGACAATCCGCATTATCTGCGTGAACACAAGCACCAGGTTCAGTGGAAGACAAATGTCTGGGGAGGAATTGTTGGGAACCACGTAATAGGTATTTGTTAGTTAAATTGCTAGACCTACCAAATTCAACCGTTTTATTATCATAGGTCCGTATTTTTTTGACGAAACGTTGACGGCAGCTCGTTACCTTAATTTTCTTCAAACGGACCTTGAAGATGCTTTAGACGAACTACCATTGGCCACAATACGGACTATGGTCTTCCAGCAAGACGGGGCCTCACCTCACTACGGTGTCCTTGTCCGTCAGTGGCTAGATCTTCGCTTTCCAAACCGCTGGAAAGCAAGAGGGGACCCTATACCTTGGCCTCCGAGATCACCCGATTTGACGCCAATGGATTTCTTTTTATGGGGACATGTGAAGGCCAGAGTCTACGAGACTGCGCCACCTTCCTTAGAAGAATTAAAACGTGGGATTCGAGGCGCGTTTGGAGAAATTACAGTTGCAACTTTGGCCAATGTTCGCGCGAATCTCACGTACAGATTGGAAATGTGTCTTCACGCAGACGGATTTCATTTTGAACAATTACTAGATTAGCCAACATAACAAGGTGCATTTTGTTAACAAGTATCAGGGACGATTGTCCACAATAAATACTTGTTTTACACTGAGCAATCAAGTCTTAAACTGTAGGCAGTACGTTAAACATTATTTCTATTACAGCAGTCTATTGCATTACATATCTATTATTCACGTTATCAATCCTGCAACACAATATGGTAGAAAACATACTATTGTCAGTGGAATAATACTATCCCATAGAAGCTATTGGCCACAAATACCGAAGCCACCCTGTATATTTAATATGTTTTTTACGATCATCGAGTATTAAAGAATATAAAACAAAATTAACGACAAGACACCAGTTTTTTCTTTGTTGAACTAGCATTGCAATATATTTCAATGACATAAGTTAAAGTACTTGTCCAAAAGTCTAAGTAGTTCAGCATCAATGCGTCTTCAGTCCACATCTTCATCAGAGTCTTCGCTGTCTTCTTGCATATTAATTTTAATAGGTTCAATTGTGGTTTCGATGATGGGATCTTTTTCCCAATACTCATGCATTATATTCTCGACGTGAACTTTATTATGAAATAATAAAGCGTCACAAGTCCAGAACCCTGAAGTACGAAATTGACGGGGTTGCTAAAAGTAGAGGTCACACGGTAGTGAGGATTACACCGTACCATTGCCAGTTTAACCCGATTGAACTAATATGGGCACAAGTGAAGGACGACGTTGCGAAGCAGAATTCTGGTTTCAAACTCTCGACGGTCAAAGATGCAACATTGAGGGCCATTGAACGTGTGACACCAGAGAATTGGCGTAAGGCAATAGAGCACGTCGAGAATATAATGCATGAGTATTGGGAAAAAGATCCCATCATCGAAACCACAATTGAACCTCTTAAAATTAATATGCAAGAAGACAGCGAAGACTCTGATGAAGACGTGGACTGAAGACGCTTCGATGCTGAACTACTTATGGACAAGTACTTTAACTTATGTCATTAAAATGTATTGTAATGCTAGTTCAACAAAGATAAAACTGGTGTCTTGTCGTTAATTTTGTTTTATATTCTTTAATACTCGATGATCGTAAAAAACCATGAAACATAAACATATTAAATATATATTGCAAAAAGTATTGGTTCTATTGCGATTAAGCCTATCTGTTTATAGCAGACTATATTACAGACGACTATTGACAAAACAAAACAAGTTGATAAAGTACTATAGGGTCGATGGTGGCGACACCAATTTGGACAAATTTCTCAGGGCTCTTCTTTCATTTGACAGACTTTAGTGGAAATCGGCATTACTTTCTGTCAAATTTCTATGTTTTGAGTGATATATAACAAAACCAAAAGAGAGAGCGCACAAAATATCTACAATTTCGAAAAATAGGAAAATATAGGAATATTATCGAAATTATAGGAACTAATAGGAAGACATCCGAAAATGGGAAAAATTATAAAATTTAGGAAATGTGGTCACCCAGAACAGGTCTACGGAATATGTTTGTGCACAGGTCTACGAAATAATTTTTAAGCCTAGGTCTTCGGAATCTATTTGTATTATTGCATCCACTGTGCTTTGCACGTGAAAACGACGGGAAGGCAATTTGAGTTGGACTGGGCGTGAAAGCAATCAGGATTAATACTTTTATAATAGATGGTTAGGGCCTTGTTAGTTCAAACGCGGTATCTAATAAACGCGCAACACCACAAGACTTAAATGGGGCACCTGCTTTTCAGAATAAGTTTTAAAATACTAGTTTCTAAACAGATTTAATTCATATTAAGACTGAAGTCACAGATATTAATAAAAAACTGTCTTTGTAGACAAAGACGCGAAAAAGTAAGAGATAAGTGTAGAAAATTTATTGTTTGAAGTGACAGATATTCAAATTTTCATTTTTGAAGACGTGATTATAAACATCAATTATTTTAAAAAAATTCTTATCTTAGTTTTTTTTCACAAAAATTTCAGAGAAACTACCTTGATACTACTGTTTATTTTCTAGAAACATTTGCTTCGAGGAAGTTCAAATACTCGGATATCTGCAATTTCGAAAAATAGGAAAATATAGGAATATTATCGAAATTATAGGAACTAATAGGAAGACATCCGAAAATGGGAAAAATTATAAAATTTAGGAAATGTGGTCACCCAGAACAGGTCTACGGAATATGTTTGTGCACAGGTCTACGAAATAATTTTTAAGCCTAGGTCTTCGGAATCTATTTGTATTATTGCATCCACTGTGCTTTGCACGTGAAAACGACGGGAAGGCAATTTGAGTTGGACTGGGCGTGAAAGCAATCAGGATTAATACTTTTATAATAGATGGTTAGGGCCTTGTTAGTTCAAACGCGGTATCTAATAAACGCGCAACACCACAAGACTTAAATGGGGCACCTGCTTTTCAGAATAAGTTTTAAAATACTAGTTTCTAAACAGATTTAATTCATATTAAGACTGAAGTCACAGATATTAATAAAAAACTGTCTTTGTAGACAAAGACGCGAAAAAGTAAGAGATAAGTGTAGAAAATTTATTGTTTGAAGTGACAGATATTCAAATTTTCATTTTTGAAGACGTGATTATAAACATCAATTATTTTAAAAAAATTCTTATCTTAGTTTTTTTTCACAAAAATTTCAGAGAAACTACCTTGATACTACTGTTTATTTTCTAGAAACATTTGCTTCGAGGAAGTTCAAATACTCGGATATCTGAAAAATAGAGCTAGATGAATTTATTTTTATATTTTAAAATGGAAAATATTGCGAACCGAAAATTACATTCGCCCTTTGACTGTGATGTAGTTATTAGAGTCAAAAGGATCTGTAGCTTGATCGTGATCTTTTGAGAGAGATACAACACGTCTATATTTGAAACTTAACTTAACGAACACGTTTTGTTAAGTTTTCTTGCTTATTTTATTTTGTCTGCTATCAACGATTCTCTGTCCGTTTTATTCTCCTTATAGGCCCGAATACTCAAACTAACTCTAAATTTTAAAAAGAAAATAAGATGCATACGTGTTCTATTTTTAAAATGATGCACATGTTTAAGGATAAAATATTTTACTTAAGGAATTTTGGTGAAAAAACTAAGATAAGAAATTTTTTCTAATAATTGATGTTTTATAATCACGTCTTCAAAAATGAAAACTTGAATATCTGTTACTTCAAACAATTAATTTTCTACACTTATCTCTTACTTTTTCGCGTCTTTGTCTACAAAGACAGTTTTTATTAATAGGTATTATAGGTCTGAAACGCCAAAATTATAGGATATTTATAGGTCCAAAATGATCAATTTATAGGTTCAAACACATGTTATGTAAATTTTATACGTTTAAAATTACGAATTATTGGAGTTTAACAGGAAGTATATTACGAGGGGTTAGTCACTTCAATAATCAGGTGTACAAAACCGCAGAAATCGATTACTTGATTTCTAGAATTCTTTGAAAATCATCAGTAATCAAAATCATTTCTGCGGGTAATCAAAGGTAATCAGAAATCTCCGAAAACCACTGGAAATCACGTGAAATCTTCAGAAAATTAGAAATAATCACATGATTTACTAGTAATCTTTTGTAATCACCTCGGTAATCACGCCTTTCGTGAAATAATCACGCATAATCAATGGAGGAATTCGATAATCCAAAATAATAATCATAATCAGTTGAAATAGAAATAATCACTGTATTCATCGAAATTCACAAGGAATCCAGTGGTAATCACGGCATTCACCAAATAATCACCGGAATTCATTGGAATTCAAACGGAAATCACAAGTAATCCGCGGCAATAACGGGAAATCAGTGTAATGATTATGGAAATCACCGAAAATAATCATAATCACAGAAATCAAGGAATTCGTCCAGTAATCATAGGAATTTATATAAAAATTCAGAAATCAGTAATCAGGTGTACAAAATTTTGGCGAATGACTAGCCCCTCGGTATATTATATTCGAGAGTTGACTAGAACTTTCAAAAATATTTATAAAAATATAATCCATAGTTAATCAACTTTGGACTAGCAGTTAATAGTGTAGCAACTAAATTATTTACCTTGAAATTTTTTTAATTATTTTAAATGTCAGGTACTTTAGAATTTGGACCAGTTCAGGGTTAGCACGAAATTTTAAGATTCAAATTCCCTGACTTTTTTAGATTTTGTCCAACTTTTATTCCGATTTTTCCCTGACATGTTTAGGCCCAATTGTCATTATAGAGAGCTTTCAGATGGGATAGTAGCACGTCACACCCTCCCAAGTCGTACCGCTGTTCTGGTAGCCATATTTGTTGGCCTCAGCTTCATTCCTGCTTTAAATCCACCAATATGGCAGCGTAAATTATGTCACGAGACTAAGCTCCTCCTCCAACTGAAAGCTCTCTATTCCAAATAACTAAACAATTGCATTTAAATCGTCTTTTTGAATATTTAACTTAAAACATTGCGGAGCGAGCGAATTTTTTTCTAGTAATCTAGTGTATCCATGGTATAATATAGCAAATCGAGTTATGGTGTAAATATTATCAAAATTAATATTTAACCTTAATTATTGTCCATGAAAATCGCTTAGCGGAATGAGAAATACTGTACCTTTCATTTAAGACCGTTCCCAAAACTAACAAACGGATAGTTTTTCTAAAATCCGAATAACCGGATTGTTTTTTCCAAAAACTTTCCCATGTTATTTCTATGGGAAAAATTCCCGTTTTTCATAAAAAGGTGTGATTTATTTTATGGAAATGCAACTTTATTTTTTTTATAAAATAAACTAATGGGTGGATATTTTTACCTCTCCGAGTGACGTATGTCACGGAGAGGTTCAAATTTCGACGTGTCTGTCTGTGTGTGTGTCTGTTGTTATTGACTTACACCCCAGGGGACCGCGTTCGCAGTTTTCAAATCGGAGCAAACGTTTTCCCAAATTCCGGACCGCATTTACAGTTTCCGGAAATTTGGATTCCACTTACCACAGCTATTATCCATTACCTGTCTAACACCACCATCCTCTGGCCATTTGTCCATCTCATATGGACACCAGTCTTTACCCACTGGCTTCTATAGTCCACCATCATTGGGGCTCTTTTTCCATGCCACATGGATACCAGTCTGTACACACTGGCTTCTACACACCACCATCTTCTGGTCTTTGTCCATCCCACATGGACACCAGTCTGTAAACACTGGCTTCTAATCCCCACCATCTTCTGGTCTTTGTCCATCCCACATGGACACCAGTCTGTACACACTGGTTTCTACACACCACCATCTTCTGGTCATTGTTTTTGTCCATCCCACATGGACACCAGTCTGCACACACTGGTTTCTACACACCACCATCTTCTGGTCATTGTTTTGTCCATCCCACATGGACACCAGTCTGCACACCTGGCTTCTACTCCATCATCATCCTTAAGGTTAAGACATACGCGGCGATCGGCCAGGGTTACGAGAAACGTCCGGCCTCCCGAAGGCGGGGCTTCCGCCAAAGGTTCACGCAATTGCGCTGTTCTTATCCATAGCTGCGATTCGAAACCCTTATATACTATGTGGCATGGCTGCCAGATTCCGGGAGTTTCTACTCCTTGGATCTGGCAGGGTATTAAGCCTCCATGCTACATACTCCTCCTCCAGTTTACTTGTTGAGATAGATCGCAAGAAAAGTTAGTTACGATTAGTCTCGGGTCGAGAGCGGTTCTCTCCCCCTTTTTGTTAAAGTCTTCTAAGACGGAGTTTTTCTGTATAAACCAAGTTAGGTTTCGGGATCGTTGTCCCTTATTTCTTTTTTGAGAATAAACTAAAGAAGATCAGTCTTCTTATATTGGATATTAACAGTAAGTTGTCTTTATTCTTTTGTATGGCCCTCGGGGGGATTTCTCCCTTGGTTAAATTATCATACAGAGGGTTACAACTACCTATTTGAGTAAGGCGAAGCAACCGGCTTATGCTTCATTTCAAACGCCAATATTAGTCAAGTCTCTCAAGAATGTTTAATTGTTCTTTTTTAAAACGATGTAACGTTCAATAAGGCGAATAACTAACGAAGAAAATATTAAATATTAATTATATTTATTTTAATATTTAAGGTAATGTTGTTTCTCAATTCAAAATTAATACGGAAAGAGTTAAAAAGCAGTCTATGTTTTTGTCTGTGTGTGTCCGTCCGTTGTTACACTAGTGCGCTGCGTTAGAAGTTCGTTTTGTTTTGATGTGTTAAGAAATCCTACAGAACCATAATATTCCCCTTATCCTTAATATAAAGTGAATATGTGGAAATATTTTTCGTAATTATGATGCATTTAGTACTTTTGTAGCTTTAAAGCTCTGTTTCATTTTGATATTCCAAATATTTTTTAATATTATTATTTGAAATGGCTGTTTATATATTACTTAAGCTGAAGCGTAGACTTCATTTCCTGTTCTTTTTGCCATTGACTGATATCCATGTGTCCAAGATTTATCCTTATTGGATGTAAAATGTCGTCTGCTTTACTGTATATTCGCTATGCTTGGAATACTGCTTCAATATTTCGTAAATTTTTACTTCAAAAAAGAGAAATAATTCCATATCTAGGTAAATCACTTTGTAGTAGTAGACCTCTTGACTCGGAGAGGTAATATTTTGGTTTTCCCAACTTGTTCAAATTTTAAGGGCCCGAATTATAGTTCAGTGGAATATTTTCAAAACAGCAAACGCAATACAAAAAATATCCTGTTTCAGATAGGAAATATTTTCACCCAATATGTGTACTACATGGCGTTTTTATTACAGTTGCGAAGGGGGTCTGGCATAAATTGTCGTTGATATTTTAGGGGCCAATTATAAAAATTTTATGAAAGGTTTCACTCTTAAATTAACGTAATTGCTACTTACTTTTTATTGAATCTTTGGGTTAGTTTTTGTGGACAACAAATCTAATTATGAGATTTTAACATTGTTGTTCTTTTAGTAAAACAAAACTTCTTGAAGTTGCTAATTCACAGTTTTATTATACCATAAGAGGAATTTTTTACTCCTTCCCTTCATAACCCTTCATTTTTTTAAGCTTAGCTTTTTTATCCTTTACTTCTTTGGCATGATAGTTCAATAAAGGTCTCCGGAAATTTTCTAAAACGTTTTCTTACTCTCCGCGACCTCGGTTTCACCGCTCTACGTCTATGCTTTGCCCTAATATTGTAGCAGTCGACGGGGTCACGAGGCTGAGCTTATTTTTATCTTACGATACTAAAAGCGCCCTCAAGCGAGAAAACACGGCGAAAAAAATTCTCGCTTTGCGATAGGCACGGGCCTAGATATTTCGGAGGCTCTGTTTCGAGTTCACAATCCTAACTGACATCATTCGGTTCGCAAAAAAACAACCTCCTGAATAAATTTTTGCCGTCAAGCCCGACTTGAACCGGGCTGAAAATGTTTTCCCAAAAAAATCAAAAAACTCGGGTGAGAACAAAGTTTCCTCGCTGAAGACGGCCAAGGTATAAACCGTTACATCTCAGTACTTCGAGGGGTTATGGTTTTCTGTTATTTATCATTGTGCAAAGTTTCACGCATTCCTCACATAGTGCATGATTGTTTCCCCAATCCTCCAGACTATTGGGGAACACGTACGAAGCCGCCAAGAAGGTTATATTGGCCACCTACTTCGTCGGCTGCTTCATTTTGACGGAAGTCTTCAAAGCAAACCTGTCGACAAAACTGACGGTGGACATTGAACGCAACATTAACACCTTCGATGATATCTTCAAACACCCCAACATGCGTATTGTTTTTCAGGATAGACACACGTTCATGCAGAATCATTTGCAGGTACAAATATTATGTTATTAATTTTGGGGTGACGATAGTATAGCGATGAGTCATAGCAGAAGTCCATTAACACTCTAAGAAAGGGAAGTGTTAAAAACGTGTTAAAAGGGTGTAATTTAAGAAAACTCTTTTTACACCGTAAAAACACCCTTAAAGAGAGTTTTATTACCAATTTGTTTTATTGCCAATTTAAAGTGTAAATTCGATGTAAAATAATTTTCCATTTTTAATTTCAAAACGGTGTTTTAAAAGTTTTATTTTACACCAAATTTTCACTTTAAATTGGCCACAAAAACTTAAGGTAATAAAACTCTCTTTTGGGTGTTTTTACGGTGTAAAAAAAGTGTTTTTTTAAAATACATCCTTTTAACACGTTTTTAACACTTCCCTTTCTTAGAGTGTACTGTCGAGATGCAAAATATAAGCCGTAGCAATACTAACACTCGCACTGGTATCCGTTGATCGATTTGAATATTATTTTTCGGTTATGACATTGCAGAAATTTCTTTCTTCGTGATTTACTGAAAAGAACAGCAGGGTCTTATATACTTCCCTCGTATTATTACCCTACTAAATTTCTTTGTATCGGGAAGGTGGGGCACACGTGTAAGTAAAACGTCTTAAGCAAGTAGTCCACTTAGCCTTGTGTAACCGTATCGTTACCGTTTTAAGTTCGTAAATCATCCGAAAGAGGGCGCCCATTACCTAAGTCTGAAAGCGTCGTTTAAGAAACGCTATCAGATGGCGTTCTGTACGTATTTGGATACGTGACGTTACGTTAACGGTACGGTTTCACAAGGCTTAGTGGACTACTTGCTTTAGAGACGGCTGCCCCGTGTCCGCGGGAGATGATCTCACCTCTTCCGTCACCACCAAAGTTAAACCCATTTTCTTCCCCTGCGTTTTAATTGCCATAACCAGAAGTCCATTAAATTAGCCTAGGCTAATTTAATGGACTTCTGCCATAACCAATTACTGAGCGAGCCCTTGGAATCTTCCCAGACTTGGATCATACACTATGCAATTAAAATATGTAATTTTCATTCTAATTAGGCATATCATAAAGACGTTGTGCTAGAATACGAAAGAAGATTCCAAAAAATGAATCGAAAAAAGGGAGAACAAGACGTCGTCTTCAATCAAGGGAACGCCGTCTACATTGGCAGCGTTGGTCATTTAAAATACTTGTGCCGTCACGGTTACACAGCGGGGAAAGATTTGCATTACGGTAGAGATTCTTTCTTGTCGTTGACCGTCGCTTACCCAGTGTCCATGGCGACTTCGAGTACATTGAAAGACTTGATCAATCTTAGGTAAGAGACCATGTTACATGGTAAAATCATTTGCTGACATTTTGTATACGCGACAGAATATTGAACTATTGGGAGAGTGGGCATCGAATCAGAGCAGAATTTCTGTTGTACAGAGGGGGCTGCTCAAAATACCTGAATACGAAGCAAAGCTTGGCCTTTTCGAAGATAACTCTCGGTGATGTCGGCGCCATACTTCTCGTGTACATCTCTTCAATGATCATTTCCTTTTTGGTAATGCTCGTCCAGTTACGATAGGCTTTCAACAACTAACACGTGGAACGGAGATCTTGAACTTAGTAATAATAACATGAACTAACATTAATTCTGAAATCGAATCTACCCTTTGACATAAAAAAATAGAAAAAAATATTGATTATAATTTGTTTGGAAAAATACTTGTTAAAATTTAAAATTCATTTATTTAAAATTTTGTTTTCTTGTGACGTAGAAGATTTAAGACCGCGTTTCTCGGAGACAAAGACACGTTCTTGGTTACTGAGATTTTTAGATCAACTTTTAAATTGGGATCAAAAATTAACAAAATATATTACTCTAAACATTCCACATTGTGGTTCATTATGTCATTATTGGATAACAAGTAATTATTGACTCACAGTCTCTAGACGTCTCGTCTAGTGAGTGCTATTTTCAAACAAGGCTATAACATTCATATTTTCACCAAATATTTATATTGGATCAGCAAAACCAAAAATTAAGAAATGGTTCAAATTATAGCCATCTAAAATTGTAAAGAGTAAAATTAAGGTGGAAAGATGTGTCATGTATTCATATTTTAGCTGAAAATGTGTCGTAACTTCGCATGCCTTGGGAAACACGAAGATAGAATTATAATTCAGTCTAATTTTCGCTCACCATTGAAAAAGGACTCCCTTCTAGGATTCGACGTTTTTAAGTATAGTCATTTTATATGGTACTAGCTGTTACCCGCGGCGTCGCTCGCGTGTAATAAGAACTTCCATGAAAATGGTATAAAGAATGGGTAGATTTTACTGATGACTGATATTTTTGTAGCACCCTAGGAGCGAGGGCATTCGGCATTGCCCGTCAGCCCGTCGGGACATTTTTAATTACTTTTCACGCGGACATTATTCCATAAAGACGGGTTTTTTTAATTTCTGGCTGCCATTTAAAAAGATGGCAACAAATCGAACCCAAAAGACCATCCAGCCCGTTTATAGGTTAAAGGAAACCAGTGTACTAAATATTTGCGAAATCGGTTGAAACGCGCGGACTTTGCTGCATAGAGAAGATTTTTTACATTTC
This sequence comes from Phalangium opilio, assembly GCA_019434445.1. Taxonomy (NCBI): domain Eukaryota; kingdom Metazoa; phylum Arthropoda; class Arachnida; order Opiliones; family Phalangiidae; genus Phalangium; species Phalangium opilio. The sequence continues at coordinate 551,714 of JAEQBA010000209.1, read as the reverse complement.
TCAACACCATTTTTTAAGATGGCGGCGGATTGGAAAAATCTTTCTTAGTACGCGCCTACTACTTATGAATAACGTTCCTCCAAATTTTCAGCCTTCTAGGGCAAGCGGTTTGGGCTGGGCGTTGATTATCAGTCAGTCTGTCAGTCAGTCAGGACTTTGATTTATATAGATATAGATTCTCTAGCTTAATTAGGTAATCGTTTTACAAATGGAGCAATGTTGTAATGTTTTAAATAGTTTTGAACATATTATTGTATTAGTCAAAGTCACAAAACTAAACAAATGTTTTTTGGACTAATAATAAATTACGGTCTTTGTAGACAAAGACTTAAAAAAGCAGAAGTCAAAATCCTGAAATTTTTACATTTGACAACGTGATTATAAAACACCAAATATTTAAAAAAAGATCCTTTCATTTGTCGAAAATATTTTATCATAAATTCATAACATTATTTTTAAAAGAATACACGCAATCCGTAAGGATCGTCGAGTATCCATGCTATATTGACTTTTGAAAATTAGCAGTGCTTTATCGGTGTTGTGCCTCTGAACAAGCCATGAAAATTCTTTCGTAGATACAACTTGTTTTTTTAGGAATTTTCCACAAAAATTGTGGGGAATTTATTTAACGGTTCATTGAGCCTTTGGTGGGTCAAAACCAGCTTTAACAAAATTCGTTTTGAACAGAAGGGCACCGCCCACTGCCTTCTCTAAAAGGGGGATGGCAGTTAGGATTTCACAAATGGCACTAGATGTCGCTTTTCTGAGGTTTTAAACTGGCGGCACATTCAAAACTATGGGAAATTGTAAGCAACGACGAAGTGTAATCTGCTAAGTTCGGCTCGACAAAGAAAGCAAAAAAAAAACCGGTCAATAAACCGGTTCATGATGCTGAACGGTTTCCGAGTTCGAAAAATACTAGTTTAAATTTGGTGTACGTTTTGACACGTGTCAATGGCGTCTGCATGGAAATTTCAACCTATCCCATAAACTGCCAATGAAATGCCTTAAGTTTGATTTGGATTGACCAATGAGCGAGCTTAGGAGAGGTAGGAGGATATTTCTTTGGCAGCTGAATTCGGACACAGACATTATAAACTCCAATATTTTAATTACCCACTTCTCTAGTTTAGCAGACGATGTGCCCTGGTCAATGGTCATGGACCAGGTTATTTAGTAGTTTAAAAAAATCCTTATTTCCCACCCTGGTCCACCATAAGCGAAAGACGTGACGTCATGCGAGACTGCGCAGTCCGAATTTACTTTCGTCATCGCGAAATTTCGCCTCAGAAAAGAGCCATCTAACGGTTACTAAGCGCAAATTCAAAATGTCACCTAATAAATGCTTCTGTCGTCCATTTCAAGGTCTGGTATTAGAGTTGGCAGTGCACCGCCAAAGATTGCGAGTTTTCAGCAATTCTCGCAATGCAGTGTGATATAAAGTTCTGTCAGAGTCGACAAATAAACGTCGAAGCTCATCCAGGATTCCTTTCAATTTATTCGCAGTGTTATGAAAATATCCTAAAATCCATTTTAATTAAAACGCCCTTTAAATTAAACATTAGAAAACTTCTAAAAATTAAATATAAACTAAACACCTTTAAAATCATTTTGATAAAAAATAGAAGTTCAAGCTTGCGAAAAATAACTTAATTCTATAAAACATTTCACTTGAAACCATACAATTGTTCCAATTGTCTGTACCAATATTTTACATGGAAAGGCCAATTGCGTAACTTGTTCGATAAGAAGTTTAACACGTTTCAATGCTATTAACATTGGATTGAAATCTTTCAATCCGTTTTAAATCAAAACTACACATGTATAACTTTAACCAGGAGTTCATAATAACCCCCCTTCGGGAGGGGGGAAATTATGAAACTGGCCATAGAGCTAATGGTTAAAATCGCGAACAACAAGATTCTGTCGTTGCGCATAGAAAGGATTAGCCTGTTTATGGACATAAAACCTTACAGTATATCGTAGTGGTATCTATGCTCCTTGGTTTTCGTTCCAAAACTTCCGTTGACTGGGATCTCCGTCGAAAAGAAAAATGGCGATATGGTGGACGTAGAAACACGATGGAATTGATATATTAAAGATACTGGGAATAACTTTGTCCAAACCGTTTCAATTTAACCACGGAATTCTCACTCACACATATCACAACAAAACATCATTGACGATCGTTTAAATGTTTTGTAGAAAACTAGAAACGCTGACTAAAAGCCAACTTCTTAGCCAAGGCTTAATTTACACCGTTCCGACAGACACACACGCGAGCCATTTTCGCTCCCAAAATCACAAGATAAAAATAGTGCTTAAGCGGAAGTGTGTAAGTTATTGCGCGTGGGTGCTAAAAATTGGGGTAACTATTTCTTTGGGAGTTAAGCGGTGTATGAATCCGCTGAGCTTTACGGCGAAACTTTCAAGTTACGGGCTTTTTAACCAGTTTCGTACTTCGGGTTATTATGAACTCCTGCTTTAACGTGTCAAGATGCAGTTGTAAGATATTAATGTTGTACCTTTTAAAATAACTAAATGTACTTGTAATTGCTTCTGTGTACAGTTGTTCAGTATATGATTAAAAACTACCATATGTAACGTAACGAAAATAAGTATGGCTCTAGATTTCACACGTATGTTTCCGCCAACAAAGGTATTGCTTTTTGAAAATGGCTAGTGACCCCTACCATATCGTTTAGTTGTCTCTATTGGTTGGAACACGGTGAAGATGAATTCTTTCGTGTTTCAGTCCTTTGTGATACTAGAAGAAGTTCTCCACTAACAAAATTAATTCACTCTAAAATTTCACTGCCCCAAAACCTTTTCTAGATATGTTTTAATTAATATAACGATTTACTATCAGATACGTCACTGGCGGGTCTAATTTTTCTTTAACTAAGTGTTCGAGGTAAAATACTTGAACTATTTTAGCTTTTTGTTAGCTTCGACAAAGGCTTAAGTTGCTGTGTCTCTATTTAGTGTTTCTACGAGTGTATACTTTGGATGATTGCACCACAAGGAGATAATCAAGATCAAGAAGATATTTTTGCCAGCCTACGAATGAGGGTATTGTGTGTCAGGTTCTCGCTGAAGAACGTCTCATCTCGAGTGTTCATGAAAGTTAACATATCAAGGCGAGGCCGAACGTATTTACTGTAGAGTAAACCGCAGTTGAACAACCAAAGTTTTTCTCTCCTAACATTTTTTTTCCGCATCAACTAAAGTTTGCTACGGAAAGTTGGGTCCCCCTAAAAAATTTGCACCCCTTCCCTAGAACGCACGAGACTTGAATTTTTGGTACGTGATGAGCTACTCGGCCAATAGCTTTCATTTCTTAAATGGTTTTTTATAATATGAATTTCGAATTTTGCTTTATCTTTAATCTCGTTAGCTAATGCTTGTAATTTATACATTATGTTTAATTAAATACCGTCTTAAAAAATATTAGCATGCCACACGATACGCCGTCGCCGTAGAAAACGAAAACATCGTCCACATGGATGAACCCTCCATGCGTGAACTCACTCAGACTAAAATTAGCCCCGCCTATTTTACTTCACTCTCCACCGTTGTGGAGCGCTGCTTCAAAAGCTCGTACTCGGTCTTGGCCGAGATTTTAGAAATTTTCCTCTCCATTCACCCGAGCTCGAGCTCCGTTGGAAACATAAAAAATCTCAACGTCACAACTTTCAGAACTAGAGGCCAAGGTGAAATGTCTGAGATATGACCTTGATGTTAGATTATTCTCCTTGTGATATTGGCAATACATGTTTGGTGAGTATCGAGTTCCATTGTCAATGATTGAGAAAATATGTTCATCATAAACTGAAGCAATAAAGAGCTTAGATATTCTATATTAAGAAGAAAAAATATTATAAAATATTTACATGTATTTTTCATTTAATACAATGAAAACCCAGTGTATTTGTGTAGTTGAGTAACGTTTAGTTTGTTGTCAGGAATTTATAGATTTCAGCGAAGCAAACGACGAAGGATAAGCTCAGACCTACTGTCCACATAATCAAGGGAAAGTAGATATTAACAATGGTTAGACTAGCGTAGTCCTTCAGTTTCGGACTTGCAAATGTCCCCATACAAGACGGGCTTTTCACTTTTGAGAGACTGAGATCTTCGTTAATAATTCCTCCTTCGAAATAGTACGATGTCCTAAAAAAATTTGTTATATAGTAAACCGTTCAACGGTGCAGTAGTAAAACCTTTTCACAGGTAGAGCGAGGGTAAAAAGCGGGTAAAATTCTCGAGATGTGAGCATGCGCAGAAAGAATGTTTGTTGCCAGTCGTATTTATGTACCCATTGCTTTTACCTTACTAGTTTGGAATTCGAGTTTATTTTTATAAAGCAGTGTTGTACTAATGGTTGAACTTCCAAGGTGAAATTTTATCTAATTCAATTGATAGACGTAAAATTGGGGTAGTTTATAATATTATACAGACCAAATTGGGCGCCAAGGCTTACGAGCGTGTTATACGCGGGGTAACTCGGCGCTTTCGGTACGGCATCGGCGGACATCGCCGATGAAGCGATGATCCCATACGGTCGCCGAGGCTTAGTGAGTTCGAACCAACTATTATCATCGCATTAGAACTTACTTACACGGTAACTCCATAGAAGCGTAAAACTCATGGCGCCAAACATTACAACTGCTCATGCGCGGCCATAAGTGTGAAAAGGCTAATAGGGGAAGATACGAGTGAAACGATGCATTGCGTCTCGCTTTTGGGCGAAGGAAAAATGTGTCGACAACATAAATTGTGGACCAACTGAGCTTTTGGTTGAAAAAACGAACCTTTGTAAGCTTTGTTTATGCAAACGAATCAATAATCAACATGTTAATGACTGAAGAGGTAAGACATTTTCAGGAGTAAATGTGTTTATATTACCAGGGATCCATGTAATTTTCGAAGCAGGAATAGAGAACGGAATAATTTTGGCGCGCGTCAAAGTCCACGAATTCCTTCCCCGGGACAGGGGTATGAAATAAGAGGCAGGTCATAGCGAAAGAGTTAAAAAAGAAATACGTATTTTTCGCCGTCCCCGTCATCAAAACCAGGGAGTAAGGGATCAAAACGTAGTTAAAGTTAGCCGAAAGGATAATTTGAAATTTTCGTTACGTGTTGAGGGGGGGGGCTCTTTACAGGGCTATGAGTCGGACTGAAGTAAAGGTTAACCGTTCTCCATTCCTGATTCTAATATTACATGGATCCATGATATCACACATTCAAAAGCCTATTAGTATGTATCAATAAAAATGTTTATTACAAAAGACTCCATCTGGCTGATAAAGAAGAAGCGTTGTAATGTTTCCTTATGAGAAGGCCTGACAACATGGAGAGGGCGTTGTGTTTGGAGAAATGAATTAGCGCATCGGGGTTATCACATTTCTGGAAAGCGTCGAAGGCGGCGTAAATCGTATTCTCATCCATGATTAGAACTGTCTTTCCGGAGACCAAATTTCCGAACTCATCTTCTGGGTCCATATTTGAAAAAGAGTAAATTCCATCAAGCCGAGTAATTTGATCCATAATTGCCATCTTAATTGAGCTCGTATTGTCCTAAACGAACAGTCAAATACTACAATGATAAATCTCTTAAAATGAACTAAAATCGTGGTTTCCGTGGTTACCATAAAATCGTAGTGTATGGATGTTTCGGCCGGTATTCTAATTATGGTGTTGGGATATTTAAGTAGATCAAGCAACGTGTCAAAGTATTGAAGAGTGTCGGGCATTGCGAGGACGGACAAGAGAATCGAAGAGAAAAAGGATGAGATGCAAAACAATCCGAGAATCCATAAAGTCCAGAACACTCGATCAAATGAAAGTTGCACTTTCACTCTGTTTTCTAAAATCATAAGAGCTCGTGAATTAAGTGACTTTGAAAGCTAAACTTTATCTAAGGCTATTTAATTGTATAGCTGACTATAGCTGAGGAAAATATTAATCTTATCCCAAGACTATTAAACAAGGATGATCTTGAATGATATTGTAAAACCCCTGTTCTTCTAATGGCATCGCCAGTCGTCGCCCCTAGGTGGAGAGTTTCGAAACTTTTCGACTCGTAGATCATGTTATCCCTATGGTTTGAGTGAAAAAAAAATTTCAATATTGGTCGCGGCGTGGCACTAGAGAAGTGCTGGCCCTAAAGGACCACGCCGCCCACGCGCCGAATCTCCATTCCAGTTAATCTGTGTTTAATGGTCTTAGTCTTATCTTAGTCATAACCTTAAAAACAAGCTTTAACAGTATTTGATTTTACAAAACGTTAGTCAAAACTCAAACCTTTCAGTAACAGCATTCCGAATAAGTTTAAGAAGTGATCGAAAGCGTTCAATTTGAAGCGCCGCGTTGTCGACAGACAAACAGAAATCATCAACATTAAAATGAGCAAAGACAACCAGATCTAAACAAACAACCCTTAATATATTGAGAGGATTGTAATCGCCTTTGCGTAAACTTATTTACCGTTGTATCGAAAATTTCAATTAATTTAAAAGTGTTGGACAATCGATTGGTTGGTCCCGAAGAAAAGATCTTGTAATCTAATTGAATAATGCTGGTTGTATAATTCAGAAACGGTAATGCTTCGTATCTCATTTCATCGTTTGTTATTGAGAAATCACATTCCTGAATTCACGGAGAAATGCGTATATACAATTTATGTTTACGTTAAGTTATTGCCAAAGTATATGATATTTCAACCATTTTTCATGCTAGTGAATTTTGAGAACCTTTATCTTCAATAAGGCCAACATTACCAAAATAGCATGGATCATATACAGTGGACCAGAAGTCCATTAAATTAGCCTAGGAAGTAACCAAAGGTGGGGTTTGGGACTCCCCTCTCTTGTGTAGCAATACTGAAAAAGGGCGACACATTCGCCACCTCGCGATAATTTTTCTCAGACCTCCGGTTTAGGTGCGACTCGTACGCCAAAATTTGCCCTATCGAGAGAGAAAAAACTATTGGCTGAAAATGAACTCTGTATCTCTAAAGGGACCGGAAAACGCCCCCTTCCACTGTAAAACCGAGCCCTCTTTAGCATAGAATCAGGAGAAGGGATGGGGTGTGAATTTTGGAACACTCAAGGTTTTTATGACTCTTCATAAACCTATTGAAAAAACTATTTAAAGACCGTGGCCAGTCCTTTTTTTATTTTTTTATAAAGCAAACAATCTACCCTTTAGAGATCCAGCGTTCATGGGCTGAAGAAGTCACGCCCCGCTCACCTCAAGAAAGACTTCGTAGAGAGGAGCTCGAGAATTCTAACAGCGTTAGGAAAGGGGGAAACATTTAACTCCCTATCCATGGAGTTAGAAGGAGTTCTTACCCCAGCAGAGGCGTACGCTATGCCAGCTATTGTAATTGTTTATTTTCTAGGATAATTTAATTGGCTTCTGAGATTCATTGACTTCAAACGGGAAATGTTACGTTTCTAAAAAAAAAGCCGATTAGTCCTGTGGCTTCATCCGGACTCAGCACTCGTCCAAAGTCTGAGTATGCATCCGTTTGCAGAAGGTCTTTCTCCACAGGGCTATGATGAAAACATGTTAATAGGAAATCAAAAATGCTATGATAGACAGTTTCTGATAAGTCTGCTATAAATAAAGGTGGATTTTTTTTGGAAAATTTTGAGTCGACATTGTTCTATGACATCGCGTCACTCTTTTCAAGTTAAAATTGGAGTATTTCACGGATCACTCCTTAAATATCATTAAGAAACTACAAGACAATGATATATAATTTAATTAAGAGGTCATCCCCAAAGCACTTAAATCATAACTCGAAAACAGTTAACCGAACATCATAATGTCATGGAATTACAAATAACCCTAAATTGTCCAGACTTATCAGAGACACACTGGATAGAGAGAGATTATATTCTATGGCAAACATGGTGTTTTGCGAGTTTGGCACAAATAATGTTAAGTGTTAGGGTCACAAGGATCGAAACGCGGCACTGAACACGTAAACTCAAGTGCTCCGTTTCTCAAAAATAGCTTCGTTGAGTTTAGTTTTTCAACGCTACATCATGAGTTGTGGAACAAATTTTTTTAAGTGTTGCTCAATCGCAAAGAAAAATTAACTACAAATCTTTTCAAAGCGCATAAACACACAAAAGGGTCCCAAATGCAACTCTTATTTAAAACGGTTCACTTTAAAAAAACAAAATTTAATTTTATGTCAAATATAGTCCCTCTCTTATTGTAGAAACACGTGCAATTGATATAATTAGAAATTTACGTAATTCCAATCTTTTCGATAATGGCATTGAAAAAGGGTCCAAAAAGTCCCTCAACCTTAAATCCAGAATCGAAGTTAACGACCATCCAAAATGGAATCTATCAAGAGAAATGTTAAAGCGATCACACTCTTCGTATAAAATTTCAAAATAATTTTTAAGATTCTCTCAAAAACACGAAAATTAAATATTGAAGCATTGTTCAAGGGAGGGGGAAGTAGAAAATCAAGTAATTTTTTATCGATTCTTCTACTAATTATAAGACCATTCTGCGTAGTGAAACATCCAGGAAATATCTCCGAATGATTTTAAAATTAAAATTAGTTTCACATTTTATGGATAATTTTAAAGAAGGACCTCTGACCAATTTTGTTAACAAAATTCTCGTGGTACGCTCCATGCCGAATGAAATTTATCGCGAGATTTGATAAAATTTGCGTGCGATTGTGATGATCGGGGCGCGAGATGTAGAGCGTGCAACTGGAATTTTGTTAACAGGAAGGCAGGGTGTTACGCGATTGGTCGGCAGTCGTTATTTAAAATTATTCTTAAAACCTGAACCTAATTTGAATTTTAAAATCATTCAGAAGTGTTTCCTGAATGTTTCACTATCCAGACTGCCACTGGTCTTATAATTAGTGGAAGAGTTGATAAAAAATCACTCGACTTTCCACTTCACCCTCCCTTTAAGAGCTGTGTAAATAAGTATAGAACACATCCCATTGTTTTGATTTTAATTTGTGGGGAAACCTATATTCACCATGAACTCCAGGAAATTCTCTCCGCCATTACCTTCTAGAATGTCTTATTGCGCCAACAAATCACGCGATAAACAAAAAGTGAGAAGAAATTAAACAACGTGAGCTGTTTGAGCAGTCAACTTAAACGGCTTGTTACCCTAGAGATTTCATCATAAAATTTTATGATTTCATATATTTCCTTGAGATTCTATGCCTTTTTTATGTAACCGTTCTAACAGTACATGATAAGCGTTTTAAAACATGTCATAAGTCAGGGTTAAAAAAACCAAGCCCACCGGGTTTTGTTGGGTTTTTCTGGGTTTTATTGGGTATTCGGGTTTTATTTTTGAGTTTTTTATCTTTAGCAGTTGCATGCATGATTGAAATTGTCACTAAAACGTCACTGCTTAGTAAAAAAGTTGAAACAACAAATACCATGAAGTATCTTTAAACAGAAATTATTCCATCATTCAAATTTATCAAAATTGAGGATCTTAGTGATGGGTTTTATTTAGTGGGTTTTTTATGGTGGGTGAAATCCAATAAAAACCGCTGGTCTTTTTTGGGCTGGTTTTTTTAATTCAAACCCTGTCATAAAAAGAAGCTTACTGGAGACATGCAGAAACGAGGTGATATTCCTGAATAATTCATTTCCATGAAATTAAGGGTTTAAAATCTGCACAAGCGTAGGCAGAATCCTTCCACAAAAGTCTTTCTTCTAAATGTAAAAAAAGAAGAAGAATCGGATTAAATATATTTAACGGTCTGGCTAGGCTTCAAAGAATTGGGTCGCCACGTTTTCTATAGTGTTTTAGAGCGAGTGGGAATCTAGCTAAACTTTGATAATGGCTTAAAAGCTTTTAAAGCGATGAAAGTTTTTCTCATTGAGCATAAAATTTCTTTGGCCAAAATTTAGCACAAATTCATTTTGGTAAATTGATTCGTCGATAATAATGTGTGGGAATTTCTTTGTTTCCATCACGAAAGTTTCCTTGAAACTTTATAGAATAACCAGGTTTTCTCTGGGCACACCCTTGACAGGAATGCCCAATATTTTCAGAGAGCGGACAAAATCCGACCCACTTAAAAAAAACTCTTTTTGATAACAACATTGCGGTAATTGCCGTAACGGGTAAACTGCGTTTTCGAGAACCCGCTATTTGGGGAACTGCGGTTATGAGGACCGCTATTATGGGATCTGCTCGTACGGGAACTGCTTATATGAGGGCTTCCCTAAACAGATACACTCGATCTTTTTCAAAAATCTTTGTTCGGTAGTTTTATTAATTAGTTATCAAAGGGAATTGATCTTACAGAATACATTATGTAGTTGTTGATCAAATGAAGGGAGAAGTCTAAGAAATTTCGCAAAAAAGTGTATACGATTATAATAAAGACATTTATTAGCTTAAAACCCTGTTTAATATTATGAAATAAATTCAATTTAAGAGTTTTCTTTACCTCTGTTCCTGTGTATCTCACACTATCTTGTTTTCCATTATATTCTTGAGAGTTAGACCCTATTCCACTGTTAAACTATTTTGTGGTTCCTCATTCGTACCTTTTCTAGCAACGATTGATTACCGATTGTCGGTGTTGTTATCCACAATTATAACGTGTCGCAACTTGCAAGATATGGTTTCTATATACGGTGGCGTGTTTTTCTTGCGAAAAATAAATTGAATAATTAATACAGCCTTTTCCTACTTACGGAATCAATTGATTAACCACAAGACAAATGAAGTATGAGGACATGGATACCCTTTTGCTTGAAAAAATGCTGGTTATAGAGTCGTTGGATTCGTGTTGACGTTCATGATTGGTTACCGACTGTCAGTGTGGTCAACCTGAAGCATAAGTTTAAAGATGTTCCATTAGTATAACACCACCTATACTTCGTAATGCTTGAGACTTACTGCTCGAGCTAGTTCGAGAACGACCAGTCTCCAGCGAGAATTGACTACACTCGGTTTTGCAGTCCATCTTCACATTTATTCTGTAGTAAGCCTTTGACAGCGCTCCACTAGGTGTCGCTTTACAAGAACCAACGTCACTTCATGACAAGCTCTCCGTAAGTAGTGATTAACTTATGGAACATATCTTATGAACTTATGCCTTTAGTAATTAAATATTATTGTACTTTTTTTAATTCTAAACGACCTTTGCCAAAATAAAATAGAAATAAATTGAATGAATTGCTTAACTACAAGAAAAATTAGTATATGGAGAAGGAAACATGTTTTATCTTAGGAAAAATACCTTTAAAAGCGAATTTGTCAGGCTTGTTACATTTCGACTGCCAAAAAATAAAACTTAATTATAATAGTAGCAAATCATTAAGGTTTACCTTTGCATTTTACTACTCTGTGATTTTAATTTTGACATCTAGCTCAGAAATTTTAAAGGGTTGTACAATGTTTTATGTAGTGGCGGAGCCCATCTCTAGCTTATCTTCCATCAAAGAGAGGTCTATATATTAAGCCTCGTTTTCAAAGCAGCGGGTTTCAGCCAAAAAAATGCGCGCGAGCGATTTTTCGAAGCTGGAGCGATTTATTGGTTTGTCGCTATCGCCTAAAAAATCGCGCCTTGTTTCTCGCTGAAAGGTTTTCAAAGAAGCGATTGCTCTATAGGCCCAGTGCGGTTTGACCGATTTGTATCAAGATGGTGGTAATAGGCAAACGAGGGCGCCTGTTATTAAAGTTAAAAAATTGCTTTTAATACAAATATATATATATATATATTTTTGTTGAAATATTATGTAATCGCTAAAAGACGATACACTCAGAAACGCTCGACTTTTAATTGTCTCTAGGAATTTAGCATTTTTGATTTTGGAGGCATGGTTGTTAAGCCTTGGCGTATACGCCTTACGACTTTCACAGATCAGAATCTAAAAATTAAAATTGACCGAAGGCTCCTTCTCATTCGTTGAAAAATGAATGACGTCAAGCGATTTTTTAAAACGGAGCGATAAAATCAAACTGAGATAGACGGGTGCGATATTTGATTTTGCGCTTGATCTTTACTGATTTTGAGCTATCGCTGCCTAAAATCGCTTCCATGAAAACAGCAGTGGCAAAAGCGAGAGCGCGATTTATGAACTTTTTTGCGCTATCGCTGGTATTTTACCCGCTACCCGCTGCTTTGAAAACGCGGCTTTAGTCTTGCATTAATTTCGTAGCGTTATCAGTGGATTGGGAATGGGCATGGGCATTTCATTTGAATCTATCCGCCGAGTCGTACTCGTTCGATCCACGCTTACACGTGACATTGCCCAATTACTACTAAAGAAAAAGTAACACTTCTACTTCAAAATATAGTTCCACGCATTGTACATCCCTTTAACCATTATAGAGCTGCAATTGAATAAATCCTATAAGATTTACATACAGACCAGCATGGAAATGTTTAGAAATAATTTACAGTCTTTAAATTAATTATTTAATTATAATTTAATAAATTCGGTTAGAACCTACAGTTTGATATTTTATATTTTACTAACAAAGATCATTTTATTCTAATGTAAAATTAAGAAAAAAAAACCATTGATTGTATTCTCGAACATAGCAAAAGAAAAAGAGCAGGAAAAAGGTGTGAAAATAGAGAATTTAGAAAATGGTCCTACTGTTTTATGTGTCATTAATTCATTTGCCCACGTTAGTACGCAATGAATTAATACACGTTCCATATGGTGTTTGCACATACACCTATTGATTATTAAAGAGAAAAACAAGTTACCAATGATTCAGAAGTGGTTACGCTACATAAACTGATGATTCGTTTCAATTAGTATAGCTACCCTTTTCAAAACGGGGGCCGCAAGAACGTCTGCTTGATGTAGTGTAAAGATAGAACATCCTGTATTTGGCTTCAAAGACGATATATAAGGCTTCATAGTTACCAGTCCACCAAAGTTATTTTGTTTGGAGTCATGTCTAACGTTTTTGGATCTATATTTGGGATATTCCTTCTTAAGAAAACAAGTTGGTTAAACACCATCCTATATTGGGAAGCCCTCATATACAGGGTGTTTGTGAAAAGTCCATCAATAATGAAAGGGCGTATTTATTGGGCCATTTTGAGTCGAAAATGTTCTATGACATTTAGCCGTCCGAGCCACGGTTTTCGAGTTATGATTTGAATATTTTAGGGATGACCCCTTCATTAAATTAGCGCTGTCTTTCAATTTCTAAATTAAATTTAAGGAGTCATCCGTAAATTACTCCAATCATAACTTGAAAACAGTGGCCCGGACGGAAAAATGTCATAGAACATTTTCGACTCAAAATGGCCCAATAAATACGCCCTTTCATTATTGATGGACCTTTCACAAACACCCTGTATAAGCAGTTCCCGTATAAGGGGATACCATAAAAGCGGTCCTCATTACCGCGGTTCCCCAAATAGCGGTTTCTCGAAAACGCAGTTCCCTATATACAGCGCTTCTCGTAAAAGCTGCGTACCGTTACAGCAGGTCGCAAAAGACCAGTATATAACAGAGAAGTGAAAAACTATAGTCGTTTATGAGTGGTGTAGATTTGGTTATTTGAACTGCAGTGGTATTAGGGTCAGTATAGGTATTGTAATTCCAACCTGAATAGTATAGGTTAGGTTAGGTTAGCGTATGATAATCTTGTTGTACTTAATAGGTAAGGTAAACTGTAGGGTTAAAAAATTTTCAAAACTCAAGCTGAAAATTATTTTGCCAAACATTAACTGCCGCTGTTTTTAAACCAGCAGTTTCAAGAACACTGATGTTTTATGGAATCGCGGTTGCTATTTCGGAAGCTCCTCTTCTGGAAATTATATTTACCACCGACTTTAAAAAACAAACTCTAGATTTTCTTCTCTTTAAAAAGTTAACTATGCTTGAAGTTTCCCGTCTACGTATCACAGCATTTTACCTGTCTATAAATATTTAAGGCTGTAATATTTTTTATCTGGTTAGTTGTACAGGTACAGCGTTGTTCCATTTCTATTTCGTCACTGCGTTTTATTACTTTATCACAGACAATATCACGCCATCGTATTAATAATTCATCTTTATTGTGAAAAACAGTTTCTATCCCGAAACCATTAATACGAACAAAAGTCCATTAAATTAGCCTAGGAAATAAAACAAAAAGCGGGGTTTGGGACTCCCCTCTCTTGTGTAGCAATACTGGAGAAGGGCGACACATTCGCCACCTCGCGATAACTTTTCTCAGATCTCCGGTTTAGGTGCGACTCGTACGCCAAAATTTGCCCTATTGAGAGAGAAAAAACTATTGGCTGAAAATGAACACTGTAACTCTAAAGGGACCGGAAAACGCCCCTTTCCACTGTAAAACCGAGCCCTCTTTAGCATAGAATCAGGAGAAGGGAGGGGGGGGGGTGAATTTTGGAACAGTCAAGGTCATTCAGTTTTTTATGACTCTTCATAAACCTATTGAAAAAAAAAACTATTTAACGACCGTGGCCGTTCCTTTTTTTTTACTTTTTTATAAAGCAAATAATCTACCCTTTAGAGATCCAGCGTTCATGGGCTGAGGAAGTCACGCCCCGCTCACGTCAAGAAAGACTTCCAAGAGAGGACCTCGGGAATTCTAACAACGTTAGGAAAGGGGGAAAAATTTAACCCCCTATCCATGGAGTTAAAAGGAGTTCTTTCCCCATCAGAGACGTACGCTATGCCAGCTATTGTAATTGTTTACTTCCTAGGCTACTTTAATGGACTTCTGATACGAAGAAAAGCAGTTGTTCTTTTATTGGGTGAGAAACTGTTAGTGGGCACAATTGCATAAACTTCCAACTCTCTTCATGAAATTGAAAATTGGGTTTAAGGCTTACCGAATTTTGTAAACACTTTCTAGCTTAAAAAAAGCTATAAATAATAAGATAACTGCTATCCACAGTCTACAGGGTGAAACAATGACTCGATCCATCATTATTTCTAGCTTGAAACGCAATGTCTTATTCTCTGGCGTAGGTCAAAAATTTTACTCAAGATAAACGTTTCTCTGATCAGTCCCATAAGCTTTAATGCACAAAGAAACCTAGGAAACCACCCCATTCTTCTCAGGACATGTAAGGCAAAAATGTAGGTTTATTTCTACGCCATAATTGTTTTTCGGTGCTCAAATCTACACGATTGGTTTCCACAGGTAGTAATATATTTACATAAATATTAACGAACAAATTAAGATTCAAGTTTATCGTAGTGTTTTACTGGCAACACATTTTTGGTGAGTTTCGAGTTCCATTGTCAATGATTGAGAATATATGTTCATCATAATCTGAAACAAAAAGATATTTTATATATTTTATTTTTAAACGAAGAAATATTTTTAAATATTTGCAACCTTGTGGTATTTTTCATTTAATACATTGAAAACACGGTGTATTTGAGTCATTGAGTAATGTTTAGTTTGTTGTCAGGAATTTATAGATTTCAGCGAAGCAAACGACGAAGGATAAGGTCAGGCCTACTGTCCACATAATCAAGGGAAAGTAGATATTAACAACGGTTAGACTAGCGTAATCCTTCAGTTTCGGACTTGCAAATGTCCCCATACAATACGGGCTTTTCACTTTTGAGAGACTGAGATCTTCGTTAATAATTCCTCCTTCGAAATAGTACGATGTCCTAAAAACATTTGTTATATAGTAAACCGTTCAACGGTGCAGTAGTAAAACTATTTCGTTTTGTCGCCAACTTTTCTTCATCTATATTTTCAGTGAATCACTTCTAAGTATCTAATAGCTTGGGGAAGATAAGGGTGAAACGATGCATTGCATCTCGCTTTTGGGCGAAGAAGAAATGTGTTGACCAAATAAATTGTGGACTAACTGAACTGTTGGTTGACAAAACGAACCTTCGTAAGCTTTGTTTATGCAAACGAATCAATAATCAATATGTTAATAACTGAAGAGGTAAGACATTTTCAGGAGTAATTGTGTATAATCACCAGGGATCCATGTAATTTTAGAAGCAAGAATGGAGAACAGAGTAATCTGGGCGCGCGTCAAAGTCCACGACCCCCTTCCCCAGGGACGGGGGGGCATGAATGAAGAGGCGGGTCATAGCGAAAGAGTTAAAAAGAAAATACGTATTTTTCGCCGTCCCCGTCACCAAAACGCAGTTTAAGTGAGCCAATTAGATAATTACAGGGCTATGAGTGGGGTTTAAGTAAAGGCTAACCGTTTTCCATTCCTGCTTCTAAAATTACATGGATCCCTGATATCACACATTCAAAAGCCTATTAGTATGTATCAATAAAAATGGTTATTACAAAAGACTCCATCTGGCTGATAAAGAAGAAGCGTTGTAATGTTTCCTTATGAGAAGGCCTGACAACATGGAGAGGGCGTTGTCTTTGGAGAAATGAATTAGCGCATCGGGGTTATCACATTTCTGGAAAGCCTCGAAGGCGGCGTAAATCGTGTTCTCATCCATGATTAGAACTGTCTTTCCGGAGACCAAATTTCCGAACTCATCGTCTGGGTCCATACTTGAAAAAGAGTAAATTCCATCAAGCCGAGTAATTTGATCCATAATTGCCATCTTAATTGAGCTCGTATTGTCCTAAACGAACAGTCAAATACTCAATGATAAATCTCTTAAAATGAACTAAAATCGTGGTTTCCGTGGTTACCATAAAATCGTAGTGTATGGATGTTTCAGCCGGTATTCTAATTATGGTGTTGGGATATTTAAGTAGATCAAGCAACGTGTCAAAGTATTGAAGAGTGTCGGGCATTGCGAGAACGGACAAGAGAATCGAAGAGAAGAAGGATGAGATGCAGAACAAACCGAGAATCCATAAAGTCCAGAACACTCGATCAAATGAAAGTTGCACTTTCACTCTGTTTTCTACAATCATAAGAGCTCTTGAATTAAGTGACTTTCAAAGCTAACTTTATCTAAGGCAGATAAACCATTAAGCTTTTGCTATTTAATTGCATATCTGAGGCGCAAGTAGGAGAGAATTAAGTTAGCCTTTCCCTTAGACGATATTTACCACAATGTTATACTATTGTTGCCGTACAATATTTATCTTATCCAAAGACCATTAAACACAGATGGACTGGAAAAATTATAAGCGGCTTAAACCCCCGTTCTTCTAATGGCATCGCCTGTATACTAGCGGGAAATTCCCGAAAATTAATTCCACTCATATAAGCCTTATGTTATGTTATGGCTATGCTTTGAGTCGAAAAAGTTTCAATATTGGTCGCGGCGTGGCGCTCACCCTTATCTCTATTCCAGTCCATCTGTGTTTAATGGTTACCTTATTAACAAGCTTTGACCATACTTGATTTTACAAAACCTTTGTCAAACTCAAACCTTTCATCAAAAGCATTCCGAATAAGTTTAAGAAGTGATCGAAAGCGTTTAATTTGAAGCGCCGCGTTGTCGACAGACAAAGAGAAATCATCAACATCAAAATGAGCAAAGACAACCAGACCTAAATAAACAAACCTTAATATTGGAATCGCCTTTTCGTAAACTTAATTACCCTTTTATCGAAAATTTCGATTAGTTTAAAAGTGTTAGACAAGCGATTGGTTGGTCCCGAAGATACGATCTTGAAGTCTAATTGAATAATGCTGGTTGTATAATCCAGAAACGGTAATGCTTCGTATCTCATTTCATCGTTTGTTATTGAGAAATCACATTCCTAAATTCACGGACAAATAAGTTTATAATTTAAGTTAACGTAAAGTTATTGCCAAAGTATATGATATTTCAACCATTTCTCATGCTAGTAAATTTCGACAGCTTTTATTTTCAATTAGGTCAAAGTTACCATAATAGCATGGATCATATACAGCGGGCTTACATTATGTCATAAGTTTATAAGATATCTTCCAAAAGTATGACACTACCTATACTTCGTAATGCTACTGGGAGACTTACAGCTCGAGATAACTAGTTCGAGAACGACAGAAGCGAGAATTGAAGTCCTACACTCGGTGGTTAATATGCAGTACTTCCATCTAGGTCCTATTTAGTCTGCATTAGTAAGCCTTTGACAGCGCCTCACCAGGCGTCGCTTTACCTCGAATCTATGACCTACGTCACTTCATGACAAGCTCTTAGTAACCAGTGACCAACTTATGGAACAAATCTTACGAACGTATGATTATATTCATTGAATTCAAAAGGGCAATGTTACGTTTCTAACAAAAAAGCCCATCAGTCCTGTGGCATTATCCGGACTCAGAACTCGTCCAAAGTCTGCGTACGCATCCGTTACCAGAAGGTCTTTCTCCACAGGGCTGTGTTTAAAACAGGTTAAAAAGAGAATTAAAAAAAATTTCATTTAAATAAAAAGAGGCATTTTATGATACGATATACAAAAATACAGGGTGTTTCTGATAGGTCTGCTAGGGGGATGTTTTTTGGGCGATTGTGAGTCGAAAATGTAATTTCTATCTCCATTTTTCCGTCAGGGGCACTATTGTTTTCGAGTGATGATTTGAGTGTTTTAGGAATGACCCCTTAATTAAATTTGAAATCATTGTCTTTCAGTGCCTTAATTACTCCAATCTTCACTTGAAAACAGTAGTAGTCGGCAAAATGACTTGGAAATTTCCCAAAGAACATCCGTCTTAATTTATGCCTGACTTATCAGGTATAACCTCTATATAGACAGATCGTATTATATGGCAAGTTTGGCACAAATACTGTCTAGTGTTCTTCGGGGTGACAAGCATTGAAAAACGCACTGACATGTAAGAGAAAATGCACTGTTTCTTAATTAAGAACTCTCCCCGGAAAGCATTAATATTGCAAAATTAATATTGAACCTCAAACCAAGCTCAAATCAAATTGTTTTCCATTTAAATATCATATTTTTGTGTAATATTTACTCATGATATTAATCATTACGTAATGTTTACTCATGATATTAAGATCCCTATTTTGAAACTGATAAATGGGTTCCAAATGGACGACTCTTAGTTAAAAAGGTTCATTATGGTATAGGCCCTAGAAAGTTAACCAAAATTTATTTTATTTCAAATAAAGTCCCTCTCTTATTGTAGAAACAGGTGCAATAGATATAATTTGAAATTTACGTAATTCCAATCTTTTCGATAATGGCATTGAAAAGGGGTCCAAAAAGTCCCTCAACCTTAAATCCAGAATAGAAGTCAACACTCATCCAAAATGGAATCTATCAAGAAAAAATGTTTAAGCGATCAAGCTCTGCTTTGGTCCCATTGAACCGAATTCCCATTCGACAGAAGGGGTTTTTTTGGGGGTCCCATTCGACCGAACGTAGCCAAAGGTGCGATTTTATTATAGACCCATTGGACCGAAATTCTATTGAACTGGAAAAAGACATACTGTGTGGTTTTGCATTAAATATATTTTTAATTTCACAACTTATTATTGTTAAAATAAATGTGAGTTGAAAATGTACTACTGCACTTATTTTAACTACGTTTTAATTACGGCGAACCTCACCTACCCTAGCCTAACGTAACCTAACCAAACGTAACGTAACGTAACCTAACCTAACCCAACCCAACCTTGTTTGGAGGTAAAAAGATTATTTATATGAGTATTAAAAGCCCGCCTCATACCACGAACAATTTATTAGCAATAATAGAAATATTTTGGAAAAGATGTCAGATAATTAATTGGGGAATATTTTGGAAAAGGTGGCAGCTAATTAATAGGAGAATATTTTGGAAAAGGTGGCAGCTAATTAATAGGAAACTCTTTTAGAATAGGTGGCAGCTAATTAATAGGAGAATATTTTAGAAAAGGTGGTAGTTAATTAAAAGGAGAATTTTGGAAAATGTGGCAGCTAATTAGTAGGAGAATGTTTTGGAAAAGGTTGCAGCTAATTAATAGGAGAATATTTTGGAAAGGTGGCAGCTAATTAATAGGAGAATGTTTTGGAAAAGGTGGTAGCTAATTAAAAGGAGAATATTTTGGAAAAGGTGGTAGCTAGTTAAAAGGAGAATATTTTGGAAAAGTTGTAGCTAATTAGTAGGAGAATGTTTTGGAAAAGGTTGCAGCTAATTAATAGGAGAATATTTTGAAAAAGGTGCCAGCTAATTAATAGGAAAATCTTTTGGAAAAGGTGGCAGCTAATTAATAGGAGAATGTTTTGGAAAAGGTGGTAGCTATTTAAAGGGAGAATATTTTGGAAAAGGTGGTAGGTAATTAAAAGGGGCATATTTTGGAAAAGGTGTCAACGAATTATTGGAACCAAACCTAACCTAACCTAACCCTAACCCTAACCCTGACCCTAACCCTAACCCTAACCCTAACCCCAACCCTAACCCTAACCCTAACCCTAACCCTAACCCTAACCCTAACCCTAACCCTAACCCCAACCCTAACCCTAACCCCAACCCCAACCCTAACCCCAACCCAACCCAACCCAACCCAACCTAACCTAACCTAACCTATCCTAACCTAACCTAACCTAACCCAACCAAACCCACCCGAAACCAAAATATTAAAATTTTAATTTAAAATTTAAAGACATTGATGGAACTACCATTAAGACTGTACTTCATTTTAAGCACAATTTGTTTATTAATTCCATATATCTCTTGCCTTGAAAGGAATGAAAGTGAGCGTTTTAATTAGTATCACGAAACATTTACCTTTCGGAGATTCGAACCAACAACCTATCGCTTCGCAGTCCAACATCGTATCCACTACACCACCGAATCGCTGACGGCTACAGTGTTTCAAGTTATATTCATGTATTTTTTAGGGGCATATTCGGACGATTGGGATTTCGGTCCATCGGGAATATAGCCATTGGGCTGGAAATCTAAAATCATTGCGGGATATTCGGTCGAATGGGATTTCGGTCCATTGGGAATTCGGTTGAAAGGAACGATACCCAAGCGCTTTATGCAAAATTTCAAAATAATCTTTAAGATTCTCAAAAAATTCTTTTTTAACCGAGTGGGTTTTACAAAACCAATACATTCCTAAACACGGCATAGAAGAAGAAATACGTAAGAAAAAGCAAATTTTCTTTCACATATATTAGTTAACCGAGCTTTTAGAAAGCTTGATCGGCTTGTCTTGTGAACAGCAATACAACATATCTTATTTAAAACCAGAAGTAGGATAATGGACTAGAAGTGAAGGGCTCTAGCATTGGTAATAGATCCTGGCACTGTTGAACAAATTTGAGGATTCTATGCAGCTTCCATCGCGCCTACACTAGAGAGAAAAAATTGATCGAGTTCCAAAAAAAATTTCCTACCCCCTTCCCCTCAACCTAAAGCCGCGAAACACGGACGCGGGTGTTTTAATCTAGTTTGGCCGTCTACCGCCGCGAGCGTCTCACATTTTGGAGGGAAAATTCAGAAACCGCTACCAGATGGCCAACTGTTGGTGCGTTATCAATAATATTCACTTTCGCCGAGTGAAGAATTTGGTTAGCTCAATACTTCTAGTCCCTTATCCTACTTCTGTTAAAACGGATAGAACTTTTTCTTGAATTAATCCGACCACATACTATGGGGCATTTTACTAAGTGTTTTAACAGTACATGATGAGCGTTTTAAAACATGTCATAAATAGACCAATTCGAATATTGCATGCAGAGAAACAAGCTTCCAGGGGCAAGCCGCCATTCTGAATAATTTCCCTCACGCCAGGAGACATCGCTAGAGGCATGACCGGCTTTGCTAGCCTCTAACATGCAGTGAACTTGGGCTGCCCTCTAGTGGTGTTTCGTGGCGGGAGAGAAATTATTCAGAATGGCGGCTTGCCCCTGGAAGTTTGTTTCTCTGCATGTCATATTCGAATTGGTCTATTGAAGTTTACTGGAGACATGCAGAAACGAGGTGATATTCCTGAGAAATTCATTTCCATGAAATTTTAGGTTTAACATCACAAGCAAAGGCAGAACCCTTCTACAATCGTCTTTAGTTCTAAATTAAAGTATGTTAGTTCTATGATGGAATCAGTAGGAGAAGGTACACTCACTTGATTAAGCTTTGGATATTTCTGTGAGGAACTACGTCGTCGATAATATGGTTGTGCGAAGCTGCAAACTAATTTTAAAAAACTATGAAATGCATATATAGTTTTCTATAAGTAGCCTCTATGAAATACGGAAATGTGTGGCGCCTGTCTGTAGTTATTTCCGTAACCATAGCAATTTCAGCTAAGCCTTAGCTGAAAGAATAGAAATCTGTTCATTTCGTGAAAAAAAAATTCTTGAACCTAAGTTGATATTAATGTTTTCGGATTCTTAAAGCTTGGTTCCCACTCGTCAGAAAAATACCAACGGAAATCACTCCCCCTATGGAAGAAATTTGAAGGTAGTACTTCTTCGGTTGGTCGTTCACGCTACTATCAAATTTTGAGTTTAGTGGGAGATATTATTGGGTCACGTGATAGATTTCAGTGGTTTCCAGAGAGCGTAAACTGACGCATTTATTTTCTTTCTGGGGGACATTGTTACCAAAAAGCCTTGGCCAACTTTAGTTGTAACAGCTAATAGAAACACAATCATAAATGCCGGCCGTGGATCAATCCCAGGTACGCATACGCTCTTGAAAGGTATGACGTCATTAGTCCGATTAATTTCATTGGCTGAGACACCGGCGTAACGCCGAACACGACGGAAAATATTTAACAGAATCTATGCCTCGCCGAACGGAACTTCGATCTAGGTAGGCGTCAAAAAAAATTTGGTCAAACCCTTTTCTGCCACGATTCCGTCGTGTTTTAGATCGAGTGGGAATCAAGCTTAACAGAGAAAAGCACTTTGATAATGGTTTAAATTGCCCTAAAAGCCCCTAAAGCGATGAAGTTAGTTTTCATCGTAGGCACAATAAGTAGGCCAATATTTCGCACGATTTTATTTTGGTAAATTGATTCGTCGATAATAATGGTTGGGAAAGTTCTTTATTGGTTTCCATTAAGCATGGTTTTCACTTGGCGTAAATCACAACGTTTTCGCTCGACGTCAAGCGACAACAAAAAAAAAAAAACTTAGTTACGCTGGACCAAAATTGCTTTGAGTGTGACGATATTAGCTTTCTTTTTTTTCGCTCAGCTCGAGCCAATCAGAAACAGGCTTGAGTCGTGACGTCATTTTCGACCAAGCGTGTTCGGTAGAGGACGTCCGCAGTCCGCCATTTTTTTATTTATTTAGTTCCAAATCGAGTCAGTTACTAGTGCAATGCCTGAGAATTCCGAAGTTCAATGCTGAAAGTTTTATTGATGAGGTTCGGAACCATCCATATCTTTATGATATTAGACACAAAGATTACAAAGACCAAATAAGAAAGATAATAGATGGGCCGCAATTGATGCAATGTTCAGTTTATCTACTAAGCCTTGGTTCCATTATTTGCGGGAGCAACGCTAAGTGAAAACGCTAAAACGCCGGCAAAAAAATCTGACGTTTGATGTCCAGCTACTAGGTTTTTCCGCCATGTGAAAACCATGCTTTACAAACGTTTCCTTTAGACTTCATAGAATAACTCTCTTGGAACACTCTTGACAGGAATGTCCATACTTTAAGATGGCGGAAAGATCCAAAATTTCAAAAGGCAAAATGGGGCCCACATTTAAAAAAACGTTTTGATTAATAACCATGCGGTAATTGCATTAACAAAATAATAGCAATGAAAGAGAATCTGATAAGTTGAGGAAAAAAAACAGACCTTTAACTGAACTTGAATCTATTTGCACTTATGGTGAAAGGAGGAATCAGAGCCAATTTGATTAATTAAACTAAATACCAGTTTAATTGTTTGTTGTATAATTACATTAACATATAATGATAAATTGGGTACTATAGTTTTCATTGTGTTAAACCAGGGATAGATGTAATTTTAGAAGCAGGAATAGAGAACGGTTAGTATTAACTTCAGTCCGACTCATAGCCCAGTATAGAGCCCCTCCCTCCAACACGTAACCAAAATTTTAAATTATCTTATTGGCTAACTTAAACTAAGTTTTGATGACGTTGCTGACGGGACGGCGAAAACTTCGTAGTTTCATTTTTACCTCTGTCGCTATGACCCAACACATATCGGAAATTTTAAATTATCTTATTGGCTCACTTAAACTACGTTTTGATATGGCGTTGCTGACGGGGGCGGCAAAAATTACGCAATTCCTTTGTACCTCTGTTGCTTTAACCCGCCTCTTCTTTCATACCCTCCGTCCCGTGAAAGGGGTCGTGGACTTTGACGTGGGCCCAATATAGCCTGTTCTCTATTCCTGCTTCTAAAATTGCATCTATCCCTGATTAAACTCAAATTGTTGGATTAGTTTTAAAGCAATTTTTAGCTCAGTGTTACTAAATGTATGAGAATGTGCTCAAATTTATGTTTTATGCGATGAAAATCAGCTAGATAGTCTAATACAGCACTGACGATGTTGAAAGGTGTAGGCCTAAGTCTTATCTACAAATTACGCAGATCTTTCAAACTTTCACATATGTCTATTCGTGATATTTAAGACAACTATTTTCAAAACCATAATTTTATTTCGGAATTAATAAACCAAGTTGCCCTTTAAAAACCTGGGTTTATTTCAACATTATAATTCTGCTGTGGTGCTCAAAACTACTGAACTTGTACAAGATGTCATATCAGAGTTTTTACAATAAAAGATTAACGAACAAATTCGGGTATTAGTAAAGTAATCTAGGTCCCTACGTCTTTGCACGTTGTGGTCGAGGTTCAAGATCCATTACCACTATTTTCATCGTAATATTAGAAAATAGAAAATATAAATTTATAAAAATTAAGTTTTTAATTTTTGAACTGATAAATATTGTTATTACCTTACGATATTTTTGGTTTCCCTACATTGGAAAAACAGTGCATTTCTTTCGTCGATGAACTTTATTTTTTTCCGACACGAATTTACAAATTTCAGCGAAGCAAACGACGAAGGATAAAGTCAAGCCTATCGTCCACATGATCAATGGAAAGTAGATATTGACCACGGTTAAATTAGCGTACTCATTCAAGGTCGGATTTCGAAATGTCCCCATGCAGGACGGAATTCTCAATTTAGAAAGACGAAAATCTTCGTTTACAATGCCTCCTTCGAAATAGTACGATGTCCTAAAAATTTTGATTTACAATATTGGAGCAAAAATTGCAAGTTTTTAAAAAACACATAATACCCATGGTTAACATAATATTATACCTTAAAGGAACGGCCTTTTTCAAATTAAAATATCAAAGGAAAATATATAAAAATAAATTATCTCTTATTAAAAAATAATTAGCACTTAATTGGTCTTAAAAACGAGGACTATTGCGCCATCCGCCATTGGTTTAGTGGCGTCTGCTAAATCGAACTACTTACCAATACGGGATTGGTTGAATTCTCACAGGTTGAGAGAGGTAAGGGTAAGGTAGGGCATATCCCACGCGCTCAAGAGGTTCGATTTAGCAGACGCCACTAAACCAATCGCGGCGCAGTAGTCCTAGATTTTAAGACTAATTGAATGCTAATTATGTTGTAAAAAGACATCATTTACTTATTTTTTTTTCCAATTTTTTCCTTTTATACTTAGAAGAACTGCCCTCATCTTGTACTAGTCGGAAATCCTTGATTCTATCCCTTTAAGGTATAATGCTATCTCAACTTTTCCTATAAGTAAGTTTGAACATATTGTCATTTTTAAAAAACTACTTGTATATTTTAGTAAAAATGGACATTACATGACACTCAATCTGGCGGATAACGAGGAATTCTCGAAGTTTTTCCTTATTGGAAGGGCATACAAGATGGGGACAACGATGTCTTTGGAGAAATGAATTAAAGAATCGGGGTTATCACATATCCCGAAAGCATTAAAAGAGGCGTAAATCGTGTTCTCATCCAAGATTAGAACTCGGTTCCCGGACACTATTTCACCAAACTCTTCGTCAGGATCCACATCTTTAAAGGAGAAAAGTCCACCTAGTCGATTAACTTGTTCCATCACTTCCCTCTTGACTGAGCTCGTATTATCCTGAAAATACACTTCATTTTTACACTGATAAATTACACTGACCTAAGATTTCTTCTCGCGTTTATTCTCAAATAAGTTAAGAAAACAATAGGAAAAATCAGAAGTAGGATGAGACTAGAAGTAAAGAGCTCTATCATTGGTAATAGATCCTGGCACTAGTGAACAAATTTGAGGATTTTATGCCGACTTCCATCGCGCCTACACTAGAGAGAGTTCCAAAAATATTTCCTATCCAATTCCCCTCATCCTAAAGCCGCGGAACACGGACGCGGGTGCTTGAATCTAGTTCGGCCGTCCACCACCGCGAGCTTCTAACGTTTTGGAGGGAAAATTCAGAAACCGCTACCAGAGGGCCAACCGTTGGTGTGTTATCAAGAATATTCACTTTCGCCAAGTGAAGAATTTGGTAACCTCGATACTTCTAGTCCCTTATCTTACTTCTGAAAAAATGGAAAAGGACATATATGCTAGAAGGCAAAAACCATCCCGTAAATTCAAAGAAAAAGTCCCCAAATTTCCCATAGGGTAAACATGAGGTTTTTGGTGCTCCGGCACATCGAATCATTTAAAAACTAAAGCGAAGTTGCGTTCCGACATACTTTCAAATTAACAATTCAATTAACTATTCAATGTGTGTCTTTTCCAAGCTTCGTTAAAAACAATTAAATCTAAGTATTTTATTTTAATTATTTTTGAAGTATGTGAAAAATTGTTTTCGCTGAACCAAGTCAGTTTAACACTTGAGCACGTTCTAAACTATTTTTTTAAATACTCGATGTTTTAAAACAATGAGTTTAAAACTGAAAATTCTAATATCTGTTGCTTCAGTCCTATCATTTTGACTACTTATCTTTTACTTTTCAAGGCTTTGTTATCAAAGGCACTTTTTTAAAATTGTAGAAACGATTTCATGATCAGAAGTACATGAACTTAATATATTAATTACGCTTAGTTCTATAATAGGTTAATTGGAAAAGGTCTATTTTAACCTAACGGATCAAACGTAGTAATACTAAAGAAAATTATCCAAAATAAATTCAGTAAACAATAGCCTACGTTATAACTCAAAACAAGTTGAAACAATGAGTTAGAATAAATGTCATCGGTTAGTTCTAGCTAGTTTCAATCAATAGCATAAAGCGTATTGGTTACAATCTTGAAAGGGGTAAAATCTATTTAGAAGGAATAGTTTTCAACAGACTTTCGCACCCTTTGAAGATTGAAACCACATTCAATGTGCTTGATGCTACATGATTACCATAAAATTGTAGTGCATGGGTGTTTCAGCCGGTATTCTAATTATGCTGTTGGGATATTTAAGTAAATCCAGCAAAGTGTCGAAGTATTGAAGAGTGTCGGGCATTGCGAGAACAGACAAAAGATTCGAAGAGAAGAAGGATGAGATGCAAAACAATCCGAGAATCCATAAAGTCCAGAATAATCCATCGAACGCTACTTGAACTTTCACGCTGTTATCTACGACCAGAGAGTATAATTAAGTTTAACCTTCACAAATTCTTGGTAGATCTCAAACCTTGCAACAACAGCATTCCGAATAAGTTTAAGAAGTGTTCGAAGAAGCTCAATTTTAAACGTAGCGTTGTCGATAACAATAAAGAAATCATCAACAGCAAAATTGCCAAAGACAACCAGACCTAAATACAAAAAGATTCATAGTATAAAATATTTAATGTTGATTGTCAAATAAAAAGAACTATGAAGTACGGTGTGATATTAAGGAAGCAATTATCAGAGATATTTTTAGTGAATGAGTTTAAGTAATTGTACGTTACTAGTAGGTTGTTTCAATCAAAATTAGTCGTATTCACTTCCTTTTGTATTGTTAAAATCATTAATTACGAAATGGATTCCATTAGAGTCACTATTCATCCGGATTCGAATTAAAAACCCAGGCCCAAAAAATAAACCCACAGATTTTATCACCATAAAAACCATCACTAAGATGTTCACTTTTGATGAATTTGAATAGTAGAATAATTTCATTTTAAGTATGGTTAAAGATATTTACTGTTTTAACTTCAAAAGTATTATTTAATAATTTTTATTACTTTCTATGAAACATTTTGACTTTTTTTACTAAGCAGTGACTATTAAATGACAATTTCAACACTGCACGCAACTGCTAAAGACAAAAACCCAATAAAACCCAAAAAAACCTAAAAAAACCCGGGGGTTTTTCGAACCCTGCTATTCTTCCATAAAGATATTTACCGTTGTGTCAAAAATGTCGATTAGTTTAAAAGTGTTGGCCAAGCGGTTAGTTGGTCCCGAAGAAACGATCCTGTTGTCTACTTGAGAAACGACAGTCGTATAATCCACAAACGGTGAAGCTTCAAATCGCATTTCATCGTGAGTTATCGAGAAATCACATTCCTGATGACAAATAAACATTCACGTAAATTGAGCATTTGTCCAACCATGCTATTTCTCATTCTATGAAATTCTAGGAACACTATATTTTTTTCAATACAGACAACATAACCGATTCACCAACTTTATAAAGGGAAGTCTTACGTTTCGAACAAAAAAGCCTATTAGTCCTGTGGCATTATTTGGACTCCAAACTCGCCCAAAGTCTGCGAATGCTTCCGTTTCCAGAAGATCATTCTCCACAGGGCTGTATTTAAAACAGCAAATTTAATTTAAAATACGGGAATCAAGTGACAGATCATACGCATTTGCAACCAGATTTCACCAAGAGTCCATCACACCCGGAGTACTAAAGTTAGGCTTTCCCCCATACCCTCTTCGACGGGGGGTTATGGAATACTGATTTCACGAACATACTAAGGAATGCGTCAGCTTTCCTTGGTTCCTAAATATGTGTTACCTAAAGCTTCAATACATGGGAAATATGAACCAGTCACCATTACTCTTTTTTTCAGGTATGTAAAAATATCACATGATATGATAAGTAAGTCATTTTACGATTTCAAGTACAGGTTGTAACACAATTGTGTGGCACAAATTACATGGGGTCGCAATTAGTCAAAAACATCTACTGTGAGCTAAAGTGTTCAATTCTGAACACTTATCCTTGAATGGTATTCTGGTAAACAAGAACATTGTGAAACAAGTAATTATTGCCTTAACCATACTGTTATTTCATTTCATCACTAGAGCCATAAGTTTATAAGATATGTTCCATAAGTATGACGTCACTATACCTATACTTCGTATTGTTAGAGATTTACAACTCGAGCTAGTTCGAGAACGACAACCGAGAATTGACTACACTCGGTTTTGCAGTCCATCTTCTTCTTTTAAGCCTTTGACAGCGCCTCACCAGGCGTCGCTTTACCCTGAATCTATGACCTACATCATTTCATGACAAGACCTCAGTAACCAGTAACAAACTTATCGAACATTATCTTATAAACTTATGCTAGAGCCAATATCCGAAAAATAGAAGAGCATAAACGTTCAGTAACTACTGTATAGAGGGTGACGTAACTTTTAATATTTGTTAGGTTAAAAAATATGCTGTGTAAAACAACTTTAAAATAAAAAGTTGATCAAATATAGACAAGAATAAAAAACTAGATAAATTTGTTAAGAGCTACTTTTAAAATCTACTATGGAAAATAGCTTATAGTTAAAGAACTATATTTTGTTCACAAGATAAAGGTTATCTAAAAACCCTTAACAAATAATTGTTAGCCAAAAGTCAGTAATTCTAAGAGGCTTCATGTAGTCAGTTCACAAAATTTAATCAAACATAAATGAGTGTTGGTAGTAGATCATGTATACTAATAAATGTAAAATAATTGCTGGTTTTAACCTAATCATCAGTGAATTCGCCTTCGATAATTAGAATTACTAACCGCGCTCACCTGAGAAACTACCACAGAGGATACTAACGTAAGTAGAGATGAGCATCCCATTAGGTCTTGAACTATGATAACCTAAGGCAAACCCGAAATCAGGTAATCAGATGTAATATTTACTGGGGGTTCACGTAATTAGGTTGTCTTGGAACTTCTGATAATTACGATCTAAATAAGGTGTTTCGTTAAGAAACGATGTCTCTTTTCAAACATCGGGTCGTTTACCAAAGCTGAGTAACGGTGGCAAGTTAATTTATGTCTTGGCTTCATATTTAGCTCAATAAATCGCATTTTGCATGCTCTGTTTAAGCTTGTTATAAGTCCTACAACCTGTTCATTTGACCCTTGAGTCCCAAAGAACGCGTCCCCAATGGACAAACATTTCTTAAGAACGGATTACAGAGGGAGAAAGTTGAAAAATACTTGTTAATTCGAATTATAGTGGCAGATTCTAGGAATTCGGATACTGGGGCCATATGAGGGAATCAACGAGGGACTGAACAACTAGGCGAACGACATTAGCCATGTGATAAAAACGGCATTAATGATTGGTACAACAGAATCACGCCGGTTACAAATTTGAAAAACTGAAACGGATTTTTTTTTAAAGCAACTGATCGAGCTAACAAAACCAAACTCGGTATTTTTCATAATATCCCTATATTTTGGGGCTGAAAAGGTTCAAACAAGCTTAACGTTGGTGGTTTTGTAGCTTAGTATGAGACTCTATGGGTTGCAATTGGTCCTTCAGAATTGTTCGTATACGGCGTCCCTGAGTTTTAGTCAGAAACTAGCAAATAACCCAATATCGGAAAGAAATATTCAACTCTAAACCATTTTGAAAATAAACTTATCAAAAATTAATCCCTGTAAAATATAGTCCGTTTCATAGTGTAGAAATTCATGCCATATTTACATAATTCCAAACTTATTGAAGATGGCATTGAAAAAGGGCCCAAGAAGTCCCACTACCTTAAAACCATGATCGAAGTCAAGTTCGATCCAAAATGGAATCTGTCAAGAAAAATGAATATGTTTAAGTGGAGAATTACAAGGAACAAAGGAAGTATACTAAATAAGGCAAATTTTGACTAGCTCAATTAGATCATTAGCATGTCGTATTCCCCCTCATATTTAATTTTTTCCAATATTAATTGAATTAATAAAACTTTCGAAGACATTTTAAAGTCGTTTGCTAGTATCATAAATTTGTAAGATATGATCCATAAGTATAACACTACATATACTTCGTAATGCTAATGTTCCATACGTTTGTCACTGGTTACTGAGAGTTTGTCATGAAGTGACGCCTGGTGAAGTGCTGCCAAATACTTAGTACAGACTAAATAGGATGATGGAAGTCCTGCAAAATTAACCGAGTGTAGTCAATTCTCGCTTGTCGTTCACGAACTAGCTAGAGCTGTAAGTCTCTAGCATCGCGAAGTATAGGTAGTGTCATACTTATGGAACATCTTACGAATTAGGAGGAGTTTTAACCGTACGTAATACACGTTTTTAAACCACAAGTAAATATAAGATCATAAAATGAGCTCACTCTAGATATGCAAAAACGAAGCGATATTCCAGAAAAATTCATTTCGGTTTAAATAATACGAGAACACAGAAGCTTGCACAATCAACTTTCTTCGAAAATGCGTGTTAATGCGAATGTTCCAAGTTGGTAAAGGAAAAATATTGATTCGGAGTGAATGACTCTATTTCTGATACCCAGTCTCTAATAGCGCTGAGAAACTTTCCCGTCATTCCTTATAGCAGTAACCATATTGACTTGGGTTTAGTGTTTGCTTTTGCGTAATACAAGAGGTCATACACAATAGTAAATCTTCAAACCAAATTCTGAAGAGAAACATTTATACTATTTTCTAATGCCACAGAGGTATAGTTAGTCTGAGAAACCTCGGAGAGACTTGATGATATGAATGATCTCGTTGACCATTTAGATGTAAAAGAGGGCTAAGCAGCCCTTAATATATAAAGGGTTTATCCCTAACACCAGAAGTAGGATAAGGGACTAGAAGTATTGAGCTAACCAAATTTTTCACTTGGCGAAAGTGAATATTCTTGATAACACACCAACACTTGGCCCTCTGGTAGCGGTTTCTGAATTTTTCCTCCAAAACGTGAGACGCTCGCGGTGGTAGACGGCCGAACTAGACTCAAGCACCCGCGTCCATGTTCCGCGGCTTTAGGTTCAGGGGAAGGGGGTAGGAAATGTTTTTGGAACTCGACTAATTTTTTCTCAGTAGTGTAGGCGCGTGGGAAGCGGCATAAAATCCTCAAATTTGTTCCCTAGTACTAGGATCTATTACCAATGCTAGAGCTCTCTACTTCTAGTCTCTTATCCTACTTCTGCTTACACTCAGTTTTCACTAGGCAAATTTCTTAGAAAAAATAATTTCACGGGAAAAAGCAAAGACGTGAAAACCACAATGGAAATATTTCATCCGTGGCGGATAGAAATATCTGGTGAACCCGATCCAAACTGAGCGATTCATCTCATTGATTGTCCTTCATATTTACATCTTTGTAACTTCAGTTTCTTTTATCCCAAAGATACGGGTACTTCCACCAACATTTCCAAATCTATTCTTGTAATTTTAATATTTAAATAATATCACAGTTCTCTAATCAAATGATGATAAACAGGTTAAACCTCGGGTTAGACACCGCAAATATCAAAATGGCGGCTCCCTAGTAACCACGTGACTAGCATACCCTCAAAAGAAAAAAAATAACTCTGCTTAGGAAAATTCACAAAAATTGAAATAGAAATTTTCAAACCTATTCTGGTCTTTTTTAATATTTAAACAATATCACACTTCTCTAATCAAATGATGATAAACAGGTTAAACCTCGGGTTAAACACCACAAATTTCAAAATGGCGGCTCCCTAGTAACCACGTGACAAGCATACCTTCAAAAGAAAAAAAAATAACTCTGCTCAGGATAATTCACAAAAATAGAAATAGGATCCGCAAATCGATTTTGGACTCTTCAAAACATTCCTATACTCAAACATTACATAATTATAAATAGGCCTATATGATGATAAGTAACAGTAAACACGTCGCCAATTTCACAAGTTTTATTTTCAATTAAGATAATGGCGTTACTAGCTGCTTTGGTTTCAAAGAGCTCTTGCAAATTCAACTATTGGATAATTTAGCTCAACTTCCAATATTTTGATTAAGATTTAGTGGCGTCTGCTAAATCGAACCACTTAACCAATACGGGAGTAAAGGGATTGAATTCTCACAGGCTGAGAGAGGCAAGGGGTTCTTTTAAGGTATAATGTTATACTTCTAAACTTTTGCTTTACGCACGAGGGTACTTTCTTGGTGACGTATTATGTAGGTGATGAGAAAGTACACTCATTTCTATATACTCTGCACATTCATTTATGAAACCACGTCAAAAAATGATTTCAGCCAAATCTATACAATGCAATTGCTTTCTGCCAGCGTTCTTGATGTATATTATGGAAAATGGGGAAGGTGGGCTTAACGCAGTGTTAATGAGTCTGAGTTGCTTCCGTAACCATAGCAATAAACAAATCTATTTCGTGATATTAATACACGGGTCAAGAAGGTTTTAATGTCTTTTGATTGTTAACATGAAAAATCAATTCGATAATGGCTTCAATCAATGTTAAAGTGTGTAACGGCGAATGAAAAAAAAAGAAGCTTCATACGTTTTTCCAATATTC
Source organism: Phalangium opilio (assembly GCA_019434445.1). Lineage (NCBI taxonomy): Eukaryota > Metazoa > Arthropoda > Arachnida > Opiliones > Phalangiidae > Phalangium > Phalangium opilio. The sequence goes on along the minus strand of JAEQBA010000209.1, from coordinate 518,171 downwards.
CTCTCTAATAGCCCTTTTCAAATGTCGTCGTAAATATCTATTGTGTTTAACCATCTTGTTTTCGTAAGACGAAACATCCTGGAAAAGTGTTTTTGGAAACATGAATATATATATATATATATATATTCGTATATGAATATATATATTCGTATATGAATATATACGATGTGGGTATTAGTCTGACATGCCCTGTTGTCTTTGTCGTCGTCGTAAGCGTAGTGCCAAAGTACCGCCTTTGGCAGTTGAAATTTTTCGTTCGCAGTTGAAGGGAGTGTGATTGGGAGAGGATTGTGGTGAAGTCATATTTTTCGTTTAAAATGATGGGGATTAAAATAGTAAGTTTAAGCATGACATTTTATTGTACTAGTAAGGTTAAGCATTATTAATTGTGTTTCACGTTTGCTCGATATATTTAAAGCGAGAGAAAGGATTATGGGATTACAATAGTTTAAATGTAAAGTGTTATATTCTTGCTGTCTCCCTTTAAACTTAATTATGTCGAATAGTAAGCTAAGCTACAGTGATGCCGAAACGTTTTTACAACTAATTACAACTTAATTATTCACACTTGCTATTGTATTTAAATAATCAAAACCACAATATGCCCTTATATCCCGTCTCCTCTGTGTTATTATCCAATTTTGAAGCATTTGCGGTTTCTCTAGAGTCTAGTAAGTTAATATTGTTGACATCATTTACATTATATGGTGGAAACTCCACTAAGTAACAATATTCGACAATATCTTGTTCAATGTTTGCTATCAAATACTAATTATACACGCATTTTTTGACATATAGATACCATCACCTAAATTAATGTACATTTTTAGATAGTTTTACTGCTTCCGCTGTTAATTTAATAATTTTCAAATGTCTTTTAAAAGGATTGCTTATTCTTCTTTAGAGCCTTTGCAACTTTCCGCTTGTGCTTGATCCTTCTTTTAAATTTTCTAGGCAATTTCCAATTGTTGTATCGGCCTATTGAACTGATTGTTATTATAAAAAAAGAAAGCACTGCAATTGACTCTCCGATGCAATAAATGATAAGAAACCAAACAACGTCAATAACTTTCAAGGGCCGCCATTTAACATTATCATCATCATCCGACGAAGGGAAAGCGTAATGGACGAAATCATTACGTCTTTTGAATGGACCCAATTGATACGTCTCCACGAATCGAGATATTCTACATAATGAAAGTCATGAAGAATTTAACTGTGCAAGATAAAGTTTGCGCGTGCGTTTCACCTTGGATATGTATAAATACTAAAGCATTATGGATTATGAACTGCTACCTTCCACAAGACCCTGCTGCCTGCTAAAATAAAAATCTTGATCGAGTGGGCTACGTTTAGAATGAAGACTCTAGAACTGATGCTCTTATTCGCTATCGTGCGAATCCGTTAAGCCTTGGCTAGCTAAGTGTATTCCTATTCATTTCAAAATTGAAGGAAGATAATAAATGCAAATCAGTGTTCAATTTAGTTTTATAATTAGTTTATAAATATTATCTTTCTCGCTTGATCCAAAAAATTCGATGTCTAAGGCTTAAACTAATCAAAGGGACTGGACCTTAAATATTTTTTGGGAACGAAAATATGCTACCCCGCAATATATCTTGGTCACATGACTTAGAGACGAAGCAACATTCCATAAGGTTTTTTATAAGACCAACTATTTGTACTTTTTGTCTTAGCGCATGCGTAAAATATGAAACCCGCCAATCAGGATTCTAAGGAGAGTTCTAGTTCTTTTTCCCCACTAGAATTAGCTCATATCCGATGGTGTACCACATTTTTGGTGGCCAACTCTTGAGCCTAGTTGGGAATCCATAATACCAGAAGTAAGATAAGGGACTAGAAGTAAAGTGCTCTAGCATTGGTAATAGATCCTGGCATTAGTGACAAAATTTGAGGATTTTATGCGGCTTCCATCGCGCCTACACTAGAGAGAAAAAAATTGGTCGAGTTCCAAAAAAGTTTCCTACCCCCTTCCCCTCAACCTAAAGCCGCGTAACACGGACGCGGGTGCTTGAATCTAGTTCGGCCGTCTACCACCGCGAGCGTCTCACGTTTTGGAGGGGAAATTCGGAAACCACTACCAGAGGGCCAACTGTTGGCGTGTTATCAAGAATATTCACTCTCGCCAAGTGAAGAATTTGGCTACCTCGAAACTTCCAGTCCCTTATCTTACTTATGATAATACCTAAGTATTTATACATGTACAGTACATGGTTTGACACTACACACCTGCAGTTGAGTTGGTCCATTATTTGGTAGGAAACATTTCTGTTGGCGACTAATACGAGTGGTTGAGTGAAATAATAGTGGTTACTAAAATGAAACCTGGTTTCGTTTGGATTAAGCCGTGTTAAATATCTCAGATTATTCATAGTGTCGATGACAACCATGTTTCCTTTTGACATTCTCCTAGCTACAATTGTTTTGGATTCGGTCGACAAGAAGTATGTTGAATTTAGCAAAATCAACTGATGTTTAAGTTTACGGTAACGTTTTTTTCGCAGGAACTGTGGTGGAATTTAAAAAATTGGAAATAAAATGTGTTTCAAAAGGGTGCTACACCGGTAGGTTCTGTGGATGATTTGGAGTCGAAAATGATAATTTTGTCTTAAAGGGAGGGTGATGTGGAAAATCAAGGGATTTTTTATCGATTCTTCTACTAATTATAAGACCAGTCTGCATAGTGAAACATCCAGGAAATATGCCAAAACCATGACTGTTTTTTTTAATTATAGGTCTTTTCTAGTTAAGGTTCTTAAACTATTTCTTGGAATGTTAGAAAACAAATTTTAAAAATAAAAATACATACATGATTTTAATCAAATGATTTTTTAAAAAAATAACTTGATTTAAATCAAACAACCCTGATTTCTGACATTTCCTGTCGTCAAACGCGCTCCCTAGCCTTGAAAGAACAAGTCTCAGAAAAGGAACCTCGTAAGTTCCATAGACTTCTCGTTACGCAATAACTGACGTTTTAAATACGTTGCTGGGCCCATCCCCTTTTTACCCCTGACATCACTTAAGAAACTGGCGGAATTGTGCCTTCCAAGGAGGGGTATGACTTCCTGATATTACTGGCTATAGCATACAACTAATGCAGATAGGATAAAGATAACATATCTTGGATAAATTAAAGAGCACTGTATCTATTTATTACTATGGTGGAACCAAAACTAAATTGACAAAAAAGAAATATTTACGTTCCAAAACGGATATGTTGAAGGCGACGTGAGTCCAAGTACAATTTTGTAGTGAGGGCGTGACACGAGGTCATTGAAACAGTCAATGCTGCTTCCAGTCAGAAAAACATACTTTGTCTGAAGATTCGCGTTGTACATTGCAATCAGAAAGAAGACGGGAATTACCCACAATAAATGAAGTAAACGTTCCATATTTGAAGTCGGCAAAACAGATTTAGCTGAAGGTTAAAAATATAGTTATTTCACTTTTTGTAAGTTCAAATCGTAATAATTTTAAATAGAATTATTTTCATGAAAAAACTTACGTTTCAGTAAAATATCGGCAAGTGATAAAAATATATTGTCTTTGATTTGCTTCCAAAATGAGACGTCAAAGTTTTTAACGGCTTGGTTTGAGGACCAGAGTATTGATACCAGGATAGCCCCTGTTAATGTCATGATGTAAACGGATGGACGTAGACTGATAATAGCAGACGCGAACGGCGTGGATTTAACGTATCCACGCACTGAAAGTATTCCAGTTGAGGTCGAGTCATAAGGAGATGATATTTTAAAAATGCCCATGTAATCGTAATACGGAACTATTTTGGATATAACCACATCCGCTTCCTTCAAAAAGACAAAACAATTTATCTAAATTTCGATTAAAACAAAAAGTTCTGGTAACATAAAATTAAACCTTATAACAAGGAATCAAATATTAAGAATAAATAAATATATAATTACCATCTAATTACTCTTTAAAACGAGAGCTACAGCGCCGTCATTGCTTTAGTGGCGTCTGCTAAATCGAACCTCTTGCCCCATACCTCTCTTAGCCTGCAATAATTCAATCAAAACCGTAGGGACAAGAGGTTCGAGTTAGCAGAGGCCACTAAACCAATGGCGGATGGCGCAGTAGTGCACTTTTTAAAGCTATTTCAATGCTAATTTTTTGTAAAGAATATTTTGCCGTTCATATTTACAAAAAGACCGTTCTTTTAATGTATAATCAGTTATGATAAGTAAATCTTTTGAAATTTCTAAACGTCCTGTTCTTACACCATTGTAAACCATATCTTGAAGAACCATATCTTCAAGATCGTATGACACATTAAGAGCCATCATGTATTTCACCCTTGAAGAATAAAAACTTAAATTCACATTTACAATACGTATTTACAAAAACTTCACTCACGTGCATCTCAATGATAGAAATACAAAGTTGAACAGATCATAAATATCGTAAATAGCGAATTCCTTTGATAATTCGTGAAAATCCTGCAATTCAAAACGGTTTTAAACAAGATGACCCAAGGTCCTTAATAGTAGCCACATCGTTAGCACATAAATAAAAAGAAAAAAAATTCAAAGACCCTAAAAAAAATAAAGAAAATAGTGTCCAACCCCACAGATAAAAATTCAAAAGTATCTGACCCCACAGATTAAGAGGTACCCCGCCCCACATCACCCCGACTTTCTATCAAGTCTATATGGCTCAGTGGTAGAATGTCTGACTAATGCGTGAGCGACCCGGGTTCGAATCCCGGCTGCGACCAAAAAAAAGTTTTAATTTAAATAAAATCTCTAACCGAGCTCAGTTACCCATATGGGTCAAACTAACTTCCTATCGTATACTACGATGTGGCTGAAAACATAGAATTTAAATTTTCTTCGTAGACCTGTCTTGATTCTTGATAAAGATTTACAGACTAATATAAGTTATCTTACTATACTATTTATAAATATAAATTAAAAAAGGATATCTCTTAGAGGCTTGGAGAAATACTTGTCTATTGAACAAAGTTTTGTTCAAATTAGTTTTAATTAGGGATGTGTTTAATTTACCGTGGCTCATTTAAACCAAATACTGCGTTAAATTACGGATTATTAAAATATTTTTACATGACCAGGGAAAGTACCATCGAACGGCGACAAAATCTTGTAACTAAATACTGATAATTTTTGGATTTACCGGAAGGGGATAATAGAAGAAGGATGACACTCTGTATCCTTTTAATACTTTAGTTATGTAACGTCATTCTTCTCACGTCTTTGTAACCTTGCTCGTCTTAGTAACCTTGCTCCAAATATTCCGATGTTGGGAAGAATGACGTTACACTTACCCCGCTTTGTGGAACACTTCTCTCGAAGAGAAGTATTATATACTTCTGGATTTACTTATTTTTTTTACGTTAGCCATAGCCACACATTAAAGGAAATGTCCTAGTTGTTAAGACTAATTAAATGCTAATTATATTGTAATAAGAGTTTTTTTTTTAATTCCTTTCGTTTTTAGAAAAAGGCCGTTCTTTTAAGGTACAGTGTTATGTTGTCCGACCTTTTCCTTTAACAATTTGACAATGGCGAACCGTTTTATACGGAACTGAGTGCAGTAATGGTTTTTTTTTCAGATACGGTATTAAATTCCTAAATGTAACAAAGCTAATTTTAATATTTGCTATAGCCATCTATGTTTTAGGAATAGTATCTGTGCTTCTACCATTTAAAATATCTTAAATCTCCCTTCAAACAAAGTCTCACCCTTTTAACAGCGACGCGCACTATGCAATTAGTGTTGTTCATTATTACACAAAGTCGAACATTATGATACGACAGAACCTCACAAAGAGTAATGTTTTATGTCTATCTATAGCGGTTTGCAGATGTGTACTGGTAATTGAATTCGGATGTCAAAACACAGAATGAGACTCATCAAAATATGATTAATAGTTCTACGGTCATTGTTTCTCTAACAAATTCAATCGTCATATATTTGGAAACATTCGACTCGTTTCCAGGTGCGAAATTCTTTTCCTTTGTTCTATTACCTAGAACGGATTAATGTAATAAGAACGTTGGATCATAGCTTAGCCTCTGGTACCATCCTCGCATTCTTCATTTAGAGACTTCATCTGTTTATATTTTGGCTCCACCCACAAACTTTGTATATAGCGGCTTCTAGTGGTCAAAAATATATATTTTCCTGGTTAAATAATTCGTTTGGAAATTGCGCCGGTGGTAAAAAAGCTAAGAGCGCAACAATGCGATATAACTTAATTCAGATTTAGTGGAATAGCTCGATCCATAAAATGCGGCAGAAGTGTTTCCCCCCCTGTTCGAGGCAAGGTGAGAATCTATGACAAAACTGAGTCACAGGGCTGCCATAGATTTAGCGTATTTTCCTAGAAAATATTTCCCGACTGAATCTCCAAATTTCCCCGTTTTAAAAGTGGGTGATGCCTACTTGGGCGGGAGGGATTTTCAACGGTCTAGTTCGGTTGCTTTAGTCCGAGGCTTAGTAACTCAAATTGACAGTCTTAGACTGAAAATCTATGTAACAATTTAATTTTAATAATTAACTACCAACGTCAATATGTATTACCCGTCTTTCTGTTATTAGATTTATTAAGGCCCCTTCTGAGTTTGGGTACTCCGTCGATGACCTTGAGGTTTTTACCAAGGAATATACAGTTTTACTTGATATACTATGTAGTCCTTGCAGTTCACTTTCGCGAAGAAGTAAGTGGGAGAGAATAGTAATAAAAAGGGAGCTCTTAACAACCCCATGCCCCTAGGGCACGGCCACCTTTTGTCCGGTTGTCCCGCTCGTCGGAGCCTTATCTAAACATCAATAGATTCAGTATCTTTCTTCCTTCTAATTTTCAAGAATAGCGAAAGTAGTTTTACTACAATAAACGAGAAGCTAAATTACTATAGAGCATCCTGCATGTTTAGACGATATGGGACGAGAGAAATTGAAGCACTACTTTCGCTGATTCACCGATCTGTGATTCAAACGAAATAATATAATTTGGTATAGTTGCAGATCCTAACTTGAAGTTGAGCCAGTTTCAGTAATATATAAATAAAAATAATTCAATGTGTATTATTCGAGCCGCGTCTAGGTAAACGTCACACCCGATATTTCACTTCACAACTTAGTATCACTTTTAGAGGCTTCTTTCTTTAGTTTCAGTTTATTTTGGGCCTCGATTATGTAAAGCGGATCTTTACAAATCTGACCTTTCGGAATTTGTGGGTCCAGAATTTCAGGCAAAAGGCAATCGTTAAAAAAAGCACAAAGTTTAGGAAGCATTACGTTTTGCCATAAATGCCCATCTCTCTCTATCTCTTCCACAAAAATTGGGTTATTTTCGTCTATGTACACAACGAAGAAACACTTGTTTTTATCAGCGATATTTAATTGCCTCTGAATTTGATAAAAATAGGCGTGTGATCTCTTCAGTGTAATGTTGGTTTTCCCGTCCTCATCGGTTGTTAGGTTTAAAAATTTTTTTTTTTATGGCCTCAGTTAAGTTTAGGCCTATTGCTGATGGTGCCGTTTTCACTTCAACCAAAGCTTGTTCATCGTCTATGACGCCTGTACTCAGACCGAGACATATTTTTAAAAACCCGCTGACCAACAAACATTCCTAAAAAATTAACATACCATCAGGACTCGCTGCTAGGTATCCGTGTTTCAGGTCAACGTACAGACCGCTTGGTCTAACAAAATAGCCCGTTTTGTCCATGAAGCATCTAATTGACACAGTTTCGTTGGTTTTTCCGTATTCCGTACACTCTGATGAAAACGTTTGCTTATACAGTATGCTCTTGACAAGGTTGTGACACGATGTGGTCGTTTTACGTTTCATGCAAAAGCCAAAAGTGGAGGCAGTAAGGCGATGCTCTCTGTGCGCGACATAGACTGGGTTTGCGTGTTGACCGCGGGATATCTTTTCGATTTCAATTTGTTCAGAAATTGTAACCTGTAGAATACGTAATATACATGAAATATTACATTTACGTGAAACATATACGCCACCAAAGCTTTAGGGTCATTGTTGACCAAATTGACCTACCTGAAAATTCTCCAGTCTACTGGCTTTCTTTGCCTCAAACTGGTCCAGAGTTAATGGCACCGTATCCGCTTTAGGTCCATAGTCTTTTTCAATTGGTAGTAGAGTGGCCATCACTTTTCTGCGTTTCTCTTTTGGAATGTCTTCTTTTTTTCTGTCATTTTCTCTCTTTCTTTTTCTCTTCTCCATGAAGGTTTTGAAATGAGCTCCAGGACTCTTTCCCATAGCGTTCTTCCACGGACTTCCGTGCCAAGAAGAACCTTTCTGGTAGTTGAGTCCAGATAGCAACGATCGTCTTTGGTAGCTTCCTTTTTGAGAAAAGTTAATTCTTTTACCCGAGTTAATTTTGGCTAGGATGCTCATAAATAGCTCGGCTCGATTGCTCGTCTCGTTGGCGTATAGGCGGTCAGCCTTCGCGGCCAAGGAATCGACCGACGCCATTATAAACGGGAATATCCCGTTCTTCTTTAACTCGGGTAAAATGTTTTCTTCTCCTTCTTTGTCACCTTGACAGAAATAGGGACGACATTTAGCATGATCGCCAAATACGTGTGCCGGTCCATTATGTAGGTCATGACGTAAGTTAGCCACAGATGAATCGCCTTGTGAGTTGTGCGTGATTGCTCCCCGTGCGGCAGCTGTTAGTTTGTGTATTTTACCTCTCAACCTTTTTCTACCATTGCAAGGAAGCTTTGTGTTGAGGCTAATTTTGTGCAGTGCCTTAGTATAATTTTTAACCGCGTGGTTGGCACACTCCAGTTTTTGCACTTTGCGTCCGTAAGGCACTTTTTCGATTATTCGACACTGAACGCTGGAGTAACCATCAGCTATAAATTTTAGGTACCGAACACCGTGCATAGCCTCGCTACATTTAAATCCTTCAACTACGATGTCGGCTTCCATAGCTGAGGAAGATTTGTCCCAGTTTCGATAGCAAAGGTGTTCTTTAGGCGTCTCATTTCTGTTGGCAGATAAGGCGCAGGCATAGCAATATTTATTACGTACGCCTAGAAACAGAAGCTTTTTCGTCGCTCGTCCAATAATACAAGCCTTTCAAATTTATAAATGATTAAATATGATGCGAGTATTACTCTTAATTGTAGTATTTTAATTATTACCACGCCAGAGGCGGCGTTGTAGTTATGACCGTAACTTCTTTTGCACCAACCACCATCAAGATAAACCGTTATACATGGAACACCATCATCGTCTACGTGGTTTTGGGCAAGAGCTAGCTCCCTTTCGTCGTTCCCAGCTTCGGTCATGGAACGAAGTAAAGATTCTTTCCAATACTTGGCAATTATACGAATGGTTTTTCAATTTAAAATTAACCAATGCGTGGAGTAAGAATTAGTACCTTTTCGAGGAAGCGTTCTTGACCAGAAAACTTATTCCAAGTCATGGATGGAATGTCCATTATTCCAAACCATTCGTCAAGTTGGGAGTATCCGTTACCAACTGAAAGAGTGGCCCACACGGCTTTTGAATTTATGTCATTTTTCTTTCGGGTGGACATAGTTTTTTCATTGGGCGATTCGGATGTTTTTAAAAATCGTTTTTTACAAGTTATGCATTCGAACACGAATGTGCTTTGAATGCCACGTCTCTTTTCTTCTAATAAATCAAAATACCCCAGAGTGCAAATCAACCGATGATCGAAATTTAGCTTGAGACACCAATTTAAAAAATAATCTATTTCAACTATTCTATATCCTTTAATAATTGACTTTTCATTGTCTTTGCAAGGGCTACCAATGACTAACTGGTAGTTGTCGAGATCATTATTTTCCGGTCTAAAAGATTTAATTAGTTTTACAAGCCTTGCCTACATTTAAATTTATTTTAATTACTTACGATGAAATTTCGATTCTCCTCCTCGCCAAGCTTTTCGCTGATGATTTTGGCGTGCTATGAATTCTTGATGAATTTTGACCGACGGAACAGATCGCGCCTGAATTATCTAAATCATCACTAATCACTGAACACGACACGCAATCAGAAATCGTTTTGCAACAGTTGTAACATGTCTGTGTCGATGTGGACACGAAATGTATTGGGGAAATGATTTTGTTTTTACTAGAAAGTTGGGGGTCAAGCGGTTCTTCGAGTTCTAATTGTTTTCTCTCGGCGAAAAGTTTTCTATGCGTTTTAGCGCGTTTAGTTTTAGCTTTCTTATTACGCAGAGCTCCTTTGCTATTACCCATTTTTATGTTTTAGCGAAAAGGTTTTTTCAAAAATAAACAGACAAGCGATGCAGTTCGTTTCAAAAATAATACTGAGCCTCTGAGCTTGAAAAGATGTAGGTCTATCTATAGATATTCGTATTTCACCCCGTTGTCTTGAACATATTTCGACGAAAAAAAGTCAGAAACTGCATAGGGTGTTATAATACGGTGGAGTGATATATAATGTGAAACCCCATAGAATTGGTATACATTGGCTATAGACGGGCTGGGGAGACGGCAATAGCTTTTACGACCTGTCGATGAATCTTTGTTGTGCCGCGGACCCATTAGGCTGGGGGTGTTAAGGGGTGTCATAATTGGTAACAGAGGCCGACGGATGCCACTGATTTTGAAACTACCCCCCTTTATTTTTTTTTTCTTGACGTCATTTGTGGGTCAGCGACGTTTTTTTGACAACGGCGAACGCTTGAACTTCTTTTAAATGAGGGGGAAAAGATCATACAACTTGAAACCTTATTTACTTTCAGTAGGAAAGAAAGGGCGGAACAGGGTTAACTTTATACTTTTCAAAGAAAAGGCCTTTGGTATTGTTGGCGCTGACAGGCAACATCAGTTCTTGAATAGAATTTGTATTACGTTGGATTTAGCTCAATAATTTTTTGACTTAAAATTTTTTTGAAAATGATATATAAGGAACAAAAGCATTTTCTATGGGATATGAGGTTCTCAAGAGGATCGGAAGAAAAAATAATGTTCTACGGTCAAAAAAGCAAAACAAAAACACCTCGAATTACAATTAAATGTCTGTTAAGTTCATAAGTTTTAAAACTAGAAATCTAAAACTTTCAGAGGCCGTAGCTCGAAAGATACTTCAAATTAAGACACTTTCCCTGTTGAAATAGGATTACTTCCGTAGGAGATGTTTCCAACGGAAACTTTTCAAGTTTGAACACTTTATAATTAATTTATAAAACAACTAACCCCTTAAATCGCGAGTCGATTGTTTTATACGAAAGAGAAATTTGTTTTCTTCATTGGGTAAAATTCTTATAGCTTTTCATAACGATCATCGACGTGAAAATATGATTTTGGTTAAAGTAGTTTTTGAGTGAATTTTCGACCAGCTTGTTTTTTTATTCTCAGAAGGGGCCTTAATAATTTTTAAAAATAAGCTCTTCTAAGTTCGAAACGACGAAAACAAAACAAACCCCGAGTCCCCCGACCTATGAACCGCGAGCAAGCGACGTAAATGAATCTTACGTTGACTGGCAGCCGTGTTTACTATAATTCCCTTAAAACGCAAGGACTACATGAATAACGACAGTTTCCCGTCCAACATTGAATAGGATACAGCCTCCATGTTACGTCTATGACAGAATTTTATGGATCGAGCTATTGAGTTTTATAGTTAAGAACATATTTAATTGTTGTTTCATTAAAAGTGTTTTTTTTTTTTTTGCTTTGTACTAAAATATTATTTGCTTGCCTTATACTGTATCCATCTTTAAATAAACAAAATATAAGAGAATAAAGGCCGATAGATGGGGATCGCGAGTTCTGAAATTATAAGCCACTCACATCAAAACATTCAAAGTAGTCGAGGATGGGATTTCCTAGGTTCAACGTTCTTCTTACTTTAATTCGTTTTTGGTATCACATATCAGTAACTTTATAAAATCAATGTACTCTGAGATTTAGGCACGAGTCTGCGACATACTTGGAGAGTTAAAAAATACATTGTCAAGGAGTACTCTTATATCGTTACACTTACTTACAAATAACACCAAATTTATATTTATTATCGTCAAAAACTACATTAATTATAGTACAGTACACTTTTACACTAATGAGGTAGTAATTTACCAATGAAGTTTTGCGAAGCTAAATATTGTAAGAGCGTTGCTAAACAAACGGATAGACAAACTTACAGCGTCGAAAAAATATATGAAACCATTTCTTAACATAACATTTGTTTCATTATTTATGCTTTTTACAATTTATTTTCTCATTTTCTAAGATTTCTATCCAACCTTTAGTTTGCGATGTTAAAAAGCATTGAAACTATTTTGTATTTTTCTCAAGATATATCCTGATTTTGTGAGATTACAATATTTCTTGTGGTTTCTACTATATATTAATGATTTCGCCATTACAGTGAATATCAAAAAGATTTATTAGTTTACCCGAAGTGAGATGAGACTAGAAGTACTGAGCTAACCAAATTCTTCACTCGGCGAAAGTGAATATTCTTGATAACACACCAACGGTTTGCCCTCTAGTGTCGGTTTCAGAATTTCCCCTCCAAAACGTGAGACGCTCGCGGTGGTAGACGGCCGAACTAGATTCAAGCACCCGCGTCCGTGTTTCGCCGCTTTAGGTTGAGGGGAAGGGGGTAAGAAATGTTTTTGGAACTCGACCAATTTTATTCTCTTTAGTGTAGGCGCGATTGAAGCGGCGTAAAATCATCAAATTTGTTCACTAATGCCAGGATCTATTACTAATGCTAGAGCCCTTCACTTCTAGTCTCATCTCATTTCTGGTTTACCTAATATTATCAAGAGATTGCTAATATAGGCTGTGATTTATGATTTTTTTATTTTACACTGATTTGTGAGTTTTTTCTTCTGATTTTACACTAATTGGGGGTTTTTCCCTGAATTTACATAGACTCGTGTGTTTTCCCTGAATTTACATAGATTCGTGTGTTTTTTCCCTGAATTTACACCGATTCGTGTGTTTTTTTCTCTGAATTTACACCGATTCGTGTGTTTTTTCTCTGAATTTACACCGATTTGTGTGTTTTTTCCCTGAATTTACACCGATTCGTGTGTTTTTTCCCTGAATTTACACCGATTCGTGTGTTTTTTCCCTGAATTTACACCGATTCGTGAGTGTTTTCCCTGAATTTACACCGATTCGTGGGTTTTTTCCCTGAATTTACACCGATTCGTGGGTTTTTTCCCTGAATTTACACCGATTCGTGTGTTTTTTCCCTGAATTTACACCGATTCGTGTGTTTTTTCCTGAATTTACACCGATTCGTGTGTTTTTTTCCTGAATTTACACCGATTCGTGTGTTTTTTCCTGAATTTACACCGATTCGTGTGTTTTTTCCCTGAATTTACACCGATTCGTGTGTTTTTTCCCTGAATTTACACCGATTCGTGTGTTTTTTCCCCTGAATTTACACCGATTCGTGTGTTTTTTCCCCTGAATTTACACCGATTCGTGTGTTTTTTCCCTGAATTTACACCGATTCGTGTGTTTTTTCCCTGAATTCACACCGATTCGTGTGTTTTTTCCCTGAATTCACACCGATTCGTGTGTTTTTTCCCTGAATTTACACCGATTCGTGTGTTTTTTCCCTGAATTTACACCGATTCGTGTGTTTTTTCCCTGAATTTACACCGATTCGTGTGTTTTTTTCCCTGAATTTACACCGATTCGTGTGTTTTTTCCCTGAATTTACACCGATTCGTGTGTTTTTTCCCTGAATTTACACCGATTCGTGTGTTTTTCCCCTGAATTTACACCGATTCGTGTGTTTTTTCCCTGAATTCACACCGATTCGTGTGTTTTTTCCCTGAATTTACACCGATTCGTGTGTTTTTTCCCTGAATTTACACCGATTCGTGTGTTTTTTCCCTGAATTTACACCGATTCGTGTGTTTTTTCCCTGAATTTACACTGATAAGTCGATTTAGGGCTCGGAGTTTCTATAATATTAGCCCTTTGAATAATGATGACTATCATGTCATTATACATAATACGTTAAGCAGTAATGGAGAATAACTTATATAGACATTAATGTTGTTTATATACAAATATCTATAAACACCCGAAAGAAGTATATATTTATTCAATTTACTGTCATAAACAGTAATAATCGAAATACGTTATCAGTTTTGTGATCGTAACGTTAGACTTGACAACAACCAACAATATATTAACAAGGCATATCAAAAACAAAAAATCGGTGTTTATTCGTATATAGCTTTTTTTATAGATGAAAGAAAATAATTTCGTCGTATACTTATTATCCATAAAAAACATTGCAGCTTATTACACATCTTTTTAGAATTTTTTTCAACTATTAGATGTTAGATATCAACAAAACGTTATATTTAGACGTGATATCTGACCTCATTGACAGTTTAAAGTTTTCATGTTTTTTTCCTACGTTTTGGTTACCCGATAATGGTTTCATAGCTTAGTTGTGATCCATTTTCGTTTCATTCTTCATTGCCATCATGTCGGAGATTCCAATATCTCAGGATCATATAAACGCATCGTGTCTTCCGCGTACCCGAAGTGGTGTTTGGCATCACTTTGATGTATTAAGAGAAACAGTCGGTACGAAAACTAAACTTGTCGCGAAATGTAAATATTGTGCCAAGTAAGTTTCCATGTGGGACAGCTATAAAGTACAAATTAAATACATGTGGGACAGCTATAAAGTACAAATTAAATACATGTGGGATTAGGTGTCCCTGTCCAAGCGTTTTCAGTTTAGTGACTTTGGTTTTTTCAAAGTTCCCCAGAATTCAGTAAAATACAAATGTCAATAGATTTCAATGTCCAAGCGTCCTTGGTTTAGTTTGTTTGGTTGAAATTTTTCTACGATAAAAAATACAGCCAAATAAGCGTGAATAGTTGCTCCTTTTGAACCGTACTTGATTTAGTGGCTTTGGTTGACAAGTCATTCATTTTTATCAGAATACAGTCAAAATCTAGTGTAATACAGGCGTCCTTGTCCAAATGTACTGCGTATTACATGTTTAAAAATAGGAACGGTGTCAAACATACGTTTACGTATTTAGTGTTTCGTATTCAGAAGGCCGAAATGGCAGTATATCCACGGGAAATTTGAGATACCATGTGGAAAGGAAACATCCCGAACACGTGGAAGATTACGAAAGGTCAAAGGTATGTAGATTTTGAATTCATTACTCGTAATCCCTCTCTTGACCGACAAAAGTGTTCGAAAACGTGTAGAGCTCCAACCCGCCCTAACCTTTTCGCACTGTAATTTCATTAAGTTTACAGATCGAAAAACTTGTAGTTGTTAGGCCTAATGTGGCTATTTTGAAATGAAAATATAAAAGCACGCGTGATTTTTTTTGACACCAAACTTGAAAGATTTTACGCTAGGTTTACATTCACGTTGTCAGTCAGTACTTAGTATTGTACAAAAAAAGCCTCGTTAATGAAGTTGCGGTTGGTTCTTAATGTATTGTAGCTCGCTTCGAGAGAAGTGTAACACAAATCAAGGTAATTGTAACATGATTATTTTCAACATCAGAACATTTGGATAAAGGTTACGAAAAACGATACGCGATCCCTCGTAATTACTCTATTAGCGCTTAACTATTTGAAAGGCGCGCTTTTGAATTTTGTCCCACGTCAAGACGAGGTTTCTGGGCTTATTGCTAATTAAGTATTTAGTACCAAAATGTTATAGAATACACCCCACCTGCCCATCTGAAGTTTGATGAACAGGAAAGCAAACAAAAATGATGGGAAGAATCATGTTATATAACTGAAGCATTAAGAAGATACAGAGTGTCATCCTTCTTCTATTATCCCCTTCTCATTCTAGGTATATTCATCTGCTATAGATAATGCCAGAAACAAGCTTATTCGTTGGATTGTATTAAAAGATATACCATTTGACGAAGTAGAGGCTTTAAGTTTCCGAAACTTCGTAGGCTCCATTGACCCTAATAGTTCTGTAGTGTCTAACAGCGTAATGTTGAGTGCCAAAACAGTTAGAACCTATATACTACAAGCTTATGAAGAACAACTACCGATTATTAAGAAACTATGTGAGGTAATTACGTCTGTCTAGTATTCCCGGTAAATGTGTTATCTATTCACATTTC
Source organism: Phalangium opilio (assembly GCA_019434445.1). Classification (NCBI taxonomy): domain Eukaryota; kingdom Metazoa; phylum Arthropoda; class Arachnida; order Opiliones; family Phalangiidae; genus Phalangium; species Phalangium opilio. The sequence goes on along the minus strand of JAEQBA010000209.1, from coordinate 502,038 downwards.
ACGATTTCCGAAGACCATGGATGGACAAGTAGCATTTACGATGGACCTTTGGACGTCAACTAACCGCGTAGCGTTTATGGGAGTTACTGCTCACTGGATTGAAACACATTGGGTTATGAGGTCTATCACGCTTGGATTTATTCATGTCTCCGGACGACATACGGGGGTTAACATATGTGACGTTTTCCTGGATCTAATAAAAGACCGTAACATTAGGAATGTAAGCCTAATCAAACAATCTTATTAATATTCCGTGGAGCATGCACAAATACTTTGTATTTCAGGTATTTGCCCTAACTATGGATAATGCGTCCAACAACGATACTTTTTCAAGAGAACTCGAAGAAAGATGTGCTGTTCTTGGTTATCGTTACACTACGCAATGTCGGATTCGTTGCTTTGCGCATGTCTTAAATTTGGGGGTTAAAGTAATTCTAGACCAGCTTAAATCAAATCCAAAATACCAAACCGAGGAGGAATATGGTAGCAACGAAGACGATTTCGTTAATTCACCAGAAGACGTATCTATAGGAAAAGCTGTGGCCAAGGTACAACATTAATTATTGAGGATTTCTTTTAAGGGGTAGGCAGCAGGTGACACTTGCATAGTAGTGTTTCCATGCGTGTGTTTCATAAAAATTTTGAGGTGGACGAACTTCGAATGATAGTTGAACGTAACACTGACGACTTCGAAAATATTTACATTAGCCAATCATTCAATGACACATTTATGCAACCTATTTACTGACATCTATGGAGTATTTTACAGTATAATTATGTGTCACATACATTACGGTTCTTTCAGATTAGATCGGTTGTTGTACAAATTCGTTTATCTGTTCTGAAGGAGGAAAAACTGCACCAGTTAAACAAAACATTTGGGATAGATGACCTAAATCTGGTTTTAGACGTCAAACATCGCTGGAACTCCACTTATGACATGCTTAGAAGAGCGCTGATATTGAAGCAGGTAAGTGAATGCTATTGTGCGTTTTTGTTCTACCATGAACATTGAGGATGGGCATGTCTTTATCTATAGTCAATACAATCACTTATGAGGAGTGAAAAGGAGTTGCACAAATATAATTTAACCGACGCAGAATGGGAATTAATTAAAGAGTTCTTGAATATCCTGAAAGCAAGTCGTTTATTCATATTTACATATACCGGGTGTTTCTGAAAGGGGCGCGGTTCTTTGGGTCAAAGTGAGTAAAAATGGCCCAGCAAACTTTAGCTAAACGTTGTACGTGAAAGTTTGCAAGTAGGGTTGCGCCTTTCACTGAACTTATTTCAATTTTATGCATAAACTTAAAACCGAAATTTAAGAGAAAAAGGATTTGTTTAACCAGCAAAAGCGCATAAATCTGTTTAGACGTGTACAACTGCTATGGTCTTAAATTATGATAAATTTTATTTCGTTTAGTAACGATCATGTTCAACATGTAACCGTATCCATTGGAAATAAAGTTTTTGCGCGAAGTACTTGAACTGTACTAGGTTAAGCTTGTCATGAGATCTTAGTGGTTGCACCCTTACTAATCAGATGATTGAGGTTTTCATTCTTGTTAAAATACACTTTCTCTTATCTCTCGATTATGAAATTACGAATAAATTTGAAAACTATTTGGTCAGAGTCACAAAACTTGTTTCACAATGTAGATCATTTGCATTGTTTTAAGTATACCACTTTCAAGGAGTCGTAACAACCCGATGAAGCCCTTTATGTTTCGTCCATAGCTTTCAAAAATACTCTGTACGCATATTATTTATTACGGTGTGAGCGAATAATCCGATTCTATATTTAAGGATTTCGAATTAGCGACTCGACGCGTCTCGGTTTCTAAATATCCAACCGTTTCCATTGTTATGCCTGTATATCACTGGTTACAGAATAAACTTAAGATAGTCATCGACACAGCAGTGGGTCCTCTTAAAGAAGCATGTTGCCTTGCCAGAAACAAACTGGAAGCATACGCGGAAGAGTCGAATGTAGAAGCCCAGTGGATCGCTATAGGCAAGATTTATGCGTTTGTTTAACATCTCAATTCGCCAAGTAATCAGTTATGAGTAATAATATCAGAGCCACAGCGTAGTAACGACTGTAATGCATAATATTGCACTTCATCAATTAAAGCCTATTCGTCGACTCGTCATATCTATTTAATACCAAAGCTGAATTGCTGGCATAACAAGATTCGTGACTAACAGAAATTATGTTTTATTAGTTGTGGATCCAACTCTGAAATTGGATTTTTTCAAAGAAAATTACGACAAAACAACAGTAAAGAACATCAAATCCGCCGCTCTAGACGTCTTTAATAAATATTATGAGATTAACACGAATCATTCGGCTTATCCAACCTATTCATCCGGAAGTTGCAGTGCAGAGCTAACAAACCAAATGCTTGCCATTTACCCCAAGCGTCCCAGAAAACAGGCCAAGGGATCCGAAATTCTTTTATATTTGAAGGATGAATTGGCCCCGCCGAACACAGACGTTTTAGAATGGTGGAAGGTACGTTTCTGTTAAAACACCAAATATTATATAGACCTATTGTTGTTTTATCTCTGGGCGTTAAATGTACCACGTCCATAGCGAAAGGGTATATAGCGTATATACAGTCTATTTACATTAGCGGTTGCGAAATTTAGTTACCATGAAAAACCTTCAGCGCGTCTAACCGTCAAGCTCGGCCAGGCCCTACTCTCAGCCTTCTAGTCCTGTTTATCTTCTTTGTGGAATTCCACGTTAGATTAGGTTTAGTTAACTGCCTTCAAACTGGTAATTCATGGGCGAATGATCTAATGAGTGTATAAGCGTGGGGTCAAAACATAATAGACCATATATACTAGCGACCTAATTCTCGGTGAGCAAATATTAGGTACGGAATGTCTGGGACGTAATGTCCAGGGAAAAATAGACAAGGATTACGAGTATCACGGAAGACGTACTGCACAGCTTTTATATGTGACACTAAACTTTGTAATTGCACTTTGTTTTCAGATTAATGAGCAGAAATACCCAAATGTTGCCAAAATGGCAAGAGACTATTTGGCAATACAAGGTTCGTCTGTTCCTGCGGAAAGGATTTTTTCCAAGGGTGCGAATCTAGTCTCACCAAAGCGCGGGTCACTGAAACCGGAAACCATTTCCGCCGTTATGAGCCTCAAATCGTGGTGGGCGTCAGATTTAGATGCCTTTTGTAAATAAAATTGTATTTGGAAAAACGTAATCTGTACGTTGGGTTGATTATTGTATTAACGTCAGGCTGATTTACATATTGTTGATGTGGCACCGATGTCTTCCAGTAAACCTAAGTGTCTTTAAATGTTAGCCGCTTTCTCAAATCGGAGTTACTACCCACCGCGTTTGTAACGTTCGTCATTCACAAACATCCGTTGACATTCTTTTAATCTCTCGGGTTGACAAGTTCTAAAACTGAAGGTTTAAAATGTTATTGAGAAACTGTCTCGTTCAAATCATTTTTGATACCATACAAAAACATTTTTTTATTTATGTCTTGGTGTCGTTTAACATTGAATTACCAGGGAATCAAGCTAAGAGTAATGATAGTCGTAAAATGATGACACCTCTGTAGTTAAACAAGGGTTTTGTCGGAAAGAGCTGTAACGACTATGTCATCCTGAAGCATACTTTTAAATATTAAACAAAGCCAGATACTATTTAGTCACGGAATTAAATATAAACATCTTATGGATATTCGTTACTAACGGCAACGTTGCTATACATTGTCCGAGAGAGACCACCTTTAGAAATAAAGCTTGTATCAATGGTTATGGACAAGAGCCAATATGAACAAATATGTTATCCGTTTAGCTTGCCAATATTATACGCGATTAGAAATATCTAGCGCGAATGTTGTATACTAACAATGTCAATTGATAATCCACTAAGGTCTTCTATATACATATGTTATTGTTTGTAAATAACGAATTCATTAGCATTATTCGTTCCGCTATATCTATTAATAATATATACATCTCAATATCTATAATTTTGGATAATGTATAACGGAGTCCGAGCCCTACAGTCGATTTAATTAAATAGATGTCTCACTGTTATTACAAATAATTGATTCAATACCTAGATACTCATACCCTAGCTCAGGAATACTATAATCATGTTCCAACAATGATAAGAGATACATCTCATAGGTTCTTTGCTTTCCCATTTTGTTTTTAAACTTTAATCCAACATCAATAAATTGAGTTTTTTTCGTCGACTACTGCACCTTTTTTTCGTCACAAATTTATATATTTCAGTGGCGCTAACTATGAGGGCGAGGACCAGACCAATCATCCACAAAATCAAGGGAAAGTATAAATTAGCCACGGTTAGATTTTGGTAATCCTGCAGCTTAACGCTTTGAAACGTTCCCATACAAAACGGAATTTTCAATTTGGTAAGGTGAAAGTCGCCATCAAAAAGGCCTCCTTCGAAATAGTACGAAGCCCTATAAATAATTTTTTTATTAAAACGACAAATTTGAAGAACTTATAAGCAAATGTCAGCAACGTTAATGACTGCGGCGTAGTTCAGTTTATTTTAGAATTAACGTTTAAATATAGTGTGACATGAAATTATATGCTTTATTGTTATTTAATTTGTTCAAAATATCTTTTAGTCCATATTCATTTCGTGATATTTTGTAGAAAAAACCGAACTCGGTCCATTGGGACGGAATATAAGCATATGCAAGACATTTTTCAGTTCATCATTATCGACAACTAATTATGTCGTTAATAAAACTGCTCGAACAGGCTTAACCACTCCATTGAAGGTTTAGCTTTGACCACATACACTGGTCAAACTATGGCAGCTAGGGAAAACGCCAATGGACACTTTTGATCAGTTGACTAAGCTTAGTAACATGCTTCAATTTTAGAAAAAATCCGTCGAAAGGTATTTTCGGAATAGAATGTGTGGGTATTTTGAATTTTAGCGAGAATATTTGAAAACTGTTCAGTGTCGGCGACAAGCTGAACCACTCCAGTGAAGGTTCAGCTTTGACCACCTACACTGGTCAAACTATGGCAGCTAGGTAAAAACGCCTATGGACACTTTAGATCAGCTGACTAAGTTTAGTAACATGCTTCAATTTCACAAAAATTCGTAGAAAGCCATTTTCCAAAGAGAATGTGTGGGTATTTTGAATTTTAGCGGGAATATTTGAAATAGCAAAATAATGAAAAGTATTAAAATTACTGAAGGTAGTATCTCAAATATCAAGGAATACAGTGTGGTAAATGGTTCTCGGAAATAGCTAGCACCTCGCATGGTATTTAGCAACTGTTCGACGCACAATGTTTGATGAAAGGCGCAACTGTTCTCACATAATTTGAACTCTTGTCAATAAAACGAATGACCAAACTGAGGATAAGATTTAAAATGTGTAATCAAAGTCAGATCTCAGAAATTTAGCCTTGACATAAAGCAAATCTACTCTAATTGTATTGATGTCACGGTCTTGTTAATAAAGGCATTCATTGTCATTATCGAAGCGATATTGCATTTTAAAGCAGGGATCCATGTAATTTTAGAAGCAGGAATGGAGAACAGAATAATCTGGGCGCGCGTCTAAGTCCACGTTCCCCTTTCCCGGGACGGGGGCATGAAAGAAGAGGCCGGTCATACCGACAGAGGTAAAAAGGAACTGCGAAATTTTAGCCGTCCACGTCAGCAAGGTCATCAAAACCAATAAGAAAATTTAAAATTTTCGTTACGTGTTGAAGAGAGGGGCTGTACACTGGGCTATGAGTCGGATTAAAGTAAATTCTAAAAATTCTCTATTCCTGCTTCTATAATTATATGGATCCCTGATATAAGATTAATCGGATATTTCCGAAAAAATTAACATTACAATGCACTCCATTTGGCTGAAACCCGAGAACTAAGGTTTTTTCTCATGGGTAGTCCTATGAAAGAGGAGATGATGACATCTTTGGAGAAATGAATTAAGGCATCCCGGTTATGACATTTTTCGAAAGCATGGAACGCTGTGTAAATAGTGTTTTCATCCATGATTAGAACTCGCCTTCCAGCAACCAATTCGTCAAACTCCAATTCAATGTCCAGTTCGAGGAACGTATAAAGTCCGTTTAGCCGAGTAATTTGTTTCATGATTTGCCTTTTAATTTCAGTTGTACTGTCCTGCACAATGATGTATTTAGAAAGTTACATTTAACAACTTTGAAAGGAAAATGATAGATAACATAACATTATACCTTAAAAGAACGGCCTTTTGTTAAATATAATAAGAAAATCATAATCCATACCTTAGCCTGTGAGAATTCATCCAATCCCGTAGGGGTAAGTGTTTCGATTTAGCAGACAGACGCCAGTCACGCCACTAAACCAATAGCGGATGGGGTAGTAGTCCACGTTTTAAGACTACTTAAAAGCTAGTTTTTTTGTCATAAGAGATCATTTATTTTATTTTTATTTTATAATTTTCCTTTCATATTAAGAAAAAGTCCGTTCTTTTAAGGTATAATGTTATCTGAATTTTTCCATTAAGAAAATTTACTAATATTTTGAAGTTTTGTCTGCTATTTGCTCTATAATTACCATAAAATAGTAGTGAAGGCTTGTTTCGGCCGGTATTCTTATTATCGTGTTAGGAACTTTTAGCAAATCGGGCAACTTGTCGAAGTATTGAAGAGATTCGGGTAAAGCCAAAGCGGATAAAAGAATCGAAGAAAAGAATGATGAGATGCAAAAGAATCCCAATATCCATAAAGACCAGAATACTCGAGGGAACGCTTCCTCAACCCTCACGCTATTTTCTACGCACACACAGCAAATACAAATACCATGAATTAACTTTTGATGGTGATATAGTTCCAGTTATACCATATGCGTGCATAAGATATGTTCCATAAGTATGACAATAACCTATACCTTTTAATACTAGAGACATATGGTTGAGCGAGGATTGACTAAACTCGGTGTTGCATTCCATCTTCCTATTTAGTCTGCATTACTATGAGCCTTTGACTGTGCCTCACCAGGCGTCGCTTTACCGCGAATCTATGACCTACGTCACTTCATGACAGACTCCAGTTTGTAACCAGTGGCAAACGTATGGAACATATCTTATGAACTTTTACGTATGTACGAGTGATGGTAAATTTTTAACGGTGTGAAAATTACACGGTTTGGTCTCCAAAAATATATTTTTTTTGCAAATTGACGGAAAACAAAACTTACGCTTTAAATGAAATTAATTTACATCTTAAAAATAGGGACAGCCTTGAACAGTTAAACTTAATAAATTAATGGGCACACTCAAACCTTGTAGCAATATGATTCCGAGTAAGTTTAAGAAGTAATCGAAAGCGTTGAATTTGAAGGGTCTTGATTTCGAAAGTACAAGCGAAATGATCAACATAAAAATAACCAAACACATCCAGACCTACACAAGAACAAGAAACTTCATTTTAATCAATACCAGCCTTAAAATTATATATATAAAAAAACTAAAAACAACGGGTTTTATTTGATTTTATCCACCTTAAAAACCCACTTAATAAAACCCACCACTAAGATATTCAATTTTAATGAATTTCAATGCTAGAATAATTTCATTTTAAAGATAGTTTAAGATATTTGTTGTTTCAACTTCAAAAATATTATTTAATAATTTATTTTTATTTTTTATGAAACATTTTGACTTTTTTAATAAGCAGTGACTTTTAAATTACAATTTCTACAATGAAATCACCTGCTAAAGATGAAAAACCCAAAATCCAAATAAAACCCGGCTGGTCAGGTTTTTTCGAACCCTGATCAAGAAACGATTTCTACTCTATGTTAAACATATTTACCTTTGAGTCAAAAATGTCAAGTAATTTATAAGCGTTGGAAAAATGATTTGTTGGTTGTGATGAAACGATCTTGATATCACTTTGCATGATTATTGGTGTGTAATCAACAAATGGTAGGGCTTCATAACGCACTTCATCTTGCGTTAGGGAGATATCGCATTCCTGTTTCAACAACAAAATTTCTTATTATTTCCACCATTTAAGGTGGATTATCCTCGCATAATATTTCCCATAATCATGATAAGCAAATCATAGCTCAAACCAACCAGTAGTATTTTACTAAGCCATTTGCTTATAAGATATGTTCCATAAGTATGACACTAACTAGTTTTTGTAATGCTAGAGTCTTACAGCTCGAGCTAGTTCGAAAGCGTGAATTGACTACGCGCGGTTTTGCAGTCCCTCTTCTTATTTAGGCTGCACTAAGCCTTTGACAGTGACTCACCAGGCGTCGCTTTACGAGAATCTATGACGTTTCACTTACGTCACTTCATTACAAGCTCACAGTAACCAGTGACAAACGTATGGAACATATCTTAATAACTTATGTTAAGCTATCGCTCAAATCGGGTCATTGACAATTTCCGGAAGTCACAATAAATCTGGTCTCTGATGTCGATCTCTACACATGGCATAATAGTGCCTTCTAAAATTATTGTTAATTGGACGGGCGACCAAATTATTACTGCGACCAGACGTTTCAAATCTTTTAAAAAGCTCTTTGATGCTCAAAACAATGAATCCTGATAAAGTCTAGCTATTGTTCTTTTTCGCGTAGTGTTTCTAATATTGGATACCTACAATGAGTGGTAATGGAAGATATTAAACTGCCATTGCTTAGCATGAATATTGAGCTTTGATATGCTAGAATCATGTTAACTTTTTGTTCGGTTTCACTATGGAATTAACGTATGGAAACAGTTTTTGACAAAAATCCTTTTGGGAAAGCCCTCGTATAAGTAGTTCCCGTATGAGCGGATCCCATAAAAGCGGTGCTCATAACCGTGGTTCCCCAATAGGCAAATAGTGGTTTCCCGAAAACGCTGTTTATCCGTTACAGCTGTTCTCGTAAACGCGGCGTAACGTTACAGCAGTTCCCAAAAAGCAGTAAAACTGAGAAGTGAAAAACCATTATCGTTTACGATGGTGTAGGTTTGGTTATTTGAATTTAATTGAAGTCGGTTAGATTAGCGTAAGGCAAACTGTAGGGTTAAGAATTGTTCAAAACTCAAGCTAAAAAGTGCTATTTTCCAAAACAGCAGCCGCTATATTTCTAAAACAGCAGTTTTGAACATCGCCCTTGTATTTATGGAGTCGCGGTTGCTATTTCGGGAACTGCTCTTCCGCGAACTCCTTATGTTTGAAGTAATCATGAAAAAAAGACAAACATTTATGGTTTTCTTACATTTCTAAAGAAAAAGCCTATTAGTCCGGTGGCATAATCTGGACTGACAATTCGTCCAAAGTCAGCATACGCATCCGTTTTTAAAACATCCTCCTCCTTCACGGTACTTTTGTTTCAAACACAAAATAAAGTACTGTAAATTAGGGAAAATAAATTTTGCGAAAGAGTAAATATTTATTAATTTACGCAAATCCAGTTTTATCCATGATGGCATTGATAAAGGGTCCTAGAAGGCCATCTACATTGAAGCGTGAGTTGAAAGACAAGACCGACCAAAATGGAATCTAATAAGAAAAATTTCAATCCTAGAGATACAAAGAAATGCGACGCCCTCATGTTTTAATAATAGCGGTCCTCATAACCGCGGTTCCCCCAATAGCGCGGTTTCCCGAAAACGAAGTTTACCAGTTATGGCAGTTACCTATACAGCGGTTCTCGTAAACGCGGCGTACCGTTACAGCAGTTGCCAAAAGAACAATACAAGAAAGAAGTGAAAAACTATGGTCGTTTATGATGGTGCAGGTTTGGTTATTTGAACTTCAATTGTATCAGGTCAAGTAAGGTTTTGGTTAGTTGAACTGCAATTGTAACGGGTCAGGTGAGGTCTGGTTAGTTGAACTTCAATTGTAACGGGTCAGGTGAGGTTTGGTTAGTTGAACTTCAATTGTAACGGGCCAGGTGAGGTTTGGTTAGTTGAACTTCAATTGTATCAGGTCAGGTCAGGTGAGGTTAGATTAGGTTAGGTAAGCTTAAATTCTGGTTATTTGAACCAAAATTGTCAAGGGTTAAGTTAGTTTAAATTCTGGTTATTTGAACCAAAATGGTCAAGGGTTAGGTTAGGTTAAATTTTGGTTATTTGTACCAAAATGGTCAAGGGTTAGGTTAGTTTAAATTTTGGTTATTTGTACCAAAATGGTCAAGGGTTAGGTTAGTTTAAATTTTGGTTATTTGTACCAAAATGGTCAAGGGTTAGGTTAGTTTAAATTTTGGTTATTTGTACCAAAATGGTCAAGGGTTAGGTTAGTTTAAATTTTGGTTATTTGTACCAAAATGGTCAAGGGTTAGTTTAGGTTAATTTTGGGATATTTGTACCAAAATGGTCAAGGGTTAGTTTAGGTTAAATTTGGGATATTTGTACCAAAATGGTCAAGGGTTAGGTTAGTTTAAATTCTGGTTATTTGAACCAAAACTGACAAGGGTTAGGTCAGGTTAGGTTAGTTTAAATTCTGGTTATTTGAACCAAAATGTGCTAGGATTAGGTTAGTTTAAATTTTAGTTATTTTACCAAAATGGTCAAGGGTTAGGTTAGTTTATATTTTGGTTATTTTTACCAAAATGGTCAAGGGTTAGGTCAACTTAGGTTAAATTTTGCTTACTTGTACCAAAATGGTCAAGAGTTACGTCAGGTTAGGTTAAATTCTGATTATTTAAACCAAAATGGTCAAGGGTTGGGTCAGGTTAGATTAAATTTTGGTTATTTGTACCAAAATGGTCAAGGGTTAGGTTATATATTTTTCACACAATATAATCAAGTTACATGAATTCCGTGTACTGTTTAACGAGTATAATAATAAATTTAGCTTACCTCTGTCATGCAGAAACGAGGCAGTGGTCCGGAAAAATTCATTTTCTTGAAACGATCCGTATGATTTCCGTAACGAATAATTAAATAATTTTTAACAGTAACTTCCTCTAAAATACGTGAAAAAATTTCAGGAGCACAAATCTAATTAAATCCCGAGTGAATGGGCATGAAGAAGTAAAACTGAACCTGCGTCATTCACATCCCTCAAATAAGCCTTGAAAATCTTGAGAAATTCTCATGTTCCTAAAATTTACCACGACCAATCCGTAAAACGTTCCACGCCTCTGAGTCAACGTTAAAATTTCACGTGCAGTCACTCAAATTTAATGGTCATTTTAAATAAAAAAAAGCCTATCTTGATATCGCAATAATAACCAGCACTTAAAGCCTCGCGTGGTCACGTTTATGAAATAAATACGCTCGTTGCAAGAAAGCCATTATTGATCGACATTAATTCTCCATTAATGGAAGGATGAAAAATAAGCGATAAAAAGCCATTTGATTTCCCTTTTGACCCTCCCTTTAAAGGGTCGGCGGACCGTTCGATTTTTGCCTCTACGAGTGACGATGATGTCACGGAGTGGAATTACACTGGACGTGTCTGTCACCGCGTTCGCAGTTGGTGAATCGGACCAAGCATGTTCGCAGAAAGCAATACTGGCTTCTACTCCATTACCATCGATAGGCTTAAGATTTACGCGGCGATTGGCTAAGGTTATAAGAAACGTCTAGCCTCCCAATGACAGGGCTTCCGCGTAATTGCGAGTATTCTTATCATTTATAGTGAATCCTTATGCCCTAAATTTCCAAAAATTATTAAAGAGGCATACGCTTGAATTCAAACGTCAACAATAGCTATGTTTAAAATGATATTAGGAGTAAAGTTTCTTAAAACGATATAACTAGAATTAAGGTAAATTACTGACGATTAAAATATTTAATATCAATTATATTTATTTAATTATTTAAGTAAAACCTCTTAATTGCGCCTCGACTCGGAGAGGTTTATTTTAGTTTCCGAACTTGTTTTATACTTTTTTTTGGAAAAGTCGTTATTGACGTCACAACCTCCTGGGGGTTAGCAAAGCGGAAGTCTTTCATAATTCTCGAGAAAATGGTGTTTAGGTATTTTCCTGTTTTTGTGTTATTCAGCCTTATACGGCCAATTAAACCAATCACAGCGCCTTTGCGATTGCTCCGGTCGAAGGTACTAGCAAGCCCATAAAAGAAGAATAAGGTTTAGAATATGTAATTCTTTAAAGCCTTTTTACGCTATTTTCTATCCCAATCATAGCAATTGGAATAGCATTGCGTGAAATGAGCTTTTAGTGTGCCAACTCACTTACCTATGCAACAAAAATCACTTAGACGTTAATGACATGGAAATGCTTTTCAAAGGAAAGGCCAACTTTCATAAAATTGTTTTTAAATATTTCTCGCAAATACATTTCAATCTATCTTGAATTCCCATTATTGATTAGGAATAATTAAGTTCATTTCTTGAAATAAAATTACCAGTACCTTAAAAGAACGGCCTTTTTACCTCTCCGAGTGACGTATGTCACGGAGAGGTTCTGTAACGATCGTGTGTGTCTGTCTGTCTGTCTGTGTGTCTGTTGTTACACCCACGTGACCGCGTTCGCAGTTTCCAAATCGGAGCAAACGTGTTCGCCATTTCCAAACTGCTTTCACAGTCACGGAAATGGCTCCTCTACTTGAGTTCTCACAGCACCATCTTCTGGTCTTTGTCCATCCCACACGGACACCAGTCTGTACTTACTGGCTTCTAATCACCATCATCTTTTTATCTTCGTCCATCCCACATGGACACCAGTCTGTACATACTGGCTTCTAATCACCACCATCTTCTGGTCTTTGTCCATCCCACTTGGACACCAGTCTGTACATTCTGGCTTCTAACACCACCATCTACTGGTCTTCCGTCTATTCCACGTAGACACCAAACTGTCTCATTGGCTTCTACTTCGTTTGGTTTTAGGATATACGCGGCGATCAGCTAGGGTTACGAGAAACGTCTAGCCTCCCTAAGGTGGGATCGCCACCAAAGGTTTTCGCAATTGCGCTTTTTCCTTACTATCATAATGGAAACGAATCGTATATATACCCCAAAATTTGAAGAAAGCGGGCAAGAGGGGTACCCTTCACTTTAAACGTCAATATTAGCAAAGTTTGAGATGATAATAGGTATAACTTTATTTTAAACGATTTAACTATTATTAATGTTAATTATTGAAGATTAAAATAATTAAAAATAATTATATTTATTTAAATATTAAGGATAATCTTGTTTCTCAACTCAAAATTTATACAGAAAGAGTTAAAAAGCAGTCTATGTTTTTGTCTGTGTGTGTCCGTCCATTGTTACACTAGTGCGTCGCGTTAGCAGTTAGCCTTGTGTTGATGTGTTAAGAAATCATACAGAACCTTAATATTCCCTTTTTCCATAATATAAAGTGAATATGTGGAAGTATTTTTCGTAATTATGATGCATTTAGTACTGTTGTAGCTTTAAAGCTCTGTTTCATTTTGATATTCCAAAGATTTTTTTTAATATTGTTATTTGAAACGGCTGTTTATATATTACTTAAGCTATACTACATCTGTATATAGAATAATCCTTGGTTTAGTGATTTCATGAAGAACACTAAGACCTAGACTCCGGCGGGTATATTAAGTATAATCCGCAATAGGCTTAGTGAATCAAAGAGTAAATAATTGAGGCCTGAGGTGAAGTAAACTTTGAGCTTTGATTTTCGTGTCAGTAATGAAGAGACATCAACGGTTCAGAGTGAGCCGAGAGTTAAATATACTAATAAACAATCAGGTTAAGATTTTATAATAGAAGAAAAGATCATGGTGGCAATTAGAATAGTAAAAGGGCTAATGGTAAACGGGTAGTAGCTACAGACTTTTTATTCTCTTTATGGTGCGCATTGACTATTAGTGCGTCTAGCTAAAATTTAGCTTTGGTGTTATTTAACGTTAACATTCATGTTGGCAAACTAAGAATATTGTTGAGGTGAGACGAGACGATAGTGTTTACACTGAAAACTAGTTGTGAATGTAGCTATCAGAATATACGGTAAACAGCTGAAGCATAGACTTCATTTCCTGATCTTTTCCCCATTGACTGATTTCCATGTGTCCAAGATTTATCCTTATTGGATGTAAAATGTCGTCTGCTTTACACATTTGCTATGCTTGGAATACTGCTTCAATATTTCGTAAATTTTTACTTCAAAAAAGAGAAATAATTCCATATCTAGGTAAATAAGTTTGTAGTAGTAGACCTCTTGACTCGGAGAGGTAATATTTTGGTTTTCCCAACTTGTTCTAAATATAAAAGGAAACATATTAAAACAAAAAATAATCTTATCCTACAAAATAATTAGCATTTAATTAAAGTTAAAAACGAGGACTACTGCGCCATTCGCCATTGGTTTAGTGGCGTCTGCTAAATAGAACCATTCAGAGAACATTTGTTTAGGCGCTGCAACCAAGGATTATTTAAAATGTCATTTTAAATAATCCTTTCTGCAACGAGCTTGGGCCTTACTTACTCTTAAGAGATTGGTTGAATTCTCATAGGCTGAGAAACGTAAGATAGGGATAAGAGGTTCGGTTTAGCAGACTCCACTAAACCAATGGCGGGTGCGCAGTAGTCCAAGTTTTAAGACTAATGATATGCTATATATTTTGTAATAGGAGATCATTTATTTTATTAATCAAAAATGTCTTGATTAGAATCAAGACCTAAAAAGTATCGATAAGACTGAGGTTATCACTTGTCTGAAGGATCAGATATTAATTTTTCTTTTTAATTGAAACTTAAATGCATGCTTAAGAAAAAACAACGTTCCATTACCGTTTTCCGTTGAAATAAATTATTTTACTGGTAATCAATTTCAAAAATTTACTTATCTCGGCTTTTCGACCACAATTCCATTCCCCGAAAACATTTTATCATTACATTAATTACTTTTGGGAGAGTACGTGTATGATTTTGCGTTTTAAAAGGTTCCTAAAGACGTTACATCCCCATTCGTGACCGGCACGCTTCGCAGTGGAAAATTTTAATTATTCTAAAACCAATGGCGCCAAATTCAATAGGGACACTAAGATTTTTACTCGCGGTTTTGCAAAATGATGTAATATCAAGTGTACTTTAGTCAACCGTCGTATTGTTCTTTCTCATAGTTCAGGGCATGATCAGTGTTACTGCCCAATTTCTCTCTCTAGTTTCTAACAATGGTTAGAGACTATTTGATATGGCACGGACAACGTTATATACATTTGTAAATTCTAAGTAGCACAAAAGGAAAAAAATCCAATTTTTTTTATATTTTGGTTTGAATTAAATAAACTCATGATAGTAGTTATAACGAACAGAAAGTCAAGGGAATGGCACCGGTAATGAGCAGCAAAAAGAGAGGAAAGTTTGCTTCAAGTTAGCAGAGGGACATAGTAGTGAAAATGGTAATCTAGAATTTTGTTCGTTCAAACCTTAATATATCATGAAAAATTCAAGTGAGGAGGCGGCACTACCAAGAAAGATTGATTTTGGCAGATAACAGCGAAAAAATTATGTTCTACACACACAGGGACTATGGGAGAGTTTCAAGGCCGATTGATGAAATTTCAACTCCAGTTTACATCAATTCTCCCTGGTCTAGTAGCAGGATAAGCTATAGTTTGCTCAGGTGCTGTTAGTCTCGAAAGGGAAATATAGTGCTTGAAACTTTTAAAAGGTTTTTGTCATGGCTAAACAGACCGCTATTACAGTTTTTTTTATTGTTTTATAGGTTATTTTGACACGTTATCTCCCAAAAGTAATTAATGTAATGATAAAATGTTTTCGGGGAATGGAATTGTGGTCGAAAAGCCGAGATAAGTAAATTTTTGAAATTGATTACCAGTAAAATAATTTATTTCAACGGAAAACGGAAATGGAACGTTGTTTTTTCTTAAGCATGCATTTAAGTTTCAATTAAAAAGAAAAATTAATATCTGATCCTTCAGACAAGTGATAACCTCAGTCTTATCGATACTTTTTAGGTCTTGATTCTAATCAAGACATTTTTGATTAATATCTGTTCCTTCAGTCTTCATTTTAATTAAGAATGTTAAGAAACTGTTTTACATTTTCAAAATCTGCACTAAGCAGAAACATAAATAAAGAGGACCATAAATTTAGCTCAATCACTGACAATCAGACATTTATTTATAATGATACTTAAAAAAAACGTAAATCAATAAAAGTTTGTATTCTTATTGTAATTAACATAATACAATTTTTTACCCCAGAAATAGGACCAAATTGACAATTTTACAAGATTTTTAAAAATGCTGATTTATGTCCGTTTAACATTTAGCTCAAAATTGTCATAAGGCCAATATGAAATTCGGATATCCTTAAAACTTCACAAAGACGATCCGAGATTGTCAATTTCAAACATTTATGTAACAAAAACTAACGTCTGTTTGATATTAAGCTAAAAACCTTAAACAAAATATAGTCAGGGCTACCCTACAAGCACCTACAAGTACCCGGAGCAAGTACCTACAAGCACCCGGAGCAAGTACCTACAAGCACCCGGAGCAAGTACATACAAGCACCCGGAGCAAGTACTTACAAGCACCCGGAGCAAGTACCTACAAGCACCCGGAGCAAGTACCTACAAGCACCCGGAGCAAGTACCTACAAGCACCCGGAGCAAGTACCTACAAGCACCCGGAGCAAGCACCTACAAGCACCCACAAGTACCCACAAGTACCCACAAGCACCCACAAGTACCCACAAGCACCCACAAGTACCCACAAGTACCCACAAGTACCTACAAGCACCCACAAGTACCTAGAAGCACCCACAAGCATCCACAAGTACCTACAAGCACCCACAAGTACCCACAAGTACCTACAAGCACCCACAAGCACCCACAAGTACCCACAAGCACCCACAAGTACCCACAAGCACCCACAAGCACCCACAAGTACCCACAAGTACCTACAAGCACCCACAAGCACCCACAAGTACCCATAAGCACCCACAAGCACCCACAAGTACCCATAAGCACCCACAAGTACCTACAAGCACCCACAAGTACCCACAAGTACCTACAAGCACCCACAAGTACCTACAAGCACCCACAAGTACCCACAAGTACCCACAAGCACCCACAAGTACCCACAAGCACCCACAAGTACCCACAAGTACCTACAAGCACCCACAAGTACCTACAAGCACCCACAAGTACCTACAAGCACCCACAAGTACCCACAAGTACCTACAAGCACCCACAAGCACCCACAAGTACCCACAAGCACCCACAAGTACCCACAAGCACCCACAAGCACCCACAAGTATCCACAAGTACCTACAAGCACCCACAAGTATCCACAAGTACCTACAAGCACCCACAAGCACCCACAAGTACCCATAAGCACCCACAAGTACCCACAAGTACCTACAAGCACCCACAAGTACCCACAAGTACCTACAAGCACCCACAAGTACCTACAAGCACCCACAAGTACATACAAGCACCCACAAGTACATACAAGCACCCACAAGTACCTACAAGCACCCACAAGTACCTACAAGCACCCACAAGCACCCACAAGTACCTACAAGCACCCACAAGTACCTACAAGCACCCACAAGTACCTACAAGCACCCACAAGTACCTACAAGCACCCACAAGTACCTACAAGCACCTACAAGCACCCACAAGCACCCACAAGTACCCACAAGTACCCACAAGCACCCACAAGCACCCACAAGTACCCACAAGCACCCACAAGTACCCACAAGCACCCACAAGCACCCACAAGCACCCACAAGCACCCACAAGCACCCACAAGTACCCACAAGTACCTACAAGCACCCACAAGCACCCACAAGTACCCACAAGCACCCACAAGCACCCACAAGTACCCACAAGCGCCCACAAGTACCCACAAGCGCCCACAAGTACCCACAAGCGCCCACAAGTACCCACAAGCACCCACAAGTACCCACAAGCGCCCACAAGTACCCACAAGCACCCACAAACACCCACAAGTACCTAAAAGCAATCACAAGTACCTACAAGTACCTACAAGCACCCACAAGTACCTACAAGCACCCACAAGTACCTACAAGCACCCACAAGTACCTACAAGCACCCACAAGTACCCACAAGCACCCACAAGTACCCACAAGCACCCACAAGTACCCACAAGCACCCACAAGTACCCACAAGCACCCACAAGTACCCACAAGCGCCCACAAGTACCCACAAGCGCCCACAAGTACCCACAAGCGCCCACAAGTACCCACAAGCACCCACAAACACCCACAAGTACCTAAAAGCAATCACAAGTACCTACAAGCACCCACAAGTACCTACAAGCACCCACAAGTACCTACAAGCACCCACAAGTACCTACAAGCACCCACAAGTACCTACAAGCACCCACAAGTACCTACAAGCACCTACAAGCACCCACAAGCACCCACAAGTACCCACAAGTACCCACAAGCACCCACAAGCACCCACAAGTACCCACAAGCACCCACAAGTACCCACAAGCACCCACAAGCACCCACAAGCACCCACAAGCACCCACAAGTACCCACAAGTACCTACAAGCACCCACAAGCACCCACAAGTACCCACAAGCGCCCACAAGTACCCACAAGCACCCACAAACACCCACAAGTACCTAAAAGCAATCACAAGTACCTACAAGTACCTACAAGCACCCACAAGTACCTACAAGCACCCACAAGCACCTACAAGCACCCACAAGTACCCACAAGCACCCACAAGTACCCACAAGCACCCACAAGTACCCACAAGCACCCACAAGTACCCACAAGCAACTTTATTTTTTATAAAATTAACTAATTAATGGATCTCTTTGAAATTTTAACCACATATTGTGGGCCAGAAATGTAGTTCTGTGGAATTTTTTCAAAACAGTTAATGCAATACAAAAAAACTACATCCAAACAAAAAACCCTCCTTATACATTAAGAGCAGTATGAAGTCATATCTAAGAGAGCTACCGCTCTCTCAGAATTTAATTTTTTTAATATTTTTCCTTTTATATTTAGAAAAAGGCCCCTCTTTTAAGGTATAATGTTATGTTACCTGAACCTTTCCTTTAAGAAACCGTTTCTAATTTTTTTTTAGTTGCTTTCCCAACCATAGCAATTGGAATAGCCTTGCGTGAAATGAGCTTTTAGTGTGCCAACTCAGTTACTTAGGAACTGGAGTGATTTTTAATGTTACGAGATCTTAACCTTAAGAATGAAGATCACTTAGTCTTTAAGGTCTTGAAATTGTTTTCGATGGAAAGGTCATTTTTCTTAAAATAGTTTATAACACTTTTCGCGAATTCAATAATTGCAGAAGTCCATTAAATTAGCTTATTTCTTGAATTAATATTTTATTTCGTAAAATCACGCCAAACAGGAATTAAAAATTACAACTTATATAATTGCAAAGTTCTTTACTTTTAGAAATGTTAAGGCTAAGTAATGTTGACTTCTACCAGGGATAGATTTAATCTTAGAAGTAGGAATGGAGAACGGTTAGTATTTACTTTAATCCGACTCATAGCCTAGTATAGAGCCCCTCCCTCCAACACGTAACGAGAAGTTTAAATTATCTCATTGTCTCACTTAAACCACGTTTTGATGACGTTGCTGACGGGGACGGCGAAAAATACGAATTCCATTTTACCTCTGTCGCTATGACCCACCTCTTCTTTCATACCCCTCCGTCCCTTGTAAGGGGGTCCGGGACTTTGACGCGCGCCCACATTGCTCTGTTCTCCATCCCTACTTCTAAAATTAAATCCATCCCTGCTATGGTTTTGAACATAAAACTTTAGTGTTTTAGTATATAATTTTGGTTTTAAGCGCATTACAACTTTCATTGGTCGAGGTAGAGTTCCTAAGCCCCCTGATTGGTGAAAATCTGAGACAAATTTTCTTGAATTTGTCTTAACTCTAAAAAATTCTATTACGCCCAATACTTTTATTATTAAAGAGTGTTCTGATACATATCGAATTTCTTTTCCCAGGTTTAGTAGTGTTATTTTTGGGGCTCGAGGATCTTCGTGCTAGCAGAAATTTGTAATATATGTTCCCTTAAGTATGACGCTACCTATTATTCGTAAAGATGGAGACATTCTGAGGGCTAGTTCGAGAACGACAAGCGAGAATTGACTTCACTCGGTAGTTAATTTTGCAGTCCATCTACTTATTTAGTCTGCATTAGTAAGCCTTTGGCAGCGTCTGACCAGACGTCGCTTTACCTCGAATCTATGACCCACGTCCCTTCATGACTAGCTCTCAGTAACCAGTGACAAACTTATGGAATGTATCTTATGAACTTATGCTATTAATAAACACACATAGAAATTTCTTTTCCCTTAGTTTAGTCGATAGTTTTTTGTGTATGGCGATCTTAATCATGCAAATTTGCAGAACATTTTTTTCGTAGCTGGGCTTCTTGTCACACTAGTGACATTACTTTCATACTAGGCCTAGATGAGGGTTTTCATGAACTATACAGCCATGAGTCATCTAACTCTATTCCGGTGACCCGTGAAGGGCGTTTTCAACCAGAAAGTCTTATCTTTAATTTAACCATAGACATTACTTTAATTTTTAGAAAAATGGTTTTTATTTGTTGTATTTTTGTGAAGAAAGAAGCGAAATATTTGTGCTTCTGTTACATACGTCACTCGGAGAGGTTAAAAGTATTTTGTTTGCGTTTATTCCAATTTAATGCTATTGCTTTTGTGTTATAAACAAATAAATCGATAGGGTGTGGCTATAAATGCAAGGATAATGAAACAAGTTGAGAAATTTAGTTACGTATTTTCCTACATTTTCAACTCCTCCGAATTTGAATTTCTACCTACATGTTGGCATTAACCCAAGATTGTTTTAAATTAATTAAAATAAAGCTAAGTTACGAAACAAAAACAAAACTCCGAGTGGAGACGAGGGCTACTTAACCACCTAAGAGGTTTTTCTTAAATAATTAAGTTAATATGATTTACACGATTTTAATCGTCAGTAATTTACTTAATTCTATTTAAATCTTTTTAGGAAACCTTATTACTAAAATCATTTTAAGCATAGCTATTGTTGACGTTTGATTTCAAGCGTATGCCTTTTTAACAATTTTTGGAAATTTAGGGTATATAACTTGGCCAATTCCCGATGAGGGATGAGAAATAGCGCTAGACGTTTCTCGTAACCCTAGCCGATTAAAATATATTAGAAGCCAATATTTCTTTCTGTGAACTGCGAACGTGGTCCAGATATTGAGAACGCGGTGATAGACACGCACACACAGACAATACGTCCAGTGTAATACCTCTCCGTGTCGTTAAATCACTCGGAGAGGGAAAAACTCGATGGCGCAACTACTGTAGGGAGGAGGAACGGAGAATCTACCCGTCTTGTTGACGCTAATAATTGCATATAAACTCCTCCATTGTATAGTTTCGTTTTGTATGTCAACATTTCTTTGAAAGTAAAAGGTAGAATCGAATTTTTTGTTGACAATAGCGCGCCATTATTCGATAATCTAAAGTTCACAGCCCGATCTTTTTGCTATTAGTTCAGCATCCAATGCCAGATATTCTGAGGGAGCGGTAGCTCCTCAGATAAGACTTCATCTTGTAATGGACCTACGCAACTTTAGTAATTCAAGTTGCAGAGGAAATAATTTCAAAATTGGTGTAGTAGATGTAAGATTGCAGTGTGACGAAGATAAATTAAAACAACCAGAATTTTAGTATTCAATTAATTGGAATTAAAAGCAAGACAAATGCGAACTTAATTATGCCAAGTAATTATTATTATGTTTTTTCTTCTTTTTTTCAGTCATTTCTTCTACATGTAAATTATGCCAGTGGGGAAATCAATGGATATGAATTTAACATTTTGAAAGCTTTGTCATCTATATTAGGTTTTACGTAAGTATTTATTATTTTTTATTACAATTTGTCAACAGAGCTTGTCATAAAGGTAATTTTATTCCAGGTATGAGCTGAGATTAATTTCGGAGCACCATTTTGGATCTCATTTAAAAAACAACACTTGGACTGGAGCGGTTGGTGCATTGCAATTAAAAGTTTGTTTAATATTCTCTTGCATGCAAACCTTAAAGACCCATTAATACAATTGAAGGTCTATTATTGCCAAGTGTATATAACTTAATTTCCTTTCTAATTAAAAAATTACCCTTCTTAATAGGAGGTAGACATAGCCCTTGCGTGTTTGACTATCGCGAAAGATCGAATGGATGTTATCGACTTCACTTACCCTCACTTCATAGATAAGTCGTCGTTCATGGTCAAGCCTTCTCGAATGAAAATGAATGAGAATTTGTTTTTTCTACAACCATTTCAAAGAAACGTATGTTATCACACGATAATTTTGTCACTAACACATGGGCGATTATCAAATTTTTTACACTTTTATGTCAAATTGTGAAATTAGGGCTGCACTTGACCCTTGATTTTTGGTTTGTAGAGTATAGAAAATATCTGTTATCGGGTATCGAGCCGAGTCTAGAGTACTCGAATCGAGTATCGAGTAATAAACCTTTCCGACGTAAAAAGGTGGTAGGCAACCCTTAGTATCGGTACTTTTTTCAAGTATTTATTGAATAATTGGGAGCTTTATTTTCTTGTATTTCCACACTTTCTATTAATTTATCGCTCTCATAATGGACATTTTCAGTAATTTTGCGCTTCAATTACTTCAAACAATTCCCAGACGGTATTAATCTTGTTCCCTTTAAATTTAACAAATTAATTCCTCATAAATATCTTCTTCAGAATCTAGTTGAAACTAATTCCTCACCTAAGTCACTGCTAGCCATTGATATACATTGCGAGCCAAGTCCCAAACGAAAATTACGCTAAACTTCGCAAAAAAAGTCACCACCCCTTCAACTGCATTTTTTATTACTTATACTTCCACTGTTGAGCCACCTAGCAGCTTCGATCTTGCTAAAAAACAATGCCAATATGGGTTAGACTACTCAATCAGCCCTAACTTTCGTCTTCTAACCAATAACAGTGACTTTCTAGTAGTTTTGATAACTACTACATCCCTCCCATTTACAGAGTTATAGGCCTTCCAAAGCGGGTTCGAGTACTTATCGAGCCTACTTTTAATACGCGAATCATTTTAGAGTCTCAGAAAATGTCTTATCGAGTACTCGACTCTTATCGTCAATTTTAAAATCGCCTATTCCAAATTAATTTTACACATTTTTCGGGTTAAATTTCGAAGCTGAGCTTACTAAATAACCAATCAATCAATTGTTTTTATGTTGGGGGTTTTTTCCTCACAGGTTTGGATTGGTATAATATGCATTACTGGTGTTTTCGTGGTGATGAAGTTGCTAATAAGAAGAGCGTCAAGTAAGAATTTGTTCAATTTTCTTGAAAGCTTGAATAGTTGCGTGATTTTGAGAAAATTAAGAAAGATTTTGTGTTGAAATTGCCCATGCTTAAATTATTAAATATCTTTGAATTTTTTTTTTATAAAAGCTGTAGGCACGAGAATGCCCACTGATGTAAATAAGATTACAAAGGCGAGTATATCGGCTCTGGTCCTTCTCTTCGGCACACTTATGGGTGTCATCTATAGTTGCCAATTGACGAGTTCAACGACCGATTCTTTGAATAGCATCAATAATTTAGAAGAACTAGCCAAACGATTGGACAATAAAGAAATGAAAATAGGATTACTTTACTGCAACTTTCTTTGCGATTATCTCAACTATTTCGTAAGATGGGTTCCAAACAATAGCATAATGGGTTAGCCGCAATAACGTAATGGGTCAGACGCAATAACGTAATGGGTCAGCCGCGATAACGTAATGGGTCAGACGCGATAACGTAATGGGTCAGACGCGATAACGTAATGGGTCAGACGCGATATCGTAATGGGTCAGCCGCGATATCGTAATGGGTCAGCCGCGATACCGTAATGGGTTAGCCGCGATAACGTAATGGGTCAGCCGCGTTAACGTAATGGGTCAGACGCGTTAACGTAATGGGTCAGACGCGTTAACGTAATGGGTCAGACGCGTTACCGTAATGGATCAGACGCGTTAACGTAATGGATCAGACGCGTTAACGTAATGGGTCAGACGCGTTAACGTAATGGGTCAGACGCGTTAACGTAATGGGTCAGACGCGTTAACGTAATGGGTCAGACGCGTTAACGTAATGGGTCAGACGCGTTAACGTAATGGGTCAGACGCGTTAACGTAATGGGTCAGACGCGTTAACGTAATGGGTCAGACGCGTTTACGTAATGGGTCAGACGCGATAACGTAATGGGTCAGACGCGTTAACGTAATGGCTCAGACGCGTTAACGTAATGGGTCAGACGCGTTAACGTAATGGGTCAGACGCGTTAACGTAATGGGTCAGACGCGTTAACGTAATGGGTCAGACGCGATAACGTAATGGGTCAGACGCGATAACGTAATGGGTCAGCCGCGATAACGTAATGGGTCAGCCGCGATAACGTAATGGGTCAGCCGCGATAACGTAATGGGTCAGACGCGTTAACGTAATGGGTCAGACGCGTTAACGTAATGGGTCAGACGCGTTAACGTAATGGGTCAGACGCGATAACGTAATGGGTCAGCCGCGATAACAGAATGGGTCACCCGCAAATTATGAATTTTTGGATTTAACTTACTTTTATTGTTATTATTGTTTCAAGTCTTCACCTCAGTGGTCTAAATACTATAAAGATGCAATGAAATGTACTTGGAGCGATCAGCTCTGCGTGAGAACCTATCTTGATGGAAAATTAGCGTACATTGTTGGAAAGAAAGAATTTCAATTAAGACGTTACGAAAAGCTTGGCAATGTTCCATATTACGCAATAAAGGAAACGCTCTTCGAAGAACATATAGGGATGGGAATCCGAAAGGGATTTCCATGTAAAGAACATCTCAATCAACTGTAAAATATTTAAATTTATTTTGTAATCATGACTTGCGGAAGTCTGAATCATGGATTCATACTACCATTTTGCAGGATTAATATTCTGAGGGAAACTGGTTGCCTTGAAAAATGGGACAAAGATTTGATGCGTGGTTTGCCTCCTGAAAAGAATGTATATGTTAATTCCCATTACATTGAAATGCCGGATTTCAAAAACGTCTTCAAATTCTGGGGATTCGGAGTCCTAACTGGACTTTTCTTACTCTTATCAGAACGCTTTATATGGTATTTAAAACATAAATTAGTTTGTATTAACATTTGCTAAGAAAAAATAACGATGGATTGTTACGGAGCCTTTACACGCTCAATGTTTTGCACAAATTATATGGGGAATATCTACGAAATTCGTTATCTTACAGATTATTCCCAAAACTTTTACTAATTGTGCTAATCCATATCCTTCGTGATGATGAATACCTAATATTTAGAAAAAAGCTTAAAAATGTTGGACAAATATATTGATTAAATTTCACATGATTTATTCAATTATATTGAACATATTTTTGTCACAATAATGTTGATGTTGAGTCCATAGACCGTAATAAATTTTATTGTCCAAAAATTACATATAAAGCGTCAAATATACAGACTTTAATGTTATTCGAATGCGAAATATTGCGTGAATAACATTTTGAGAAATAGAAAACTCACTCAGTATTTTACGCAAATTTACCTAAAAACAATTGTGGCAATATATTTGAACTTTGCACAAATGTTAGCCTGGATAAAGTTTGTTTTGTACAAAGTTCGTAACAAAAACGACGGGCCCCACATTTTTTCCTCAAATTACCAAAACCGTACATTCAGTTCCAGAAAAAGATAGAAAGTTATTTTGTACACAAATTCTTCATAAAAAAATGCAATCTAAATCTAATAAATCAATAGACTACTAATATGTAGTTAGGCATTTAGTCTCAAAAACGAGCAAAGATCAAATTTAATCTCCTATATCATCGGAGTTTACAAGAGGGGTCCGAATTCTTGCGAAAATATTTCCAACAGAAGCTGAAAAGATGGAAGTTTCAGTTTAATGGCTTTTTAATTTTGGTTACGAATAAATATTGAATTAAATACTACCTTATGATATTTTTCGTTCATTACATGGAAAATAAGGTGTATTTCTTTCTTCGTAAAGCGTTATTTTATTTTTTTCGTTGCGAATTTATAAATTTCAGCGAAGCAAACGACGAAGGATAAAGTCAGGCCTATCATCCACATAATCAATGGAAAGTAGATATTAACCACGGTTAGACTAGCGTAGTCATTCAATTTCGGATTTCGAAATGTCCCCATGCAGTGCGGAAGCTTCAGTTTAGAAAGACGAAAATCTTCGATTACAATGCCTCCTTCGAAATAGTACGATGTCCTAAAAATTTCAATATATTCAAGCAAAACGACTGCCATGAAAAAAAAACCAAGCCCATGGTTTAGTTCGGTTTACTACGGTCGATACGGGTTTTGAAAACTAATTTGGCTTTCATTTATTAATTGTTCATAGTGCAATTCGCCCCGAGCCGTTTATGTATGTACATTACCAGGAATGTATGGAGGGGTTGGAATGGCTAAGGTCAAATCCTAATCGGCGTGAAATAATCTTGGAAACAACTGGCGTGGCTTAATTTACGCTAGTGACGTCATAGCCTGACGTAAAAATCGTATTTACCACTAAATTATTTTCATTCATTCATTCATTGGCTGCCAAAAAAACTTGTTTGCTATAATTCTCCACCCTCAACCCTAGGTCCTCTGCCTAGGCTGAGAGAATCGGATATGAACGCGAACGGCGGCCAATCAGCGCATTTAACTTAAATCTAAAAGGTCACTTCTGCAATGCCTTTTTTAACGAGTCATGACATTTTTCGCCTTCAGTAGACAGCTAGACAGACGTAGGGGGAGGAGCTACACTTCTAAAACAAAAAGGACTCGCCTTATGTTTCCATCATCAAAGGTACAACGAGAGCCCCCTTAGCCATTCCAGCCCCTCCATACATTCCTGACATTACCTCTATCATTTACTTCTCCTCTCCTTCACGACAAACAAATTCCCTAATTTTGCAACACCAGGGAGAAGTAGAAAAGGATACTATTGTTCGCACCTTTTAGACTAGCAACTGTAATTCTTATCTTCCTCAACGAGAGAGACGATGGATTGGGGAAAACTTGGTAAAATGTATCTCTTGACCCGATTTCCCACAAACGCGCACTACGAACGGCTTTCTCATAATAATCTGACTGAGTAGGCACAGAATGATGTGGGAGGATGCCTTTTATGTGATAAATTGGCGCAGTAATTGTGAAACAGCTGATGTCCAGTGGAACGCTAGAAAATAGTGCGGGATTGAATACTCGGATTCAATAATAAGTGGTTCGTCTGACCGCAAGTTTGATCTAGACCGATTAATCCGCCCCCATTTTCTATAGTCCCACCGGACCAGAATTTAATGACTTCTTATCCTGGGAAGTATTGGACGCTAAGGCTTTATATAGTATCCATCCCTGCTAGTCAATATTGCCTATGGCAATCGTAAAAGCGGGTCGAAAGTTTCCTCCCCACTAGGAGAACTATCTAATCTACTGTATAAAATCCCACGCCGAGAGGCTGTGGCTCTCAAACTAGTTTGACCGGAATTTCTAACAAATTCTATTAACAGCTGTTCTTGTCACCGTTTCTGATTCGTTACCTCAAACCACAGGACACACCTTAAAGTTTCGTCACTTTCCCGCTGCTGGCACGCAAATCCGCCTGCCCGCTTAAAATGAGAGAAGCGCCGTAGATGGCACGGTGATCGGACCTAATAAGAAATTGGCTAACAGAGATGGTTCCGGATATGGTTAGAGTCCAATACTTCCCAGGATAAGAAGCCATAAACTTCTGACCGGACTGAATCGTTTCACAGTTACCGTGCCGATTTCTCTCAAATTACCCTTTCTCCTTCTCCCATCATGCTTGACCACGCCAGTGAATTCATTTTCAAATAACCACTTTTTAAGATGGAGATAGGGCACAAAGTAGTAATTCATTACAAAGAGTAGCCTAAGTATCAAGAAGGAACCAATCCAGTCTCTCTTTTCTTTAGTGGTCCCCTCTCTCCCACTATGTTAGGTGAGGCTTGAAGTGTGGATACTACTATGTCTCTTTTTTTACTACTCCCTGGCCACACGATCCTGAACAAGTAAGCTAATTAAAAGGGTTAATGTGTTTGCATCGTATTGTCAAAAGGCTTGCTATATTTAAGCAAAAAAGGGCATTACAAGACACTCCATCTGGCTGATAACGCGGAGTTCTTGAAGCTTTTCTTCATGGGAAGGGCATACAACATGGAAATGGCGGTTTCTTTGGAGAAATGTATTAGAGCATCGGGGTTATCACATTTATCGAAAACTTCAAAGGCGGTGTAAATCGTGTACTCATCCATGATTAAAACTCGCTTCCCGGAGACTAAATCACCGAACTCCTGGTCAGGATCCAAATCGGTAAAGGAGTAGAGTCCACCTAGCCGAGTGACTTGTTTCATGATTTCCCTCTTCACCGCGTTCGTCTTGTCCTAAATATACAGTTCAACTTTACTTTGATTAGGCCTAATTTCTTTACAAATCAATATAACTACAATAAAAACATATTTTTGAAATTGATTTTACTATTAGAATTACACGAACTTACGATGTTTTCTATTTCGCTTTACAACTCGAATAATTTAAAATGAAAATTAGTCTATTTAAACCGAATGTATCAAATGATACCAAAAGTACATATATTATTGCAAAAGTCTCGGTTTTCCATCGAAGTAGGACGGCTTAAAATCGTAAAAGAATTGGGAATACTGGTATAACCAGGCATTACAGCTCGGCATTATCTATCCATTATCCACGTTATTTTATCTTTATCCATACTCGAATATTATCCACAGACCTTACATGTTAAATCGTATTATAATCCACAACTTTGTTTATAAATAATCGGTTATCCACCAATTTGTGGATAATGGATAGATAATGCCGAGCTCTACCTGGCATCATTTCGCCTGCTTGATCGAGAATTTTTCCTTTAACATATATATTTTTGATCGCTGCCTACGTTAATCAAGGCCTGTACGCGGTTCCGATTTCTATTTTTCGTTTGGCAACTTAAATTGCCGAATTCTCTCACCCGAGAGCGCTTTTGGCTGGACTTAAGGAATTTGAAATATTATTTTTCGCCTAGAGTTTTGGTGCAGCTCGCAATGCCATTTCGCAGTAAAATAGATAGAAAATAAGAAGTCACGTTTCTTAAAAGTTGCCCCTTTGAAACTACCACGGACAGGCCTTGATTAACGGAGGCAGAGTTTTGATAATAGCGAAGAAAAGTATTCAATATAAATTTCTTAATCATAAGTGTGAACCATAGCTTCTCTAAATAATGAGATAAGATAAATGGTAGGTGCCCAGTTAAACTAATTTCTATCGAAAGCTTAAATTTAAATGGTTCCAACCTTAGAATGGATTTAAGACCATGAGAAAAATTTCATTTTAACGTTCTTATTCACCATTCGAACATCGAAACCACATTATATTTGTTTGCTGCTAAAGAATTACCATAAAATTGTAGTGCATGGGTGTTTCGACCGGTATTCTAATCATGGTGTTTGGAAATTTAAGTAAATCCAGCAACGTGTCGAAGTATTGAAGAGTGTCGGGCATTGCGAGAACGGACAAGAGAATCGAAGAGAAGAAGGATGAGATGCAAAACAATCCGAGAATCCATAAAGTCCAGAACACTTGATCGAACGCAACTTGAACTTTTACACGGTTTCCTATGATCACGGCGTTAAGCAACAAAGAAAGAGCTCGTATTTTAAAGTACTTAATGCATAACAGAAGTCCATTAAATTAGCCTAGGAAGTAACCAAAAGCGGGGTTTGGGACTCCCCTCTCTTGTGCAGCAATACTGAAGAAGGGCGACACATTCGCCACCTCGCGATAATTTTTCTCTGAGCTCCGGTTTAGGTGCGACTCGTACGCCAAAATTTGCCCTATCGAGAGAGAAAAACTATTGGCTGAAAATGAACACTGTATCTCTAAAGGGACCCTTCCACTGCAAAACCGAGCCCATTTTAGCATAGAATCAGGAGAAGGGATGTGGTGTGAATTTTGGAACAGTCAAGGTCATTCAGATTTTTATGACTCTTCATAAACCTATTGAAAAAAATCTATTTTTTTTAAAGCAAACAATCTACCCTTTAGAGATCCAGCGTTCATGGGATGGGCTGAAGAAGCCACGCCCCGCTCACGTCAAGAAAGACTTCCTAGAGAGGAGCTCGAGATTTCTAACAACGTTAGGAAAGGGGGAAACACTTTGCCCCCTATCCATGGTGTTAGAAGGAGTTCTTACCCCAGCAGAGACGTACGCTATACTAGCTATTGTAATTGTTTACTTCCTTGGCTAATTTAATGGACTTCTGTGCATAACCATAATATTTTAAGGATTTTTGTTTAAGATAATTATCTTATGTTAGAGGTAACCTTTAAAAACGTTTGTTAAAATTCAAACCTTGATTCAACAGCATTCCGAATATGTTTAAGAAGTGATCGAAAGCGTTTAATTTGAAGCGCCGCGTGGTCGACAACAATAAAGAAATGATCAAGATGAAAATGATCAAACACAACCAGACCTAAATAAATGATGGCGTTAAGTTAGTATATTATATTTAGTATAACTTTCTTAATGAAGTGATAATAAAGTATAGTGTTAGGTCAATAGAGTATAAGTCCGGACTGACAAACAGAGTGATAATTAACACCCAGCCCAATCAACTTCACAACCTAGAAAAATACCGACCAGAAAAGAATAAAAAAACCTTCTTTAGGAATAACTTTCGTACATTTCAACCGATTTCCATAATATTTAGTATACTGGTTTGTTATGTTCCATTGATTAAATTTATGACTTTTGGTTTTGAACATGCGACAAATTTTAAAATGGCGACCAGACGGGGAATGCCAACCTGTCTTTTTGTTGATAGTTAATCGAA
This sequence comes from Phalangium opilio, assembly GCA_019434445.1. NCBI lineage: Eukaryota > Metazoa > Arthropoda > Arachnida > Opiliones > Phalangiidae > Phalangium > Phalangium opilio. Next base: position 471,125 of record JAEQBA010000209.1, on the reverse strand, counting down.
TAATTACGCTCTTCATGTTAATTAAATAGGTTAAAACTATTAATTTATTAATTTATCCCACATGCGTTGGAAAACTTCCTCTATTTAATATTAAGCTGTAACCAAGAAGTGATAACTAGTTTATTAGGGAGAAGGTTTAAGATGCCTAAGTATACGCGCGCCATAGTCCCAGTCCCCCCCTCGAAAATACAAGTGGAGGCAGGGCTATTTCGCCTCTCTTCAGTCGGAAAATACGTAATTTTCGTCATTCACGTCGCTCTGACGTGAGTTTTCAAGAACCAATGAGATGTTGGTTGTAATTTAGAGCCGGGGATTAACTCCGGACCTACGTTTGGACTGGAGATAAAGCTGGTAATGTGGCGAATTTATTCTTCTCCTTAAAAAACTAGATATCACTTCTTGCTGTAACTAATGACTTTTTTAGTTTTTGACAGGAAAATGTTTTAGTTGAAAAAATGTTTATCTTCGCTTTTGAGTAGACGTATTTACCGTTTTATCAAAGATATTCACTAATTTAAAAGTGTTGGACAAGCGATTGGTTGGTTCCGAAGAAACGATCTTGTAGTCCAACTGAAAAACGATTGTTGTATAATCCACAAAAGGTGTGGCTTCGTATCGCATTTCATCATATGTTATCGAAAAATCGCATTCCTGTTGAATATAATTTAAACATACGTTAGGTATTCGCTCGAGTATGTAATATCCTATTATGTCCATTTCTGATACTTATAAAATTCGGGAATTATTTTTACTCCGTGTGGTTATGTAATAACTAACTTAGTAATACGCTGATAACCAGTTAGTTAGTGTGATAGTTAGTATGGCGTTAGGATGCACGCGAATAAGCATTGCACGCGATTCCATGGTTGTTGAAATTGTAAAGGGGACTGGTAAAAGTGGCAGCTTTGATTGTTCCAAAATCTTGGCACGAGGACGGTTTTTGAAGTTCAGTATAAAGCTCGGGTTCTAAAGGAGGTTATATAAGTTTGTAAAAGTGTATTTTTAAACTCGTCCTAGAAATGAATAATTTCGTATTTTTTGGTAGACCCGTATGAGTATGTATTGTCCATGACCACCAAAACCAGTTTTCGTATGCATATACATGTATAGAAAGCCTTCCCTCACTGAGAGGTGATTCGTTACGGTGGGTTACTTTCAAAATTACATAGATATCGGGTACACCTTCAATAAGCCAGTAAGTTGATGGATTTAGTTTGGCAAAGAAATTCTGAAATTAGTAACTGCAAGGGTTTTATTTCTGATTGTGTTGATTTTCTACGATTTACGGAAAGAGAAAAAATGTATGCTAAATTAGAAATGGCACATTATAGTGTCGTGGCATGGTCGTGGTCACTGTATTTCGCGTGTATTGAATTGGGCAAGGATTTCTCAGGTCTATGTGGCACTCTTCGTAACTGTACACTGTATGCGACCCACTGTATAGCCTGTTGGGTGTTGTAAAACCTTAGCAAATTCGAAACCACACGGAGTAATGCAAAATGATTTTTACCCTTGTTTCTTCTCATTAAAAACAACATAACTAAAATAGCAGAGACCGCATACAGTGGACGTAACGTTTGTATTAACTTTAGCAGACGACTAATTAGCAGTTTACTAATTCCGGGGCAGTTGGTCGCTGGTCCATTTTAAAAATGTTCCTTCGTGAGCGTATTTCAAATTCAACACCTTCAAAGAGAGGACTTACGTTTCTAACCAAATAGCCGATTAGTCCTGTCGCGTTATCCGGACTCCAAACTCGCCCAAAGTCTGCGTATGCTTCCGTTTCTAGAAGTTCGTTCTCCATAGGCCTATGATTAAAATAGGTTAAAAATTAGAGAATCGAAAGAGAATAAAGAAACATCATATCAAAAGAAAATTATATATCGCTCCCTAAATGTAGCAAATTACAGTAAATACTACAGTATTTACTTCCAAATTTGGCACGCTTAAACTTTTACGCCCCGTGGGAGAAGTTTTGGTACTAGGAGTAAAAGGGGGAAGGGGTGAAACCATCGTCGCCGCCTACGGGGTCCGCGAAAAGCACGATGGGCCGGGGAAATATGGCCACGCCCTTAGAGACACAAGAAAATCCATACCTCGTCATCGTGTATGGGCTAGAGGCTAGTTTCAAGCTAGTTTTTCACGCCATCTATTAATTTATTGTGATAATTTTGACACGCACTTAATCACTAATAATTATCATAATAATAACTTCTAGACCTTTAACTATTTAATTACAATATAAAATTCCAAATTTCTCTCAAGAAATATTTTATCTTTTATAACGGTTAAAATTCTTAATAGATGGCATTAGAAACTTTTTACAAATTTCAATTGAAGAAAGCGCCGTTTGCATGGCTTAAATGGAGATTTCATACTTATAGGGAGCTATTTATTATTCTCTTATGATCATATCTATAGACCGGAGTTTCAACTCTTTCCGATTACATCTATCATCACACATTAATCTCAATTACTTCTTCTCTAATTTTTTTCCCACGTTATTCACAAAATAGGGTCACAAATTGGAATTTTTTTAAATCAAAAGCCCAATTCGGAATTGAAAATTATGCAACACTAATACATTCTCTCTCATTATATAAAATTTACCTAATTCCAATCTTATCGACGATGGCATTGATAAAGGTTCCATAAAGACCCTCAGCCTTAAATCCAAAATCGAAGTTAACGCTCATCCAAAATGGAATCTGACAAGAAAATTGTTTAAATGGGGAGTTACAAGGAACCAAGTAGGCAACGTAACTGAAAATAGCAAATTTTGGTTTACTGGTAATATCAAAAGTAAATAGAAATCAAAAAGTTAATAGCTTTAAGTCAATCGTACCTTCCCGCTTGCATGCTATGTAAAATGAGTATCGAGTATCACGTGGCTTGCTTGTAACCAATAGGATGTTCGCATGACGTCATAGAAGCGACAAGAGATATTGGAAAGAAGTACAAGTTACTGAGCATCATGGGAGTAAATTTAGGGCAATATCATTGGTAGCCGCGCTTACGTGTTGGAAAATGGCGCCGTAGTAGTGCGGGTAATTGCTGAATTATGGTAAATTATATTAAAATACTGAAGTCTAAAACTAATTAGTTTCATAATGCCGCGTAAAAAACGATTTTAGTTTCGCCTTCGGTATCGACCCAGTGCAATTTTTATCTGAAACCTATACTACGAATAATACCGCATACTCTTCCATCATGTTGCAATACCTCTCTCACTACTGGTTCCCTCCCCCAAGACTGGTGCATTGCCCATATCACTCCGATATTTAAAGGCAAAGGTGTTAAAAGCGATGCGGCAAACTATCGACCAATTAGTTTGACTTCAGCCGTGTGCAAGGTACTTGAAAAGTGTTTGTATTCCTCCCTCTTAGCCCAACTTAGCCCGCGCCTTACCCATTTCCAACATGGGTTTCTACCATGCAAGTCGGTTGAGTCAAACTTACTCTCTGGCCTCCACACCTGGCTTGAGGCCGTTGACAATAATTCGCGGGTTGATATTATTTATCTCGATATAGCCAAGGCCTTCGACTCAGTCCCACACCATCGCCTTCTAGCTAAACTTCGATCCTACGGAGTTACCAACAACATTTACCAATGGCTTGAGTCCTATCTACTCCACCGTACACAGGCGGTCCGCGTTGAAGACTCCCTGAGCGACTTTTTACCCGTTACAAGTGGAGTCCCTCAGGGTAGTGTACTAGGCCCTTTACTGTTCCTCTTATACATCAACGACCTTCCTCTTGAACTTACATCGCCCCTGTGTCTGTTCGCTGATGACCTTAAAATTTATCGCGTCATAACATCCTATTCTGATGTCCTCACTTTACAAACTGATCTCCGTAGGCTCGAGGCTTGGTCCTCTCGAAACGGCCTTCACTTTAACGAATCAAAATCCCAAGTCCTAACCATACAAAATTCGCCTTCCGACACTGGCTTACCCTCCCCTTATTTTCTTTCTGGTCATAATATCCGCCGCGTTAATGAATGTCGTGACTTAGGCATTCAGGTCGATCATAATCTGAAATTCCACTCTCACATCCAAAAAATATGTGGTCGTGCGAAAGGTCTCATAGCTACCATTAAGGCCAATTTCCCCAATCTCACACCTGAACTTCTTACCCGGCTTTACACTTGCTACGTCCGCCCCGTACTGGAATTTGGGTGTCCTATCTGGAACCCTCATTCTGCCCTTGATGTTAAACTCCTCGACAATGTACAAGGTTCTCTATCTCGTCTACCATCCCGCTTGCGACATCAACCCAGGGCCACTCGACTCTCTACACTTGGTTGGACTTCATTAAAAACCCGCCGTACCTATTTTGACCTTCTGGCCTTATTCAAAATCTTAACTTCCCCTACGCAACGTTATTTCACCCCCCCTCCCTTTGATGCCCCCACGAGGGGTCACAGTCGGAAATTATTTCACCAATATGCCCGCAAAGACCAGCTGAAGCACTCTTTTTTTCGTCGGTCGATCCCTATTTGGAACTCCCTCCCTTCAGAAATTGTAACGGTCAGATCTCTCCCTGTTTTTAAGTCCAAACTGCGCCAGTTTCTAGGTTTTTAATTACTAGATTTATTCACGGAGCTGTAAGGCTTTTTGAGCCCTAGCTCGTCACCCCCCTCCGGAACAAAAAAAAAAAAAAAAAAAAAAAGTTTTCAAACGTCCTTGGCTCTCCCAACATTGTAGTATTGTTTTACGTTCATCTTTTTGTTTCACGAATTCGTCATAATCATATTCCTTATCCATTTTTAAGCTTTTTGCCTATAGCAATAAGCTTTATACGGTGACCCCTGGAAGCAGGCTTGCTGGCAGGCTTGCAGGCAGGCAGGTAGGCAGGCAGGCTGGTTGTTTCGCGTTCGCGTACATTTTCGTAAATTTAAATTACGCGGCAGAGTTCGCCGGAATTTGATTCTGCACCGCACTAGCGACATCTATACTAAATTCGATCATATTTTCGACGAGAAAATGCGGTCTTTCGGAGCTAGCGGGGCTCGAACTTACTAGTGACTGACGACGCCGGTGTGGGATGCGGGTACTCTACGTTTGCGCCACTACGATTGTTGTTTAGTTGTCGATATTTTTCCTATACTTTTCCACGCCTTTCCTTATTGGTAGCGTGAATGGAACTGACGTTGCCGGTGTGAATATCCCTTATTTCGGGTTTTGTTAAAGACAATATCACACTGCAAAAAGCGTTAATATGCCTTGGGGCATATCTTGTTCATATTATTATTTTATCGCATTCATAGGCAATCACATGTAGTCTTCACTGTAGTCTATACTGTCACAGTCTCACAGCAGACAGCTGATAGAAATTACCTTTAGAACGCATGCGCGTCGATTAAACCTTCAACAACCCGCACTGCTTTGTCTGAGCGGCGCGACACTAGATACGTTAGGTACATGTCAAGTGGTTCGCTAGGTGCTACGCCATTTGTGCACTGCCGCGGAATAGGAGCGGGAATATCAACTTTCATAACGCGCCCATGCCGGGGAGATATTAACTTCTTGTTTATAATCTATTTACTTCTGGTAATATGGTGTAACTCAAATAGATTTTTAAAGAGAGGTTGAAGTGGAAAATCAAGTGATTTTTATCGATTTTTCTACTAATTCTGCATAGTGAAACATCCAGGAAATACAGTCTCCGAATGATTTTAAAATTCAAATTAGATTCAGATTTTATGGATAATTTGAAATAAGGACCTCCGACCAATCACGTAACGCCCTGCCTTTTTGTTATCAAAATTCTCGTGGCACGCTCCATACCGAATGAAATTTAGCGCTAGATTTGATAAAAGTTGTTCGCGATGTGACAATCCTGGCGCGAGATGCAGAGCGTGCAACGGAAATTTTGTTAACATGAAGGCAGGACGTTACGCGATTGGTCGGAGGGGCTTATTTCAAATTATCCTAAAAATCTGAACCTAATTTGAATTTTGAAATCATTCGGAGATATTTCCTGGATGTTTCACTATGCAGAATGGTCTTATAATTAGAAGATTCGATAAAAAAATCACCTGATTTTCCTCTTCACCCTCCCTTTAAATGAGATTTATCGCATAACGACTCTATAATAGTGGAAAAATCTTCGTTTTATCTCAAATTTAAAACGGATAAGTAAATGTTAGCATAACAAGCAATATAATTTTAAAATTTTTACTAAATAAAGATCATATTTTAAACTTACATTAGACATGCAGAAACGAGGTAGTATTCCGGAATAATTCATTTCCTTTGTCGCTTTTATTTCAAATGGATAGTATGAAAAATTGGAGAATTGTATTTTCTAAAATACAGAAACAGAAAAAAATACTATATTTATATGAAATAATAGCGTTTCATTATGATTATGATAGGAGTTTGATGAGTCCCATTTAGCCCTACATATTTTTAAGCACTTGTTGATTTTTTTTCTAATTTCATTGATTTATTTGATTTTCATTGAACTACTGGTTAGTAAATTACCAACCTGAAATCTTTTGAGTCAAAATGAACCAAAAGCAAAATAATCATGACATTTAAGTAGCTATTGGATATTTTCTACAGAGTTATTACTTATTGTTACTATTCAAATGCTTGTACAAAAAGACTAGCTTGACCGCTATTTCATTTCCTAACCTATTTCGAATCTTACTCTAGTTAAATTTGACCACATGAGTGACAAGACAAACTGGAGTTCTGGGAAAAACTTAACCATGATTGTTTTTAAATTCCAGGCCTTTTCAAGTTAAGTTTCTTAAACTATTTCTTCAACTTTAAGAAAGCATTTTTTTTAATAAATAAATATTTGATTTTAATCAGATGCTTTTTTTAAAAAAATCGCATGATTTAAATCCAACTGATTTAAATCAATCAGCCCTGAACTTTAATTCGGTTAGGTTATGTTTGGTTTTGTTATTTGAACCCCAATCTATATCTATATAAATCAAAGTCCTGACTGACTGACTGACTGACAGACTGACTGACTGATAATCAACGCCCAGCCCAAACCGCTTGCCCTAGAAGGCTGAAAATTTGCAGGAACGTTATTCATAAGTAGTAGACGCGTACTAAGAGATATTTTTCCAATTCGCCGCCATCTTAAAAAATGGCGATCAAAAATGTAAAAAATCTTCTCTATGCATCAGAGTCCGCGCGTTTCAAACGATTTCGCAAATATTTAGTACACTGGTTTCCTTTGACCTATAGGCGGGTTGAACGGTCTTTCGGGTTCGATTTGTTGCCATCTTTTTAAATGGCGGCCAAAAACTTAAAACCCTTCTATATAGAATAATGTCCGCGTGAAAAATAATAAAAAATGTCCCGACGGGCTGACGGGCAACGCCGAGTGCCCACGCTCCTAGGGTGCTACAAAAATATCAGTCATCAGTAAAATCTACCCATTCTTTTCTTTATATCATTTTGATGGAAGTTCTTATTACACGTGAGCGACGCCGCGGGTAACAGCTAGTATTGTTATATCAGTTCTGGTAAAGTTTTTGAACATCAATTGTACTAGTGAGGTTAGGTTAGGTAGGATTTGGCTAAGTTTGGTTATTTGACCAAACCTAACCAAAGCAAACTTAACATCACCTAACTAAATATTATTTAGGTACAAATAACCAAATTAAATGCAACTTAATTAACCGTATACCTGATTTAATACTATTGAGGTTTTTACTTCACGGTTGTACTGCTCTTTAGGGAACTGCTCTAACGGTTCGCGGCGTTTACGAGAACCGCTGTATAGGGAACTGCCGTAAATAGGTAAACTGCTTTTTCGGGGAACCGCGGTTATGGGATACGCTCGTACATTAACCGTTCATGTGAGAGCTTCCCGATTTCTATCCACATCAAATCTCGATTAATTCAGTAAACTAGATGAATTAAAATTAATAAATCTGATTTTTAGTTTTTTAATAATGAAAGTGTGATATCTCTTACTTATATTATTCTTTGCTCAGATTGATAGCTTTCGTCCAGTAACAAGTCTTTTTTGCGAACACAACATCACATTCAGGAATATTTACTGATGTTTATAAATGGATCTCGCCTTTTCATAGTTATTTCATCTCAGATTTCGAAATTGTTCGAATTCTTTGTGGTCTGAGACTAGACGATTACCCCGACCCTTGCATGCTGATGTATTGTTTCTAAAATGAAAACTAAATCGATCTTGGACCGAACCACACCAGTTGATTTGGCGCCAGGAAGTATCGATTGCTAATGTACTTTGTTCGAAAAACACATTCTTCATGCATGACGAAAAATGGCTTTATAATTGCAATGTAAATGAGGGGTCATTCATTCGACAAATGATTTTTATATTGATTTCTATATATTTTCGATTTTCTTCTTGGCTTTTCCGTATAAATCCCTTTTTTCCTGGTTGTGATTTGAATATTTTTTCAACAATTGCGGATTTTGTTTGATCACACACATCACATTGATGAACAGATATGACATGCATGGGGACAGTTCTCTAACTTTTTAAACGCGTTTTCGCGTTGCCTACGTTAATCAAAGCATTACGTTATAAAGCAAGCGATAACGTACCGAACTGCTTAACGATAAAATTTTAACTTGACCACTTTGTTTTTTATTAGCACGAGGGGAATTTGCCAGACATCCGACGATTTTCGTTCAAGGTTTGATGACACTTATGACTAATCACCTATTAATATATCTCGCTCTCATAGACGGCACGAGGTTGGCACTAACCCTTTAGACGATAGTTATCACTTGTGGTAACTCGTTTATAAAGTTACAGAACTTCCCCCATGGAGTTTTAGATGGGATCTCTAACACCTAAAATGTAGGTTTCAAATATACATATATGCAGCCAAAGGAACAAGGTCCCCCTTCTGAAGTCACATGCAAGTGGTGTTTTCTCCTACATTATCATTATTATTAATGAGCAACTTGAACTACCAGCTTGTTCACCTTACTTTACACGCCACCTATTAATAACAAATGCGCTACAATATTAATGCGGAAATCAAGGACTAAACCCGGGACTAAACCTCGCCAATTTTACCGATACTTCATATTACTAGGACTTATATTAATAGTAAGAAGAAGTAGGGAAATCGGGTAACTATTTTTTCCCAAAGTTCCTACATAAACCCAGAAGTCCTGATAAACCTTCTATTGCATTATAACTTTAATTAATTAAAAATGAAATAAAAGCTCTGAAAAAATATTACTTTTATGTTTGTACTTATGGGTTCCGCCTCACCAAGTTTTGACAAATAACAGGTTGGTTGGCAGAAATAAAAACTTAATCTTAATGTTGTGTGTCACCAGCACAGACTAGAGGCACCAGTTAGTCAGAAACTCTTAGTTTAAAACCCGTTTCTATACAAACCTTGATTATTGAGATCCTTTACCATTAGTTATATACCATAACTTGAACACATAGTTTAGACATTCATCCTTTATTTCTAACTGACGAAAAAACTACATTATTCAGAATAAATCTCTTTTTTTTTACACGCGTGCTTTAATCACTAAACTTTACTCTGTTGTTGCAAGAAGTACATGAGCTATAAAATGAAAGTGTTTTTTAAACTTATTGGGCTCTCAATTTCCGAACAAAACATTATAGCGATCATTATAACTTACTCCTACAGTGTATTAAAGCTTGAGAATGTAAAATCACTTGAATGAATCATTTGATTTGGTTTTCCAGTTGTTGACTGATTACTATTATATACGAAACCACAGCACTAAACATCTGTTCGGGATTAAAAACAAAATATTTGTAGATTTGATAAACATGTCTTTTTACAAAAATAAAACTTTGATGTTTTAAAGGGTCTGTAAAGAGGGCAGGCGGATCGTTGAATTTCTCTATTTTAAAAAGTCGTTATTGACGTCACAAACCCCGGGAGTATGCAAAACGATAGTCTACTTCTTTCCGGGAAAATACTGCTAAAGCATTTTCCTATTTTTGTGATACAATTAGGCCTTTGCTATTGCTACGATGAAACACAGCGAGGATCTCGGAGTGGGAAATGGGGAAGTGCCGGAGCGGGGCGTCTCACAACCAATCACAAGAGAGATTAACCGGATGTGAGGAACCGCTTTACAACTACCAAATCTTTGACACGTTTTACATCAGCTGCTGACGTCAATGATTGTGAGAAGGGGTGAGGTTTAAAAATCGACATATTTACAGTCCCTTTAATAAATTAAAGCTTTAACCCTGATCGAGCTTCATTTTGTAAATGTTAATATAGTCTGATCAAGAAGTTATATCAGTATCTCAGAGAGAAAGTATAAGATGCCTAAGTATTCGCGCGCCATAATCCCAGTCCCCCTTTCAAAATACAAGGGGGGGGGGGGACGTAAAAGGAGGCGCCGGGCTATTTCGCCTCTCCTCAGTCGGAAAATATGACTGTAATTTTCGTCACTCTCGTCGTCGCGCTGACGTGAGTTTTCAAGAACCAATGAGATGCTGGTTGTAATTTAGAGACGGGGATTGACTCCGGACCTACTTTTGGACTGGAGATAAAGCTGGAAATCTGGCGAATTTATACCTTCTCTGAGATACTAGATATAACTTCTTGGTCTGATTTCACAATATTATTTACATTTAAAATCGTAGAATTGTTTATCACAAACATATTGAAAAATGTAAAACCAAAATTTTCCTTCATAAGGCTCGTCATTCCGGACACCATCTGCAATGAAAGGAGTATAACTCTTATCAAAACGATATACAATTGTATCAAAACCTCATTTGGTTTTTCAGTTAATTATATCATCACACTAAGACCAAGTTATTTAATTTTGAAGTTTATCTTTATCACCTCTAATTACATCTTGCCACATTAGTATATTAGCGTATTGCAATGGGATGTCAATCGATAATGTGAACATCCAAACCAGATTTACAAGTACTTAGTAAAATACTCATGAGTTGTTTAGACTTACCGGTAGCGTTTGTTCCGCTTTCATCGGAATTAGAGTTATGCCATAAAGCTTTAAACTGATTCTCTGCGCCTGAAAATGAGAGTTATGTAGTTTTTAAATAAATTTTTCGGGCATTATTCTTTAAGTTAAACTTCCGCAATTCGGAAATTTTCCGCAAATCGAAAAAATAAAAACTAACAAACATGGAATTTGCCTTGAACGCCGTTCTTCGGAATACACTAGGCCTAGTTCTACGACCCCGCCCCCCCCCCTTCGCTTTTAGTGCGATTTTAAATGAACCTGACCCCAAAAGAAGTACTCGTGATGGGGTTCACAAAATACAAAGTAATTTGGGAAAAAAAACCATGTTAAATTGAAAAATTGGTAACTGAAAAATATGCCTCGGTAATTTTGCTTGGAAAATTTCGGACTTACAACCCTAAGTTAGACGTTAAAATTTAGAATTAAGCAAGTAGTCCACTAAGCCTTGCGAAACCGTATCGTTAACGTAACGTCACGTATCCAAATACGAACAGAACGCCATCTGATAACGTTTCTTAAACGATGCTTTAGGACTTAGGTAATGGGCGCCCTCTTTCGGATGATTTACGAACTAAAAACGGTAACGATACGGTTTCGCAAGGCTAAGTGGACTACTTGCTTTAGCTCTACTGTGTAACTGATTTACGAAAGTAAAACAGCAATGGCATAGCATACGGTATTGGGTAATGCTGCAGCGCTGAACAGCAGAACGCACTGGTAAATGGCAACACCAATAGCCCAAAAGCCAGTAATGAACTTTGACATTAATTCCATTGGAACCCATATGAACTGAAAGATGAGGAAGCAGAAGAGAGGAGTGTGCACAGAGATGATCACCGCAACGTAGTACTTCATAAAGGCATCTATTTCTTGACACAAAATGGTTACTCGGTAATGATGGCGCATAACATCTGTGATGAAGGCAAAGGGGCTGACTCGAAAGTCATGGTCGTCGAATCTCTCGTCCATAACACGATTGACATCATTGTACTTGATTCGAATGAGCTGGCCGAGTAGAAGAAACCAGTGAAGAGACAAACTCCAGATGGCGGAAGTGCAAAGAGCACCGACGCAATTCATGACGAACCAAACGTAAGGTAGTATCGTTCCTGTTGAAGACTTGAAGGTTGCTACGCTCAGAAATATTTGGCTGGACATGGATAACATTGTAAAGGGAACGAATATCACCAGGAGTAATGTCTAAAAATTAAAAGCACATTTAGAATGCTTATTTTCTCAGCTATTCTGTTCTTAACTTATAACTTGATCAGTTTGTAAAGAGTATTAATATAATTTGCCATAAATTTACATGGTGAACCCATGTAACACCCGAAACGTATGATCCTAATGGAATGGTACATTAAAGCTATGTTAACACTTGCACGGAAGTCGGTTGAGAACTGATTTGCCCAACTAGTTTTGAAACTATCTTCGTTACCGGTTCGAAGCGATTTCAACCATATCGGTTCACACTTTAAGACGCTTCTGTTAGGGCTGTTTGCTAAGGCGAGTGAATATACTTTTAAGACTAATCCTAGATGAAATAACCCTGAAAACGAGTCTCATCCCAGATAAAATAACCCTGAAAACGAGTCTCATTCCAGATGAAATAACCCTGAAAACGAATCTCATCCCAGATGAAATAACCCTGAAAACGAATCTCATCCCAGATGAAATAACCCTGAAAACGAGTCTCATCCCAGATGAAATAACCCTGAAAACGAATCTCATCCCAGATGAAATAACCCTGAAAACGAATCTCATCCCAGATGAAATAACCCTGAAAACGAATCTCATCCCAGATGAAATAACCCTGAAAACGAATCTCATCCCAGATGAAATAACCCTGAAGACGAATCTCATCCCAGATGAAATAACCCTGAAAACTAATCTCATCCCAGATGAAATAACCCTGAAAACTAATCTCATCCCAGATGAAATAACCCTCGCTGGAAAGTGGAAACTCAAAACTAGCCCCCCAAACCAGTTTTAAGTTTATACATCTCAAAAGAATTGACTTGAACACCTTGCCGTTCAGAAAAATGTTTAAAATCATAGTATTTCAATAAAGGGATACTCTCAGAGCTCTGCAAATTTTTGTACCGTGTTTAATTTATTCCTGCGATTTGTTTTGACTTCTAATTTTTCAAACATTTTTTAAATGAAAATTTAATTTTTTTAAAATTTGTTAGGAATCTGAAAAAAAATTCTCCATTTCTTTCAATATTCTCCCTTTAAAAATTTGACTTACCTGAGTATTGCGAAAGCTTTTGGTCCATCTATCATCCCAAATATCTCCTTCATTTCTGTCTTTCTGAACGTCTTCGAAACGCTCGTGCAACCTTTTGTAGAACCCGAGACGAGTAAATGAAAACACGTAGAAGATCATACTAAGAATACTGCACACTCCAGTGTATGTAATGGAATTTACTACACTAACAGTAGGTGAGCCATTAAAAGTGGCAAAAAAATTGCCCCAGTTTTCCATGGCTACTTTTGGTTCGTACAAATTAGAGAGTGACAATCGAACAAAATTTAAAAATAACACAATGGTGACCACAAAATGATAGCAAGACATGAACGAATATCTCTTGTTCAGTCTATAATGTCTATTTACCACGTCACCAGTCGAACACATGTGCACCGCGACACCAAATAATCTAAGGGTACGCAAGGACGGAGCTAACAAATCGCATAAATGGTACTTAATATTGCTTTTATGAAATGCCGTAAATTTGGGAAATCCAAATGAATGCCTTCCTGAGGACAAATATGGAGTAGCTTGTCGAACACGACTTCGTCTAATAGTGTTTGTAGCGGACATTGCGAAGGAGGAATTAATAAACGAAAAGCCCTTGACAGAGTTGATCTGGAAAAGAAATGTATTTTTACCTAACGAGTTTAATTCTCCCAAGTAGTATACAGGAAAACATGGAGGAAACCAGGAGATTAATTTTCACTTGATGGCAGTAAGTGCAGTAAATGTACCATAATTATAACTAGGTGGTTTACGCCTAAGAACTTTAAACGCATGGACTGAAATGATAAGGTAAAACCCCCGTTCTTTTATTGGTATTGCCTGACGGACGGCGCCCCTAGCGGTCGAAACATTTTGACTCATCATGTTATGGCTATGATACATTTCGACTCATAGATCATGTTATGGCTATGGTTTGAGTCGAAAAAGATTCAATATTGGTCACGGCGTGGCGCTAGAGGTGCGCTGGCAAGAACCACGCGGTCTTTCAGTCCATCTGTTTAATGGTCTTAGTTTACACGCCTAACTTGGATCATTTCACCAACGAAATAGAGAGAACAAACTAAAGGACTAGAAGCTCTTGTAAATCATAAGAAATTTTGTTTTGAACCCTTTACTTTCTTGGCCCTTACAATCAAAACATGTCTTTTCTGTGCCAAAGGTTTGTTAAATCGGAGCGTATAATACGGTAGGGTTTCGTAGTATCCGGTGAAATACATGCTAATAGCTATCGACTGTAGGATTTTTAGCAGTTATGAATGTTTAAAACCGAACAAAACTTAAGCGTAACCCTTAATTTCAATTTAAAAATTTAAAGATATTGTAATTCTCAATTTTAAAGCGCTTTCACAGACAATTTCAATGAATGTTATCTTTTCACTTACGTATTTAGATTTTTTCACCGCGAAAATTTCCAACTTTAGTACTTAGCGAGTAGGTCAAGATAGCAGGATCCTTCTTTGATTTTCAATTAATTTATCATGAGCGACTTTGCAATTGTAACGTGTCTAGTTATAAACATCAATTTTCATGTTTCAATGGTCACTTCGTAAAACATTCGTTATTTTGGATCGCACTTACCACCTCTTCTAGGATCGTTGGTATGAACCGAGATTTTCTAATTTCTGAGTTTTGAATTCACTTTATAAGTTTCTGCATTTTCATTTCATTTTTTACGAAACTTCTTCTAGAATCTTCAAGTTATTTAACTAAAGAAGTCCACCTTCGAATTAAAATTTCGAACTTCTATCGCGTTCTGAGCGTATCGAAGTTCAGCTTACTTTTCTACGTTGAAAATGAAAGAGCTGCCTTTTCCTATGATAATGGTAAATAAGGCTCGCCAACGACCGTATTTAATTAAAGGGCAAAAACAAAATGCCAAATTCGATACAAAAACTAATGGAATAAAATAATCGAATAATGAAAATAAAAAGCTCATTTAAACTTGTTCTAATAAATATTGACAAGTCTTACAAATACAAGGTGGTAAAGAACAAAAAACTCATTATGTTCTGTGGAGGACCAGAATTACTTAACAAGTTGGGAAACCAAAAGGAACCTCTCCGAGTCGAGGACTTTCTACCCACTTAAGGGTTTTTTTCTTAAATCATTAAATAAATGTTATTGATATTAATTATTTTAATCGTCAGTAATTTACCTTAATTCTAGTTAAGTAGTTTTAAGAAAGGTTATTTCTAAAATAATTTTAAACATAGCTATTGTTGACGTTTGAATTCTAGCGTATGCCTCTTTAACAATTTTTGGAAATTTAGGGTATAAAGGCTGGCCGATTCCCGATAAGGGATAAGAAAGAGCGCAATTGTGTGAATCATTGGTGGAAGTCCTGCTATTGAGAGGCCAGACGTTGTACCCCTAACTGATCACCACGTACATCTTAATCCTAACGATGATAATGGAGTAGAAGCCTATATTGCTTTCTGTGAACTGTGAACGCGGTCCGGATATAGGGAACAAGTTTACTCCGATTTGCCATCGCGGTAATAGACACAAACACCCCCGGCACGTCCAGTGTATTACCTCTCCGTTACGTCATCATCACTCGAACAGGAAACAAGTATGGATAGGGCTGAAGAATCAAATTATCATTTCGTGTGTACGGGACATTGATTTGACTTGCATGTGCAATATTGATTGCCCTATCTTTACAACTCCTTAACATGCACTTATTGGTTTTTGGATCTGGACCACTCTGTATGCATCTTCAATAAAAACGCGACCGGAAAAAGAAAGGGTAAAAATGTTGAGTCAATTAAATGTCGTAGACAAATTTTTAGTGGTGTATCATGACATTGGTCGATAAATGGTCTGTGTATTTTAGTGGCAAATAATCGTAACACAAATTTTCTTCTTTTTCATGATGGTATTGCGTACCTTTTGATTCAAATCAGGGATCCATGTAATTTTAGAAGCAGAAATGGGGAACGCTTAGCCTTTACTTCAGTCCGACTCATAGCTCAGTATAGAGCCCCTCCCTTCAACACGTAACGAAACTTTTATATTATCTTATTGGCTCACACTACGTTTTGATAACGTTGCAGACGATACGGCGGAAAATACGTAGTTCCTTTTTACCTCTCCCGCTAGGACCCGTCTCTTCTTTCAACCCCTCCGTGCCGTGGAAGGGGGTCCGGGACTTTGACGCGCGCCCAGATTAATCCGTTCATGCTTCTAAAATTACATACATCCCTATTAGTTATCGTACTGGGAACCCGAACCCGACCCGGGAAGTCGGGGATCCCCGGCTTTTTCCAACCCGACCCGACCCTACCCGGCCAGTCAATTTTGAAGTCGGGTTAAAAAAATTCGGGGTGGGCCCGTAGTAGAGGGTAAGTTATTATTTACGGTCGCGCTTTGTGTTGCAGTAGATAGGAACTCGAATCTGAGTAGGGCGAGCTTGAATATTTAATTTTTTTCTGTCTCGAGGCTTCGAAAGCCAGTAGAAAACTGATATATTTCGGCAATTTCATGGTCGTCCGTCAAACGCCAATGTATTAATTGTGTGTTAAGTTGCGAGCAATTGATTTCAAAATTGAAAAAGTGGTAGAAGAGTTTCACGAGTACCAGAAACCCCATTCAGCCACTGCCAAGGGCAAGGACAATTTGGAAACTTTACAGATGGAAGACGCACCTGTTTTGGGACAATTAGTTACCCCAATCCCTTCCACGACGTTATATCAGATAGCAATGATATGGCAGAATCGCCTACTATTGGATTCATTAAAGCAATGATATGGCAGATTAGCCTACTATTGGATTCATTAAAGCAATGATATGGCAGATTAGCCTACTATTGGATTCATTAAAGCAATGATATGGCAGATTAGCCTACTATTGGATTCACTAAAGCAGTGATAACTTGGAACTAAATTACAGAAAATAAATTCCTTACATTACATAGTACATAGCTACTATGTATAATTTTTTAGAACATGTTAATTCCATTTATATTATTAAAAAGGAAACCCCGACCCGACCCGACCCGACCCGACCCGATTTTCCGGGGTTTTTTTTTCGCAACCCGACCCGGAACCCGACCCGACAAAAATCTCACCCCGTACGATCACTAATCCCTATTCAAATCGAATACACTGGGTAATGCCATGGGGTAAGATTAGGTCTATGTTTTCTTCGGTAATTCTCATCAAAAATGTTGAAAAAACTCTTTCAATAAATCTAAAATTAAACGCTTCTACTTCCAAGGTTCCGAATTCGGAGATAAAATTTCAGTTTCTAAAAATAAAAAAAATAGAGTCAGTTTTCAAAGTTTTATGAGTCAAATTGTCTAAAAAGTTCCAAAATAATATTTTTCAAAGGTGGAATTTGTACAAACTGTTTTCATTGTAGAAAAGATATTTTTCCCATATAGAATCTGAAGAAGCAGATTTTTTTCCAGTGCAGTAGTGAATCTTAGTAAGTTTTGCTGTTTGCTTTCAACCATCCCAAGAGGTTCCTTTTCCAAAATTTGGTTTAACGGTCAAAACCAGGACTCTTTATTCGTGAAGCAAGTGAGAGGGAAGTGTCATTTTCCAAATGTTTCTCAAGACTCGCAATTCATATTATTAAAATAATATTGCCAGAAACGCAGGGTAATTTACACGATATGATCTCCTTAATGTTCCATTTATACATGACATGCCTGTTCCAAAGATTCGTGAAAATGAGTAGATTTAAATAATTGAAGTACATCAAGTTACGATCTTTTGGTTTTCAAATGACGTTATACCCCTTTCTTGTCAATGCGAATCTATCTTCGTAAACTCTTGGAGGTTGACTTTATAAGTGCTTTATACGTAATTTGAAAGAGATTTAAGCAATGTACCTCAGCCCCAGTACGAGTGCTATAGCTAATATTCCCCTTCGCAGCGTAGTTTATCAGATATGTTCCATAAGTTTGTCAATGGTTACTGAGAGGTTGCCATGAAGTTTTGGTTGAGCAATCTCAAACAGTAATTCGAATTACTACTCTTCTTAGGATTGTGATACATTCTACAATATTTCTGATATACACTGTATTGAATGACCAAGAGTGATTAGTTTCAGGTACAGGCAACGATAACTTTATTTACTCTGATACATTATTACATTAAATATGCATTAATTCTTGTTAATTTATAATAAACAATACAGATTATGGGACAATAACAAGATGAAAAAATAAAGCATTACTGGAGTAAGTATCTAAGGATTTATATATTTAGTAACATGAATCAGCTTTATTTTGCAAGGATTACGTCAAAGAAAGCAACCGTGAGATTAATTATCTAAATGCCTATGTAGGCATAATTTTTAAACTTGAAATAAGCTAATATTAACACCACTTTGACTCGGTAAGTATCCATAATTTACGAAATATGGCAGTGAATTACCGACTTACAGAGAAAGGTGATTTACCGTTGTTGCCCACCGAACCCACTGTACGTCGGTTCGACTACCTTTTTGAAACACCCTGAATATATTTAAAGTAATTAACAATGAGATGACATAATTATCTGAGAGCTTAAGACATTACGGAAATCTCCCTGTGCACATTTACATCAGGTGGCGTAAATCTCGCCCTAAGCATGGATTTAGCTAGATTGTAAATTGGTGGGTAAATGAGAAAGATAAGAACAATGTCTTTAAAGGAAAAGTATAGATAACAAAACATTATACCTTAAAAGAACGATCCTTTTGTAAGTATAAAAGGAATTAGATATTAAAAAAAAAAACTAAATGATCTCTTACTACAAATGATAATTAACATTTAATTAGTCTTAAAAACGAGGACTACTGCGCCATCCGTCATTGGTTTAGTGGCGTCTGCTATATCAAACCTCTAACGCGCGTGATCGAGTGGGCTTTTACACTTACCTCTCTCAGCCAGTGAGAACTCAACCATTCCCTTTAGGGGCTAGTGGTTCAATTTAGCAGACTCCACTAAAGTAATGGCGTATGGTGCAGTAGTCCTCGTTTTTAAGACTAATTCAATGCTAATTATTTGGTAATAAGAGATCATTTATTTTTATATTTCTCCTTTTATATTTAGAAAAGGACCTTTCTTTTAAGGTGTAACGTTATGTTACTTGAACTTTCCCTTTAGGAATATAGTAATTAGTGTAGTGGTTCTATCGCAGTCGTTGTTAAAGGGTTCGTTCCTCGAGTATCGCTTAGCTTTGAGGATTAATATTATATTAATTGAAGTCCCATCCTTAGTAGTCGGATATGGACGAGTAACTAGGATCTCAGTCGGCGTTTTTGGACTGGGAAACTTTATCGGATAAAACTCCTTCGGGCGCGACATAATAAAACGAATTTTACCTTGCACTTCATCCGCAATGTGAAAGCGTTACCTTTTAGCCCTTAAGCCTTCGGTTGCTTCTCGGCTCGTTTCACCCTTCGCCTCAGCGCGAATTCATCGAAATTTCATCACCCGCGACTGCCCATTTTTTGGTACGTGCATATATTTCTAGCTGCTTCTTCGACCCAAAATTTTCTGACCCAAAGACTAGTTTTACAGTTTTTCTTCTAAAACTCCTCTATTTTGTTTCGTGCTTTGAGTGTCGAATACTTTTTCAATTTTACACTTGAACAAGATGGGCAGTTTAGCTTAGTCTAAGAAATGGCTTTAACTGAATGAACGCGCAGTTAATATCCATCAGCTGGTTAGATTCGTTTTTGCAGAGAGAATTTATAATAGGGAGTGGAAACTGAGGAATATTATGTAGCTTAAAAGTCACGAGATCAACAAAACTGGCCAGGTCTATTTCCGGTATAATTTTTTTTGGCTCCTCCCTCTAGGGTGGGTCTAGAATGTTGCGGGAGGGTCTAGGGGAATGGACACTTCCTTTTTAGGGAAAGGGAAAAGTCTGACTTAAAATAACTCCAAATGGCGCCAGTCGCACTCGAAATCGCGAACCATTATTGGGTAATTGAGGGCAAACTTTAAAATTAAAGGAGAGTCACGTGACCGGAAATTTACCTGGCTAGTTTTAGCGTCGCAGCCTATTTGTTTGAGCTACATTGTATTTAGCACTGTCAAGGGCAAGAGCTTCTACTCCCTATTATAAATTCTCTCTGCTCCTACATTTCAGTGCTGTTAAGTTTCGTTACGTCTACGTTTATATACATGAGGTCTAGCTTATGTTCAGATAAGATTATTTACATAAATTATATTTTATCTAGGCCTATTTAGCCCTGGTCTATTATTAGCCTATTACTACACAGCTGATATCTATCATAGCAGAAGTAAGATGAGACTTGAAGTACTGAGCTAACCAAATTCTTCACTTGGCGAAAGTGAATATTCTTGATAACACACCAATGGTTGGCCCTCTGGTAGCGGTTTCTGAATTTTCCCTCCAAAACGTGAGACGCTCGCGGCGGTAGACGACCGAACTAGATTCAAGGAGCCGCGTCCGTGTTCCGCGGCTTTAGGTTCAGGGGAAGGGGGTAGGAAATTTCTTGGAAATCGACCAATTTATTTCTCTCTAGCGTAGGCGCGATGGAAGCGACATAAAATCCTCAAATTTGTTCGCTAGTGCCAGGATCTACTACCAATGCTAGAGCTCTTTACTTCTAGTCTCATCTTACTTCTGATCATATAGTAATTTTAATAATGCACGAGACTTACTGATAACTAGTACGAGAACGACGCGAGAATTGACTATGCGCGGTTTTGCAATCCATCTACGTATTTATTCTGTACTAAGCCTTTGACAGCGCCTCACCAGGCGTCGCTTTCCGACAATGAATGATTTTTCACCATACTCACTTCAAAACAAGTTGCTAGTAACCAGTGACAAACTTATGGAATATATCTTATGAACTCATGCTATCATTATTTGACATTGATTTACTTTTGAATTAAATAATACTTTTATTTAAATAAATAAATTGGTTAACTGCCTAAGAGCCGATTAATACAAAACATTAATTTCTGCTCTAACTTGGTCTTATGCCACTTTTCATGTAAATATGACGGCTTCACAACCATGACTGTAATATTTAATAAATAAATGTTAATTTACGTCTAGTTAAAATTGATTTTCCCTTCAAAATTAGATAATTAGAACCATTTCTCCAATGACGCCACGTCTAAAAAAGAAACTGTTCAAATTGTCGAATGCTATAGGCTAGACATTTTATTTTGAAAATATCTGCAGGCTGACATTTCAAAGTGGCGTATGCGTATAACCGTTGCAATATCACCTTTAAAAGTAAGACGTAAATTGATAAAAAAGACCGTATTTAATTTACAAAAAAAGAACCAAATGTTCGACACATGTCTCCAATGCAGTCCTTCTTCGTGCTCGGCAAAATCAAAGACCAAACTTAATTTTCGTGTCATTACTAAGATTGGTTGTAGAGATTAAGCCTCTAAGGGGTTCAAATAAAAACGATATAAAATAAAATGTGTCAACGAACAAAAATGGCGTAAACAGACTGGGTTACTTTTTAACAACCAGCTTCGTCTCGAGAGGCAACCACATTGAAATGCTGTAAAATAATTCCTTTGACAGAAGAACACTTTCTTTCTCGTTTTGTTTTTATTTTTTTAAAGCTGGATCACCACTCGGCGAAAAGTCTCGACGGAATGAGGTTTAGTTTTTGTTAAATTCCAGCGCTAAACGACCGACAGATCACAGTAAAGGATCACATGATTTTAACTAGAGTATATATAGACCGGGTAACGTCAACATAACTAACTAGCTGTTACCCGCGGCGTCGCTCGCGTGTAATAAGAACTTCCATCAAAATGATGTAATAATGAGTAGATTTTACTGATGACTAATATTTTTGTAGCACCCTAGGAGCGAAGGCACTCGGCGTTGCCCGTCAGCCCGTCGAGACATTTTTTATTACTTTTCATGTGGGAATTATTCCATAAAGAAGGTTTTTTAAATTTCTGGCCGCCATTTAAAAAGATGGCAACAAAACGAACCCAAAAGACCATTCAGCCCATCTATAGGTTAAAGGAAACCAGTGTGCTAAATATTTGTGAAATCGGTTGAAACGCGCGGACTTTGTTGCATAGAGAATATTTTTTACATTTCTGGGCGCCATTTTTTAAGATGGCGGCGGATTGGAAAAATATTTCGTAGAACGCGCCTACTACTTATGAGTAGCGTTTCTGCAAATTTTCAGCCAGCCTTCTAGGGCAAGCGATTTGCGCTGGGCGTTGATTATCAGTCAGTCAGTCAGTCAGGACTGTGATTTATATAGATAATAGCAGAAGTGAGGTGAGACCAGAAGTACTGAGCTAACCAAATTCTTCACTTGGCGAAAGTGAATATTCTTGATAACACACGAACGGTTGGCCCTCTGGTAGCGGTTACTGAATTTTCCCTCCAAAACGTGAGACGCTCGCGGTGGTAGACGGCCGAACTAGATTCCAGCACCCGCGTCCGTGCTCCGCGGCTTTAGGTTGAGGGGAAGGGGGTAGGAAATTTTTTTGGAACTCGACCAATTTTTTTCTCTCTAGTTTTAGCGCGTAGGAAGCGGCATAAAATCCTCAAATTTGTTCACTAGTGCCAGGATCTACTATCAATGCTAGAGCTCTAGTCTCATCTCACTTCTGATAATAGATTTTTTGGGATTAGAAATGGAGACTCATCATGTTTCCACTTATTGGTGATAGATAGCGCTATTGTAAGCGATCGGTTTATGTCCGCAAGGTTCATTTTGTTCAAAGAATCAGGGATATTGGATGTTTTAAGAGGGATGACAAGCTAGAGAACTATTTCGAGTGGCGCCTTTAACGCCATTTTGCGTTGTGTTTACGGCCGCGTGGGAATCAAGCTTTAAGAGTATAAAATATTTATCGTCGTGTCAGCGAAAACTCGAAATAAAAAGAAACCGTGTTTCTCTTCCGTTTTAAATTCAATTGTGGAGGTGTCGAGTTAAATTTCTTCAAAAGTTTTTGTCTACATAGAAAAAGTGTCTTGATGTTAGTTGTTAAAAATTGAATTATTGTTTTTTTTAAATGAATAAACCAAAGAATCGTATAAAGTCAAAGACTAATATTATAACCCTACTACTAAAGAGAAACTCAACTCTAAAAGGAAAATTCGTTTGATAGCACTCTTTCAGCGATTAGTATAATATCTCAAGTCTATCAGAGAGAATTTATAATAGGGAGTGGAAGCTCTTGCCCTTGACAGTGCTAAATACAATGTAGCTCAAACAAGTAGGCTGCGACGCTAAAACTGGCCAGGTAAATTTCCGATCACATGATTCTACTTTTAAAGTTTGCCCTCAATCACTGTTGGTTGTACAATTACCCAATAAGGGTTCGCGATTTCGAGTACGACTGGCGCCATTTGGAGTTATTTTAAGTCAGATGTTTCCCTTACCCTAAAACGGTAGTGTCTATCTCCCCTAGACCCTCCCGCAACATTCTAGACCCACCCTAGAGGGAGGGGCCACAAAAATAGTACCGGAAATAGACCTGGCCAGTTTTTTTGATCACGTGATTTTTGAGCTACATTATATTCCTCAGTTTCCACTCCCTATTATAAATTCTCTCTGAGTCTATCTATTAGTAAAGCATAAGTTCATAAGATATGTTCCATAAGTATGAAACTTCCAATGCGTCCTAATGCTTACTGAGAGCTAGTCTCAGATCGACGCGAGAATTGGCTACTCGCGGTCTGGGTTGGCAAGTATTTGCCTGGGGTGGCAAAAACTATTTTTTCCGCGTTTTTTTCCACTTCTTAAGGTTTTCGCCAAAGCAACATGGCAAAGCAACTCAGCGCCGATTGGTGAAAAGATGAATGTGCATGTATTTCGCGAAATTGTAACAAAGCGAAGACGCGAACGTTCAAAATGAGTCAGTCTGGACAAGCCTTAATACGCATTATGGCTTCTGATAAGTAGATTTCAGATTTTCAATATGGATCTTTAAAGTTTTGTGAACGCGGCCTCTGAGGAATAATCGAGGGGTCGGTCATTCATGCAATCCCGTACGCTACCCATGAAATCCAACTTAAGAAATCCGAAATAAAAATAAAAAACTCGAAATCAGCAACGAAATCACAAAATCAGTAAAGAAATCGTGAAATCCATTACAAAATTCACAAAATCCAAAATCAAAAGAAATCACGAAATCCGACGAAATCATGGGAAAAATCTCAAAATCCGAGAAAATCATGGGAAAAACCTCAAAATCCAACGAAATCAAGAGAAATATCGCAAAATCCGTCGAAATCACGGGAAAAATCGCAAAATCCGACGAAATCCGTTGGATTTTATCGAATTTTGAAATCCAACGAAATCCGAAGAAATAAAATTGGATTTCGAAATCCCGTACACTTTTTCATAAACGTCTGACCCCTCGGAAATAATTGGTTTCGCAATCTGAAAAAGATGCGTGAGATATAGGCCTAGTGCAATTTAATCTGAAACGTTGTCTCATTTCAGAATATTACATTATTTTATAACACAATTACAAAAACTAGGCGGATTATTTTCCAGCTCAGTTATTGTTTGAACGAAGAGTAAATACGAAACAGCTGCCATTGCTACACTTCCCATAAAACTAGCATTAATAGGAAAACAATCCAAAAAGGAAAATTCCAACAAGCCTGTATTAAGTTTTGTAAACAAGAACAATGTTTTTGCTTGCTCGTTTTGAGTTAATTGGCGAACGCTATTTAAAATTCGCAAATGCAAAGCTCCAATCAAATTGTTTCTACTGTTACTAAACAATGATATACTAATAAATAACAAAGAGAAACTTAACAATGGTTTCAAGAAAAAACTTAAACAAGACAGAAAATTAGTTATTGACTCGCTGTATGCCATCACTTTATCAAATCTGTAACAGAAATGAAATGTGGCCCCGACAAGCCACAAAAATAAAGCTTTTCTAACTCTGTCTTCAATTTTCCTAACCGTGACCATTAGTTCAGTGTGTTCCTTCCATATGAGCTTCGTATCTTGTTCGGAGTTAGAAATTGCTTCAGACAGCTGTCCAAGTCGGATTCTCAAAACTTGGACCACAAATGCCAACATAATTTGAATCATGGAGTTGATAATCACGATGAAGTGATACGAAACCACTAGTAGAAGCTGAAAGTGGATGGGTTTCGATTGTTAAATATTAACTCCTAAGTAAAATTAAATTCGCTGATCAGTTTGTTATGTACAGAAGTGGATTACGTTTATGGTTTACTGGGCTAAGTCAGGTCGGTAATTGGAGAATTTTTAAAAATTATTATTATGAGCTGTGCGTGATTAAAATTTTGGTTAGAAAATTCAAAATAGTTGGTGATCTGTAAATGGTGATAGGATCGAAGCACAGTGAGTTCTATGGGTGATTTTGATTCGAAAATGTTCTTTGATATTTTTTAAATAAGGGCCACCCTTAAAAAGTTATGATTATTTTACGGCTGATCGACGCTATACACTTAAGTGCTAATATATTTAAGGGGTGATTCGTAAAACACTCCTATCATGACTTGTAAAAGTAGGCTTAGCTGATTGAAAAATGTTCATGGAAATTTTCGACTGAAAATTGCCCAAATGAACTCATTGTACTTCGGTCCAAAACTCTTTTTGCTTTTTGGAAATATGTAAACATTATCAGTAAAATACTTTGAGATAATTTTTCGAAGTTTTTAAATTTTAATTAACTATTAAGCCATGTACTCCTGTCTGAACCAATGTCTTTATCTCAATTTTGAAAAAATGTGTGGTGTCATTGCAAGTTATAATAAAATAACTCTCTTTTTATACCAAATACTTGCAGCTGTTTTAAATTAATTAGATTCTCGTGCAATTTACCTTCAAAGCAAACGCTGAAGTGACATCCGTTTTCAGGTACTCTGAGTTAAAGAATAAATATCTAGTCGCTCTCAAAATTTGTCTTCGCTTGTAATGCCAAATCAAGACCACTCGAATTAAGACGCAAGCAATATTGAATGAAAGTATAATGGAGACCGAAACTTTGAAGATCCAGGGTAATTTAGATAAATTGTTGTTCTTCGATGAAAATTCAAAGGCGTCCTGAACGCAATCTTTAAACGACTTACTAAACATGGCTAAATTAATGACGTAAGCGACGGAAATAAATCGAAAATTGTAAAATGTTTCCCTTAAAATTGTCTCGATTTTAGTGGCGTCACTGGATGTTAGAAAACAATGCGCAGATAAGCTGGCAGTATATAAACAGTTCAAATATATGATAAAAAACGTGAGAAATTTTCCACAATAAAATCGTGTATCACTTCGAAATAATCCCAACATTTTCAATAATTTAAATACTAAAGCAATACTATTCTCATTTTTTACTCGATAGAGATTACTTCGTATTGCTTTTATTTTAGAGGAGAACGAACGATTTTTGCTTCTGGCTCGAAACATCTTGTGTTCGAAACTGACAATAATATGGAAATAAATATCGTTTCCATTCAAGTTTGTCTTCATAAAGAATCAATTTTCGTTTTGCCATAGGTTCATGAGATATTTTACAAAAGTGTTTCATTGGTTACAGAGAGCTTGTCGTGAAGTGACGTAGGTGAAACGTCATAGATTCAGGGCTTTTGAGGCGCTGTTAAAGGCTTAGTACAGACTAAATAGGATAAGATGGACGTCCTGCAAAATTAACCACCGAGTGTAGTCAATTCTCACGTCGTTCTCAAACTAGCTCGAGCTGTCTCTAGCATTACGAAGTATAGGTAGTGTCATACTTAAGAACATATATTATAAACTTATGGTTTTAAATTTCACTCTAGAATGAATTTGACAATAATAAATTGCATGTATCACATGCAGAGTGTCATAAGTGATATGACAGAGTGTTTACCGAACCTTAAATTTGAATAAAATGAAAGAGACTCTGGTACACGAACGCCCGAGTGGTTAAAGGGTTGCAACAACGTTTTGAAACAATGAGGATTTATGAATCACGAATAGTTAATAGTAAAAATACTAATTAGAATCATGAAAGCTATGTTCGCACTTACACTAGTTTGACGAACTAGTTGTTTGCCAGCATGAAGCGTTTTCAAGTTCGCGAAGCAACTTCAAGAGCCAGCAGCTTTACTTGGTTTCTTGGATTGTCAGCTTTAACCATTAGTTAACTTTGGAACCGTTTTGCTCTTCGAACTGATTTCCTCTCTATAAGTGGGAACTTTGCTAAAGTCAATCACTTCTCTGGCTCAACTGGTTGACCTAACCGGGATGAACAATTATTTGTATCTAACACGAAATATTGGCTTCACGTGAATTATCCCCAGTGCCATGTGAATTGCCAGCAGTAAAACAGTTTTAAACAATTTTTTGGAGAAAATAAGAATTGCGCCTATTATGATGAAGATAACTTGCATAATTTTTGAGTTTTTTAAGTCAATTTCTTTTATTTTTCATAGATATTAATATGGGGAGACACTCTTTGGAAACACTGAAATTAGGGTACAATTGTGTTGGGAGTTAGGTAACCCGAATAAATGGTTACAAAATAAAGCTATGAAGAAATCGCTAGGTAACCTAAATAAATGGTTACTAATTGAAGTTAGGTTAAATATGAGGCTTTATTGAATACTTCATATATGTAATTCATATACGTAACCTGAAATAAATTGTTAGCTAACACTGAAGTCAGGTTAGTATTGTAATTTGGAAGAGTTCATCAGATAAATGATTAGGTAGCGTTTAAGAAATATTATTATAGGAATGTGGCAAGGTTAACTGAATAAATGGTTACTAATTAGAAATATACTAATTAACTACCGAGACCGTTGTGACTTATATTATGGCCAACCTTTAAGCCATCTTGTTTTGCTATATATACAGGGTGTTTGTGAAAAGTCCATCAATAATGAAAGGGCGTATTTATTGGGCCATTTTGAGTCGAAAATGTTCTATGACATTTTGCCGTCCGAGCCACGGTTTTCGAGTTATGATTTGAATATTTTAGGGATGACCCCTTCATTAAATTAGCGCTGTGTTTCAATTTCTTAATTAAATTTAAGGGGTCATCCGTAAATTACTCCAATAATAACTTGAAAACAGTGGCCCGGACGGAAAAATGTCATAGAACATTTTCGACTCAAAATGGCCCAATAAATACGCCCTTTCATTATTGATGGACCTTTCACAAACACCCTGTATAAGATATTAAAGTTTTGCTCAAGATTGCGTGCAGTCCGTTCACAGACGAATGACATCTATTTGATAAATCGAAACATTTGGTAGATTACTGTTACTAAACGAAGACTGTTTCTTTTTGAAAGGCAATATATTCCGTCAAAAATGTCATTAGACTCAGAGTTTGTCCAGCATTCGTGGTCCAAGTCAAGTTGGAGTCTTATCTATTACATATCATTTTTTTCCACTTCCATTTTTAAGGGTTTAATAATTGCGTCAACTGTAAATCGTTGCTTGAATGACCCTCCACTCTGTTCAGGAAAGACTTTCGGTTTGCTTACCGCAAGGAGGGAGTTGTGACGTCAATAACGAGTTTTTCAGAACGTTCCGCCGACTTTTTTACTGACCCTTTAAATAGTCCATCATACCAAAAAAAAACCTAGGAGCATGAATAGGAAGGAGAGGAAAACAGTATGCTGGGGGGGTTTCCAAATTCAAGTCCTTAGGGGTGAGGGGAAAAAATGAGAGGTGAGCTAGTAAGATCTCTACGGCGCAAATGCGGAACTGGCCGAGTTTGTAGTCTAGAAGAGACTCTCCAAAAGTAGCCTAGGCTTAGCAACCAGCTGGCTTTTAAGGTTAGTTCTGCAAATTATTATGGTGTACGTGAAGAAATGTTCCTATTTAAATTGCCAAAACAGTACTAAATTTAAGGATCGATTGGAACTGACCAATGTCATATTCCATCCTTTTCCAAAACCTAAAACTAAGTTAGATCTTTGTAAGAAATGGATAGTTGCCACTGGAAGGATGGATTTAACTCCCGAGAATATTTCTAAACGACATTATGTATGTTCGTGTCATTTTAACGGCGGATTAGTACCTTTGGCAAATTATGGTGTTATCGACTGGTTGGTAAGAAACTATATCTTTAAATAGGGCAAGGTATAATGTATATCTGGTCTACCACAGGAATTAATCCAACGCTTGCATTTTGCTAACTGAGTTTTTGGTTTTGGAAAAGGAATAAAAAATATTCCTTCCATATATTCTTTCCCAACTGCCAGACTATTATTAAGGCAATCTTTATAATAGCAATTTTTATACTTAGGCATTGTTATGGTAATAATTTTAAATATAGAATCGGCAAAACGCGTTACTGTCGGGAAGAAACTCGGAACCACTTCCCCAGTCCGATAAGGCTTAGTGAAACAAATTCGAGGTTAAGCAGACTACAGAGTCGCGAGATCTGGCGAGATCACGCGCCTGCGCGTTAAAGCTCAGTCAGTCTCCTCGTCTGAGACCCGCAAAACGAGAGAAAACGCGCCTATTTCTTAACGTTAGTCGGCGTCTCCTTCCTATTCATGCTCCTAAAAAAAACTAACCTCAAAATGAGATTATAAGAAGAGAAGTATATCGAAAAATGTTAAGAAAGCAGTATAGTAGTGACATCTCAACTATTTAAGCTCAAATTTTCCATCGACCGATTCTGTGCTAGAACTACATCAGAGCCGCTCCTCGGGCTCTCCTTGCTCTGACATATTTTCGTGCAGATGTTTATAAGATATGTAATATGTTCCATAGTATGTCATTACCTGAACTAGAGACTACCTGAGAGCAAGTTCGAGAACGACAAGCGAGAACTCAGTTTTGCAGTTTATCTTCCTATTTAGTCAGTACTAAGCCTTTGACAGCGCCTCACCAGGCGACGCTTTACGAGAATCTGTGACCTACGTCACTTCATGACAAGCTCTCAGTAACCAGTGACACACTCCTGGAACATACCTTATGATCCTTATCAACTTATTATCACATTTATAATCTTTTGTCTCTGGTAAAACACTAGGGGTCCAACATGTACACGAAATATAGTAAACTTCCCGCGAATTTTTTAGGGTAAAATCACCAAATCTTTGAGACGAATTCCGAAAATTCAAGAGGAAATCCTTACACGATGCATTTGACAAAATCATGAAATTCTGTTTAATTCTATTTGAATGCCGCACTCCTCCGTATAACAAAGTTATGAAATAATATTTACAAGAGAAAATAGAGGAGAGTGCAATACTTTGGCGAAAAGTTAGCTTTAGCCCTGCTTTCTACCCCGTTTAATATCCCTCTAAAACTTCAAGTAGCCAATCAGGTGTTTTTGGAAAGTAGCGCTACTCAATGGATTCTGGGAGAGGGAGCCGCTCCTTGTCCAAGTTGTCCACCGCCACCAGAGAGGAGAGAAAGAGGGATATAGAAATCCGTCGAAAAAATGGGAAAATAGGGGGGTAGGAAAAACAATTTTCGGTACGTTTCGTCGTTTAGTTTTAGTCCTTTGTGCATGGGACATTGACCTCCTCGCCTTATCTCTGTCATCCCCTACCTCAGCTGTGCGCGAGAAAGCAGCGCATAGGCACCGCGGTGTACCCTAGATTTACCCCCGTTTTCACCACGCATGGATCACGGCTGCCTATACTGATTCTCTCTCCCTCTTTCTCTCCTCTATGCCGCCACTAAGCAGGAACTAATTCTCTCTCTCTAAAAGCTGTGAGGAGGCTATCCTGGGAGGAAGGAGGTGGTCGCGACGCCAGAGAAGTAGAAATCTGACCCTGAAACAAGGTTCAGCGCTCGGAGGCAGAAGCATTCTACTCTCTCATATTTTCTCTTGATATTTATTACAGCTGTTCCTGAGAAATGCATAAATCAAATCAGATTAAATTCCTTTATTTTGAGAAGTTCTTACGATGAAACACATATTGGTAACAAAAATTACAATGAGAAAACAGTGAGAAATATGTGGTTAATCATGCTAGAGGAATTGCACTTTTCATGCATTTTTCGATGGGCCATATTAATCCGGACAAAATGCAAAGACCTCCGAAAAAAAAGCAAACATAGTCGAATCGATTATCGTTGCCAGTCAAAACTCCTACGGAAAAAATATTTAAACTTCAATTAATATTGTTCCTCCATGCACGTAAAATTTGCAGAAGCTAGTTTAAGTGAAATTTAACTTTATGGTATTTTTTTGACACTTGTTTAGTCTTAGCTTGGAAAACAACGAACGTGTTTTCGTGCTCACCAAGCTGCACCACGACTATAAACTATTAGGCAATTGAACGGCTAATTTAAACTAGGCTGGGAAGTATGGTTAAAGGAAAAGTTCAGATAATAGGCCTATAACATTATACCTTAAAAGGACGGCCTTTTTCTAAATATAAAAGGAAAAAAATATGTATAAAAAATAAATGATATCTTATTACAAAATAATTAGCCTATAATTAGTTTTTAAAAACGAGGACTACTGATGGGCCATACGTCATTGGTTTAGTGGTGTCTGCTTAATCGAACCACTTACCCCTAATGGGATTGGTCAAATTCTAACAGGCTGAGAGAGAAAAGGGAAAGATAGGGGTAAGAGGTTCGATTTAGCAGACGCCACTAAACCATAGGCGGGTGGCGCAGTAGTCCTTCATTATTTTAAGACTAGCTATTAACTAACTAATTATTTTGTAATAAGAGATCATTAAGGTTTCTTTTCAGATATTTAATTCCTTTTATATTTAGAAAAAGGTCGTTCTTTTAAGGTATAATGATATGTTACCTTTACTTTTCCTTTAAAAAAGGAATCTATTTACTTACCTATTAGTTTAGGCAACAACAAATTCAGAACTCCAATTACAATCCGAATATTCCCAACAGCGAATGGTATAAAACTCACACCGAATTTGCGCTTTATAACCAGAACTCTCGCGGGGAAAAATCCCCCGAAAAATAAACCGAAGGTGAATGAAGATGTCAAGATTATCCACGAGATTGTGGCCCAACCGAAAATAAACAACGAAACTCCCATTCCAATCAAGAGCAAAGTTAAAAGATTCTCAGCAGATATTTTTTTCTTGTCCAATAGTGTACCGCACAAGAACCTCGATATCAATTCACCGGAACTGTAAGTTGTAATAGCGAGTCTCGCGTGTTCTTCTGAAATGCCTTTCACGACTGAAGTGGAAACTGATATGGCCAAAAATGTGAAGAACGCCATTTCACCGAATGAAGAAGCAACACTCAACAACCCAAAAACTTTATTCTTCAACAGTAACTTCATTTCCTTAGGAAATACTACTTCTAAACAGCTTCTCGGTGGTTTAGAATCACTTATCGAAATTGCGTCTTCATTGTCCTGTGAAATGAGACGCAATTTGTAGTAACGTCAATGGTGTCAGGTTTTAACCATCAATCAAATTAACTTTTGTGTAATTTACTCGATATTGCATTTGTCAGTTGGAATGGCGTTTCATGAAAACTCAACATACTTTATTTCATATGCAAATACCATAAGTTTATAAGATATGTTCCATATGTATGATTTTACCTATACCTTGTAATGCTAGCGACTTACAGCTCGAGAACGAGAAGCGATAAGCGAGAATTGACTACACTCGGTTAATTTGGCAGACAATCTTCCTATTTAGTCTGCTTTACCAGGCCTTTGACGGCACCTCACCTGGCGTCGCTTTACGAGAATCTATGACCTACCTCACTTCATGACAAACTCTCAGTAATCAGTGACAAACTTAGACATACGTCACTTCACGACAAGCTCTCAGTAACCAGTGACAAACTTAGACATACGTCACTTCACGACAAGCTCTCAGTAACCAGTGACAAACTTAGACATACGTCACTTCACGACAAGCTCTCAGTAACCAGTGACAAACTTAGACATACGTCACTTCATGACAAGCTCTCAGTAACCAGTGACAAACTTAGACCTACGTCACTTCACGACAAGCTCTCAGTAACTAGTGACAAACTTAGACCTACGTCACTTCACGACAAGCTCTCAGTAACCAGTGACAAACTTAGACCTACGTCACTTCACGACAAGCTCTCAGTAACCAGTGACAAACTTAGACATACGTCACTTCACGACAAGCTCTCAGTAACCAGTGACAAACTTAGACCTACGTCACTTCACGACAAGCTCTCAGTAACCAGTGACAAACTTAGACATACGTCACTTCACGACAAGCTCTCAGTAACCAGTGACAAACTTAGACATACGTCACTTCACGACAAGCTCTCAGTAACCAGTGACAAACTTAGACATACGTCACTTCACGACAAGCTCTCAGTAACCAGTGACAAACTTAGACATACGTCACTTCACGACAAGCTCTCAGTAACCAGTGACAAACATAGACATACGTCACTTCACGACAAGCTCTCAGTAACCAGTGACAAACTTAGATATACGTCACTTCACGACAAGCTCTCAGTAATAGTGACAAACTTAGACATACGTCACTTCACGACAAGCTCTCAGTAACCAGTGACAAACTTAGACATACGTCACTTCATGACAAGCTCTCAGTAACCAGTGACAAACATAGACATACGTCACTTCACGACAAGCTCTCAGTAACTAGTGACAAACTTAGATATACGTCACTTCACGACAAGCTCTCAGTAACCAGTGACAAACTTAGACATACGTCACTTCATGACAACCTCGTAGTAACCAGTGAGAAACTTATGGAACATATTTTTTGAACTTTTCCAAATACTATACGCATGATTTTCGAAGACCACAATTACTAATGTTAACCTTACACTATTTATATCTTAGCCTTTTCTTACGTTCACTAACCGCCTTGACTCACCATAGCATCTGTTAAGTGAGAACTCGTCCGCAATGACGCGAAATGTTCATCATCTCGTGGTCGTATCAAAACGGCAGATAGAAAAGAGTGTGATAACAATCCGCCGAGCAATAAAAATACTCCTCTAATGTCGTATTTTTCAATAATTGGTGTCAAAATTAAAGAGGGACCCAGCAGTCCAAAAACTCCGATTCCGGTGAAGGTGACTCCTAAGGCTATTCCATGATGAGCATTAAAATATTCACTTGGTACGACAAGCAGCAGAGTTTGGGTTAAACCATGAGCTAATCCTAAGAACGATAAAGAAAGGTTCGTCAAACGTTCTTTAAAGATTTTGAGGTTTGTTAATTTTCTGGAAAAATCAAATACAAAAAATTTGAGGCAAATCAGAAAAAACAAGTCGGGAAAACCAAAATATTACCTCTCCGTGTCGAGAAGATTATATAACCTTAAGTATCCAATGAAAACGTCGACCTTTTTGCCCTCATCCTTTCCCGCGCTTTGCGCTTCCGCATTTCATCCTTACTCTCAACATTATCTTCCTCCATTTTACATATAAAAATCAAATACTCACAAAAAGAAGCGGCAAAAACCTGCTGGCTCTTTACAACCACTTAATTTGACTTAATATCCAATTTCCAACAACAATAATATACCGGTAGTTTAATTGACAACCTACTAGCATCGAAATTCTCATTAAGAATGGCTCCCGCGGATAAAAAACGGCAATTTTCAACTAGGTGGGCGTTATCTCATAAGATTTGAAAAATATCATTTGTCTTTTTTACCAATGCCTAACCGTTTGGATTTTTTAACACCAAAAAATATTTTTGAATGAGGATAAAAAAGGCCTGTCCTCTCGTAATTTTTTAAGCTTTTATCATGATTACTCTATACAACAGTAACAAGGAGTATAAACCCATTAGTGGAAGCAGTATTTTTTTCCCAAAACAATCTCGCTTATGTTTATGCAATGAATGAAATATATCACAATGCACGGGCCTTGATAGATATAGGAGGCAATGAAGGAAATATATCGCATGCACGGGCCTTGGTAGATATAGGAGGCAATGATAATCTCTCTCTTTGCACGAGAGGTTTATCTTTAATATTTAAATAAATATAATTATTTTTAATTATTTTAATCTTCAATAATTAACATTAATAATAGTTAAATCGTTTAAAATAAAGTTATACTTATTATCTTCTCAAACTTTGCTAATATTGACGTTTAAAGTGAAGGGTACCCCTCTTCCCGCTTTCTTCAAATTTTGGGGTATATATACGATTCGTTTCCATTATAATAGTAAGGAAAAACCGCAAATGCGAAAACCTTTGGTAGCGATCCTACCTTAGGGAGGCTAGACGTTTCTCGTAACCCTAGCTGATCGCCGCGTATATCCTAAAACCAAACGATGATAATGGAGTAGAAGCCAATGATACAGATTGGTGTCTATGTGGAATAGACGGAAGACCAGTGGATGGTGGTGTTAGAAGGCAGTGTAAGTGCAGACGGGTGTCAATGTGGGATTGACAAAGAACAGAAGATGGTGGTGATTAGAAGCCAGTATGTACAGACTGGTGTCCACGTGGAATGGACGAAGACCAGAAGATGGTGGTGATTAGCAGCCAGTAAGAACAGACTAGTGTCCGTGTGGTATGGACAAAGACCAGAAGATTGGTGGTGTGAGAACTCAAGTAGAGGAGCCATTCCCGTGACTGTGAAAGCAGTTCGGAAATGGCGAACACGTTTGTTCCGATACGCAAACTGCGAACGCGGTCACGTGGGTGTAACAACGGACAGACAGACAGACACACACACAGACACACAGACAGACACGGCCGTTACAGAACCTCTCCTGGACTACGTCACACGGAGAGGTAAAAACCATGGAATTGACTTTGAATCATTGAATATTAACTTTTTTCATTGATAGAAAATGTTTTTTAGACTTTACACTAGAGAATAATATTTTAATATAAATAATTGAATCTAATTCGCTATCTATTCAATTTCAACTCCGACTGAAGCCTAATGTAAAACCAGGGATCCATGTAATTTTAGAAGCAGGAATGGAGAACGATTAACCTTTACTTCAGTCCGACTTATAGCCCAGTATAGAGCCCCTCCCTCCAACACGTAACGAAATTTTTAAATTGTCTTATTGGCTCACATAAACTACGTTGTGATGACATTGCTAACGGGACGGCGAAAATACGTAGTTCCTTTTTACCTCTGTCGCTATGACCCGCCTCTTCTTTCATACCCTCCCCCCTGTCCCGTGGACTTCGACGCGCTCCCAGATTACTCAGTTCACCATTCCTGCTTCTAAAATTACATGGATCCTTGGTAAAACTAGAACTGTTTCTTAGTCCCTCCCAACTGAACGCCGCTCTTCGGAATTCACTAAGTCTACGCCTACTCGCTTTTTCTGTGATTTTAAATGGACCTGACCCTGAAGTAACTTGCGTGATGGAGTTCACAAAATACA
The DNA here is from genome assembly GCA_019434445.1 of Phalangium opilio. NCBI lineage: Eukaryota > Metazoa > Arthropoda > Arachnida > Opiliones > Phalangiidae > Phalangium > Phalangium opilio. The sequence goes on along the minus strand of JAEQBA010000209.1, from coordinate 434,681 downwards.
AAATAATTAGGGAATAAAAACCATGTTAAAGTGAGAAATCGGTAGCGGAAAAATATGCCTCGGTAACTTTCCTTTGAAAAATTTCCTACTTACAACCCTAAGGATTTTGAAAACTTACCATAAAATATTCCAATTGAAATTGTAATCCATATTATTTTCAAAGGAAGTACAAAAATTAAGATAAAGGCCAAAATATTGATTGCTGAGAGAGCAAGGATAATTTGCCGATTACTGAAATATTGCATCAAGTAACCACAGGAAATTCCTATAGAGAAAAAGTATACATCAGAGCATAAGTTTATAAGTTGTGTTCCAAGTTTACATTGCTTGTTCCTGTGATTTTACGTATCAATTTGATAGATGGCGGCATAGTGCCGGATTTAAAATTACTGCTTTGTGACGTAAACATTTCGTTAAACATGCAGGCTAGATCCGTGAAAATGATGGGAAATTGAAATAGGGTGAAGCTAAGGGCGGGCTGATCGCTGGTATTGAACTATTAATCTAAGATCAGAACAATTTTAGGAGTAACAACAAATTGAGAAACCAAAATAAACCTCTTTTTTCTGAAATAATTAAAAAATATAATTGACATTAATTATTTTAATCATCAGTTATTATCCCTAATTCTAGTTAAGTCGTTTTAAGAAACATTATTACTAAAATCATTTTAAACATAGCTATTGTTGGCCTTTGAATCAAGCGTATGCCTCTTTAAATATTTTTTTGGAAATTTAGGGTATATAAGGTGATTGATTCACAATGAAAGATAAAAAACCCGCAATTGTGTGAACCTTTGATGGAAGCCCTGACATTGGGAGGCTAGACCTTTGTGGTAACCCTAGCCGATCGCCGCGTACTTCTCAATGCTAACGAAGGGAGTGGAAGGCAAAAATTGCTTTCTGGGAACACGTTTGCTCCGATTTGCCAACTGCGAACGCGATAACAGACACACGCAGGTCATGTGTAATACCTCTCCTTGACGTCATCGTCACTCGGAGAGGTAAAAATTGCTTTCTGCGAATACGTTTGCTCCGATTTGCCAACTGCGAGCGCGGTAACAAACACACACAGGTCAAGTGTAATACCTCTCCATGACGTCATCGTCACTCGGAGAGGTAAAAATTGGATACTCAAATTCTACGTATCTAAATACATAAACTACTTTGATACGGAAAATAAGGACAGTAATTTGGTCTGAGAATAACGCTTTAAAGGGTCCGGTAGCAGTTATTTTGCTAAAAACCTTTCTTACAATCTTTCACCTAACCTCTCAAATAAGTACTTTCCACCATAGGCATACATTGAAGTATTTTGGAGGAAAGAATGCCTCCCAACTCTGATTATTCCCTTGCCTCACTTTTAACAAGTTGAGCTCGAAAACGGACTTTATAATATCATCAATTGCTTATGGCACTTCGGTAAAATTTTGACCCGAGAGTTTATTTGCCGAAACGTCCGTGACCTGACACCATTATTCAAAGCTAAATGAGAAATAAACGGATATTAACCCAACTGTCAATATTAGGTCAATACCTTTTGCGCTATCTTCAAAAGCGCCATCGTCCAATTAAAACCCTCAGGACCGTTGTTGACACACCAATCGGATAGTGTAGGCGAGGGGTTTTGGTAGAAAGTGTTTTAGTAAAATACAGCCTTTAGATAATTATTAGAAAAGACCATAAATAGATGTAGCATTGGTTGTAGAGCATAACATTATACCTTAAAGAATGGCCTTATATATAATATGAAACATAGTAAAAAAATTATCTCTTATTACAAATAATTAGCTTTAAATAGTCTTAAAAACGAGAACTACTGCGCCACCCGCCATGCATGGTTTAGTGTCGTCTGCTAAATCGAACCTCTTATCCCTACCTCACCCTTACCTTTGGCAGCCTGTAAGATTTCAACCAATCCCGTAGGAGTAAGAGGTTAAGTTTAGCAGACGCCACTAAAGCAATGACAGATGGCGCAGTAGTCCTTGATTTTTTTAAGACTAATTATTTTGTAATAAGAGATTATTTTTTTCAATATTTTCCTTTTATCTTTAGAAAAAGGCCGTTCTTTAACTGAACATTCCGTTTAAAGTTGAAACACACCCAAGTTGAAGGCCCCTTAGCCTTCTGGTTTTATTATGGAAATTTACAAAAATGAGTGTGTTGTTTCAGTAAACACAACAATTATGCTTAAAATATCACCAGTCTTACCAGAAAAAGACGAAACGGTTACGCAAAGGCTAAAAGGCCATGAAACTTCTTCCGGAGTTAAATCCATGCTCATCATCATGGAATGATACAAAACACCGGAACCACGCACTGGCGCGAACATAACGAACGAAAAAATCCATAACGCTGCTAATACTACAAAACTGTATCCTTTATCGGGACCAGCTTCATGCCATACACTAATAGCCATTTTGAAAAATAACGGTAAATGGGACACAAATTGTAATATATCTGTAAGTCAAAACTCAAAAACATTTTATCTAATTAAATAAGTGTGCTATTGTTTCGATTATCTTTGAAATTATTATCTCAGATGTTATATTATTGGAGAACGATTTTTTTATGGCGGCAATCTAGAACAACCAGAAGTGAGATGAGACTAGAAGTGAAGGGCTCTAGCATTGATAGTAGATCCTGGCACTAGTGAACAAATTTGAGGATTTTATGTCGCTTCCATCGCGCCTACACTAGAGAGAAAAAAATTGGTGTTGTTCCAAATCATTTCCTACCCCCTTCCCCTCAACCTAAAGCGGCCGAACACGGACGCGGCTCCTTGAATCTAGTTCGGCCGTCTACCACCGCGAGCGTCTCACGTTTTGGAGGGAAAATTCAGAAACCGCTACTAGAGTGCCAACCGTTCTTGTGTTATCAAGAATATTCACTTTCGCCGAGTGAAGAATTTGGTTAGCTCAGTACTTCTGGTCTCATCTCACTTCTGGAACAACTAATAAACTATGAAGCATCATAGATAAATAAACATCTAGACCTGAAAAAAATTCTCCTTCATAAACAAAAAGATAAACGTTGATTCTAAAGTGCGAGAGGTAATGCCCTTCACCGTTTTTGCAGGTTTAGCTTGAAATTTTGTTTAGGTTAGCGTTATCCTAAGAAACGCTATGAAAAGCATTGTACATACTGTATAATGTGCATTTGTATAAATTTTAATGTAGATCTCGATTTTCATTTGACTTGGCGTAATCTTTGAGATCCTTTTGGTCGTGTTAAAAATATTAAGTGTTATCTATGATGAGTCGAAAGAAAAATAGTGCATAAACAAGGTTTCAGGAATAACATAAAGAAGTTCTGTTTTTGAACATGGTTTAAGGAATAAAAATGGAAATTTTGTGATTAATTTAAGCAATTAAATATGGAAATTTTGTGATTAATTTAAGGACTAAAATATGGAAATTTTGTTATTAATTTAAGGAATAAAATATGGAAATTTTGTGATTAATTTAAGGAATAAAATATGGAAATTTTGTGATTAATTTAAGGAATAAAATATGGAAATTTTGTGATTAATTTAAGCAATAAAATATGGAAATTTTGTGATTAATTTAAGGAATAAAATATGGAAATTTTGTGATTAATTTAAGGAATAAAATATGGAAATTTTGTGATTAGTTTAAGGAATAAATATGGAAATTTTGTGATTAATTTAAGGAATAAAAATGGAAATTTTGTGATTAATTTAAGGAATAAAAATGGAAATTTTGTGATTAATTTAAGCAATAAAATATGGAAATTTTGTGATTAATTTAAGGAATAAAATATGGAAATTTTGTGATTAATTTAAGGAATAAAAATGGAAATTTTGTGATTAATTTAAGGAATAAAATATGGAAATTTTGTGATTAATTTAAAGAATAAAATATGGAAATTTTGGGTTTAAGCATGGTTTCAGGAATAACATAATGATGATACATGGTTTTAGGAATAAAATATATAAAATTTGTGTATAAATATGATTTCAGGAATAACAAAGATTTCAAGGTTTCACGTATAACATATAGAAATTAATAGCCAATATCCCAGGAAAAACAAAGATTTCAAGGTTTCACGTATAACATATAGAAATTAATGGTCAATATCCCAGGAAAAAAGATTTTCGTCTAAGTTAACATCTTTCTCTGGTAGTTATAACCGTGGTTGTAAATTTAAAGTCGTCAAAGCTTGTTACAAGAATAATGGAGTTCTAAAACATTCAGTCAGCCTTAGAAGCAAGGTAAAATAATGTATGGGTGAACTCGTATGCCTCGCAAAGAAAATTTGAAATTATAATTGCTTCTGTTGCATTTTTCAAAGATTTCTCTCATGTCGCAACGTTGTCCTTAGCACAGTGCCTACATACAAAAAGAAGTACATTCTCTAGCCTTGCATTTCTAATTTTAAAAGGATTTTGTAAAGTAAAAGATGGTTATCACACACATGAAATGATATCTACAATAGAGTATGAGATGTCAACCTTCTTAAGGTGCTTTAACGATGGGGACGGAAGGATAACATTCTAAAAAAATGCGTCACTTAGTCTATGATCGGAACAAAAATTGCTTCCATTCAGCAATAACCACTATTTGAAAATAAGAAGCCAAATTTGAAAAATCCATGCCTTAAGAAAAATATTCAATTTCAACATTAGCTGGGATCCATGTAATTTAAAAATTAAAATAAACGCTACAACATGTCCAGTTCATGAAATATGCGTCACACTATAGCTATAACAGTTTAATTTGTTAATTGGTCTTTTGAAAACCTGATCATTTATTAATTAACCTAATTGTTATATCTCTACGAGACTGGTTGAATTCTCACAGGCTGAGAGAGGTCAGGGGTTAGAGGTTCGATTTAGCAGACGCCACTAAACCAATGGCGGATGACGAAGTAGTCCTCGTTTTAATTATTTTGTAATAAGAAATCATTTATGTATTTATTTATTACACACACTTTCATATTTAGAAAAAGACCGTTCTTTTAAGGTGTAATGTTATGTTACCTGAACTTTTCCTTCAACTCATTTATTTTCCGCATTAATTTTCATTTGGCTTCCAAATTAAGACCATTTGTGAAACAATTGAAATTCGTTAGCTCATTCTTGAAGTTCTTAATTCCTGTGCAGACGCCTTTATTTAATTAAGTCTTTAATCAATAAAAGTTTCAACAGTGACCAATAGACGGCACTAAGAGGACGTTTTCGAAGTGAAGGCAAACTTTACTGAACTTCTCTCGATTGCCGCCGCATCCAGAGGTTATAAAGAGGAAAAGTGTATATAGATCGAGTGGGCAAGACTGAATGTGAGAGAGAGAATGGAGGGGCAGAGTGAGGGCAGAGACTGAATGAAGAGAGACGAAGGAGCTTCGGAATCTGGCAAGTGTTGCTCTAGAGTCTGGACACGAAGTACAGTCCCGTCAGGGATCAAACGGGTTTGGTGGTGTCTTCACCATCCTGTGAAGAAGACTATACCCAACCGGCCGTAGAGTTCGAACTATTCTCGCGAGCTTTCGTTGCATTAGCTTGATAGCTCTTTTCACCTTACCCTATATAGCTTTCTTTTGTCACATTACTGACGCTGAGATCGAAAAAAAAACAGTTCCTAGTCCCAATGCCTTAATCTAATCTGAATTTTTTCGCGCGACCAACGTGTGGAAACCAACTACAGTGGAAAAAAAGGATTTTTATTTTAATCAAGCATGTTTTTCTCAAAAAAGAAATTACTAACGTCAGTGGTGGTACGTCTGATTTTAACTACCTCGTTAATGACGCAAAAAGAGAAAGAGAGAGAAAAAGTTAAGGTACGGCCATAAATAATAATAGGAATTCCTTTTCTAACCGCATCCTCGGGCGGCGGTAATGGCCTGCATTTTTTCTTCTTCTACGTTCACGTAACGAGTATTAATTAATACGCCCTTTTAAATAAGGCAAGCGAGTTCTTCTGTTTTTAGCTAATCAAGCACGTTGAATCACTCCGATGGAGGCTCATTAAGGGTCTTGATTTATCTCGGGTTTAAGGCCCCATTCGTGTACACGTTGTTCCGACATCCCTCAACGTCACTCGCAACATGCGATTCTTATGCTTAGGAACATTTATGGCAGCCCTGCAACACGTTACCTGCAGCCTGACTACGACGACTCTTTTACAAAAAGAGAGAATTTCCTTTCAGCTTCGGTTTCCTCGGCATAAATCAGACACCGATATAGACACCCTTTCGTCTCAAATAGCCTCATACGAGTTAAATCCATCGGATAGCGGAGTGTCCGCTAATTCGTCCGATTACCTTGTTCAGCCGAAGCAGCCGCCGCGTGTACACCAGCCGAGGATTATCTACAGTCGAAAATGGTACGAGAAAATTGTAGGTGGTGTCGGTAAACGAAAGACAGCGGCCACTTCCGGGAAACCCCCGAAACGGACGCGAAATTCAAGCCGGGAAGTGTCGAAAAGAAGCAGGATTAGTAAAACGCGATGGAGAGGCGAGGATGATAAATCGCTACGTCTAAGAACTTGGTCAAACAACTACAACAAATCCGAAGAAAGACTACTTTTGGTCGTCTCACCTTACCCAGTCGGTATCATGTCATTGCAGGAACCTGGTGTCGCGAATTTCAGCGATTATATGGAAAAACTAAACAATGAAACCCTGGTTTTAAGTTCCGAATCGGTTGTTACTGACTATGATTACGGGTTTTTCGTTAACAAAGGATTTCGTTCGAACACAGCAGCCGAAATTGCTAATAACAACAGTGGTAGTGGTGGTTACGTTTTTGCCAATGACGCAACAAGTCACTTGGCGGATAGTTACCGCTGGGGATTCCTGTCACTCTTCTTACTCGTGTTAATGGGAGGACTTGGTAATATCTTGGTGTGTTTATCCATCTGTTTGGAAAGGAGGTTGCAGAACGTCACCAATTACTTTCTTCTCTCTCTGGCCATTGCTGACTTGTTGGTATGTGTCGCTGTCATGCCGTTCAGCATTGGAGACGCTTTTTACGGTAAGATCTTTCCTATTACTTTTGGGGTAAAAGGGGTCAAGATTAGCGTCATGCAGATTTAAATACTTGACCACTTACCAAACAACAGTTGAATTGTACAAAATGGCAACATTCAAAATTAATATAAAATGCCATTTTCTTGTGATATTAAAATGTCCTTATTTATTTTATTTCAAATTAAGAATTTGACTTTTAGATTATTTAGTTTTAATGTTGAACGAAAATCAAAGTTCCTGTCTCATCAATTCATGAAAATATGGGTAGTGCAAATAAAATTGTACATTTCATTTGACTCAGTTGACACTATGTCTGATTTGTTTGGATACTTCAATAAATACATTTTGAGACGTATATTTTTCTGTTCCTAAAAAATAAATTTAGGGAAAGAATAAGAAAGTGACCCACCAGTCTCAAGTCAAAAACTTTAGGGCCCTACCAGTATTGTTTTATGGAAAACCAGATAAAGGGAACATAAAGCAAGGATTATCACGCTATGTTTAAAACATCCGACATTTATTGAAATATACTGGGGTTGTTAATTTTCCAGAAAAATGAAACGCGGAGAAGTTTCACCAAATCTAAAAAATAAAAACCATGGAATTGACTTTGAATCATTGTAATTAATTTTTTTAATCGATATAAAATGTTTTTTAGAATTTTCACTAATTTAATTAATGGAAGCTAATTGGCCATCGATCCAATTTCAACTCCTAATGAGGCCAAAAGTAAAAGTAAAACTGTCTCCCCCCCCTAGCTTTTTCTGTGATTTTAAATGGACCTGACCCCAAAAGTAACTAACGTAATGAAGTTAGCAAAATACAAAATAATTTGGGAACAAAATCCATATTAAGGTGAAAACTCGGTATCGGAAAAATACGGAAAATGTTCGGGGAAAATATGCCTAGGTAATTTTCCGACTTACAACCCTCTACTACGGCGATTCCTTCATAATACAAAAATATAATAATCCCATAAATCGCTTTTAATTGCAATTAAGCCTTAATTTGGATCGAGTTGTTCTCTTTAAAAATAAGAAATAAAGATTCAAAATGTTTAAGTAACAGGAACGAGTAATTCTAGAACCTGGATTATTTTATAAATGCCGAAACTGTTTAAAATGAAGTGGGTCTGAGTAATTAAGCCTCTTTGGGATTAAACATTACCAATATTACTTCAACCTTATGAGATAAACAAACCGCTGGTTAGGCAGAGATGGAAAGCAGAGAGAAATAAAGGAAGGTAAGGCATAAAAGAGATAGAAATGGAGGTACACGGGAAAGGTTGAGAGAGAGAAAGTGACATTGTGACAGAGGAAAAAGAGGGAGAACAGAGAGAGCTAGAGAAAGAGAGAAAACTACAGAAAATGCTAGAGAAATGGAAAGGATGAGAGAGAACTCAACACATTTTCATAATAAATATTCCATCTAAATACGCGTCAGGCTTAGTGTGGACATCCCTTTGTCGACAAAGCTTAGAAAAAAACGACTTAATGAGAAATAAATTCAATGGCCAAGGCTTAAGGAGTATAAAACCGAGTATAAAACTTAATTCTAAACAGGTTATGTATGACAGTATGTTTTTATGGCATTCATTTAAGTCAAATTTTCATTTAGGAGGGAATTTTCATGGGGTTTGGGAAAGTGGAGGAAATTTCAATGTGACCATAAGTTCATAAGATATGTTCCATAAGTTTACTACTGATTACTCAGAGCTTGTCATGAAGTGAATAAGGTCATAGATCCTCGTAAAGCGAGGCCTGGTGATTCGCTGTCAAAGGGTTAGTAATGCAGACTAAATAAGAAGATGGACTGCAAAATTAACCACCGAGTGTAGTACTTCAATTGTCGGTAGTCGTTGTCGAACTAGCTCGAGCTGTAAGTCTCTAACATTACGAACTATAGGATGTCTCATACTTATGGAACATATCTTATAAACTTATGCTGGGACTCACTTTGATTCGTTTCATTCAGATAAAACCAACTATATTCGGTTAAGACAATTCTATTCCCAAAATATTCCCTAAACATTTCATCAGTTAACCTTATCACATTACTGTTGACGAACGGACATGGACACAGACATCTGGGATACCCCTGACCTAACACGTAAGAACTTTCTGTCTGTGGATCGATTCTTCAAAGGTAGTAAGGATAGCTGAGGGACAATCCGATATTGCTTTGATCCTTCCATAATGAGACAAGGAAAGATTGTTTTCTTTCTCTGTTGTTTTGAAAAGTTTGACACTAAACTATGACACTTAGTTTCCGGTCACGTTGACCAATCGCTTGTCGGGCTTTCTTTTCACGTGGCAAGAAAAATGAATTAAATTTGACCTGCATGACAGAAACGTTTCATGAACTGGATCCATAAGTTCATAAGATATGTTCATTCCATAAGTTAGTCACTGGTTACAAAACTGGAGCCTGTCATGAAGTGAAGTAGGTCATAGATTCAGGGTAAAGCGACGACTGGTGAGACGCTGTTAAAGGCTTAATAATGCAGACTAAATAGGACCTAGATGGAAATCCTGCAAAATTAACCGAGTGTTATCAATTTTAGCTTGTCGTTCTCTCTGCAAGCCCCTAGCATTACGAAGTATAGGTAGTGTCATTCTTAAGGACATAAGCATAAACTTGCCGAGGTTAACGGTAATAGTTAGTATAGGGAGCTGTCGGTTAGCCACGAGGGGTCGGACGTTTTGGAAAAAGTGTACGGGATTTCGAAATCCAATTTGATTTCTTCGGATTTCGTTTGATTTCGTCGGATTTCATCGGATTTCGTTTGATTTCGTCGGATTTCATCGGATTTCGTTTGATTTCGTCGGATTTCGTTTGATTTCGTCGGATTTCATCGGATTTAGTTTGATTTCATCGGATTTAGTTAGATTTCGTCGGATTTTCTTTGATTTCAAAATTCGATAAAATCCAATGGATTTCGTCGAATTTTGAGATTTTTCCCCTGATTCTGACGGATTTTGCGATATTTCCCTTGATTTCGTTGGATTTTGTGATTTCTTTGGATTTTGGATTTTGTAAATTTTGTAATGGATTTCGCGATTTCTTTACTGATTTCGTGATTTCTTTCTTGATTATGTGATTTTTTTTACTGATTTTATGATTTCTTTACCGATTTTGTGATTTCGTTGCTGATTTCGGATTTTTTATTTTATTTCGAAATCAGCATTGATTTTGGATTTCTTAAGTTGGATTTCACTGGTAGCGTACGGGATTTCATGAATGACCGACCCCTCTGTTAGCCATCACCCCTCTATGTAAAGGAACCCACCTGTAAACAAGCCACAGGCTTAGTGTGGAAATCCCTTCATAGACAAAGCTTAGAAACGTACGCTGGATCTTAATGAACCTGAAGCGTTCTAGAAGCTGTAGCGGAAATAAATAGCGACAAAATCCACGCGAAAAGCGCTGAATTATGATCGTTTTTGGTATGATAAATTTCAGATCAGGGTTTAAACTCTTAACACCAAGAGTGTAAAGATTCTATGATCGATAAAATCCTATACTGTTTTCAATAGGTTATAATGTAAATCCATAGAGGATCTCGAGTTTTGCTTCTAGTTTCATCAGGGGGTTAAGATATGGCTCCCTATTTTCATCATGCATTATATCCTCAGCCTCTTTTTATTGAAGACGAGATGAGATGAGATGAGATGTGAGGGAAGTGTAAGGCGGCTAAAACTAACAGAACTGCATGGTCTTAAGTGGGAAGAAGGGAAAGAGAACGAGGTTGTTCAATATTAGGTCCAGAGAAACTGAAAATAAAGAACTTTGTTCAAATTTTGTTTCCTTGGCATGCGTACAAGACGTGTCTAAGAGATTTGTCACAAATACTTTGATATTTTAGTATCCACTTGGTGTCTAACTTTTGCAAGTTATTCTTTTATCTTAAATTTAGCTAAAGAACCAGATTACAGAACTAAAGGAGAAGTTCGGGTAACATAACATTATACCTTAATAGATGTTCTTTTTCTAAACATAAAAATGATAAAAATATTCAAAATACTTAGCATTTAATTAGTCTGCTAAATCGAACCACTTACCCCTTCGACAGTAACGGGATTGGCTGAATTCTAAGAGAGATACGGGGTAAGAGGTTCGATTTAGCAGACGCCACTAAACCAATGGCGGTTGACGCAGTAGTCCTCGTTATGTGACAAGAGATAACTTTTCCTTTAATTAAAATTAAAATTAATATTAACAATTTTTGTGGCGTTCGCCCACCGGAAGTGCTGAAAATTTGCTTAATAAAGTCCACTAGAACTTTACCTTGCAGTTACGCTTGGTTTGTAACTAATTGATCGATGTCAAACATTATTTTTCCTAAGCCTCACTGCTACAGTTTTAAACGAAAATTAATTTTGCAATTTTTAAACACTTTCTTAATAAAGGGAGCTTACCACGAGCCTTAAATATCAAAGTTTAATTTTTCGAGAACGCCTTAACGATTTTCTAGGCAGGCAAGTTTATCTTTTTAAATCATTTTCCTCGCCGGTTTACCAAAATAACCAAAAATAATTGATATTTTGATTTAACTTCTCGTTGCAAGTAAACTTCAGATTAGAAACAAAGTATTTGTATCGCTTTGCAACAGGAAAATGTTTTAATGGGACTAGACGTACTTATTTAAAACGAATTGCTATAAAATTTATAAAAATAAAAATATATTATTAATTGAAAAGGTTAGGTAACATCAAGAAGCGATATCTAGTTTACTAGGGAAAAGGTATAAGATGCCTAAGTATTGCCGAGGCCATTGTCCCAGTCCCCCTTTCAAAATACAATGGGGCCGGGCTATTTCGCCTCTCCTCAGTCTGAAAATACGTAGTTTTAGTCATTCGCGTCGCGCTGACGTGAATTTTCAAGAACCAATAAGATGCTGGTTGTAATTTTAGAGGCGGGGATTAACTCCGGACCTACATTTGGACTGGAGAGAAAGCTAGAAATGTGGCGAATTTATACCTTCTCCCTAATAAACTAGATACCGCTTCTTGGTGACATAACATCATACCTTAAAAGAACGGCCTTTCCTAAATACGAAAGTTAAATATTAAAATAAAAAGATATAATCTCTTATTACAATTTAATTAGCATTTAATTAATCTTAAAAACGAGGACTACTGCTCCACCCGCCATTGGTCTAGTGGCGTCTGCTTAATCGAACTACTTACCATTACCTCTCTCAGCCTGTGAGAATTCAACCAATCCCGTAGGGGTAAGTGGTTCTATTTAGCAGACGCCACTGAACCAATGGCGGCGCAATAGTCCTCGTTTCTAAGACTAATTAAATTCTAATTATTTTGAAATAAGAGATCATTTATTTTTTTTTAATATTTTTCCTTTTGTATTTAGGATAAGGCCGTTCTTTTGAAGTATAATGTTACTTGTCCTTTTCCTTTAAATTATACGACACAACTTGAACAAAATTCAATTTAATTTTAACTAACATAATACAATTTAGCCTACGAAACGAAGAGGAAAACCTTAGTTTTATTGACCTATTTTTAAAACTTTGCGAATTTAATTAAGAATACAAGGACTTAAGTTAAAATCTGTCGTCCTACTTTCGCTATAAACAAGATTATAAAACTATTAACTGTTGAGAAAAGTTACATAAAAGGAAGGCCTTATTTTTTAAATGACACTGTCATCTGAGGTAAAATCAGGAAATAGAGCAAATACCGTATATTGGGATACAAGAATTTGGGCAAAGTGCCAATGCACTTGCCTTGGGGATTATGGATCCCCTAACTTATAATCGTAAATGCTCTGTTACGTCTTTCCCGATATTTTCCTTCATTATGATAATAATGAAAAAGTGTAGAAGGGCATAAAAATTATTAAAACTTACAAATTGACACATACGTAGATAAAATGGATTGGCAACAGATATTGAAATTAGTAAATAACAAATTAAGAATCTTACGTAATATCATCAGAAGTTCATAAGATGTGTTCCATAACTTTGTCACTGGTTACAAACTGGAGCTTGTCATGAAGTGACGTTTGTCATAGATTCTCGTAGAGCGACGCATGGTGATTGGGGCGCTGTTAAAGGCTAAGTACAGACAATTTAGGAAGATGGACTGCCAAACCAAATGTACTACTTCAATTCTAGCTTGTCGTTCTTGAACTCGCTCTCAGTAACTGTCTAGCAATACGAAGAATAGGTAGTGTCAAGACATTGATAAACTTTGCGTAGTTTTTGAAACGAAGTTCGCTATTTCATTTTTAACGGTATAGATTATTTGCACAAATTAGCACCTAAATACTATTCAAAGGTTAGGCAACTTTTTAATACCTCTTCCAGACATGATATCCCGCGACTTACGTGGAATTAGCATCTCTTTTTATTTATTATTGCAAGGCAAACAACAAAACCTGATTATCAAAAGAAGTGCAAAAACTAATGGAATGACAGTCGAAGAAACCGACAATAAAACGGAAACGTACAGAAAAAGAAAAAAATCAATAATTTACCTGAACGTAAGCTTCAAAATGAGAATAGCAAAGCAAATCAAAACGGCAGTCAAAGAAACTCTGATATTATCAAAAGGAAACGTACTACAGGGACTTCCGGAAGTGAAAGGAAAACATTAGCTAGACTTGTTTGAAGTTATAGCGCAAAGACTTTAAAAATAAAAAGCGTTGAAATTTTAAAGTAAATAAAATCAATAAGAAATGTTCTAAAAAACTATGAAATTTGGAAGTAAAAAATCAATTACTGTTTTAAATAAACCTTGAAATGATCAAGTTAAAAAGCAAATAAGGAATGTTCTAAAAAACGTTGAAATGATTCCAAGGAAACCTATGATATTTGCTAAAGTATGAAGAAAAAGTATCATACATCTTAAAAATATCAATAGGAATTTTCAACGTAATATGTTAACCGAAACAAAGGTGCTACCAGAAAAAATGTATCCTATATGTTAAAAATGTCTTATTCTCTCAAATTTCTTACGCTCAAGCGAGATTGAGTAACAAACATCGAAACTCACAAACCTTCACATTTCTATTATTAGTAGGATCGTGATTGAATTGGTCCGTTTACTTGATGAAGCATCCACATTTTTGGGAAACCATTAGCCCCTCGCCCATCGTCTACTTTCTATAGGTGACCCTTTATGTTATAACATAAGTATATAAGACACGTTCCATAAGTTTGTCACTGGTTACTGAGAGCTTCTCATGATGTGACGTAGGTGAAACGTCAGAGATTCTCGTAAAGCGATGCTTGGTGAGGCGCTGTCAAGGGTTTAGTACAGACTAAACAGGAAGATGGACTTCAAAACCGAGTGGAATCAATTTTCGCGTCGTTCTCGAACTAGCATTACGAGTATGGTTATAAAATAACCAAATATCGAATTGAGGAAAATTTCATATTTCCTATTCAAGCGATTAAATGTTTTGATCCTTACCCATTCAAACTACTCCGTTCATTTCCAATATTATATTGTTTGACCTAATACGCTCATCTGATGAAACGTAATTTGACGGTTTCCTTAATAAAGTTAATCTTAGCCTCTACGCGGTACTAATATGTTGCTGAACGTAACCTAGTTAAGCAGGATCGTTTCTCCGATACCTCGAAAACTAAAGAGAGTGAAGCTAGTACGTCAATACGCTTTGAGTACCTTTCTCCAATCACTAGTGTCAACCTAACCAGGTTCACAACGACGCCTCACATTCGGTATTCGGGGAAACTTGAGCCGCTTTATGCCGAGCCATAAGTTTATTATGTTTCTAAGTACACAAATATGGGTTACGACTGGGCATCTTCCGCAGGCTACTGTGACGTCAGAACTCGTATAGCGCTAAGGTCAGAATTTTGAAATTCCTGTCGCGGTGCAGCCATCAAACGGACGAGACGATTACTAAATGGATCACGTGAAAAAAATCATCCAATGGAATAAAGGAGATTTTTACGTTTCGTATAGGCAGGCATTGGGGGGGGGGGAACGAATTTTACTTAAGCAACCCCAAAATCCCCCCCTCTCTCTCTCGTGAGATAGAGGCTGTTTCAGTCCTGAAACATTATAAAAGGGATAAAAGAAACGCTAGCCTACGCAGTACAATTTTGTATTGAACTTGAGGTGATAAATGATACGGAGAGAGTTTAGGGTTTCATTAAAGCATAAGTTTATAAGATATGTTCCATAAGTGTGTTACTGGTTAATGAGAGCTTGTCATGAAGTGACGTAGGCGAAACGTCATAGATTCTCGTAAAGCGACGCCTAGAGAGGCGCTGTCAAAGGCTAAGGACAGACTAAATAGGAAGATGGACTGCAAAACCGAGTGTAGTCAATTCTCGCGTCGTTCTCGAACTAGCTCTCAGTAAGTCTCTAGACTAGGACCGAAAAGAAAATTACCAATGAATCACTTACATCCACAGTCGTTGGTTAAACAACAAAAATTATTTAGAATTAGAAAATAAATCTCTTCAAAATCAAACCTAAATCATCATTTCTCAAGAAAAATGATTTTCTCTTTCATCAGTTAAAAATGTTTGCAAAGCCAAGAAGGGAACTTTTATTTCTGAAAATTAATTGCTTCCTAGAAAATTGTTTTTCCAATAAGAAAACCCATTAAAATCTTAAGAATTGTTTGGATTTAATCGGGATCACCCCATTTTCTTATTAAAAACATTAAGAACATCGTTATATATACTTTGAGAAATAATTAATAGCTGCAACTGACAAATCCATCCTGAAATATTTCTTCAAGATTAATCAATATATATATATAGCATAAGTTTATAGGATATGTTCCATAAGTGTGACACTTCCTATTCTTCGTAATACTAGAGACTTACAATTCGAGCTAGTTCGAGAACGACCACACTCGGTTTTGCAGTCCATCTTCCTATTTAGTCTGCTCTAATCTTTTGACAACGAATCATCAGGCGTCATTTTTCGAGAATCTATGACGTTTCACCTACGTCACTTCATTACAAGCTCTCAGTAACCATTAACAAACTTATGGAACATATCTTATGAGCTTTCGATATAACTAGAGCCTTCACAACTGAAGAATTCTTTTGTTAGTCTTGCCACTGATTTTAATGTTTTTAGGGATTAATTTTTCATTCGACAGAACTTTCTTCTTATTTACTGTTTAGGAAAACTTAGACCGAAATAAAATCTAAAAAATTAATATGATTCGAATTTTTCAAATAGAAGCCTCTTAACTTACTTTTTAATAAAGTTGCCAAGAAAGGATTTATTTTCGGAAAAATAATTAGAAATTTTCTATAAGAATTAACAAAGGAAAATTGTTGTCGAGTAGAGATTTCGTGGAACGTCGAATCATAGAACTTGTATGATTTCAAATGTATGTCTTTTGATTTTTCACTCAAAATAATTAAGTCTAAGTATTCTTTATATAATTTCGAAGAAATAGCTTTCGTTTACGTTGATTTAAACCAGGGTTGGCGATTTTTTTGATTTTTTCAAAAAAATCAAAAAAATCGATTTTTTTGATTTAAATCGGATTTTTTTGATTTTAATTGATTTATTTGATTTTTTTGATTTTTATTGAACTTATAGATAGTAAATTACCAACATGAAAACTTTTGAGTCAAAATTAAGCAAAAGCAAAATAATCATGACATTTAAGCAGCTATTTGATATTATTACTATTCAAATGCTTGTATAAAAAGACTAGCTTGACCGCTATTTCATTTCCTAGCCTTTCCAGCAAGACAAACTGGAGTTCTGGGAAAAACATAGATTGAAATATACCAAAACCACGATTATTTTTAATTTTAGGTCTTTTCTAATTAAGTTTCTTCTCGAGTTACTTAAAATACTCCTTGGAATCTTAGAAAACATTTTTTAAAAATAAAAATATATTCTTGATTTTAATCAAATGATTTTTTTAAAAAAATCCCTTGATTTAAATCATGATTTAAATCAGTGATTTAAATCAAACTGATTTAAATCAGACAACCCTGATTTAAACTACAGACACGATATTTCACTTGGAAATGTCAGAGAAATCAAAATCAACCTTTATAATCTTCAGTCTGCCAGAAATTAATACACTTTACATCCGTTTTGATTGAAATGTCTAATTTTAAGGAAATTATATCCAGATTGAAACCTAAGTAATAATTTTCAAAGGGAAACAGTTATGTTAAGTTAAATTGAAAACACCTGAAAGTAGATAAAAGTAAAACCATAAAATATAGTAAGACTTGGTCAAACCAATTAATTAAATTTTAACTTTCTGAAAATATATCCTAACCTTCGATCAAGTTCCCAAACGATATAACGCCGTTTTAAATATATGACCTGTATCATAAGTTTATAAGATATGATCCATAAGTATGAAACTACCTAAACTTCGTAATGCTAGAGACTTACAGCTCGAGCTACTTCGAGAACGACGGAAGCGAGAATTGACTACACGCGGTTTTGCAGGGCCTCCATCTTAGTATGCATTACTAAGCCTTTGAAATTGCATCACCAGACGTCGCTTTACCCTGAATCTATGACCTACGTCACTTCTTGACAAGCTCCAGCTTGTAACCAGTGACAAACCAGAGAGAATTTATAATAGGGAGTGGAAGCTCTAGCCCTTGACAGTGCTAAATACTATGTAGCTCAAACAAGTAGGCTGCGACGCTAAAACTGGCCAGGTAAATTTCCGGTCACGTGACACTCTTTAATTTTAAAATTTGCCCTCAATCACTTATGGAACACATCTTCTGAACTTATGCTTATATAATGGGGAGGAAATTTTATTGCCAACCCAACCAACGGACCAGTATTTAGTTTAAAACCGCAAGAGAATAATTTTGGGACAGCGTCATATTACATTCCCACGAGACAGGCGTGTCGCCTTCTACCCACGAATTAGTGACTCATTAAATTTGCAAACTTACGAGATAGGAAAATTTTAAGATATATCTTGCAAGGATAGAGAACAACGCAATAATTCAAAATTGTTCCTACGGGGAAACGTGTTCCAGTGGGCGAGAACAACGGTGTTTCTGTCAATAAATATCTGAATTGGTAAACAATATTTTAAAATCAATATCTCTCCAGAAATTTATTTGTGAATTGAATTGCTTTCATCAAAAGATTGAAACAGACGTATATAACACTTCTCTTCAGGAGAAATGTACCACAAAGCGGGGTAAGTGTAACGCCATTCTTCCCATCATCATTTACCTTTGGACTTTACAAGGTTACTAAACCGAATCACACACACCCGATAAAGAGTTCCCTCATCATTACACTATTAGCGCTTAACTATTTGCCAAGGCGCATGCGCTTGCGGCTTTTTGTCCCACGTAAAGATGAGGTTAGGTTTGTGGGTTGATTGCTGGGGATTTAGTGCCAAACTGTTATTGAATTCACCTTGCGGTGCGATTCCCTTCTGAAGTTTGATGAGCAGAAGAGCAAAGAAAAAGGGCATGAGCCTGGGAAGAAAGACGTTACATAACTAAAGTATTAAGAGGATACCGAGTGTCACCCTTCTTTTATTATCCCCTTCTGATTCTATGTCTAGGGCTATTTGAGTAGATCCAAAAATTGTACGTCGTCCTAGAACTGTTTTGAAATCATTTTAATTAGGCAATGAGAGAATTCAGATATATCATGCAGAGTCAAATTCGTTAGGTTAAGATCGAGGCTACGCTACTTGAAGTCTGAATAAATATACTAATGTTAAGCGGTAAAGCTATATGGAATATGAAAATATTTACAAACGTGATGAAGTACAAATAGTGATATAAAATGGCAACGCTGGTCGGAATTTACCTAGAAGTATACCGTTAAAAGATAAAGCTAGATGTAATATCAAAAACAGATTTATGTAATAAGAACGTCGGATACCTAATTGAGAAACTTCGTCTGCTTATATTTTGGCTCCACCCACAAACTTAGTATTTAGCGACTTATAGTGGTCAAGAGTTTCTTTCTTATCTCCATTTTGCTGGTTAAATAATTCGTTAGGAAATTTTGCCTGAGGTAAAAAGCAAACAACAATTCCGATTTAGTGGAGTTGAGTTTTAAAGTTAAGAATATATTTAATTGTGGTTTAGTTTCTTTAAGTATGTAGTTTTCTTGCTTTGTATTAAAATATTATTAACGTGCCTTATACAGTATCCATCTTTATAGCCCAAAAATATGTGAGAGTAAGGGCTATAGATGGCGAGCGCGAGTTTTGAAATTATAAGCCACTCCCATCAAAACATTTAAAGTAGTCGAGGACGGGTTGGGAATTTGAGCTAGGTTCAACGTTCTTCTTACATTTATCCGTTTTTGGTAATATGTGTAAGACAGTGACGACAAGAGGCAACCATGGATAGATGTAATTTTAGAAGTAGGAATGAAAGAAGAGGCTGGTCATAGCGACAGAGGTAAAAAGGAACTACGTATTTTTCGCCGTCCCCGTCAGCAACGTCATCAAAACGTAGTTTAAGTGAGCCAATAAGATAATTTCAACATTTCGTTAGGTGTTGGAGGGAGGGGCTCTATACTGGGCTATGAGTCGGACTGAAGTAAATTCTTCATTCCTGCTTCTAAAATTGCATCTATCCTTGAGGCAACATTATCCGTATCTCGTTCTCCATTTTTATTTTGCACACGACATCATAGATGGCGTTTGCAAAATATTTCTCTATACGGAAAATTTGACGAGGGAGAAGCCACTCTGTAATAAAGTCTTTCTGAGAGTGTAAGATGGGAAGCGTATTACGCCGTTTAACGCGGAAATACACTCGGGATTACTTTTTACAGTTTTTATTTCAATATTAGAACGGATTAAAGGCATATCTCCCGAATTTACGGCATTAAAACCACCAAAAAGGTAATACCCGGGGAATACGCCATTGGCTGATCCCTCGGACGGCGTGCGTTTCTCGTTGACGAGGGGAAAGCCGCTCCGTAATAAAGTCTTTCTGAGGGTGTACGATGGGAAGCGTATTACGCTGGTTGCCTGATCCCTCGAATGCCGAGCGCGGCGTGCTCCCGAGCGCGACGTGTCGGTTAGTAACCTCGTATTTTAAGCTTAAGATGATACTGAGAATAAATAAGGGAAGATTGGCGCGGCTCTAGAGACCGCGCGTTATCCGGGGTATCGTAAATTATGTACGTAGAAAACCTCATATTTTTAGCTTAAGATGATACTGAGAATAAACGAAGGATAGATCTCTGGTCTAAACGCGCCAGATTTTACGGTAGACGGTAGAGTAGACCGGGAGTCCTATATTGCGTACGCGGGAATCTTGCGGACTGCCGACGGCAATGTTTAAGCCTTTGCTTAACTGAATTTTATTTTATCAAGCTAAATATAATTTTTGTGATCTACTGTCTTGTGACACTTGAAGTTCCGATTTAATGTTATAAACAGATTCCCGATTAGTAAAATCAATTGTCGGTAAGTGTATACAAATGGCCAATTGATTTAAGTTCCTATATAGAAACTAGTTCAAATAAAACGAAAATTATCAAATCTTAACTGAATTTCCTACTTAGATTTAAATATCAATTTTTCAAGCTAAGTATAATTTTTGTAAACACTGCGACTAATTGTATTATTTACTAAACATTATGATTAATGTTTAGAGCTCGGCATTATCTATCCATTATCCACAAATTGGTGGATAACCGATTATTTATAAACAAAGTTATGGATTATAATACGATTTAGCATGAGTTATGTGGATAATTTTCGAGTATGGATGAAGATAAAATAACTTGGATAATGGATAGATAATGCCGGGCTCTAAACATTGTGATTAATGTAACATTAGTAAATAAATCATTAAAAATGATTTATTTACTAAACATTGCTATTAAGGCTTTAGAGCCGAACATAAAATCTTAACTGAATCTCCTACTTAGATTTAAATATCAATTTTTCAAGCTAAGTATAAGCCCTGAAAATTTAATGACAAGTGTGTTACAATCGATTATATCCAAAAATGGTTAAAAATGTTCATAATTAATTAGTTTTATAAATTATGCAATGAAAGAGGAAGTGACGTACATTTGGGTAAATGTTTCGCGGGAGATTCAAATGTCGATTTGGGTTAAAGAAATAAGAGAATAATTTGAGATGGTGAAATGTTTGGCAGGAGATTCAAATGTCGATTTGGATTTGGGTTATAGCGTGGGTCCTCGCGGAGCGCTCCCATGGAGGAATAAAACTAGGAGATCCTATTCTTCAAAAACAGTCTTTAACGAAGCTGGAAACTACTACTACCATTTTTATTGCTCCTTGGGAGCGCTCCGCGAGGACCCAAAGGAAAACGCTATTAAAGAATAGGGTTTTAAGCTCTCTCTCCTTATGGAACCAACCCTAATGTTTACATTTGGATTTGGGTATTTAATCATTAAAATTTTTAGAGAATAGTGCCCCTGGATACATTTCAAGTTTTCTGCTTATTTCCGCTCTCGCGAATTTCCAGGAGGCTCAAAGTATTTCAGTTATTTCCGCCCCAATTCAACCTTTTCTAGCCGTGATTTATTTCGTCGGTTTTATTTTAAGCAGGGACGGAAATAAGATAACTTTGAGACACTTATAGGGGTCACTGTCTCACTGGACCAATGTCCTATAAATTGATTGGGTGTGCAAAATGTTCTGGTTGCTGGACCAGCTTGTTCTTTTCCGCTTGATTATTTTTCCTGGATTAATGGAAGCCGTGCCCCAAAGAGCGTGTTTCATTTGAGAAATACTCGAATTCGTATATTCGACAAAACTCACTTGGGGTCAATGATGGTCAAGCCAGAAGGGCTGATCTTATGTTCTTCTCCTTACTTACGACTGCAACGAGGGCAAAGGTATAGAGTTTTCTAATTAGTTTATGATATCTCAAAAGCAATATTTTATAGTATGCCATTGGATTCGGGTAACGCCCTGGGATCAATGAGATCCCACGTGACCAACTTTGGAAAAGAGAAGACCAAATGAATTGGAACCATAATGGGATCGAAGCCTAAATATATATACGTTAATATTAGTTCGACATAAGTTCATAAAATATGTTCCTTAAGTTAATCACTGGTTATTAGACCTTGTCATGAAGTGAAACGCCATAGATTATAGTAAAGCGACGCCTGGTGAGGCGCTGTCAAAGGCTTAGTAATGCAGACTAAATAGGAAGATGGCAGGCAGTCTTACAAAATTAACCGATTGTAGTCAATTCTCGCTTGTCGTTCTCGAAGTAGCTCTCAGCAAGTCTCTAGCATTACGAAGTCATACTTATGGGACATATCTTATTAACTTATGGTTTAACTATATTTGCGACACGCTTTTATGTCAGCAACACCAGACTCCCTGAAGAATAATTAACTCTTAAATGCAATGCCAAATATTATTTCACAGAAATTAATTTACACCAACTTCCAGGCAATAAAAGGGTAAATGAAGTGGACGTACAAATGTAATGAAACCTAGATAATCTTAATTCAACTATAATTTCGATAAGCCTCATTTTAAATCGTGAAATTTTCCACAAACCATTGAACGTGTCTGTTACTTAGCACATATATATGCAATATTTTTAGTTCTCCAAGTAACGATGACGTCACAGAGAGGTATTACACTGCACGTGTCTGTGCGGTTGTGCGTTCGCAGTTGGCAAATCAGTGCAAACTTGTTCGCAGATAGAAATTATTGGCTTCTACTCCCATCGTTAGGATTAAGAAGTTCGCGGCGAAGGGCTAGGGTTACGTGAAACGTCTAGCCTCCCAAAGGTGGGGCTTCCACCAAAGGTTCACGCAAGTGCGCATTTTCTTCTGATTTACTGTGAATCAATCGCCTTATATACCCTAAATTTACAAAAATTGATAAAGAGGAATACGCTTGAATTCAAACGTCAACAATAGCTATTTTAAAAATGATTTTAGGAATAAACTTTCTTAAAACGATTTAAATTGAATTAATGTAAATTAATGACGATTAAAATATTTAATATCAATTAGGCCTATATTTATATAATTATTCAAGAAAAACCTCTTAACTGCCTCTCTACTCGGAGAAGTTTATTTTGGTTTCCCAACTTGTTTTAAATCATTTCAAATTTTTGTTACTAATTAAGACAAATATTTCCTTCATAATAAAGGTAGATTCTGCTATAAAGGTTCTCGAATCCTTCAGTTGGTTCACTAAAGATTCTTGTATGTTTTACGAGTTAAAAAGTTTTGTATCTATTTGAGAGGGTTAATTTAAGTGGGCAGCGGGTCATTTTCTAATATTTAAGCCCTGTAATATAATCTTTGTTTACCAGAGTTTCAGATAACAGGGTCAAATTAACTTAAGCTGGCGATAAAGTGAGTATGTCTTAAAATGTCCATCGTCTCTAAGCCCCTTGGTGCGACCGAGATAGACGCGCCAAGGTAAAATCAATGAACGTGTAACGGAAGCCGAAATACTATATGTATAGGTCTATAGCAAGATGAACTAAGTTTTGCTGCTTGGTTAGATTAAATACCAACTCGTCAATCAGGAGATAACGGATCTCAAATAAAGAGGTGTTGCGTTAAGGCGTAAGCGCTCTTCAGTCTAGACTCTGGAGCGCGCCCATGACTACAAACTTTTGACTTTTGACTTTTGAGTTGCCGCAGTGTAAAGTAATTAAACATAATAATTATAAAAAACTCAATCGTAGCAATTATATATGGGAAGTTATTTGAAATACCAAAATATTGTTATTAATATAAGAAGTATATAATACTTCTCTTCGAGAGAAGTGTACCACAACGTGAGGTAAGTGTAACGTCACTGTTCCCAACATCGGAACATTTGGAGCAAGGTTACTAAACCGAATCACACAAGCGATAAATAGTTCCCTCATCATTACTCAATAAGCGTTTAAATATTTGGCAAGACGCGCTTGAGGATTTTTGTCCCACGTCAAGACGAGGTTTGTGGGATGATTGCTGGAGATTTAGTGCTAAACAACTGTAGAATTCACCTTACGGTGCGATGCCCATTTTAGTTTGATAGCGGGAAAGGAAACTAAAAGGGAGAGCCTCTGAAGAATGACGTTTCATAAATAAAGCATTAAGAGGATACAGAGTGTCATCCTTCTTCTATTATCCCCTTCTGGTAATATTAAAAATATAAAAATTCCACATTAGTAATTGCAGAAGTAAGATAAGGGACTAGAAGTATCGAGATAACCAAATTCTTCACTTGGCAAAAGTGATTATTCTTGATAACGCACCATCGGTTGGCCCTCTGGTAGCGGTTTCAGAATTTTCCCTCCAGAAGGTGAGACGCTGGCGGCGGTAGACGGCCGAACTAGATTCAAGCACCCGCGTCCGTGTTCCGCGGCTTTAGGTTGAGGGGAAGGGGGTAGGAACTGTTTTTTGGAAACCGACCAATTTTTTCTCTCTAGTGCAGGCGCGATAGAAGCGGTGGCATAAAATTCTCAAATTTGTTCACTAGTGCCAGGTTCTATTACCAATGCTAGAGCAATTTACTTCTAGTTCCTTATCTTACTTCTGGTAATTGCAATTTGTGATCGATTTATTGAAATATATACACAGAATATTATTATATACCTTTGTAAATGATTTGTTGATTTGTAATAAGCAAAAGTATATAACAAAGCAAAAAGTCTTCATCAGTCACTTAAAAGCTTATACCCGTGTCTCCAAACTATATTACGAAAGCGGTAATATAGTTTGCTGACACGTAATGATCTCCTTTCGTAGAAACAGTATGTTGAATACATTATTTCACATTTTGTAATACCACTGGTGTTTGTCACAATAATATCACATAACTTTTTATTGCAATAAACATTTTTTTATGAGTACGTTTTCGCGAAATACGAGTGACATTTTGATGGGTGCCTCCATAATCTCTCGACGAGACTTTGTTAGTTGCACCAGAAGTATATAATACTTCTCTTCGAGAGAAGTGTACCACAAAGAGGGGTAAGTGTAACGTCATTCTTCTCAACATGGTAATATTTGGAGCAAGGTTACTAAACCGAATCACATACGCGATAAATAGTTCCCTCATCATTACTCTATTAGCGCTTAACTATTTGGCAAGACGCGCTTATGGATTTTTGTCCCACCCCAAGACTAGGTTTGCGGGTTGATTGCTGGGGATTTAGTACCAAACAATTATAGAATTCACCTTACGGTGCGATGCCCATTTGCAGTTTGATGAGCGGGAAAGCAAACTAAAAGGGTGAGCCTGGGAAGAATGACGTTACATAACTTAAGACTGAAGATACCGAGTGGCATCCTTCTTCTATTATCCCCTTCTGGTTGCACATATTCTCTATCTGTACATTGCGCTCGGAAGCCTTTACAGAATGATGCCCCGAATGGGTAATCTAACTACACTCTTCAAATAAACTGAACATTTACAAGTAGTATACTAACTACTTGTTACAATAGACCCTTTTGGTCTTAGTCCTATCAATTTAAAACAATCACAGTGCAACATTCTTTAGAAAAATTAGAATTTTCTATTTTTCAAGGTTCAACTCCTGAACTAATTACGTGGTTATGAGCCTAAGAGGTATAAAGTTAACTTATGTCAGGATGAAAATCAATTTGAATTCACATTATGAAAAATCCTAAAACTTAATAAAAATCAATCGTTTCAGCATAAGTTTAAAACATATGCTCCATAAGTTTGTCACTCGTTAGAGCTTGTCTGAAGTGACGTAGGTCATACATACGACTAGTGAGGCGCTGTCAAAGACATAGTGCAGAATAAATAGGAAGATGGAAGTCCTACAAAATTAACAGAGTGTAGTCAGCAATTCTCGCTTGTCGTTCTTAATCTAGCTCAAGCTGTAAGTCTCTAGCATTACAAAGTATAATATGTGTCATTCTTATGGAGCATATCTTATAAACTTTTGGTTTGAGCTATGCAGATGTCGGTCATTCGAGATAGCGAAAAAGCAATCACACAGTGAAAGTTGGTTGTTTACAAACAGTTATTTACCCACGTCATTACTCGAAAGACGCCTAATATCTTGTCAAATAAGGCAAAAACGAGAAAGCTATCAAGGAGGAGTGTCTTTTATACTAGAGTGTTTGTCGTTTGTGCCTCGGTATCCTTAGGGTTAGCCACGCGAGCAAAATGAGCCATTAAGAAATCCCGGATGTAGCATATAATATACAGTCTTATTTGACTTGTATTGATTGTGAGTCGTGGCTGGAAATAGTTTTATTTCTATTGTCTCCCCACCGGCCGGACTCGAAAGAAAAACAGGTAGCTTCGCTCGATAAAAGGTAAAAGAGATATTTTATATTGAGAATTAAATAGGCATATCCGTAATCGATAAAATGTGCCGAAGAATAAAAAGCAAGATGTAGTCCTAGCTGTTGAAGGCGGGAATTCTGTTTTTAAAAGGACAACCTCATTATATACTCCATAAGTTCATAAGATATGTTCCATAAGTTTGTCACTGGTTACAAACTGGAGTTTGTCATGAAGTGAGTGAGTTAGGTCCTAGATTCGAGGTAAAGCGACGCCTGGTGAGGCGCTGCTGTCAAAGGCTTAGTAGTACAGACTAAATAGGATGATGGAAGTCCTGAAAAATTAACCGAGTGTAGTCAATTCTCACTTGTCGTTCTCGAACTACCTCGAGATGTAAGCGACGCCTGGTGAGGCGCTGTGAAAGGCTAAGTACAGACCAAGACGTGATATCTAGTTTATCAGGGAGAAGGTATTAGTTGTCTAAGTACTCGCGCACCATAGTCCAAGTCCCCCTTTCAAAATACAAGGGGGGACGTAAAAGGAGGCCGGGTTATTTCGCCTCTCCTCACTCGGAAAATACGTAATTTCCGTCATTCGCGTCGCGCTGACGTGCGTTTTCAAGAACCAATGAGATGCTGGTTGTAATTTAGAGGCAAGGATTTACTCTGACCTAAGTTTGGACTAGAGATAAAGCTGAAAATATGGCGAATTTATACCTCCTCCCAAATAAACTAGATATCACTTCTTGTAGAGACTAAATAGTGGAAGATGGACTGCAAAATTTACCGAGTGTAGGACTTCAATTCTCGCTTCCGTCGTTCTAGAACTAGCTCGAGCTTAATTCTCTAGCATTACGAAGTATAGGTAGTATCATACTTATGGAACATATCTTATTAACTTATGATACTCTCTATCTGAGTTTATCTAACCTACTCGGAGTTTCCTGTTAACAATTGGTTGAGATTGAACGTGACACATCGAACAAAATCGTTTTAACCTCGTACCTCTTCTGCAGAATAAATTTATCAAAGAGTCGGAGTCTGTCAGACGTTTAATGGCTACAATATTTTCACCATTTTTATAGACTGAGGATTGTTGTTAAATTGCGCGAATTGTCAATTTCGTGAAAGGCTTTGTTACTCATTATAACTAATGTAACATAAACAGTCGTAAATACTAAGGAACATTGTTGTACAATTTGGCAGGTTTTGGAAGCAACCATAAAAGCCATTGAAGAACCTGATATTCAATGGTAAACTATACAGTTTATACACTTACGGCGAGAAAGCATATATATTATTAGAGAAATTCTAGATCTCTGGAATCGGATTGTATTCCACATATAATATAAATGATACCATTAATTTATAAGATATGCTCCATAAGTATGACCATAAGTTTATCATGCCTCTAAGTACACAAATATGGGCTACAACTAGGCATCTTCCGCAGGCTACTGTGACGTCGGAACTCGTATAGCGCTAAGATCCGAAGAGAGAAAATTTTGTAATTCCTGTCACGGTGCAGCCACCAAGCGGTCGAGGCGATTACTAAATGGATCTCATGAATAAAATCATCCAATGGAATAAAGGAGATTTTTACGTTTCGTCACAGGCGTGCGCAGGGTTTTCAGTAAGGTCGGGCCGCCTAGTTAATTTTGCGCCCCTACCCCGTGCCCCCCCATCTCCCTTTATTGTGTGTCAATATGAAACTTAAAAGTACTATCACAAAGATGCTTTATTTAATATGTTACAACTCAAATCTACGTGCGTGTGGAACATTACTCTTAAAGTTATCAATGACTTTATCAAAGTCCACTTTTACCGCCAGTTCCTGTTCTATGTATGGCAACATCAAATTGTTAAGTCTTTCTTGTTTCATGGTGACTCTAAGCTTTGATTTTACATGCGTTAGTTTTGAAAACGCCCTTTCACAGGAACAGCTGGTAACAGGTATTACGGAAAATAAAGAAGTTGCTTTGTGGAACTCGCTATAAATGCAATCTAAGTTGTTTTCACGGAGCCAGTCTAGCCATGTGTAACAGCCCATTTTTCCAACCTCTTTTAGAAATTCAGTACCAAGCCTAGCCCTTAACAACTTATTTTCGGCTTCAAGCCCATCCGCCGATATAGAAAAATAGTCTGCTAAATATTGAATGTCCAGTGTCGTTGGTTGTAATGAGAACAAAGCAGAAGTGGCATTAATAACCTGGCAGCTTTCTTGGTCAAATCTTTCTGTGATACCCGCAACCATACTGTCCAACATCGGATAGTATAAGTTACATCTCAATTCTTCTTCTTTCGATTGAGCATGATATTGGTTTTTGTATTTATCATCCAGCCGTCTTGAAACTTTTCTTTTCCTAGGCTCTGGTATTTCAATACCATGGGCTTGACATTTTTCAGACACTTTCTTAAAGGAATCACTAAAACCTTTAGGCTCACTTCTCATTGTTTCGAGGGCCAACTTTAGATTTTGTACTTCATTCCAAGCAAACTGAATATTAATCGCTGGATCTTGTAAAGTTCTGCTCACTTTAACTATTAACTGTAGAACAGGATGAACCACTTCTAAGCAGCAAACGAAATTAAAACTCTTTATTTGAGACAGTATTCCTTTCCCTTTAGCTTTTGTTTCGGGGTCTTTAGTGGACGACAGAATCTCTTCCACAGCTTTCACGATTGCTGGGTATTGTTCTCTAGCCACGGCGACAGCTTCAGCGCGATATGCCCATCTTGTTGTAGATAAGGATTTAATGCTTTTCATCTTCATTTCCATTTCATTTCTAATCGCTTCTAAAACACCATGGCGTAGAGGGCTAGATTCAATGAAGTTATGAAGCATTTGCAGCGTCCCAAAAAAATCGAAAAGAACGCTGTTCTCCGTTCGAGATATACATGCAGACACTAAAACTAAATTAAGGCAATGCGCGTAGCAATGTACATAAATAATTTTTGAGTTCTTCTCCTTACACCGCGCCTGAACGCCACTTATTTCTCCAGCCATTGTTGAAGCTCCGTCAAAACAAACAGACATAACATTTTCCCAGATTATTCCCAATTTTTGGACTAGCTCATCAATTACACCGAAGATGGATTCCGCGTTCGTAGACAAAAGCCTTTCCATTGCGACAAAGATTTCTACAGGTCTGTTATCACGATTATTATAATAACGAACCACAAAAGCCATTTGCTCATGGTGTCCACAGTCGCTAGTTTCGTCACACATAATTGAGACTTTTTTCCCTACGAGAGATTCTTTGATATTGTCTAGCATCACTTTGTGAAGAGATGAAATTAAGTCATTTTGGATGCGATTGCTTGTGTACGTACTGTTCTTCGGACCATTTTGCAAATGTGACTTCAGCAGAGGATCATATTTACCTAACAATTCAACTATCTCTACGAAGAGACCGCGATCTGGGCTTTGTTTGGATTCCAAGTGTCCTCTAAAGGGTTTACCACTTTTAGCCAATAAAAGTGTTATATCAATTAGGCGACACATTAATTCACGATTTCGAACCCTTTTTGCCTCCCTAATACTGAGTGCCTTTGCATTCTGATCATTTAGTTGAGATTCCAAAGGATTGCCCTTTTTGTATGTTATATGGGAATTGTTGCTATGAATATGGTGCGCACTGGTTTGGTGTGAAACAAAAGAACATACAGCGTTCTTCCAGTTTTTGAACCCAGTTTTTGTGAAAGTCACATGAATTGAGTCTGAATGGGCTGATGGAAAACAGCGGCAGACGAAACAGAAAGCAGCATCTTTAGATGGGCTGTACTCTAGCCAAGGAAAGCGCCCATACCACGAAGACTGAAAGTTTCGTGTATGAGATCCGATTTGTTTCCTTGGGAATTCAATTAGTCTAGGTTGATATGGCCCATTTTTTAGTATAATTTCACGTTCGAGAAGTAATGTTGGTAATGGATTGGATGGGTCATTTGCAACCGACGAGTTTGCTGAGGTACTCTTACATGTTTCCTGACAATGGTCAGAGTCAGACAGTTCAAACTTCTCATTTGAAACGTCGTCATTTGAGGTTGATGCCAGATTTTTCCTAAAATTTTCAATGTCTAAATCACCACGTGGTTCTTGAGTACTGGATTCAGCGTTCACGGTCACTATAGATGCACTACTAGGCCTATATTCAAGCAATTTTTGCAAATTGTCATCTGTAGATTGACGCAAGTTATCTCCTTCTCCTAGTCCTATTTCGATGGTTTCATTCAAGTTTAAGTTCAGCCCTGGCGCTTCTCTAGTGACAGTATGATCAGTTTCTTCAATGCATTTATTCTCTCTTAAACAATTTTCGTTTCCTGTGTTTGTGAACGTTAATCGTTATACTTCCATAAAACTGTTTTCACTTTTCAAAAACAATATTAGGTACAAATTTCGTTTAAAAAAATCATTAAACTAAGAATTTTATCAACAAAAGTACAACATAATGGACATTTTTCCTTAATAATTATAATGATTAATTAAACATGTTTGACTAGGCCCAACCTTCATTTTTTGACTTCTTTAGCCAAGAATCCAACTTATGCGTTTGATCCAGTAGTTTATTTTCCTCATGAAGCTTTTTCAATCGTTCCTTTCTATACTCGGCTCCAGACTTACGTTTCGACATTTTCAATTTTAATATTATTCAGCTTATCAGTAGAATCACAATTTTATTACTCAAAAGCAGACTAAACCCCTACGGTTGAGAAGAGAGGAAAATGTGTGATACGCGGCGGCTCTTAACGCGCAACTTATTCGCGCACAGTTGACGTTATTGGTTCTCCTCTTTCGGGCTACTACGTCACCAATTTCCCTCTTCTTTGGTATCAACAACACCCGAGACTATACGAGAGAGAACAAAATTTTCCCGTCCCCCGTCTGACCATCGCATTTCTCATAGTGGCTCTGTTATTCACATTTCCGTTCCCTTTCGGCGTTTCGCTGATGTTCCTGCAGTCTGCAGATCTAATACCCAAATTTTGCGCCCTTATTTTTCCGACTTTTGCGCCCCCTTGAAACATTTCATGTCGGGCCAGGGCCCACCCTGCCCGACCCGTGCGCACGCCTGTGCGTTTCGTATAGGCAGGCATTGGGGGGGGGGAGACGAATTTTACTTAAGCAACCCCAAATCGCTCTCTCTCTCTCGTGAGATAGAGGCGGTTTCAGTCCTGAAACATTCTAAAAGGCATAAAAGAAAGGCTAGGCTAGGCAGTACAATTTTGTATTGAAGTTGAGGTGATAAATGATAAGGAGAAAGTATGGGGTTTCATAAATTTCAACACTATTGCCATGAAAGTAGCAGCCATATCTCTACTTAGAGGCATGATAAACTTATGGTACTTCCTTCGTAATGTTAGGGACTTACTGAAAGCTAGTTCGAGAGCGACAAGCGAGAATTGAAGACTACACTCGGTTAATTTGGCATTTAATCTTCTCCTATTAAGTCTGCATTACTAAGCCTTTGACAGCGCCTCACCAGGCGTCGCTTTACGAGAATCTTTGACGTTTCACCTACGTCACATCATGACACGCCTCACCAGTCACAGATTATCGTAAATTGACTTCTGGCGAGGCGCTTTCAAAGGCATAGTAATAGGAAAATGGACTGCAAAACCGAGTGTAGGACTTCAATTCTCGCTTGTCGTTCTCTAACTACCTCTCAGCGATTTTTTAGCATTACAAAGTATGGGAAGTGACATACTTATGGAACATATCTTATAAACTTATGATTATATGTATCCGGAATTAACAGACAAATTATACAAGTCATTTCAATAAGCAAATTAGAATATCCAATGTTTTAATTCAACGAGTAGCCTTTTCAGATTTGGCAAAATAGCTAAAATGTTTGTCGTCAATAAATCTGAATATTTTACATACAAAATAAATATTGTTACATTAACCCAGCCTTGAGATGGAGAAAGCACCTTATCATCGACCGCCATAAAAACACAAAAGCATCTTAGGCCTAAAATGTAAGTTTCGAAAAAATATATAGCCTACGCAAAGAAAAGAAAAACGGAGGGCAAAGATATATTCGATGGAGCGTTTTCTACCCATCCTAACAAAGCACGTGGATTGTCCTAAAAAGAAACACTTCGTATCTGAACTCGAATCTCCGATAAATATACTGCTTTCTTCTTAACATCCCAGGCTTCATTGGAGAAATAATATGTAAGTTAACTCAGGGAAGTTTAAAAAAAAAAAATGTTATCGCAGTGTGAGAAATTTATAGAAACGTAAATATGTAGGTCTATACATCAATGAAACCTATCCTGGTAAATGAAGCGCCTTTTGTGAGAACTGGCTACAGATTAAACAAGTTGGGAAACCAAAATTAACCTCTCCGAGTGGAGACTCAATTAAGAGGTTTTTCTTAAATAATTAAATAAGTATAATTTTATTAATTGTTTTAATCGTCATTAATTTACCTTGATTCAAGTTAAATCGTTTTAAGAAACGTGTTTCCTAAAATCATTTTAAACATAGCTATTGTTCACGATTGAACTCAAGTGTCTGCCTCTTTTAACTTTTTTTGGAAATTTAGGGTATTTGGGCGATTGATTCACAGTAAATGATAAGATTAGCCGCAATTGCGTGAACCTTTAGTGGAAGCCCTGCCATTGGGAGGCTAGACGTTTCTCGTAACCCTAGTTGCCAACTACGAACGCAGTGACAGACACACACGTCCAGTGTAATAATACCTCTCTGTGACGTCGTTATCACTCGGAGAGGTAAAAGAATATCAAATAACACCACGTTTCTTATTCTCTATTGCTACGGTGACCCAAGATCAGTGGTTCAAATTCACTCTTATTAAATTTTCTCCTCAGGGTTTTGCAATAAACTGCTTATGGAGCTTATCCATTATAAACAGCTCTCGACTTGAATACACAAGCCAATACCTGGAAAACTACGGTAAATGAACCATTGCTCGCTTAGGACTTACCAGAGATGGGCCTAATAACATTGTTAGTTATCTCAATGGTGTTACCAGGAATGAATGGAGGGGCTGGAATGGCTAAGGGGGCTCTCGTTGTACCCTTGATGGTGAAAACATAAGGCGAGACCTTTTGTTTTTCGAGAAGTGTAGCTCCTCCCCCTACGTCTGTTTAGCTGTCTACCGAAGGCGAAAAATGTCATGACTCGTTAAAAAAGGCATGGCAGAAGTGACCTTTTAGATTTTTTAAAGTTAAATGCGCTGATTTGCCGCCGTTCGCGTTCATATTCGATTCTCTCAGCCTAGGCAGAAGACCTGACCTAGGGTAGAGGGTGGAGAATTATAGCAAACAAGTTTTTTTTGGCAGCCAATGAATGAATGGAAATAATTTAAGTGGTAAAAACGATTTTTACGCCAGGCTATGACGTAACTAGCGTAAATTAAGCCAAGCCAGTTGTTTCCAAGATCATTTCACGCCGATTAGGATTTGACCTTAGCCATTCCAACCCCTCCATACATTCCTGGTGTTACTAATGCAGCTCAATTGAGAATCACAGTAGCTAAGATTGTTAGAGCATTGGGACAGTCATCCAAGGTTGCGGGGGTTAAAATCCACTCTGGGGTGTTAAGTAATTTTCATCTCAGTCTTCTTTAATAAGTTAATCAGTTTGACCTGGGCAGTTAGTCTGTTAGTCTGGACTCATATAGGCATAAATGTTCTCGAAACAGACGAGATTTTCCATTGTCTGCGGTTTAAAATTCGTTATGAAACATATTTCCGTGCGGTTCCAAGTATAGCTCGTTATCCATTTCTACGGTTGGGGCTCTGGCTAAACTTCAACTGTGGCTGTATTTTGCTATTGTCCTTCGTATACTAGACTCACACGTTCAATATTCCTATCGCTTACTGATAAGGTTCTTGTTCTTCATCTTGAGTTTTTTCGTGGCAGAGATAAAGCCATCAGAGGTGGAGAATGTTTCAGAAGAAAGAACTGATGGGGTTTTTAGGGGCCATTGAAGGAGGATACAAGGATTTCTTATTCTTGCACATCGTACCTCTTTGATTCCTTCGAGGGCCGCAAAGGCACCCATAAAGAAAGCAAACGCCAATGGGTCTAAGAGTAGCAAACTACTTTATCTCCAGAAAAATACATCAATAAAATTCCATCATGAGGACGTACAAACCCTCATTCAGATTATGTTACTTCCAGTTTAAGGTTTGCGCGTGCCAACGACATGAAAGTTCAATCCCAAAAAAAACTATTTTCAACTTTATAAGATATGTTCCATGAGTATAACACTACCTATAGTTCGTAATGCTAGAAACTACGGAGAACTAGTTCAAGAACGACAAGCGAGAATTGACTACACTCGCTAGTCTGTACTAAGCCTTTGACAGCGTCTCACCAGGCGTCGCTTTGCAGGAAACTTTGACGTTTCACCTACGTCACTTCATGACAAGCTTTCAGCAAAGAGAATATACCAAGAGGAGCAGAAAGTTTAGCCTTTCACAAGGCTTTTGAAAAGCCCGGCCACGGTTTTGGAGTAACTAGATCCGGTTTTTGTTGATTGGCTAAGCAGCGACGCCTTTTATTGGTTAAACTATGTCGGCTGCTTAAGCTTAATTTTGGTGGTGGCAAAGGGTTGATCTCTGGGTTGACTGTTGACGTACAAAAGGTAATTTCTAAGTAGACAACACGGTCACGTGAACAACCGGAACTAGTTACTCCAGATTCAGAGCCGGTCCCTATTATAAAGTATCTGCTCCTCTTAGTATATTCTCTTTGCTTTCAGTAACCAGTGATAAATGTATGGAACATATCTAATGAACCTTTGGATCAAATTATTATATGTTCTTATGTTTATAAATCGTATTTCTTCTTTCGACTAGGCCTACAATTGTGCAATGCAATTTTGAAGTTACGAGGCAAAATTATTTCCGTGAAAAAATTATACCATAATTTACTCAGTAACGTGAATGAATATGTCTAACATGACATAGCAGTCTGAAAATAGGTGTAATCGATCGGCATTACTTCAAGCTTTATGTGTTGGTCTGTTTTTTCACTGCAATAACTTATTTGATACTAAAATATCTTACTTTTCAAGAAGTTTGAAAAAGTGTTTCAAGATAGAGCTACTGACCATAATCGTTTCTGACCTGTATTATGGTCGTAAGTACAACTCTAAAAGCCCCTAAAGATTTCTTCAGTATTTATTCTGGACTATATGAAAGAATGACGTGTAATGTTTTTTGAAGTATAGGTAATCAAAAGTTCAAAAGATATGTTCCATAAGTTTGTCACTGGTTACTGAGAGCTTTTCAAGTAGTGACAAAGGTGAAACTTCATAGATTCTCATAAAGCGACGCCTGGTGAGGCGATTTCATAGGAAGATGGACTGCAAAATTAACCGAGTGCAGTCAATTCTCACTTGTCGTTCTGGAACTAGCTCGAGCTGTATAAGTCTCTTGCATTATGAAGTATAGGTACTTTCATACACCTATGGTATGATGTATTTCGAAGTCACGGACTTTGTAGATTTCAAACGCATTAGAAAATATTATAGAACAGAAAAATTGTAAATTCCCAAGCATAAACAGGATCTTACAAATATAATATTTTGTATGGCCCAAAAATAGGAATCAACAATACGTTAAACAAATATTTAACTCCTCGAAAAGTCTATGAGTTTTTCCTCTTAGGGCTACGAAGATTCGAAGAATGAGGAGGTATTATTTTGATGTTAGAAGAAATTGCCCCTTCTATAAATCGAAAATTGGGTGCTCGTAACATAAAAGTTGCGTTGCGTCAATACAAGTACGGAGCTTTCTCTTTTCTCTTCGCTACCGACAACCGAACAGTGAGGAAGTATGAGCGAAACAAGTCGTCACTTGTATTGAAGGAACAGTTCAGGTAACATAACATTATACCTTAAAAGAACGGCCCTTTCTAAAACATTAAAAAAAAATAAATGAGCTCTTATTTCAAAACAATTAGCATTTAATTAGTCTTAAAAACTATCAAGGACTACTGCTCCACCCGCCATTGGTTTAGTGGCGTCTGCTAAATTGAACCTACCTTACCTTTACTTCTCTCAGCCGTTGAGAATTCAACCAATCACGTAGGGGTAAGGTAGGTTCGGTATATCAGACGCTACAATATAATAGTATCTGAACTTTTCCATTAAAGAAGAAAACGTGAATTACAAGAGCTATGACCTAAAATCTGATTGATTTATGTTCAAACGATCTAAAATGAATCTCAAGTATAGCGTAATCCCAGAGTATCTAGTCCAGTTAAAGACACAATACTCGAGATTAAACATTGAAGCATATGGGCTTCCGCAAAAGCCAGTTTCCCAAAATGCAACACTATTTTTTTTAAATTAAATTGTTTGTCCCCATTTCTACTACTTGCACCAAGGCGTCGATAAAGTTTTGTAAAGTACAATTTTCAGAAAATTCGGATGAAATAAGATTAACTTGCAGGTAAATTTTCCATTAATATAACCATGAGATATACATAGGTTTGTCACTGGTTATTGCAGTGACGTAGGTCAATCGTAAAAATTACGAAATTCTCGTAAAGCGAGGCCTGGTGAGGCGCTGTCAAAGGCTTGGTACAGACTAAATAGGATGATGGACTGCAAATGTAACTGAGTGTAGTCAATTCTCGTTTGTCGTTCTCGAACTACCTCGAGCCAAGAAGTTATATCAGTATTTCAGAGAGAAGGTATAAGATGCCTACGTATTCGCGCGGGCCCTAGTCCCAGTCCCTCTTTCAAAATACAAGGGGGGACGTAAAAGGAGGCGCCGGGCTATTTCGCCTCTCCTCAGTCGGAAAATATGACTGTAATTTTCGTCATTCGCGTCGTCGCGCTGACGTGAGTTTTCAAGAACCAATGAGATGCATGGTTGTAATTTAGAGACGGGGATTGACTCCGGACCTACGTTTGGACTGGAGATAAAGCTGGAAATCTGGCGAATTTATACCTTCTCTCTGAGATACTAGATATAACTTCTTGCTCGAGCTGTAAGTCTCTAGCATTACCAGGAGCAGATAACAAAGGAGTCTCGGACGCTAGCTTCCATAATGTAGAGGGCAATGGGATCCGCGAACGTCACGGTTATTAACCAAAATCATTACGCCAGTGCCACCTCTCGTAGGAAATTTGAGCTTTATTTTCCAACCAATAGCGTGGCTGCAAAGTCTCGAAAGGAGATCTGGGAAATCGCGTCTGGAGCCTCTCTTTAAAAATACGTATCGTCTGCTTATAATTAGCCTAGGCTTAACGAGTATTAGAGTTAAAAAATGGATTTCAACGACTTTTTAATCTTTTTTTAGACTAAAATTGATAATGAAAAGCCCAGCGAGTAACGTATGTACACTATTAAAAAACTAAAATGTGTTTCAGTGCCAATTTTTTCTAAATTTCTTCTTGAATTAAATGATAGCTACAAGAGGTTGGGAAAAGAAATCCCTCACGATCTTTTAAAACCCAAAAAATAAGAGACAGTGATTTCGCTTCCAACCTCTTGTAGCAGTCAATTAATTCCTACCTTTAAGGTCACAAAATGTAGTCTTATCTTTTATCTTAATACCAACGGTTACAGCTGTTTGAATAAAGTAATTTTATTGTGTATATTAATGTCGCGATCGGGTAAGACGAACCTCAGTAGCCACCGTTAGTCCGTTATTACAAAAAAAATTCCCAGCAGACTTTGGTGCCAGAAATAATCCACCAAAAGCATCGTCTGCTATAATATATAGCGCCTCTATGGCAAACGATACCGCTACAGCTGTGACGTACGCAGGTCCCATTGCCCTCTATATTGTAAAAGCTAGCGTCCGAGACTCCTTTGTCATCTGCTCCTGGCATTACGAAGTACACGTAGTATCATACTTTTGGAACATATCTTATAAACTTATGATGTTATACGTTACTGTCCTAAAACGTGACTAAACAAACACTCCATTTTATAATGCCTCAACTTTCCGTATTTTATGCATTTTATGATGTATGTACTAAAGCTTTTCGCAGAAACAAATTTGGGGTTATCAACCAGGACCCCAACTATATAACCCTATCGTATCTAATTACGGAAACTCAATACGACGTATACATTTTAAAGTAGCTTACGAAAAACCAAAATATTCAATCCTTTCGAGGCTGATGTTTTTTTATTCGATAATCTGTTAGCCTTTTTGTAATGGCCAAGATATGTGTTCCACCATAAGTTTATCATGCCTCTAAGTAGAGGCTGCTACTCCCATGGCAATAGTGTTTGTCTGGCTCCCTTTTATGAAACCATATACTCTCTCCGTATCATTTATCACCTCAACTTCAATACAAAATTGTACTGCCTAGCCTAGCGTTTCTTTTATGCCTTTTAGAATATTCCAGGACTGAAACCGCCTCTATCTCACGAGAGAGAGAGGGATTTGGGGTTGCTTAAGTAAAATTCGTCTCCCCCCCCCAATGCCTGCCTATACGAAACGTAAAAATCTCCTTTATTCCATTGGATGATTTTATTCATGAGATCCATTTAGTAATCGCCTCGACCGCTTGGTGGCTGCACCGTGACAGGAATTGCAAAATTTTCGCTCTTCGGATCTTAGCACTATACGAGTTCTGGCGTCACAGTAGCCTGCGTAAGATGCCCGGTTGTAGCCCATATATGTGTACTTAGAGGCATGATAAACTTATGGTTCCACCATATTTTAAAGAGTAGATAGGCGGATTTACCATTACGTGGAAGGCAAACTACAGGAACCGAGAGCCGCAAAATCCTCAAAGGAATCCCATTTTCGATTATGGCTGCCTGAACGATCTTCTTACTATATCCGAGTGCTTTTACGTTGTGGTTTGGCTTTGATAGGGCATACTTTTTTTAAACCGGTGGGATATTCTAAGACCTTGACCCTATACGTTAACGCCAGTAGTTTTGTAAAGAGCATATTGAGATTTTAAAGGAAATATTAAAAGCAAATTTCAACTGAAATTTTTATTGACTCTAAAATGTTATAGCTAAAACATAAGTATATAAGCTACTAGCTGTTACCCGAGGTGTCGCTCGCGTGTAATAAGAACTTCCATCAAAATGATATAAAGAATGGGTAGATTTTACTGATGAATAATTTTTTTGTAGCACTCTATAGAAGCGAAGGCACTCGGCGTTGCCAGTCAGCCCCTAGGGACCTTTTTTTTTACTTTTCATGCGAGCATTATTCCATAAATAAGGGTTTTTAAGTTTTTGTTCACCATTTAAAAAGATGGCAACAAATCGAACCCAAAAGACCATTCAGCCCGTCTATAGGTTAAAGGAAACCAGTGTACTAAATATTTGCGCAATCGGTTGAAACGCGCAGACTTTGTTGTATAGAGAAGATTGTTTACATTTCTGGGCACCATTTTTTAAGATGGTGGCGGATTGGAAAAATATTTTTTAATACGCGCCTACTACTTATGAGTAACGTTTCTGAAAATTTTCAGCCTTCTAGGGCAAGCGGTTTGGGCTGGGCGTTGATTGTCAGTCAGGACTTTGATTTATGTAGATATAGATGTTACTTAAGTATGACACTTCTTATACTCAATGCTAGAAACCTATTGAGATCTAGTTCCAGAACAAAGAGAGAATTGACTACACTCGGTTAATTTTACAGTTTGTACTAAGCCTTTGACAGTGCCTCACCAGGCGTCGCTTTACCTCGAATCTATGACCTACTTGAATCACTTCATGACAAGCTCCAGTTTGTAACCAGTGAAAAACTTATGGTACACATCTTATGAACTAAGGTAAATATCATACTCAATGCACATTTCAATTTATATCTTATATTTTTATTTCATAGCAAAATAAACAAACAAAACTCTAAAATGAACGGGAATTATATTTATTTGCGCAAACGACCTCTGCTTAGTGTAGCAGTACCACGCTACATTCACCAAATACCTCATTTTCAATATATAGAAGATAAAAAGATATCAAGAAACTACGACCCTAGTGTATTACCAAAGTTCATAAGATACGTTCCATAAGTATGACAATACCTATACTTCGTAATACTAGAGACGTACAGCTCGAGCTAGTTCGTGAACGACAAGTGAGACTTGCAGACTACACTCGGTTAATGAAGCAGTCCCTGTTCCTAATTATTCTGTACTAAGCCTTTGACAGCGCCTCACCAGACCTACTTCAATCACTTCATAACAAGCTCTCAGCTCAGACCACCTACCCATGGACAGGCATGAGGATAGGGAACTAGGTTAGCAAAGGGTAACGCCTGACGAAAGCGCCGCGGTGGCTGTTACTGGAAATTCATCACCACAAACAGACTCTCGTGAAAAATATTAATTCTTGCTCCCTCGAGAACAGTCACAACAGTGGCCTAATAGCATGAATTTATTCATTTAACATGAATATACAGGGTGTTTCTGATAAGTCTGCCATAAATCAAGGGGCGTGTTCTTTGGGTCAAACTGAGTGGAAAGTGTCAAAGAACATGGGGTGTACAAGAATTTGCAACGAAGATATGGCCCCCCAAACATTGGCCCCTAAAACAAGAAAATATTCGAAAATGTAGACTAAAACAAATTCAGCCTTATCAACTTGTTTAGAAATATGAGACAATTTCAATAGTTTCCCTCTAACATCGTTATTGAACTTTCACCTGGCAGAAGTGTATTAAATGAGTAGAAGTATGCCTACTCTAGTGAAGTAAATTCAAAGTATCATGGTACCTTTCGGTTGGTATTACTTTTATTCTTAACAAGTTAACATGGACGTTACAGGTATTGTTCAAAATGTCCACCAACGGCGTTAAGACAAACATGAACCAGTCTTTCGAAAGATTCTTGGACATGTTGGAAGATTCCTGGCATGTTCCTGATTGTTTGACAACCTTCAATAATTCGTCTTCGCAAGTCTTCCTCATCACGGACTTCATTCTTGTACACGATGTCTTTGAGATGACCCCAAAGATAGAAATCGCACGGATTTAAATCCGGAGATCTGGCTGGCCACGCAACTGGTCCTCCACGCCCAATCCACCTCAAATTAAACGTAGCATTAAGATGTTCTCTAACTGCACGGCTGAAATGTGGGGGTGCCCCGTCGTGCATAAACCACATGTCACGAAGTAATGCTAACGGTATGTCCTCGAGTAGTTCAGGTAAAGTGTCTCTTAAGAACGTGAGATATGCTTCACCATTTAGTCTGGGTGGAAGAAAATGCGGACCTAGTAAATGATTACCGACAATGCCGCACCATACGTTTAAAGAAAATTGCTGTTGGTGACTTCTAACACTAGTTGCGTGTGGGTTTAATTGGCGCCATTCGTGGTGGTTGTGATAGTTCAGAATTCCATCCCGGGAAAAATGTGCCTCGTCGGTTACTAAAAGGACCCGTGGAATTTGATTGTCCTCTACTCTGGCCAAAAACCACTCGCAAAAGTCGATGCGTCTTGGATAATCTGCCGGGTTAAGAGCTTGCACCTTTTGAATATGATACGGGTGAAACTGATGTCCGCGGAGAATTCGCCAGACCAAAACGTGATTAACATGTAATTGTCGTCCAACTTGTCTGGTACTTGTCGAGGGGTCCTCATCGAACATGGCATGGACGTCTTCCTCGATTTCCTCCATGTCTTCTGGAATGTCTCGCTCTCGAACGTTGTTGGGTTGTACTTGTCCGATGTCCCTCAAGCGCCTGTCAACAGCCTCGAACGTACGACGATTTGGTATGCGTCGTTGCGGAAATTGTTCCTGGTATCGCCGCTGTGCTTCCACTGAATTGCCCTGCGCCAGTCCATACATGAGATGCATGTCTGCATATTCTGCATTGGTATACGCCATACTGTACTACCACACGTTCGTTCGAAGTGATACTGTGACGTTATCAACAACATCGCGTTACTTTATAGCAAACCACCGTTTAGTTTTTACGTTTGCGTCATGACTGTCAGCATTGTTTTTTATTCACGGACTTCATTCTTGTACACGATGTCAAAAAAATCTTTGAGATGACCCCAAAGACTTTTTAGCAAACCACCGTTTATTGTTTACGTTTGTGAATAAAAAAACAATGCTGACAGTCATGACGCAAACGTAAAGCGAGACATTCCAGAAGACATGGAGGAAATCGAGGAAGACGTCCTTGCCATGTTCGATGAGGACCCCTCGACAAGTACCAGACAAGTTGGACGACAATTACATGTTAATCACGTTTTGGTCTGGCGAATTCTCCGCGGACATCAGTTTCACCCGTATCATATTCAAAAGGTGCAAGCTCTTAACCCGGCAGATTATCCAAGACGCATCGACTTTTGCGAGTGGTTTTTGGCCAGAGTAGAGGACAATCAATTTCCACGGGTCCTTTTAGTAACCGACGAGGCACATTTTTCCCGGAATGGAATTCTGAACTATCACAACCACCACGAATGGCGCCAATTAAACCCACACGCAACTAGTGTTAGAAGTCACCAACAGCAATTTTCTTTAAACGTATGGTGCGGCATTGTCGGTAATCATTAACTAGGTCCGCATTTTCTTCCACCCAGACTAAATGGTGAAGCATATCTCACGTTCTTAAGAGACACTTTACCTGAACTACTCGAGGACATACCGTTAGCATTACTTCGTGACATGTGGTTTATGCACGACGGGGCACCCCCACATTTCAGCCGTGCAGTTAGAGAACATCTTAATGCTACGTTTAATTTGAGGTGGATTGGGCGTGGAGGACCAGTTGCGTGGCCAGCCAGATCTCCGGATTTAAATCCGTGCGATTTCTATCTTTGGGGTCATCTCAAAGACATCGTGTACAAGAATGAAGTCCGTGATGAGGAAGACTTGCGAAGACGAATTATTGAAGGTTGTCAAACAATCAGGAACATGCCAGGAATCTTCCAACATGTCCAAGAATCTTTCGAAAGACGGGTTCATGTTTGTCTTAACGCCGTTGGTGGACATTTTGAACAATACCTGTAACGTCCATGTTAACTTGTTAAGAATAAAAGTAATACCAACCGAAAGGTACCATGATACTTTGAATTTACTTTACTAGAGTAGGCATACTTCTACTCATTTAATACACTTCTGCCAGGTGAAAGTTCAATAACGATGTTAGAGGGAAACTATTGAAATTGTCTCATTATTTCTAAACAAGTTGATAAGGCTGAATTTGTTTTAGTCTACATATTCGAATATTTTCTTGTTTTAGGGGCCAATGTTTGGGGGGCCATATCTTCGTTGCAAATTCTTGTACACCCCATGTTCTTTGACACTTTCCACTCAGTTTGACCCAAAGAACACGCCCCTTGATTTATGGCAGACTTATCAGAAACACCCTGTATATCTGCATTGACTAGTTAAACTACATATTCAGGGATGGGAGGGGCTTAGTTTGCGTGACATCAGAGAATTTCCGGCGGTTTGTTTTTAAAGCTAAAGCTCTTGTCATGTGAAAGGCTAATTATGCTTGTAAATTGATTGTACCGCATTAATTTTATCTCCAACAGCAGGAAA
This sequence comes from Phalangium opilio, assembly GCA_019434445.1. Taxonomy (NCBI): domain Eukaryota; kingdom Metazoa; phylum Arthropoda; class Arachnida; order Opiliones; family Phalangiidae; genus Phalangium; species Phalangium opilio. Next base: position 391,019 of record JAEQBA010000209.1, on the reverse strand, counting down.
AAAAAACCAGAGCATGATCAATTCTCACCATTTCATGTTGATCATTAATTTTCAACCGTTTCATTTTCTTTATGGCCAAGGCTTAGCACTTTACCAACAGTTTTCATTAGGAGAAACATTGCACGCACTTAATATAATTGTATCCCTCATACACTTTTGTTAAACTGTTCGTCTGCTGTTCGAACTTCCAGGTGTCTCGATTTTGATTGGCTACCGCGATGACGTTCAACGCGTTTGTAATAGAAAGGTCCCTCCCATCCCTGAATAACATGATAGAAAGGCTAATGATACACATATTTATTCATGTTAATGAATAAACTCATGCTAATAGGCGTCAATAGATGCCAAAAATCTTATAAATGTGACAAAGTGAGAAAACCTTAATAATTCGTTTATTTTTAGTTCATCTCATTAAAGATTTATAAACGATATATTTATAATAGTTTAGTAAATATAACTCTGGGTTACTTTATAAGACGAATATAATTTTAAGCCTTGGTCAAAAATTGTTTCTTGTTAATTTATTGCGGAGATATATTGCGGTCCGCCGACACATGAGGGCGCGTGCTACGCGTTTCAATTTGCAAACCGCGGTTTAACACGGGGATGCCTGTCCATGAGTAGGTGGTCTGAGCTCTCAGTAACCTGTGACAAACCTATGGAACTTATCTTATGAAATCATGGTATTACTACATAACTTTATTTATTTTATGTAAACTTATTACTTTCCAAAATAATTTACCCCGAATATGTCTGTTCATTCAAATACTTCAATTTAATTTACTTCCGGTTTAACCTAAGAGGTTTAATTTAATATACGATTCTGATAGCTGAATTCATTTCCTTACATTTTACTAAATGATTTGCTATATGATGTTTCAATAATGTACTTAACAAAATATCAAACTACTCTTCGGCCGGTTTCTATCCAAGTGTCTTTTAATTTCCCATTAAAAAAACGTTTATCTACAGACTTTTTGTATTTTACTTTGAATACTTTTTTGTCATGTAAATGAGACTTCTAAATTGAACCGCCTCTATTACGAAGGTTGCAATTGATCTATAAACTTATACTGTATATCGAGGCTACTTTATACGATATATTGCATAAAGCATAAGTTTATAAGATATGCTCTATAAGTATGCTTCGTAATGCGAGAGACTTACTGAGAGCAAAAGTATATAGGCCCAAAAACAAAAAGTACACTTCGTTGAAAGGTGGTCGCCCCTTGTGATATGACAAGCCCTATTTTATCCCAGACTAAAGTCGACCCCCTCTGCGTATGATTACTTTCCCGACCGGGCCGACCGTGGCACCGGGAACAAGCCGTGAATAGGCCCATAAAGTAGCAGATGTAATGTTTGGATCGCCAGCATCATGTACTACTTTCTATAAACCTATGACGTCAAGAAGCTCTTCCCTGATTGGCTAATTCGTTTAGGGGGTTGAGAGGAGGGTAGTTTGCCTCTCAGTTTACATGTCGTCTACAGCCAAAGCATGGAATTGTTAAGGAAGTGTACTTTTTGTTTTTATATCTATATACCTTTGCAGAGAGCTAGTTCGAAAACGGCAAGTGAGAATTGACTATACAGTCTACACTCTGTTAATTTTGCAAGACTTCAATCTTCCTATTTAGTCAGTACTAGGCCTTTGACAGCGCCTCACCAGGCGTCTTCGCTTTACCCTGAATCTATGACCTACGTCACTTCATGAAAAGCTCCAGTTTGTAACCAGTAACAAACTTATGGAACATATCTTATGAACTTATGGTAAAAGAAAAGAAATGACAGACAAAACGTAAAAGGCGCATTAACCGAGCGAAAATAGAAAGTTGGATAAACGAAAAGAATGGAAGAGGAAGAGAAAGGAAAGCGAGAAATAGCATGTGAACCCGAGATTAGGAAGGCCTGGCTCAATCTGAAAAGGGGAAAAAAATTCGCTCAGCAATGCAAAACATTCAATTTGGTCAAAGTCTTTCCTTTTCCAGTTGAAAGGACATTAGCATTAACGGCAAATTCCCACACCATAAAATAGTTCCCACGTGCTGAAAATAAAGAGAAATATTCCCAAACCCACTCCACACCACCGTGTCTGCAATAAAGACAAGGTGACCAAGAAAAAACCGCTTCTTCCAAAGCCTGTCAAATCAAGAAATATAACATATTTAAGCGGACGAAGCCAACAAAGAAAATAAATTCCCCAAAAGAGAAGTTACCATATTAAAAGGGACTCTGAATTATTCGGCGGACCATTGAGTTTGTTTTCAGAGAAAGACACCCCCCCTTCTATCATTGACGTCAGCAGCTGATGTGAAACGCGTCAAAGAGGAATTATTTCGTGGTTATAAAGCGGTTCCTCTATTTCGGTTAATCTCGCATGTGATTGGTTCTTAATCGCCCCGCTCCAGTGTTTCCCCAACCAGTCCCCACTGCCGAGAGTCCAAGACCCCCACTGCGTTTTGCTAGAACCGTCGACGGTTGCAATAGCAAAGGCGTTGTGATTGGCCCGATTGTATCACCTGAGGAATGTGGCTGTATAACACAAAATTAGGATATTTTCCGGGAAATAAGGAAAGACTTCCGTTTTGCTTAACCCCGGTGGGCTGTGACGTCAGTAACGACATCTTACTAAGAAAAAATATCAATGGTCTGCCGATTACTTTACAGACCCTTTAAGTTCACTAGTAAAACTAAAAAAATTAATTATTCCCCTTAATTAATGCAAATAATATTGTAATTATTTTTAAAATTTGGCTTTGGAGACAAAGAGGTGAAAAATAAAAAGAAAAATCAATTGGCTCAAGTTCAAATATATAAATTTTATCAATACCATTTAGATACTATTCCCTTGTCCTATTATAAAAGGACTAAATTAGTTCATTTTTCTCATAGAAACTGCTAATCAATTGCTTCCCACTCAATTTTTTCAAAAATTACTTATCTTCATTTATTTTCAACGGAAGTAAATATGCAAAAAAACCTTTTATCCTGAAAGTTATGGAATGTACTCATGGGAGTATAGTTTCAAAGTTCTAAAATTAAACAAAACACTGAAGGCCTTTGAAGTGTGTTGATTGTTTTTTCAAAAGCAGACCTGATGGCCTCAGTTAATTTACGAAAAACAATTTTTTGGAAAGGGGATTTTTAGACGCAAGCAAGACACAAGTGGCAAAGTTGTTAAACTAGAGTTAAAAGTGTTAAGGTGCTATGGTTTGTGCCTTTGTAAATTGAGCCAATGTGAAGATACCGAATAGTACTAGAATACCTTTTATCGCTATAATTTGAAATTTATCACCCATATCTCTTCAGTCTTAAATTTCATGACGACAAAAAGCCAAATGAATAAGCTTACCCTGTTTGGTTGAACTCTAAAGCGCCAAGGAAGTAATGACTAACAACAGAAAACCCTGCGCACGCCTGTGGATGAGACTAGAAGTGAAAGGCTCTAGCATTGGTAGTAGATCCTGGCACTAGTGAACAAATTTGACAATTTTTTGCCGCTTCCATCGCGCCTACGCTAGAGAGAAAAAAATTGGTCGAGTTCCAAAAACATTTCCTACCCCCTTCCCCTCAACCTAAAGCCGCCGAACACCACCGCGACCGTCTCACGTTTTGGAGGGAAAATTCAGAAACCGCTACCAGAGGGCCAACCGTTCGTGTGTTATCAAGAATATTCTCTTTCGCCAAGTGAAGAATTTGGTTAGCTCAGTACTTCTAGTCTCATCTCACTTCTGCTAACACGCATTAGATACACCATGAGTTCATAAGATAAGTTCCATAGGTTTCTCACTGGTTACAAACTGGAGCTTGTCATGAAGTGACGTACTAGAAACGAAAAAGATTCACGTAAAGCGAAGCCTAGTGAGGCGCTGTCAAAAATCTTAGTAATGCAGACTAAATAGGACTTAGAGGGACAGCAAAATTAACCGAGTGTAGTCAATTCTGGCTTGTCGTTCTCGAACTAGCGCGAGTTGTAAGTCTCTAGCATTACGAAGTATACGTAGTGTCATACTTATCTTATAAACTTCTAGTACAATCAAGTGCTGTAATCGATTGAACAAAAAATAGCTGCTCAGGCCTAACTTCGGGGGATAATATTCGACAACAAATTTCAATCTCATTTTCAATTTACGAAAAGCGGCTCAAATAAGATGCTTGAGAGTCTGCGAAATTGCGAATGAAGGTCAGCCTTCCAATGTACTGGAACTTGATAATCGTGATCGTTACTCAGTAATATTCTTTCAAATCTCAGGGATAATAAAGAAGATTCTGGTTGAAATATGTTTTGAATAAAATAATATAAAGTGAAGTTCAGACCATTATTTTACTGTTGGTTTAGCTGCGGGAGGTAAAATATTATGAAAAGCTCTTAAAATTTGCTTGAAATGAAAAATCGATTCTGATACCTTTAAGGAACAACAATTAAAATGGTTCGTTTGTTTCGTGATTAGAAAACATTTAATGGATTTCGGAACAAAAATAGAGATATTCGTTAGTAATTACTCTGATGAAATCGAATATGAATGTAGGCTAGTTGGCGTGCGCATAAAGACAGGGTTTTCGTTTGTATTATTCGTACATTTGTAATTAGAATATCGCAATCATGGAAAATTAGCCAAAAATATGAAAGTACAGTTATATTAAGTTTTAAATAATATTTTGTATAACAATGTAGAAAGTTGTATGGAAATTTTAAAAGGAAAAGTTAAGTTAACATTATACCTTAAAAGAACGGCCTTTTTCTAAATATAAAAAGAAAAATATAAAATAAAACTATTCTCTTCTTACAAGATAATTTGCATTTAATTATTCTTTAAAACGAGGACTACTGTGCCGCCATATGTTTAGCGGCGTCTGCTAATATGAACCTCTTACCATAACAGTATGGTTAAATTCTCACAGTCAGAGAGGTAAGGTTAAGGTAGGAGTAAAAGGCTCAGATACCTTTAAAGCAATGGCGGCACAGTGGTCCTCGTTTTTAAGAACTAATTGAACGCAAATTATTTTGTTATAAGAGAAAATTTATTTCTATTTCAATATTTTTCCTTTTATTTAGGGAAAGGCCGTTCTTGTGAGGTATAATGTTACGTTACCTGAACTTTTCCTTTAACATGGATGAGTTCACTTTAAATTAACCTATACCTCACTCTAAATTTATCTTATTTCTATTCAAAAGAACGTATAATATAATGAATATTCAATTGGAACAATGTTTCAATCTAAAGTATTAAAGAAAGAAATTACAAGCAAGTTTCCTTAATTGTCTTTACGCGTTCGGCTGCTTCGCGAGGCAGCCGTCGAGGAAATTTCCTTTAACTTCAATTGTTTACAAACTGCAATATTACACGCAATATTCATTTAAACATTCTTTATAAGAAGCGAATTAAAAGAGAATCTAAAACAATCTCATTTACAATGTTTGAAGCAAATAGGATTCCGAAAGCTTTTCAAATAGATGATATACAGAAGACCGCATAATTTAACTTTCCCTAAAGCCCTACGAGTTTGTACGAATCCATTTTTGGGAAGAGTTGAACCAACCAGTCTCTTGGAAGAAATATTCCAATAACATAAGTTTATAAAATATATATTCCAGAAGTATGACTCTTCCTACTCTACGTCCATCTTTCAATTTAGTCTGTACTAAGCCTTTGACAGCGCCTCACCAGGCGTCGCTTTACCAGAATCTATGACGTTCTACCTACGTCACTTCATGACAAGCTCTCAGTAACGAGTGAAGAACTTATAGAACATATCTTATGAACCTATGCCAATAACAAAGCTGGAATTTATGACAGAAAAGACGATATATGGCATCGCATCGACCCTTTCCCAAAATATATGAAGCACAAGCAAATAAATTTTTTCTTATAAAATTTAACTCAAGTTTGTCTATAATTCTTTATCAGGTCAACCAATAATACGAGTCCAATCCACCTCAAAAGAAATTAATAATTATCCTATTTGAATGATATTTTACATGCCTGTGTTCAAGGAGATGCTTTGCAGTGAAATATCTTTCTGAGTGTTAGTAGTGGGCACCATTCGCAGTTTGCGATTCAGAGCAAATTCGAGGGCAATTTTCTGACCGCGTTTTCAGGTCCGCAAATTGGAAACTGATGATTTCATTACGTTGTCTTTCTTTAATTTTTGAAATATTATTTTGAAGATAAAACCAAAGAACAGGTTAACCCACCTTTAGGAGTAACAACAAGTTGGGAAACCAAAATTAGCCTCTCCGAGCCGAGACGAATTTACTTTCTAAACACAGGTCCACCAGCATATGAGAAAAACCGGAAATACATAGTTCAAATTGGCGAAATATTGCCAAGGTCTTTAGCAAAGGCTTAAGCGTTTAACAATTTCCTTTGTATCCTCAATTATTCTAATGAGGACCTAAAATGTATCACTGAAGGGTGTATTTTACTTTCGGCTCACTCTGAGCCGTTAACACCTCCTATAAGAGGAGGCGAAACAAGGTCATTTCTAGTTTAAATCTAGGGTATCTTATTTCACAGACCCAATCGTTTCAGCACTTGTGGATAGATGAAGAATTAACACCCATATTATCTAATGAATATAAGAAATGCGATTACACTATATATATAAATGTAGTAAAGCTGAATTAAAAAGTAAACACCAAATTTGAAATGCTAATATCAAAAGATGTTCTTGGAATATTAAGATGAAACGGAGATTTATAGCTACACAACTACTTAAAGAATCGTAATGCCGAAAAATATTTAAAATATTTCCATTTAATATTCTGCAAAAAGGAAATGTTATCGTTTTGTAAGAGATCTTATCATCCTACTCGCTTTATATTAACTTTGATGTGCGTGTAGTGTTTCGATTCGGATGCAATCTTCATTACTCGTTCTATATAAACTCTCACTTGTGTCATTACATAGAAATAAGTTTATCTTAAATAATTAATTAAATATAAATGATATTAATTATTTTAATCGCCAGTAAATAACTTTAAAAATAGTTATATCGTTTAAAATAAAGTTGTTCCTATTATCTTTCGAAACTTTGCTAATATTGACGTTTAAAGTGAAGGGTACCCCTCTTGCCCGCTTTCTTCAAATTTTGGGGTATATATACGATTTGTTTCCATTATAATAATAGATAAAAACGCATTCGCGTGAACCGATGGTGGAAGCCCTGCCTTTGGGAGGCTAGACGGTTCTCGTAACCCTAGCCGATCGCCGCGTATATCTTGAAACCAATAATAGATAAAAACGCATTCGCGTGAACCGATGGTGGAAGCCCTGCCATTGGGAGGCTAGACGTTTCTCGTAACCCTAGCCGATCGCCGCGTATATCTTGAAACCAAACGGTGACGAAGGAAAAGAAGCCGGAATGGACTGACTGGCGTCCATGTGGAATGGACAAAGACCTGAAGATGGTGGTGCATAGAAGCTGGTGTCAATGTGGAATTGACGAAGAACAGAAGATGGTGGTGCATAGAAGCTGGTGCAAGGTGAAATTGACGAAGATCAGAAGATGTTTGTGCTAGGAAGCTAGCAAGTACAGACTAGTGTCCATGTGGAGTGGACGAAAACCAAAGCTGGTGGTGTTGGAACTCAAGTAGAATAGCCAGGAGACAAACCCAAGATTCCGTGAACTGTCAATGCAGTCCGGAAATTGGGAACACGTTTGCTCCGATACGCAAACTGCGAACGCGGTCACGTGGGACGTGACAGACACACAGACAGACACACAGACACGGCCGGTGTAATACCTCTCCGTGACATACGTCACTCGGAGAGGTAAAAAGTTTGGAAACCAAAATAAACCTATACCTCTCCGTGACATACGTCACTCGGAGAGGTAAAAAGTTTGGAAACCAAAATAAACCTCTCCGACTCGAGAAGAGGTTTTTCTTAAATAATTAAATAAATATAATTGATATTAATTATTTTTATAGTCAGTAATTTATCTTCTAGTTAAATCGTTTTAAGAAACAAAATTTTGTACACCTTATTACTGATTTCTGAGTTTTTAAGTGAATTCCTAGATTTCCGTGGTTACGATTATTTTAGGTGTTTTCCATAATCTTTACACTGATTTCCCGTTATTGCCGTTTATTACTTGTGATTCCAATGAATTCCGGTGATTTTATGATGAAATTCGTGATTACCACTGGATTCTTCGTGAATTTCGATGAATGCAGTGATTATTTATATTTCAACTGATTGCGATTTTTATTTTGCAAATTCTAAGTCCTCGATTGATTATGTGTGATCATTTCACAACATGTGTGAATACCGAGGTGATTACAAAGATTACTAGTAAATTATGTGATTATTTGTGATTTTCTCAAGATTTCACGTGATTTCCAGTGTTTATCGGAGATTTCTGATTACCTTTGATTACCCACAAGAATGATTTTGATTACTGTTTATTTTCTAAGAATTCTAGATATCAAGTATTGGATATCTACGGTATTGTACATGTTATTAATAAAGTGATTAGCCCCTCGTTCTACGCATTCTAAATACATAAACCTAGGAAGATAGAGGTGTTCTGTCCTCATAGAATGAACTACTTCGAAACAGAAAGCAGGGAAAGTAATTTGTAGTGAGAATAACCCTTTAATTATTTATAAAGCATAGCCTCATCTTCTTCATTCTCATTTATTGTTACGACTTTGCATTTTATCAAAGTCATAATATACTCGTACATTTTCACATAATAGCGTGCGACTTTTCAAAGTAAGTTTACCAAGAGACAACAGTTGGGTTCGTTAGTCAGAGTCTTAAGTCGCTTACGCCCTCGCGTTTCTTCTAACATTTAAAGTTAATTTCTCATATTCCGTCAAGTAAAGCCAGGAGGGTTTCCACTATTACCATAAGTTCATAAGATATTTTCCATAAGTTTGTCACTGGCTACTGTGAGCTAAGACCATTAAAGACAGAAATGGAGATACGGGGCGGCGTGGTTCTATTAGGGCAGCGTCTTTCTAGCGCCACGCCGCGAACAATTTTGAAACTTTTTCGACTCAAACCATAGCCATAACATAATAAAGCCTTACGAGTCGAAAATATTCGGGACTCTCCCGCTAGGGGCGACGACAGGCGATGCCATTTGAAGAAAGGGGTTTTAGCTTATCATTCCAGCCTATCTCTGTTTAATGGTCTTTGCTGTGAGCTTGTCATGAAGTGACTTTGGTGAAACGTCCTAGATTCTTGTAAAGCGACGCCTGGTGAGGTGCTATCAAAGGCTTAGTACAGACTAAACAGGACCTAGATGGACTGCAAAATTAACCACCGAGTGCAGGACTTCAATTCTCGCTTGTCGTTCTCGAACTAGCTCGAGCTGAAAGTCCCTAGCATTACGAAGTATAGGTAGCGTCATACTTATGGAAAATATCTTATAATCGTGCACTGTGCTTCTACTGAAACATTTTTTCAACGTTCTCCTGCGATTTACGTCGTCTTGAAACGCTTTTAATTTATTATTTAACGTTCAGACTAGAAAGGCCCCACCCGTCTTGACCTTTTCAATTTATTTTAGACCTGGCTACCGATTTTTTCTTAATTTTTCTTTTCGAACAGTTTTATTTCGGAATTGCACGAGAAGGTTAGATTAATTTTAGCTAACTATGTAGGCAAAGGAGGATATAAATGACGTAAGATGAAAGGTGAAGCCATAGTTTACTGAGTACATTGACTATCTAAGAAGTTTATTTCCTGAACAGGCCGTTTCTCTAAAGAAACTGTAACAGCTGAAAATGACTAAGAAACTCATTTCCGAAATGGACAAGCAACCTTCCAGTATTTTGTGGTTTTTGAAGATGTGGTTTAAAAAAACCTCTTAATTGAGTCTCGACTCGGAGAGGTTTAATTTGGTTTCACAACTTATATATACGCGTTTTCTTTTTGGTGCAAAATAAATACAATTAAAGATAGTGCACTTCAAAACCATTTTTGTAATCAATTTATGGCTTTTACAAAACTTATCTGCAAATACTAAATACATAATTAGCAGCAGATATTTTTTAGAGTACTCTCCCACTTTTATAAAATTACTACCTTTATTAATATATCACAACGAAATCACCTTGAATTATATATGTGTGAAATAACGAAAGTCTAGTTTTTTGCTTTGCGCCATCTATCGGATGGTGCAAAGGTTTAGTCCGACTATTTTTTACGGCTGGGCGCGCCTTTTTCCCCCATTTTCCCCCCTGTTTTTCCCGTGCGGAATTCAGAAGTATTTAAAAAGTACTCAGTATCACACTTAGGTGGCTCTGCAACGTGAAAGAATTTTATTTATTTATGAAATTATTTTCCTCCTCGACCGGGTTTCGATCCCGCACCATCCACAGAGCTCTCACTCCACGGATTGACGCCTTTACGCTCTCGGCCGTCTACTCATATTAACAAGCTCGAGTTATGTTGCTTAAACCTAGCATCTCTCTCACGTCGGCAGTCGGCGCGTTCCTCTCGCGTCTTGCTTAGTTGGGGCAGGGAGGAGGTAACTTTGTTCGAGGCGGGGTCGCGGCGAGTCTCTCGTTTCCATGGTAGCGCGCCTATACAATGCCGAGAATTGAAATCTCTTGGCGGGAAATTCGCGAATGGTAGATAGGCAGTTTAAAACGGGTAGCGCTACAATTATAAAATACGTCGCGTTTTTAGCATTAGAAGGTTTACAAAATAATTTTAGGAATTGTACTCGTCGGAAAGTCTGAAATATAATAAAAACTAAACACATTTTTAAAGTAAGAGATATTTGATTTGTAAACCAAAAGAAATTAATACCGTAGTCTCTGGAGAGTGTATCAGGGCACAGCCCACTCGATCACGCAAGTTGCACGCGCTATAGAAGCCCGTTCAAAGAATTCAAAACCCATGCATTTTCAAGAATCGAGAGGGTGTAGTGGAAAAGCTAGTAAAAACATGAACGAGTCTAGATTTTTGAGACAAAAAGCACTGAAATGTTAGGGGGAATTGTCGAGTTGATGAACAAACTTTTATAGGAAAGTGAAAAATGTAAGCTCTAGCTTCCTGATTTTTTTACTATTTGTAAATTAAAGTACACTAAAAATTTAGAAAATATTTTGAAAGGCTTAGGACTAATAGTTATTTTTCTAAAAATTATCAAACTTTCAGTTTGTGGTTTTTTCAACTCTGGATGACTTCTAGCCATTTTAAAACGCGCTGGGCAAATGTTTCAAATAAATAAGTTTTCCCCCAATACTTGTAGTACTTGGTTTCACATATTTGCCAATTAGTTTTAACGACTAGTTAATTGTAATAATAAATCAAATATAAGATATCAAAAATACAGTATTTTGATGAAGAACGTTATCAGAAGGGAATTCCCTTCTGACGTTATCAGCTGGATTGGTTGGACCTAGTCTTTAATTTTTTACTCAAAAACTATTCACGCTTGAAACTTCAAAATTTGTAGGACTTTAGAAAACGTTACTACGCACCTCTCATTAAAATTTTACGACATTTGACCCACAAAAAGCAAAATTACGCCCATTTTACCCCAAAAAACGGCATTTTTCTCATAGACATAATGCTAATTCTTAGACTGCTTTGACGAACGTTATCGGTTGGGCCTAGTGTTTATTTTTTTACTGAAAAACTATTCACTCTTGAAACTTGAAAATTTGTAGGACTTTAGAAAACGTTACTACGCACCTTTTCTTAAATTTTCACGACATTTGACCCACAAAAAGCGAAATTACACCCATTTTACTTCAAAAAACGGCATTTTTCCCATAGACATAATGCTAATTCTTAGACTCGTTTACCAAGGAGTACTAATCGGTCATATTCTTGACTTTTGGCTGTTTGAAGGGGCTTCTATAGCGCGTGCAACTTGCGTGATCGAGTGGGCTGTGATCAGGGAAACCTCTGTAACTAAGCAAGTTTATGATATTACCATCTCTGTAAGTGTTCGAATTAAATAAATAAATATTTATATTGTAAGTTAATTAAATTAACTTGCAAGTGCTTCTAGACAGACACATTTTTGAGGTTAACCATACCTGTACATTTAATTTGGGAATTTAGGTTTTGGGATTAGATAAGCTAAAGTCTAAAAACTTATTTTTTCTCTTTAAGCGCGTTACAATTTTGGACAAACAAAGACGATAATTTGATGTTTAATTTTAGTATTGGCATTCGCAATAAAATCTTTCTATTAACGTTTGATTACTCAAATAATCCTAATAATAAATTTTACGAAGCACAAGCACTTTCTAAGGTTCTTTTCACTTTTCAGTAACAAATTTTGACAATGAAAAATTATCATTCCAAGTTTAAATTTGCCTAAAAACGATAATGATAATTTATTTAATTAACTCTTAATTGGATTCTTTTGAGTTACATATTTGCCAAAGACAAAATATCGTTTCAAGTTTAAATTTACCTATAAACGTTAATGATAATTTATTTAATAACTTCTTAATTTTAACTAATAAGAGTAATCAATTACTAATCATCACTTATGATCACTAACTTTAAGAAAAAAAGTTCAATATTACTTTTATAAACGTAATAAAAATAAGCATTGTTAACATTATAATTCAAAACCTAATACTACAACTTCACATTAAGTAATGAGTTCAGAAATAAATGTACTTGTTTCTCTCACCAGAAGGAAAACAATTATCTAGACATCAAGAAACAATATCAATATCATCATCCCATTCGTAAACGCAACAGTTATGAACCAAATTTCAAAATTTGCAAAAAAATATCTTCGAACTCACTTCCTTGCTGATTGCAGACGCTTTTCTATGCCTAGCAGCCTACCGGCGTTTCCCTATTGTAGCGTCATCTACGTACACTACTATTTTAGCGATTTGGAAGAAATAATTATTCATTGTTAACTATCTATTAAATTTAGTTTTTTAATTGTAAATTTTATGTATGAGCAAAACAGTTTAAAATTACTTTGGCATTTGTATTAAAATTAGGCCGACATGATGGCGCTAAATAGAGCCTAGATCTGACTTAGATAACCAGCCTTCATTCCGACTCTCAGAGCATTCCACCCCCATTTTTCCTTATAACTACACCCCCAGTTCAAAGAATTCGATTTACATGTATAAGCGCGACTTTTGAAGAAAATTCGAAGGAACCGAAAATTAACATTAAGTTTTATGGGAGGAGGTAGGTATTTTTGCCAGATCCTTTCTTTGACCTATTGATTCAAATGACCTTAAATTGTAGTGAGACGTGTGTTTCAATGTGTTTTATTATACTGAGAAAGATTAAAGAAAGGCCAAACTGATGATATCTTCGGATCTACTGATCCAAATGTCCTGAAATTTCACCCCGAGGTGTGTTACATTCTATTACATTAAATAGGATAAATATTTGAATAAAAATGAATTTCTAATGTAAAAATTGTAAATTCAGTATTTCTAATGTGAAAATTGTAAATTCAGTATTTAATCCACAATTTAGTACTTACAACCATTTTCCAAGAAAGAAACCCAGCCCCATCCTTGTCCAAAACAGGCCTTTTAGAGAGTAATAGATTATAAAACCAAGACCTCTTGAACCAATATTCTTAGATTTGTAAACGTGCCGAGGGGCAGGTCTCGCGAAACCTGATCAGTTGAATAACACATATAATGAGAACGTTCTGCGTTCGTTACCAAATGATACTGATAAAAAATTATTGCATTAAAATGTAAGGTCTCCCTCGCAAGAAGCTTCAGAATGTCATCGAAAAAGTAGAGTACCGCTGAGAGGAAGCTTTTTTCTTCTTGGACCTGCTTGACAACTAAGTATAATTTAAAACTATATCTCAAGTAAATCCTGGTTTTTTTTACCAACAGTAACTGATATTGTGATACTTTTCCCCCACCCTTTCAGTTAGTTTCTTAACATAGTAACGTTTACTTGGTAGAAACACAAGGGCTTTTCTGAACTTTCCCATTTAGATGTGTTGTAAGCTTTATGGCCTGTAATTTGGTTTAGTTACAGGATTTTTAGTGCCATGTGTAAGCGATATGTTTAATCTTGGAAAGGGCCTGAAAGTACTAAATTTATCATTTTGACAAAACTAATTAATTTGAAAGTTTTTAACCATTTTTAGATATAATAGATAGTAGCACATCTCTCATTAAAGTTTCATTACATTTGGACCATTAGACCTAAATATATTGTGGATTGAATACTGAATTTACAATTTTGGCATTGGATATTATTTATCAACAAGAGGAAAAAAATGATACTTGAACTTCATATCACATTATTTGTGTTTTTGCTTTTGCGCTTCGAGTTGCAAAACTATTGGCCCGGCCCTTGCTGGCAGGCTGGCTGGGTGCCTTTCCGCCCTTTTTCACGCGCAGAATTAGATTTAAATTTATTAATAGCATTTAGAACCATACTTATGTGGCTTTGCAACGTCAACGTATTTTATTTATTTAAGAAACTATTAAGATTAGTCATGGTAAGTAATTGACTACACTTATTATAAGTTAAAACAACAGATAATTAAATAAATTATTAAGAACGCTTACAGGCAAATTTAAACTTCAAATAATAATTTTGGTTTGTCAAAAATTGTATGTGAAAAGAACCTTACAAACTGCCTGGTCCAATTTATTATTAAGGGTTATTTGAGTAATCAGACGTTAATAGAACGATTTTGTTGCGAATACTAATGCTTATAATTTAATCTACAAATTATCATGTTTGTTTATAAAAAATTGTAACTGAAAATAACCGTTGAAACTGCTTTGTCGAAACTATCATTGAGTTTATCAAACCGCACTAGAAAGATTTTATTGTGAATACTAATTCAAAAATAGTTTGTATTGTATAAAACAATTGTAATTGATTTTGTTAAAGAATTTATTTTAAGGTCAATGATTATATTAAACCAAAGTCATACTAAATTGATTTTGTTCATAATCGAAAGGATATTTGATAAGGAAAAAGAGAATATCGCCAAAAATATTTGCCGGAATCACACCAGTTCTTGCCAAAAGAGGGCGCGCAAAGCATAATATGGCCGGGGCCATCTTGTTCTCATTTTCAACGTTATCAGCAAGAACGTATAAGAAGGAGGCTAACTATAACGGCACACCCCGATATCTCTCTGACGCTCGCCTACCTCGGCGCACAGCCCACGAGCCAGACGTCACGTAATCAGTTAAGGATACTGACCTGAAACAAACTTATGATTTTTTTTCTTCCTCTCTGATGCGTCAATTGCGTTCCTCTCAGACCATCTACCCATGGCCAGGCTTCCCCGTGTTAAACCGCGGTTTTCAAATTGAAACGCGTAGCACGCGCCCTCATGTGTCGGCGGACCGCGAAATATACCTCCAAAAAAAATTAATAAGAAACAATTTTTGGCCAAGGCTTAATGTTATATTCGTCTTATAAAGTAACCCTGAGTTATATTTACTAAACTATTATAAATATAACGTTTATAAATCTTTAATGAGATGAACTAAAAATAAACGAATGATAATGGTTTACTCATTTTGTCACCTTTATAAGATTTTAGGCATCTATTGACGCCTATTAGGTCACTGTTCTCGAGGGAGCAAGAATTAATATTTTTAACGCGAGTATGTTTGTGGAGGTCAATTTCCAGTAGCCGCCACCGCGGCGCTTTCGTCAGGCGTTACCCTTTGCTAACCTAGCTCCCTATCCTCACGCCTGTCCATGGGTAGGTGGTCTGAGATTCACTATACTCGGTACCAGTTTTGGTCTCTCCGAGGCTCCTCGTCATACGTGCTCACTGACGTTATGTGCCTCTACTCGTCGCGTGTTTCTCTCACTGAAGGTGAAGTAACGCGCTAGAGTCGAATCCCGCATGCTTGGATCGATTTGACCAAATTCAAAATCTTAAATCCGTTTTTGTTAGATATAAACTTGAAATAAATAAAATTTCTGGTGCGGATTTTGAAAAATAGTGGATCTCTTATAGGCGGATAACGTTTTCAATAGGCCTTTACATAAAATTCGTATGTGGCCGGGGAAAAGCAGGGATAAAGGAAATTCAACCTCCAGCAAAAGGAGTAACTTCTGTCAAAAACCGATTAATGTAGTAAGAACGTCGGATCATAGCTTTAGACTCTGGTACCATGCATCCTCGCATACTTCATTGAGAATCTTCGTCTGCTTATATTTTGGCTCCACCCACAAACTTTGTATATAGCGACTTCTAGTGGTCAAAGTATTTAAATGTTATTCTTATCTCTATTTCTCTGGTTAAATAATTCGTTTGGAAATTGCGCCAGTGGTAAAAAAGCAATGTGAACAATAACAATGCCATGTAACTCAACATTCAATGGAATTAAGTTTTTAAGTTTAGTATGTATTTCATTTATGTACCTTTAAATAGACAAAACCATTTATATAACGGCTCAGATCTCGAGCTCGGGTTTTGAGGTGAAAAAGGGATAACCTAATTGGCTTGATTTTGCCATGCGCAGAACCCGTTCTGCCCCAAGAGTCAGACTCTAAACCAATCAGAAAAATGAGAGATTTATTTTCGTCGCTCAACGACAAATGGTACTACAGTAAACTTTGTTAGTCATGTGATCCTATCCCTTAGATGGAGACTAGACTGAGCCAACTGGTTTATTTGTTGGTTGGGTCTATAATAGTTTCTTTAAGTATGTGGTTCTTCTTGCTTTGTCCTAATATATTACTTGCCTCATAATCAAGCTTTGTCTATGAAGGGATTTCCACACTAAGCCTGTGGCTTGTTTACAGGTGGGTCCCTTTACAATGCATAGCGGGGTGGTGGCTAGCCCCTATGCCACAGCTAACCTACAGCGCCCTATACTAACTATTACCGTTAACTTCTGCAAGTTTTGATGGAAAGGAGAAACCGGGTTAGACCGCGGAGGAAAACCACAGTCCGGGATCAAACCCGAAATCCTCTTGCTGCGAGGCGAAAGCGCTAACCGCTAAGCCACGCCACTTGCATACAGTATCCATCTTTAAAGCCCAAAATATAAGAGAATGAAGCCGATAGATGGCGAGCGCGAGTTTTGAAATTATAATTAGCACCTCCCATGAAAACATTCAAAGTAGTCGAGGACGGGTAGGGAATTTAAGCTATGTTCAATGTTCTTCTTACATTAAATCGTTTTTGCTTCTGTACATAGCGCAAATTACCCGATTTGGAGCTCAATATATAAAAGTACTGAAGGATTTATTTCGAATGTTTTTAAGTATGTAGTCTTTTCTAGTTTGAAAGTGTAGTGGCATTTTTGAACGAAATAGACAAGCTTAGTACGAAAACTTTTATATTAAACTTCGGAAGTTTAGAGCGGTGTATTTTTTTCTGTTGCTGAACCCTTTCTATAAATTCGATTGCTTAGAACAATACCACGTTGGCTGTCTTTCTAAGAATTCCGATCGGGATCTAATATAAATTCTGAATTTAGAGTAGTGAATATCTTGAATACCGATTTCTAGACTAAAGAAGGAAAGTGATAAGAACGGATTTTGATAGATAGACGGAAACCATATATTAAAATGCAATAGGTTTTGGACAGAGGTTTCTTTTTTCTCAAATATAAACTATTTCCTTTACATTCACCTTTAATCTTGAGTTCAGCATCTACATAAGGTGCAGGGTGAACTATTGCATAACTAGTTCGTTTATATAAGGATAACTTTATATTACTTAACATTGTAGCTTAAAAGAACGGCCTTTAACTAAATATGCAAGTAAAAATATGGAAAATGAAATAAATGATCTCTTATTACAAAATAATTAGTCATAAAAACGAGGATTACAATTGCTTTACTTGCAACTTACCGATCTCTTCGAAGTAATTTCTGTTGCGAGTAGCTTCGTTGAAGTTGGATTGTTGGGAGAAATTTTATTTTTTGATAGTAATTAACCGACTGAAAAACTAATTAATTTTTGTATTCGTTGAATTTCATTAAGTAAACTTTGTGGTTTTATTTGCAAGGTAAAATGGAAGGAACGTCTCGCGTTCGAGGTACTATTGCGAATGAACCCGAGAGCCCCTATTTGTCATAGTCACGTGTCCCTTATCGTGAATAGTTCACAGTCTTAATTACCCAAAAAACAGCAAACTATTTTTAGGCTGTTTTTGATTCTAAGTTTCATATTATTTTTTACATTGACATATTTTTTGCTTATTCAAAATTATTGAAAAGTATTATCATTTTTTTATACCTATTACCAGAAGTAAGATAAGGGGACTAGAAGTATCGAGGTAACCAAATTCTTCACTCGGCGAAAGTGAATATTCTTGATCACACACCAACGGTTGGCCCTCTGGTAGCGGTTTCTGAGTTTTCCCTCTAAAACGTGAGACGCTCGTGGCGGTAGACGGCCGAACTAGATTCAAGCACCCGCGTCCGTGTTCCGCGGCTTTAGGTTCAGGGGAAGGGGGTAGGAAAAAGTTTTGGAACTCGACCAATATTTTTCGCTGTAGTGTAGGCGCGATGGAAGGGGCGGCATAAAATCCTCAAATTTGTTCACTAGTGCCAGGATCTATTACCAATGCTAGAGCTCTTTACTTCTAGTCTCATCCTACTTCTGCTATTACTTCGGTTTTTTGCTATATTTTAGATTTTACATTACTAGTTTTATAGGAGTTAGTTAACTTAATTTTTCACAACTATATTTTATAAAAATATTTTAAAACATTAAAGCTAACCCACACACTCAGTAATTTGTGCAAAAACCATGGGGCTGGTGGTTTTAGTTACAAGGTTTAAAAAAAAACCCTTATCGAGACTAACATTTGTGCAAAGTTCAAAAATAATGCCACCAATTTTTTAAGGAAATGTAACGTCATTTGCTTTAAATTTTGGAAAATATTTGCGTAAAAAAACTGAAAATATATATTGAATAAGTTTTTTATTGCTCAAAATGCTATTGAAACAATTGAATAATATTTCGCATTCGAATAACATTAAAGTCTGTGTATTTGACTCTTTATACGTCATGTTTGGACAATAAAATTGTACCCTGTCTAAGGACTCAACATCAACTTTTTTATTGTGACAAAAATATATTCAAAATATTTGAATAAATCATGTGGAATTTAATCAAAAAAAAAAAAGTTTTAAGGTTTTTTCTAAATATTATGCATTTAACATCATGATGGATTTTGATTTGCAAAATTAGAGAAAAGTCTTGGGAATAGTTTATAAGATGATGAACATAGATGCCCCCCATTAAATTTGTTTCAAACTCTGAGCACTAAATTCGTTACAATTGTGACTGGAACAAAATGAACACCAACTCTTTTGGACTTCTTCTAAAACCCTATCCCGGTCACTTTGGGAACGTTGTTCTTTCTCAGAGTCGCTTGATTAAACATTGAATAAACGTTACTTTAAGGTCGTGTCTCTTTCGTTCAATGTGTCATTCTTAGATAAAGGATACCGGTATAGTCAAATAGTAGAGAGGTTATATCGCACTCAACCATCTCTACGTACTTGACAGATGATAAGTGAGAGATAGAGGTATTGGGAGACATATAGTTCTGGCTAGGAAATGCCCTTGGCTTTTAAATTTTTTTTATAGAAGTTAAGAGGACAGCTCTTCATGGGAAATCGTTACTTTTAGAGACTACTATGCAATGATAAATTAAGATGATCCTTAACATACAATGTGAACAATATCTGAGTGTGCCGAAGTCATTTGGCTTTTCGGAATAAATGCGGGGAAAATTGTCCAAAGAAATCGTAGTTCTTGTTCAGATTGTTAAAGGAAGAGAACGTTTAATATCAAACACCAACTTAAGACCATTCTAAATATAACGTCGGTATACACTTGGTTTTGCTTTTTAAAAATACCCCTCGATTTCTTTGAAATTTGAAATAGGGGAGCGGGATTGAAAACGTGAAACCCTTATTGTCCACGGGTGACCGGAATTTTAAAGGGAGTATTAAACCTTCCATTTAAATTAAGGCAATACTAAAATCCTCTCTCTCTCGCTTTAAATATATCGAGCTAACGTAAAACACAATTCAAATGCTTAACCTTACTAGTAAAATTAAATGCAATGCTTATGATTGTATACCAAAATCCCCCCAGCCAAAATCCCCCCATTTAACCCAATGCGACAAAATCCCCCCAATGTAGGACAAAATCCCCCCAAATCATTACAACAAGACAAAATCCCCCCAAATCATTATAACAAGACAAAATCCCCCCAAATCATTATAACAAGACAAAATCCCCCCAAATCATTATAACAAGACAAAATCCCCCAAATCATTATAACAAGACAAAATCCCCCCAAATCATTATAAGAAGACAAAATCCCTCAACGAAAATTCTCTGAGAAATATATAACAGAAGTTTCAAATATAAGTAGTTTGTTTTATTTCACATTTTTTGGCGACACAGCTTGTGGTGTCGCATTCGACCGAACGTAGCCAAAAGGTGCGATTTTATTATAGTCCCATTGGACCGAAATTCTATTGAACTGGAAGAAGACATACTGTATGGTTTTACATTAAATATATTTTTAATTATAGGAAAATCTTTTGGAAAAGGTGGCAGCTAATTAATAGGAGAATATTTTAGAAAAGGTGGTAGCTAATTAAAAGGAGAATATTTTGGAATATGTGGCAGCTAATTAGTAGCAGAATGTTTTGGAAAAGGTTGCAGCTAATTAATAGGAGAATATTTTGGAAAAGGTTGCAGCTAATTAATAGGAGAATATTTTGGAAAAGGTGGCAGCTAATTAATAGGAGAATGTTTTGGTAAAGGTGGTAGCTAATTAAAAGGAGAATATTTTGGAAAATGTGGCAGGTAATTAGTAGGAGAATGTTTTGGAAAAGGTTGCAGCTAATTAATAGGAGAATGTTTTCGAAAAGGTGGTAGCTAATTAAAAGGAGAATGTTTTGGAAAAGGTGGTAGCTAATTAAAAGGAGAATATTTTGGAAAATGTGGTAGCTAATTAAAAGGAGAATATTTTGGAAAAGGTGGTAGCTAATTAAAAGGAGAATATTTTGGAAAAGGTGGTAGCTAATTAAAAGGAGAATATTTTGGAAAAGGTGGTAGCTAATTAAAAGGAGAATATTTTGGAAAAGGTGGTAGCTAATTTAAAGGAGAATATTTTGGAAAAGGTGGTAGCTAATTAAAAGGAGAATATTTTGGAAAAGGTGGTAGCTAATTAAAAGGAGAATATTTTGGAAAAGGTGGTAGCTAATTTAAAGGAGAATATTTTGGAAAATGTGGCAGCTAATTAGTAGGAGAATGTTTTGGAAAAGGTGGTAGCTAATTAAAAGGAGAATGTTTTGGAAAATGTGGCAGCTAATTAGTAGGAGAATATTTGGGAAAAGGTTGCAGCTAATTAATAGGAGAATATTTTGGAAAAGGTGGTAGCTATTTAAAGGGAGAATATTTCGGAAAAGGTGGTAGCTATTTAAAGGGAGAATATTTTGGAAAAGGTGGTAGCTAATTAAAAGGAGCGTATTTTGGAAAAGGTGTCAACGAATTATTTGAACCAAACCTAACCTAACCTAACCAAACCTAGCCTAACCTAACCTAACCAAACCTAACCGTTAAATATAATTTGGAGGGATTTTGTCGACTAAATATGATTTGGGGGATTTTGTCCATTAAATATGATTTTGGGGGATTTAGTCCATTAAATATGATTTTGGGGGGATTTTGTCCATCAAGTAGGAATTTTGGGGGGATTTTGTCCATCTAGTAGGAGTTTTGGGGGGATTTTGTCCATCTAGTAGGAGTTTTGGGGGGATTTTGTCCATCTAGTAGGAGTTTTGGGGGGATTTTGTCCATCTAGTAGGAGTTTTGGGGGGATTTTGTCCATCTAGTAGGAGTTTTGGGGGGATTTTGTCCGTTACTTATGATTTGGGGGGATTTTGTCCGGGAGGATTTAGTCTGGGGGGATTTTGGGTCACACCCAATGCTTATACTTACTATTATAATCCCCATTATTTTAAAATACACGAAAGAAAAATATCACCTCACCACAATTCTCTCCTTTTCACTCTCCCTTCAATGACGAAACCAAAACTTTTATACTGCCAAAGGAGGTAATCTTGACACTACGACTACTACTACTACGACGACAGGCCAGGTCAAGCTAAGGGCCTCATTGTAGATGTACATCATACGATGTGGCTAAAAAAAGGCCGTTCTTTTAAGGTATAATGTTATGATAACTGACCTTTTCCTTTAATTAAATTTCCTAGGGTTTTGGAAATGGAGTGTGAATTCGGGGACGTCTGATCTGTTACACACTGTTGCTATTTGAATTGAATATTCTAAGAAGTCCTATTTAATATTCCGTCAGTGAATTCTATTAACTTCCGTAACTTCACACCGAACACGGCTAAATATTAAAGCTACAACTTTAAATCAAAATAAAAAGTTAACGCTGATTATAAACTTGAAATCGTGACTTATTAGTTCAAATTCAAACGATAAGTCTAGGAGAAATCACGAAGCCTTTGTGAATAATTGAACGCCACATGAGACTGACTATATGGTAATTGATATCAAAGCGAGACTTTCAATTAGCCGGTTGGGATTTCCTCATTAGTATCATGTAACAAATCCAATTTCTTTCGTGATAGCTTTATAATGAAAATAGTTCAGTTATTTGAGTAGTATATCTGGCAGTACATGTTTCTCAGAACTTTATACAGTGTAGCAGTTCCAAAGCGGAGCTTAGCATATTTTTACATGCTGATGTTTTATTTAGCAGAAGGATTTTCTTCCACTGGTTTTCAGGATAGGTTCATTGTTGGGTCTTTCGCGACGGCGAGAGCTAAAAAATTCCGCTTAAAGCGCTGCTGTTGTGCATGGGCATAAAAAACCTCATCAGAACTACCGAGCTAGAGCGAGATTACTTATGTAAAATTTCATGGAAGTATAAGCTTCTGATATTTATGAAACTTCTAGAGACTGCTTGACAGGGCTACTTAGGTAATATTTGCACGATATACGCATTTTAGAAGAGCTGTTTTCCAAATTCCATGCAATAATCACTCGAGGTACGATATTAAACTTGCAGCCACAGGCGTGCGCAGGGTTTTCAGTAAGGTCGGGCCGCCTAGTTAATTTTGCGCCCCTACCCCGTGCCCCCCCATCTCCCTTTATTGTGTGTCAATATGAAACTTAAAAGTACTATCACAAAGATGCTTTATTTAATATGTTACAACTCAAATCTACGTGCGTGTGGAACATTACTCTTAAAGTTATCAATGACTTTATCAAAGTCCACTTTTACCGCCAGTTCCTGTTCTATGTATGGCAACATCAAATTGTTAAGTCTTTCTTGTTTCATGGTGACTCTAAGCTTTGATTTTACATGCGTTAGTTTTGAAAACGCCCTTTCACAGGAACAGCTGGTAACAGGTATTACGGAAAATAAAGAAGTTGCTTTGTGGAACTCGCTATAAATGCAATCTAAGTTGTTTTCACGGAGCCAGTCTAGCCATGTGTAACAGCCCATTTTTCCAACCTCTTTTAGAAATTCAGTACCAAGCCTAGCCCTTAACAACTTATTTTCGGCTTCAAGCCCATCCGCCGATATAGAAAAATAGTCTGCTAAATATTGAATGTCCAGTGTCGTTGGTTGTAATGAGAACAAAGCAGAAGTGGCATTAATAACCTGGCAGCTTTCTTGGTCAAATCTTTCTGTGATACCCGCAACCATACTGTCCAACATCGGATAGTATAAGTTACATCTCAATTCTTCTTCTTTCGATTGAGCATGATATTGGTTTTTGTATTTATCATCCAGCCGTCTTGAAACTTTTCTTTTCCTAGGCTCTGGTATTTCAATACCATGGGCTTGACATTTTTCAGACACTTTCTTAAAGGAATCACTAAAACCTTTAGGCTCACTTCTCATTGTTTCGAGGGCCAACTTTAGATTTTGTACTTCATTCCAAGCAAACTGAATATTAATCGCTGGATCTTGTAAAGTTCTGCTCACTTTAACTATTAACTGTAGAACAGGATGAACCACTTCTAAGCAGCAAACGAAATTAAAACTCTTTATTTGAGACAGTATTCCTTTCCCTTTAGCTTTTGTTTCGGGGTCTTTAGTGGACGACAGAATCTCTTCCACAGCTTTCACGATTGCTGGGTATTGTTCTCTAGCCACGGCGACAGCTTCAGCGCGATATGCCCATCTTGTTGTAGATAAGGATTTAATGCTTTTCATCTTCATTTCCATTTCATTTCTAATCGCTTCTAAAACACCATGGCGTAGAGGGCTAGATTCAATGAAGTTATGAAGCATTTGCAGCGTCCCAAAAAAATCGAAAAGAACGCTGTTCTCCGTTCGAGATATACATGCAGACACTAAAACTAAATTAAGGCAATGCGCGTAGCAATGTACATAAATAATTTTTGAGTTCTTCTCCTTACACCGCGCCTGAACGCCACTTATTTCTCCAGCCATTGTTGAAGCTCCGTCAAAACAAACAGACATAACATTTTCCCAGATTATTCCCAATTTTTGGACTAGCTCATCAATTACACCGAAGATGGATTCCGCGTTCGTAGACAAAAGCCTTTCCATTGCGACAAAGATTTCTACAGGTCTGTTATCACGATTATTATAATAACGAACCACAAAAGCCATTTGCTCATGGTGTCCACAGTCGCTAGTTTCGTCACACATAATTGAGACTTTTTTCCCTACGAGAGATTCTTTGATATTGTCTAGCATCACTTTGTGAAGAGATGAAATTAAGTCATTTTGGATGCGATTGCTTGTGTACGTACTGTTCTTCGGACCATTTTGCAAATGTGACTTCAGCAGAGGATCATATTTACCTAACAATTCAACTATCTCTACGAAGAGACCGCGATCTGGGCTTTGTTTGGATTCCAAGTGTCCTCTAAAGGGTTTACCACTTTTAGCCAATAAAAGTGTTATATCAATTAGGCGACACATTAATTCACGATTTCGAACCCTTTTTGCCTCCCTAATACTGAGTGCCTTTGCATTCTGATCATTTAGTTGAGATTCCAAAGGATTGCCCTTTTTGTATGTTATATGGGAATTGTTGCTATGAATATGGTGCGCACTGGTTTGGTGTGAAACAAAAGAACATACAGCGTTCTTCCAGTTTTTGAACCCAGTTTTTGTGAAAGTCACATGAATTGAGTCTGAATGGGCTGATGGAAAACAGCGGCAGACGAAACAGAAAGCAGCATCTTTAGATGGGCTGTACTCTAGCCAAGGAAAGCGCCCATACCACGAAGACTGAAAGTTTCGTGTATGAGATCCGATTTGTTTCCTTGGGAATTCAATTAGTCTAGGTTGATATGGCCCATTTTTTAGTATAATTTCACGTTCGAGAAGTAATGTTGGTAATGGATTGGATGGGTCATTTGCAACCGACGAGTTTGCTGAGGTACTCTTACATGTTTCCTGACAATGGTCAGAGTCAGACAGTTCAAACTTCTCATTTGAAACGTCGTCATTTGAGGTTGATGCCAGATTTTTCCTAAAATTTTCAATGTCTAAATCACCACGTGGTTCTTGAGTACTGGATTCAGCGTTCACGGTCACTATAGATGCACTACTAGGCCTATATTCAAGCAATTTTTGCAAATTGTCATCTGTAGATTGACGCAAGTTATCTCCTTCTCCTAGTCCTATTTCGATGGTTTCATTCAAGTTTAAGTTCAGCCCTGGCGCTTCTCTAGTGACAGTATGATCAGTTTCTTCAATGCATTTATTCTCTCTTAAACAATTTTCGTTTCCTGTGTTTGTGAACGTTAATCGTTATACTTCCATAAAACTGTTTTCACTTTTCAAAAACAATATTAGGTACAAATTTCGTTTAAAAAAATCATTAAACTAAGAATTTTATCAACAAAAGTACAACATAATGGACATTTTTCCTTAATAATTATAATGATTAATTAAACATGTTTGACTAGGCCCAACCTTCATTTTTTGACTTCTTTAGCCAAGAATCCAACTTATGCGTTTGATCCAGTAGTTTATTTTCCTCATGAAGCTTTTTCAATCGTTCCTTTCTATACTCGGCTCCAGACTTACGTTTCGACATTTTCAATTTTAATATTATTCAGCTTATCAGTAGAATCACAATTTTATTACTCAAAAGCAGACTAAACCCCTACGGTTGAGAAGAGAGGAAAATGTGTGATACGCGGCGGCTCTTAACGCGCAACTTATTCGCGCACAGTTGACGTTATTGGTTCTCCTCTTTCGGGCTACTACGTCACCAATTTCCCTCTTCTTTGGTATCAACAACACCCGAGACTATACGAGAGAGAACAAAATTTTCCCGTCCCCCGTCTGACCATCGCATTTCTCATAGTGGCTCTGTTATTCACATTTCCGTTCCCTTTCGGCGTTTCGCTGATGTTCCTGCAGTCTGCAGATCTAATACCCAAATTTTGCGCCCTTATTTTTCCGACTTTTGCGCCCCCTTGAAACATTTCATGTCGGGCCAGGGCCCACCCTGCCCGACCCGTGCGCACGCCTGTGCTTGCAGCATTTCATAGTAACTATATTTCAAATTCAATGGGATCCTTGTACGGATGGTGTTTAGTCAATATGACCATAGGTTTATAAGATATGTTCCATAAGTTTGTTACTGGTTACTTAGAGCTTGTCATGAAGTGAGGGAGGTAGGTCATAGATTCGAGGTAAAGCGACGCCTGGTGAGGCGCTTCTGTCAAAGGCTTAATTTACTGTGTCAATTCTCGCTTGTCGTTCTCGAACAAGATCTCAGTAAGTCTTTTTCATTACGAAGCATACGTAGTCTCATACTTATGGGACATATCTTATAAACTTGTGATAATACCGCATATTATTAAATTTTAAACGTGGGGAATAGGGATGCAGTCAATATATTTTCGCCCATAATTATTTTACAGAAGTCGCCTACTAATGAATACAATTAACATTAACTTGCCATACTAGACTAACGCTCTGTTACTATCTACCAGCTTTAGTGGCTGAAACCGTGTAAAGCATTTTGACTGGATAGTAGCAAAAGGAGATGATCTAAAAGGACATAGCTTTCCAGCCTAGGAATGAGGGTATTCAGGCTCTCTCTAACGAACGTCTCATCTCGAGTGTTCCTAAAACTTGATATCCCAAGGCTAGGCCGAATGTATTTACTGTAGAGTAAATGGTAGTTGAACACCCAAAGTTTTTCTCTACTAACATTTTTTCTCGGCGCCAACTAACATCAGCCGCGGAAAGCTGGGTCTCACTAAAAAAATTCCACCCCCCTTAAAAAATGTACGAAACTTCAATTTTTGGATTGGAGGTTGGGTCCGCTTGTGGTGAGTTACTCAGCCAATTGAGAGACGGAGATCTTATAAGACGATCGGAGTTTATGTTATGGCGGAGCAAGTTACGAATAACGAATCGGGTGTAAATGTTTTAATTTTGAAATGGATAAAAGGCTCTCAAAACAAACTCAGAGTATTTCCGCGACAGAAAAATATAATTTCGTCGGCTTTCTTTAAAAACGTTTGCACTCCACGTACACGATACACCGTTGCCATAAAAAACGCAAACACCGTGCACTTGGATGAACCCTCCATGCTTGAACTTACTCGGATAAAAAAATTAACCCCGCCTGTTTTACTTCACTCTCCACCGCTGTGGAGCGCTGCTTCAAAAGCTCGTTCTCGGTCGTGGCCGATATTTTAGAAATTTTATCTCTCCATTCACGCGAGCTCCGTTGGAAACTTTAAAAAGCTTAGCATCAGAATTTTCAGACACAGAGGCTACGGCAAAAAATCTTACATAGGAACTTGGTGTAAGATTATTCTACTTGTGATAGTAGGTCATATCTATCAAGAAGTGATATCTAGTTTATTAGGGAGAAGGTATGCCTAAATATTCCCGCGCCGTGGTCCCAAAGCAGCCCCCCTTTAAAAATACAAGAGGGGGACGTAAAAGGTGGCCTGGCTATTTCGCCTCTCCTCACAGGGAAAATACGTAATTTTCGTCATTAGCGTCGCGCTGACGTGAGTTTTCAAGAACCAATGAGATGCTGGTTGTAATTTAGAGGCGGGGGTTAACTCCGGACCCACCTTTGTACTGGAAATAAAGCTGGAAACGTGGCGAATTTATACCTTCTCCCTAATAAACTAGATATCACTTCTTGTATCTATTAATATTCAGAAAATTTAGCACATAATTTAGATCAGATTATTTGTTAAAGAAAAAGGTCAGGTAGCACAACATTATACCTTAAAAGAACGGCATTGTTCTAAATACAAAAGGAAATAAATATTAAAAAAAAAAATAAATGATCTCTTATTACAAAATAATTAGCATTTAATCAGACTTAAAAACGAGGACTGATGCGCAACCATTGGAATAGTGGCGCCTGCTAAATCACACCTCTTAACCCTACCTCTTTCAGCCTGTGAGAATTCAACCAATCCCGTAGGGGTAAGTGGTTCGATTTAGCAGACGCCACTAAACCAATGGCGGATGGCGCAGTAGTCGCCGTTTATAAGACTAATTAAATGCTAATTATTTTGTAATAAGAGATCAATTTTCTCAGAAATTGTCCGTTAAAATAATTCGTATGAAATTACAGGTCAATATCGAATCAATAATTCAGAGAAGTTCAATAATTACTTTAACCATATCAAGGAAATTAAGTTATTACATCGCAGAGAAATTAAATTATTTTCAAATGAGTGGAACCATTCTCATAAGCCAAACCTCGAGGATCTTTTAGTTGCGCTAAACTTCATTTATAACTCTGATAGAATTAATAGTCGAAGGTCTAATAGAGCTGAAACCGCTAGTTCTTCATAGCATCGCGCTTAGACAATTTAACTTGAAACGTTATCAGGCGGAAAAATTTCCTAGTTAGCTCTTTTCAGTCGTAAAATGCCTTAGGCTGAAGATGAGAAGAGGTGCGTGCATTCGACCGTATAGTGATTTGAAAATTTCAATAAAATTCGAGCTGGAATATTTATACCCTGACGTGGATGGGAATATGTTAGGTATTACAATTTCTTCTTATTCTATATATCAGTATATCAGAAGTTAGCTTTAATGTTTTAAAATATTTTTATAAAATATTGTTGTGAAAAATTAAGTTAACTAACTCCTATAAAACTAGTAATGTAAAATCTAAAATATAGCAAAAAACCGAAGTAATAGCAGAAGTAGGATGAGACTAGAAGTAAAGAGCTCTAGCATTGGTAATAGATCCTGGCACTAGTGAACAAATTTGAGGATTTTATGCAGCTTCCATCGCGCCTACACTAGAGAGAAAAAATTGGTCGAGTTCCAAAAACATTTCCTACCCCCTTCCCCTCAACCTAAAGCGGCCGAACACGGACGCGGCTCCTTGAATCTAGTTCGGCCTTCAACCACCGCAAGCGTCTCATGTTTTGGAGGGAAAATTGAGAAACCGCCACTAGAGGGCCAACCGTTGGTGTGTTTTCAAGAATATTCACTTTCGCCGAGTGAAGAATTTGGTTAACTCAGTACTTCTAGTCTCATCTCACTTCTGGTATACTTATCCCAGCCAAAGAGATTATACTGAAATGTGCAGAAGGTAAGCCTTATAAAAAAGGTGCCTTTTGGTTTTACGGGAACTACATCCGATTTATGGTGATTGGTTTCTTCTCTAGACCTATCATTGGTTGAAATATCTCATCTGCTTAAATACTGAAACAATTTTAGAGACGAGTTCTAAAGTTAACAAGACCAATTTTTTTCCGAGCAGATAAATAATGAAATTACCAAGATAACAAAGAAAAGATTTAATTTAAAGCATAACGCGTCTCCAGTCGATCCCCTGCAAGTTGACTTTCCTTACGAACTCCAGTTTTGGCTTGGCGAAGGCTAGGGGCATTTGTGGGCTGGATTAATAAATTTAATTTATGCTTTAAATTTTCTCGAATAGTATTTTGAAAGTTTGAAACTCTACCATTTGAACATAATATAAGCTTACGAAATTATAATTGATTATATCATAAGTTTATAAGATATGTTACATACGTATGACACTACCTATACTTCGTAATGCTAGCGCCTTGCTGAGAGCAGGGATAGATGTAACTTTAAAAGCAGGAATGGAGAACAGCTAGATTAATCTGGGCGCGCATGAAAGTCCACAACCTCCTTCCCCGGGACCGAGGGGGGAGGGGTATGAAAGAAGAGGCGGGTCATAGCGACAGAGGAAAAAAGAAATTAAGTATTTTTCGCCGTCCCCGTCAGCAAACGTCATCGAAACGTAGTTTAAGCGAGCCAATAAGATAATTTAAAATTTTCGTTATGTGTTGGAGGGAGGGGCTCTATACTGGACTATGAGTCGGACCAGGAATGTATGGAGGGGCTGGAATGGCTAAGGGGCTCTCGTTGTACCCTTGATGGTGGAAACATAAGGCGAGTCCTTTTTTTAGAAGTGTAGCTCCTCCCCCTACGTCTGTTTAGCTGTCTACCGAAGGCGAAAAATGTCATGACTCGTTAAAAAAGGCTTGGCAGAAGTGACCTTTTAGATTTTTTAAAGTTAAATGCGCTGATCCGCCGCCGTTCGCGTTCATATTCGATTCTCTCAGCCTAGGCAGAGGACCTAGGGTAGAGGGTGGAGAATTATAGAAAATTGTTTATGTATATCACCATACATTAAGAAACCTCATGCTCGCAAAGTGTAATTATTTATGAATCTACTTCACCTGTCTGGTATATGCCAAATTCCGGCTTTTATTTAATTGAAATTTACATAAATAAATAGCAAATGCTTTTATATCTTAATAAAACCATTCTTAAAATAATTGTCTATTTTTATGCTTTCTCTTTTAAAAATACTGAAAATGGAATATAAATTTACCGCCTTTTTGAAATTATTTTGATTTTTAGTTTCTCCGCCAACGTCATGTTTTTCACCATAGCATATAAAATGGGTCAGGAATGTATGAAGAGGTTGGAATGGCTAAGTTCAAATCCTAATCGGAGTGAAATTATCTTGGAAACAACTGGCGTGGCTTAATTTACGCTAGTGACGTCATACCCTGATTTAAAAATCGTATTTACCACTTAAATTATTTTCATTCATTCATTCATTGGCTGCCAAAAAAACTTGTTTGCTATAATTCTCCACCCTCTACCCTAGGTCCTCTGCCTAGGCTGAGAGAATCGAATATGAACCCGAACGGCGGCGAATCAGCGTATTTAACTTTAAACAAGTTGGGAAAACCAAAATGTTACCTCTCCGTGTCGAGAAGATTATATAAACTTAAGTATCTAATGAAAACCTCGACCTTTTTGCCCTCATCCTTTCCCGCGCTTTGCGCTTCCGCATTTCATCCTTACTCTCAACATTATCTTCCTCCATTTTACATACAACAAGTTGGGAAAACCAAAATATTACCTCTCCGAGTCAAGAGGTCTACTACTACAAACTTATTTACCTAGATATGGAATTATTTCTCTTTTTTGAAGTAAAAATTTACGAAATACTGAAGCAGTATTCCAAGCATAGCGAATAATACAGTAAAGCAGACGACATTTTACATCCAATAAGGATAAATCTTGGACACATGGAAATCAGTCAATAGGGAAAAGATCAGGAAATGAAGTCTACGCTTCAGCTGTTTACCGTATATTCTGATAGCTACATTCACAACTGGTTTGCAGTGTAAACACTATCGTCTCGTCTCACCTCAACAATATTCTTAGTTTGCCAACATGAATGTTAACGTTAAATAACACCAAAGCTAAATTGTAGCTAGACGCACTAATAGTCAATGCGCACCATAAAGAGAATAAAAAGTCTGTAGCTACTACCCGTTTTCCATTAGCCCTTTCACTATTCTAATTGCCACCATAGATAATATACACAGGGATCGGAAGGTATGCCTTCCTTAGTGTATCTCTCTTTTCCGCGCTTGTGCGGGGGGGGGGGGCCGCACGCCAAACTTCTGCAGTTGACTTCCGCTTATGCGCAGACGAGGTCTGCCTGCTCGTTGTTCGCGCCGCCCCGTGGCACCCGTGTGACCCCTTAATCTAAACCGAGGCTTAGGATGTTTTTCAATAATTATTGAAAATACTAAAGTATCAATTAACCTGACCTTTAAGGGTTATCCTTCTTTTGTTTCTAGTAAGTAGTTTATAGTCAGTTAAAGCCATAGTGCCAAGATATGCTCCTATGATACTATAAGATGATAACCGATAGGCCTAATGTTTATATAAAAACTTTAAAGAATGCACGTGGGGAAATTTGTTTTTCCACACGTGCATTATTTAACCATGATTCTACGCTGTACGCATGCGCTGGTTTCCGGAAGTAGAACCTACCCAGTTTGCACAAAGCGCGGCAAGCTCTGCCCCGACCTTCTGATCCTGGTGTTTATTATCTATGTTGCCACCATGATATTTTCTTCTATTATAAAATCTTAACCTGATTATTTAATAGTGTATTTAACTTTCGGCTCACTCTGAACCGTTGATGTCTCTTCACTTCAGACACGAAAATCAAAGCCCAAAGTTTACTTCACCTCAGGCCTCAATTATTTACTCTTTCTTTCACTAAGCCTATTGCGGATGATACTTAATATACCCGCCGGATTCTAGGACTTAGTTTCCTTCATGAAATCACTCAACCAAGGATTATTCTATATACAGATGTAGTATAGCTTAAGTAATATATAAACAGCCATTTCAAATAACAATATTAAAAAAAATCTTTGGAATATCAAAATGAAAGAGAGCTTTAAAGCTACAAAAGTACTAAATGCATCATAATTACGGAAAATACTTCCACATATTCACTTTATATTATGGAAAAAGGGAATATTAAGGTTCTGTATGATTTCTTAACACATCAACACAAGGCTAACTGCTAACGCGACGCACTAGTGTAACAATGGACGGACACACACAGACAAAAACATAGACTGCTTTTTAACTCTTTCCGTATTAATTTTGAGTTGAGAAACAAGATTATCTTTAATATTTAAATAAATATAATTATTTTTAATTATTTTAATCTTCAATAATTAACATTAATAATAGTTAAATCGTTTAAAATAAAGTTATACCTATTATCATCTCAAACTTTGCTAATATTGACGTTTAAAGTGAAGGGTACCCCTCTTGCCCGCTTTCTTCAAATTTTGGGGTATATATACGATTCGTTTCCATTATAATAGTAAGGAAAAAGCGCAATTGCGAAAACCTTTGGTGGCGATCCCACCTTAGGGAGGCTAGACGTTTCTCGTAACCCTAGCTGATCGCCGCGTATATCCTAAAACCAAACGATGATAATGGAGTAGAAGCCAATGAGACAGATTGGTGTCTATGTGGAATAGACAAAGACCAGAAGATGGTGGTGATTAGAAGCCAGTATTTACAGACTGGTGTCCATGTGGGATGGACGAAGATCAAAAGATGGTGGTGATTAGAAGCCAGTATGTACAGACTGGTGTCCATGTGGGATGGACGAAGATCAAAAGATAGTGGTGATTAGAAGCCAGTATGTACAGACTGGTGTCCATGTGGGATGGACGAAGATCAAAAGATGGTAGTGATTAGAAGCCAGTAAGTAAAGACTGGTGTCCGTGTGGGATGGACGAAGACCAGAAGATGGTGGTGTGAGAACTCAAGTAGAGGAGCCATTTCCGTGACTGTGAAAGCAGTTCGGAAATGGCGAACACGTTTGCTCCGATTTGGAAATTGCGAACGCGGTCACGTGGGTGTAACAACAGACACACACACAAACACACAAACACACAAACAGACACACACGATCGTTACAGAACCTCTCCGTGACATACGTCACTCGGAGAGGTAAAAATCAAATACTCACAAAAAGAAGCGGCAAAAACCTGCTGGCTCTTTACAACCACTTAATTTGACTTAATATCCAATTTCCAACAACAATAATATACCGGTAGTTTAATTGACAACCTACTAGCATCGAAATTCTCATTAAGAATGGCTCCCGCGGATAAAAAAGGGCAATTTTCAACTAGGTGGGCGTTATCTCATTTGATTTGAAAAATATCATTTGTCTTTTTTACCAATGCCTAACCGTTTAGATTTTTTTAAAGCAACCTTAGCACTAAAAAATACTTTTTGATACAAAATAAATGTTTTATATTCTTATAAGGAATAAAACAAGAGGATAAAAAAGGTCTGTCCTCTCGTAATATTTTAAGCTTTTATCATGATTACTCTATACAAAGTAACAAGGAGTATAAACCGATTAGTGGAAGCAGAATTTTTTTCCCGAAACAATCTCGCTTATGTTTATCCTCTCTAGACTTCACTAAAAACGTATTACTCCTTCGTAAAATATTAATAGACAGGCAAGGATTCATACCATTAAAGAAGGAGCGCAATATTATCCATATTTTCATTTCATATACAGAGAAAAGAAATTATTATGTTTCTGAGAGGAGTTTCCCATTTTGGTTTTTGTTTTGAAAAGTATATCGAAATGCACGGGCCTTGATAGATATAGGAGGCAATAAAGGAAATATATCGCATGCATGGGCCTTGGTAGATATAGGAGGCGATGATAATCTCTCTCTTTGCACGAGAGGTTTATCTTTAATATTTAAATAAATATAATTATTTTTAATTATTTTAATCTTCAATAATTAACATTAATAATAGTTAAATCGTTTAAAATAAAGTTATACCTATTATCATCTCAAACTTTGCTAATATTGACGTTTAAAGTGAAGGGTACCCCTCTTGCCCGCTTTCTTCAAATTTTGGGGTATATATACGATTCGTTTCCATTATAATAGTAAGGAAAAAGTGCAATTGCGAAAACCTTTGGTGGCGATCCCACCTTAGGGAGGCTAGACGTTTCTCGTAACCCTAGCTTATCGCCGCGTATATCCTAAAACCAAACGATGATAATGGAGTAGAAGCCAATGATACAAATTGGTTTCTATGTGGAATAGACGGAAGACCAGTGGATGGTGGTGTTAGAAGCCAATGTAAGTGCAGACTGGTGTCAATGTAGGATTGACAAAGAACAGAAGCTGGTGGTGATTAGAAGCCAGTAAGAACAGACTGGTGTCCGTGTGGGATGGACAAAGACCAGAAGATGGTGGTGTGAGAACTCAAGTAGAGGAGCCATTTCCGTGACTGTGAAAGCAGTTCGGAAATGGCGAACACGTTTGCTCCGATTCGCAAACTGCGAACGCGGTCACGTGGGTGTAACAACGGACAGACACACAGACACGGCCGTTACAGAACCTCTCCTGGACTACGTCACACGGAGAGGTAAAAATCTAAAAGGTCACTTCTGCCATGCCTTTTTTAAGGAGTCATGACATTTTTCGCCTTCGGTAGACAGCTAAACAGACGTACGGGGGAGGAGCTACACTTCTAAAAAAAGGACTCGCCTTAAGGGTACAACGAGAGCCCCCTTAGCCATTCCAGCCCCTCCATACATTCCTGAATGGGTAAATAGCGTTAAATCGGCATCCAAAAAGCGCGTGTTTCTCTTCCGATAAGTGTGTCTAGGCTTATTATAGTATTCTAATGTCTATGCCTGTGATAATCCTGATCAAGCAGACTAGAAATCACGTGACTCACCAGAATTAGTACCCTAAAACTCTGGCTTAATATCTTCTTCTACACCTCTTGGAACATTCTCTTTGTCATAGCATACTACCGTACTACAATGTTAATTCAAGCAAATATTTGTAATATTGTCTCGATGTTAGCACAGAGAAATAATGAACGGAGGAGAAGCTCTTACCTTTGGCAATGCAAAACACGAAGTTAGAGAAACGAGCGGGCGCGTCTCCAGTAATTTTCTTAATTCCCTCTGCTATTAAAAATTCAACTTAAAAGTAGAGAACAATTTGTCATTTATGTAAAAAAATTAACATAAGAGCAGGTTGATATGGCGCCATCTATGCTTGTTTTTTTACGTTACACTACAGAGTAAGCGCATAGAAGCGTGATGGTAAGGGACATTGTACTCACGCGTCTTTCAGTATTATATCGTAAAGGCTAAAATAATGGTCTATATCTTATTTAGCCAGCCCGACCTTCCAATAAAAACATTAATTAAAAATGAAGAGCTGAAGAAGAAAATTACATAGATTAGAAGGAACAAAGAGAAGGTTGGGGATAGGTTCCACCCTCCAAACTACATGAAACCCTTTTGATGTAAAATATTTACGCGCCAATAATCTCGTATAATCCTTTTTTTTTATAATTTTTTAATCAGACACCAGATCCAACCGCTAGCTTTAAAGAGACTGTAAAGTGTCGGCGGACTCTTGAGCTTCATTTTTTGAATAGTGCACCCGACCCTCCCCCCATTGTTGACGTCAATAGCTTATGTTAAACGCGTCAAAGAGGAATTATTTCGTAGTTGTTAAGTCTTTCCTCATATCCGGTTAATCTCTGTTTTGATTGGTTGTGAACCTCCTTCAGAGCCTGCCCCCTCCGGTGTTTCCCCAGTCTGCATTCAAGAGAGCTTGAAGGAGAGAGAGAGGATTGGAGTGGAAACGCCCATTTCTGTAACCTTACCTCTGTACCCCCACCTAAAGATGGCACCGAAGTCCTCCCAGTATCCTCAGCGTTAAGGTAGGGTCGTGCAGTACTAAATAGATAAGGACGCCACCTCTGTCTTGAAAATAGAAGCTAGTTCTCAAACAAATACAATGGCGCTACGTGGCAGCACTTAACAATCGCCTACCGAAGGTACGGGCGTACGCGAGGTACACTGGGAGAGTTACGGTGATGCAGGTCATTTCCAATCCATCTCTCCTCATTTATCCCTCATGTAAAACGAGTCGTGGTTGCAAAGCAGTTCCTCTCATCCGGTTAATCTTTCTTGTCGTTGGTTGTGAGCCTCCTTCATTGTTCCCCAGTCTCCACTCCCGAGAGTCCGAGATCCCCGCTGCGTTTCCTATAACCGTCAACCATAAGAAAAACAAAGGTGCTGTGATTAGCCCAATAAGGATAAGGCTGAATAACACAAAAATATGAAAATGTCTTAACACTATTTTCCAGGAAAGACTATCGCTTTGCTTACCCCGGGAAGGGGGTTGTGAGGTCAATAACGACCGCCGACAACTTTACAGACCCTTCAAAGGACTTACGTTTGGTTCTTCTCTGGCGGAAGAAAGCTACTTCATTTAAATTTTCATTTAGGCAACGAAGACAGGAACTCCTGCTAACGCTAACAAAAAATTCAGAAAATTTTTAATAACGAGAGCTTGGGATAAAAAAGTATAATTCAATTGTTACATAAATATTATGGCAAACTATTTTCTTAAACTTAAAACGCAAAAGAAGTTCGTTAACGCCACATAAAACAAAAACGTAAAAAGTTGCATAAATAAACACTATGTACTGTTTATTTTTACAGGCAAAACTCAGGTATCATAACATAATACCTTTATCTTGAAAGAACGACCTTTTTCAAAATATAAAAGGAAAAATAAAAAAAATGCTCTCTTATTACAAAATAATAAGCATTTAGTAAGAGGTTCAATTTAGCAGACGCCACTAAACCAATGGCGGTGCAGTAATCCTCATTTTTAAGATTAGTTTCGGTCACGTTATTGGACCATCAACCTGATGATGGCCCAACCTGACCGAAACTTGTCGAATTTTTCAATAATTTTCTTGTGCACTTGAAAAAATTGTTGTTTTTAAATCAATTAAGTTATCTTGCGCAAGGTGCTACACTAATCTTCATTTTGATGAAATGCTAAATATTTTGTATTAAAATATTTTTTCTTAATTTTAGCCCCATCGTTTGATGTACATCTACGATGGGGCTCTTATTTGACCTGCCCTGTTGTACTCGTAGTTGTTCTTGTACTAGTACTAGTACTAATAGACATGAAAGAGAAGCGCCTTGTCAGTATAAAACTTTCCATTCGTCATTGAAGGGAGAGTGAAAAGGACAGAATTGTGGTAAGGTTATATTTTTCGTACACTGTAAAAAAAGAGGGTATTTTGGGGGTGTGAATCTGTACCTAAAAAGGTATTTTTGGCCAAAAAACTCCTTTAGGTGTGTTTTAGCACCTCCTGAGGTGTTAATAAAAACCCTTTAAAAATTTGAAGGTGTATTATCATACCCTTAGTAAATGTTTAACACACGAAGGGTGTTTTTAATGGGAAAAGGGTGTATTTTTATACC
The DNA here is from genome assembly GCA_019434445.1 of Phalangium opilio. NCBI lineage: Eukaryota > Metazoa > Arthropoda > Arachnida > Opiliones > Phalangiidae > Phalangium > Phalangium opilio. The sequence continues at coordinate 352,935 of JAEQBA010000209.1, read as the reverse complement.
CCAAACAACAGCGCACGCGCTGTTGCACTCTTTTATTTAGCTCGCGAACGCAGATTCACGAGGCGCGATGATTTTCAAATTCAAAATAGGCTTAACGGTCGGTGTACTTGCGTCTGTGTTTCACTGTTATCAAACCACTTAAGAAAGGTAATTATTTTAACTAAACTTTCTGTAAGTTTAACTTCTATTTATGAAAATGTTCCAACCTTTTTAACAGCTTGGACCGGGATACGTTCGTAACTATCCATAGTAATCACGGTTTGTTAAATTAGGTTAGGGTTAGGTTAGATTGGTTAGGTTTACGTTTTGGCTAGGTTTTTTAAGTTTGGGTTCATTTTGCTGTGGTTTAGGTTGCCTACTTCTAATCGCGTGGACATTTGAAGACAACCGTAGCCCTGATGCCAATGCGGATGTGAACCATTTTAATTCTTGACTTAAGTTTTCTCCGAGAAGTTTCAACGTCTCAATAAAAGCCGTGAGCCCATGAATAATAAATCAGACTAATTTATGATTAAAAGATTAAATCAAATAACAAACAACTAATTTTTAATTCTTTTTGCGTGTAGATTTAGGCATGGCTATTCATTAATTCCTTATAAACATAGTGGTGGATATATGAGAATTATAATACAACTTCTGTGGATAATATTTCAGTATGGATAGAGATACAAATGGCGTAGATAATGGATAGAAAGTGCCAAGCAAGGTTTTTAAGACTTGTCACCATTTTGTCACAGAACAGCTATAGAACGGGTGATTAATAAAGCCGATGGTGAACGTAACTTGCCTCTGAGAAGTACTCCATTGCAGAAAACGAAGAAACCGAAAAATTGCGAAGTGACGTTCTGATTGTATACTAGTTTTGTTGCATTTTTAAATGATTTAAAGTTTTTGGTTTTGAATTTCGCGGTCTAAGTCATTTCACTATTTTTAATGAATTAAAATAGCGATTTCCACTGACTGCACTAGAGCACTCTAAGTGCACTCTCGGCGCGTTTTCGTCCGCCACTGGGAACACGAGTGCAACACTCGCCCAGAATCGCGTTTTCCACTGACCCCAAAAACTGCCCGAGAATTGCTCTTTCGTGCTCTGAAAAATTCGACGGAGCGACGGTGCTCGAGTATGACGTAATAAAATTAAAATGGCGGACCATGGGGTATCTCATAGAAGACAGGCTCTCGCTTATGCTTATTTATTTCTGGAATCATCTTCTTAAAGTTCTGAAGATGAAGAATACGAGGTTTTATCATTACTTTAAAGATATTACGCCTCTTCCTAAAACCAATAATTATATCAGAGACGTTGTCGATCATTATTCAAAATAGATTTTTTGAAAATTAATTGAAATGTTAATTCTATTAATTGGTTTCGGCCCATTTGCGTCAAGATATACACACTTTATTGCAATTTCGTCTCCGGCGCCAATTTTGATTATTCAGAGCGCGCTCTGACCTCTCGATCGTGTTCCACTGACGAAACTATTCTCTCCAAAACTCGCTGAGGGCAGTTACGTCATCCTGACACTGAGAGCACTCTTTGGAGCAGTCAGTGGAAATCGCTATAACACTGTTGTCTCTGAACCTCGAATTAAAGACTTAATGTAAAAGTTAATTTATTACTTCTTGTGTTATATAAATTACGTAGCGATTTAGGCACACAAAAGTGCCAAAGTTTTTCACACCAGTGAACAACATTTTTCTACTATAAGAAAGAACCATGTATGATAATAATTAAACCTTTCACAGCAAATTTTATATTTGTTAGTACCCGTAAATGGCCGAAATGCCATTTCTTGCACCCCAGGGGGAATTTTTCAGGAACAGGTCAATGCATTTGGTTTCAATTTCCATCCCATAACAGAATTCATCAGGTACATTTAAATACCATAAATGATTTCAATTCACACCCCAACAATTGAAAGGGTTTTTTTTTCGAACCCCCCAACCGAATTTATCAGGTACAGGTAAATACCATATTTGGTTTCGATTCGCACCCTTAAAAGATGAAAGGGTATTTTTTCACACCCTAAGCAGAATTTCTGAGGTCCAGTTAAATTCCTTTAAGGGTTCTATTAAGCACCTTAGGGTATTTAAAAACACCCCATATACTAGGGTATTTATAAACACCCTATATATGGGGTGCGAATTTGTACCTAAAAGGGTGCGTCTCCTGTGGGGGAAGAAAACACCTTTAAAGGAGCGTTTCCGACCCCTTTTTTTTACAGTGTACGTGTATTTTAAAAGGATGGGGATTATAATAATAAGTATAAGCATTGCAATTAATTGTACTAGTAAGGTTAAGCATTTAAATTGTGTTTTACGTTTGTTCGATATATTTAAAGCGAGAGAGGATTATGGTGTAACCTTGATTAAAATGGAATGTTTAATACTCCCTTTAAAAATCCTGTCACCCGTCGACAATAAGGGTTTCACGCTTTCAATCCCGCTCCCCTATTTCAAAATTCGAAAAGAAATCGAGGGGAATTTTCAAATAGCAAAAGGAAGTATATACCGACGTTATCCTTTTATATTTAGAAAAGGGCCGTTCTTTTAAGGTATAATGTTATGTTACCTGAACTTTTGCAAATGCAATTGATTCAACCTGCATAACGCTAATTTAATTTTAGGTAATATTCATGTTTCTATTATAGTTTTTGTATTTTGATTTAAATTCCAGGACATTGGCCATTCGGCTGGCACCTATGTAGTTTCTGGGTCAGTTGTGACGTTCTCAGCTGTTCTTCCTCAATATTACACATGTGCGTGGTCTCAGTGGGACGATACATGGGAATACGCAATCCTCTCAAAACTCGATCACGCGCGTCAGGGAAACGTACTGCTTTAGTCAAGATTGCTCTGGTGTGGTTGGCATCATGTGCTATTGCCAGTCCTATCGCCGTTCTAGCTTTGCTAGACCCAACCAATATTCAACCTCGAGATGATCTCTGCGCCATAAATAACAGGTATACATTCTTGAATACAAATTAATTCGTATGGTTTAATTGTACTTGAAACTTATGGTACTTGAAAGAATATGAAACGCATATTGAATATCAGCTTATTGATTTCATTCTAAGTAAATTCCACCTCAAAGGCTAGACATCCTTATTTTAATGGATTTCTATTTATAAATCTTGACGAAAATATTTAATGTTAATTTAATAAATATTCATAGCTTTTTACATATTTTATCATAATCGGAGACAATATTTTTTATTGATTCATAAGTTCATAAGATATGTTCCATAAGTTTATCACTGGTTACAAACAGTCCTGAGCGTGTCATGAAGTAGGTCATAGATTCTCGTAAACCGACGCCTGGTGAGGCGGTGCTGTCAAAGACTTAGTACAGAATACAGACTAAATAGGAGAAGATGGACTGCAAAATTAACCAAGTGTACTCAATTCTCGCTTGTCGTTCTCCCTCGAACTAGCTCGAGCTGTAAGTCTCTAGCATTACGAAGTATACGTAGTGTCATACTTATGGAACTTATCTTATAAATTTATGTTTAATAAATTTTCAAATTTTATACTAAGTTAACTTTCAACTGACAGCCCACGAATTTTATTTTGAAGTAGCTTTGTGATGTAATTTTTATTACAATTTTTAATACCTAAAATTAGACGACTTTTTTTATCAAAAAGGTACAGGCTTAAAAAGTCAACATTTACAATAATCTTTGGTATGTTTTCTTAATGACTTCTTTCTTCTGTTACTAGTCTAAAACATTAAAAAGTATGATCAGAAGATAATATATTCTTTCTAATAATTTCCATAAACCAACAGGAGGGAAATCTGTAAATTATTCATAGTTTCGCATGGATGACTATATTTTATCTTTTTATTTTAGAATCGACTAGAAAATCAAACATATTGAGATTATGCTTAAAGAATATTACTTTCAATTTTAAACTTTTATTTCAGAAAAATTTAAATATATCGTTTGAAAACCTAGCTAGCAATCTTTTTCCAAATGCCTGAATTTCTCCAATTATAATTCATTCCTTCACTGTTTCCAAGAAATACACTAGGCCTATATTTTGTGGTACCTCAAGTTGGCGAGACTTTTCAGGTGGTGTACGTAATAACAGCAAGAAGGATAATAATAGAAGAAGGATGCCACTCTATATCCTCTTCATACTTAAGTTATGTAACGTCATTCTTCCCAGGCTCACCCTTTTTGTTTGCTTTCCCGCTCATCAAAGTTCAGATGGGCACCGCACCGCAAGGTGCATTCTATAATTGTTTGGCACTAAATCCTCAGCAATCAACCCACAAACCTCGTCTTGGGGTGGGACAAAAATGGACAAGCGCGTTTTGCTAAAGAGCTAAGCGCTAATAGAGTAATGATGAGGGAACTATTTATCGCGTATGTGATTCGGTTTAGTAACCTTGCTCCAAATGCTCCGATGTTGGGAAGAATGACTTTACACTTACCCCGCTTTGTGGTACACTTCTCTCAAAGAGAAGTATTATATACTTCTGGTAATAATTATTATATGTTTACATAAATTGATAATCTACTATTTAGTTTACAAGTCTAGATGAATCTTGTTTATCCCAAGTTTCTTATCATTAATATAATCATAAGTTTATAAGGAATGTATGTTCCATAAGTATGACCTTTCTTATACTTCGTAATGATAGAGATTTTCAGCTCGAGGTAGTTCGAGAACGACGGAAGCGAGAATTTAAGTCCTGCACTCGGTTTTGCAGGACTTCCATCTTCCTTTTTAGTCTGCATTACTAGGCCTTTGACAGCGCATCACCAGGCATGGCTTTACAAAAGTCTATGACATTTCACCTACGTCACTTCATGACAAGCCCTCAGTAACCAGTGATAAACTTATGGAACAGATCTTCCGAACTTACGATAAAATTAATATTCGCTCACTCTACCCAATGAAATGAACCAGAATAATACAGCCAGCAGTCAAGCATAGGCCAACTTAGGTCAAGAAATATTATTTTAATGACGTAGCTTAAACTGTCTGTGATTGGGAAAGAGCTCTATTTGCATCGTCTGCTACGTTCATAGGTTGGCAACCTCATACAAAAGCGAAAATCCGAGACTTTTAGATATATATATGCTATTGTTATTAGATAACAATGAAAAATAGGAAACCTTACGGAAATATTTGTCTTTCTCATGCAAGAGAGCTTCCTAGTTGCGTACGAGACAGTTTTTTATGTCCTTGTTAGAACCACTGCAAGTAGTTCGACAACGTCCTTAAAATCAACATTTAAGTTTACTTTCTAAGGTTTATTTTTTAATAAGCCATTCTCAGGCATATCGGATAGTAAAATATTTAGATGAAGTTTATTACGTAATTTAAGATGCGCTCTGAGAGATATTACTATTGAAAGTGGAGAGTATGACACATATGGTTTATTTTCTTGTACAAAAACAAACACAACGCGGGTGTTTCTGAACTTATGTTAATGAATCTCTTATGCAAGCTGAATTGTAAAAGATTCCTCGATGGTTTAGGATGTCTCGCTTATTTAGAGCTAAGCACGTGTTTCAGACATTTCGAAATTGTCGAACAAATAAGGGCCAATATTTTCTAGGCTTTTCTTTCGTTCTACATATACATCATAAACGGATTAATGTATATAAGAACGTTGAACCAGGGAGATTTAATTTTAGGAGTAGGAATGGAGAGCGGTTAGTATTTGCTTCATTCCTACTCATAGCCCAGTGTAGAGCCCCTCCCTCCAACACGTTACGAAAAGTTTAAATTATCATATTGACTAACTAAAATTACGTTTTGATGACGTTGCTGACGGAGACAGCGAAAAATACGTAATTACTTTTTACCTCTGTCGCTATGACCCGCCTCTTCTTTCATACCTTCCCTCCGTCCAGTGGAAGGGGGTCCGGGACTTTAACGCGCGCCCACATCACTCTGTTCTCCATTCCTACTTCAAAAATCAAATCTATCCCTGGTTGGTTGAACCTAGCAAATTCCCTACCCGTCCTGGACTACTTTGAATGTTTTGATGGGAGTGGCTTATAATTTCTAAACTCGCGCTCGCCATCTCTCTGCCTTATTCTCTTATAATTTGGGCAGTAAAGATGGGACTGTATAAGGCAAGTAAATAATATTTTAGTAGAAAGGAAAAAAAACCACATACTTAAAGAAACATCAATTAAATATATTCTTCAGTTTTAACTTAATTCCACTAAATTGGGAGTTATATCGCATTGTTGTCCGCTTTGCTTTTTTACCACTGGCGCAATTTCCGAACTAATTTTTAACCATCATAATAGAGATAAGAATGACATTTTTGACCACTAGAAGTCGCTATATACAAAGTTTGTGAGTGGAGCCAAAATATAAGTCTCTCAATGACGTTCTTAGTAGTACATTAATCCGTTTTTGATATGGCCTTGATATTATACTTTTATGACATTCGAGTTATCTAGTATTTTCCCTGTAGAAATAAAGGGTAATTTTCATTCATATATCATACTTTTTTTTACAGATTTTTCTTCGTTTTTGGTTCGCTCTTCGCATTTTACGCACCCATGCTAGTGATGGTGACCAGCTACGCGCTGACGGTGCATTTGTTGAGAAAAAAGGCGCAATTCTGTCAGATGGAAAACGTATGCAGTAGCGCGACTATCGTGGGTGGTGGTACAACTGGGAAAGTAAGCCTGACGACTGACGAAGTCGATACGTGCTTGAGGTGCGGTGAAAGGACCAACGTCTCCGGAGGAACAGCCGGAGGTGAGTCTCTCTTCGCGTCTCCACATAGTCTTTCTCGCCCACCCATCATCGTACGAGCGAATTTGAACACGCTCTATCGAACACGCAATAAGCTCGTGTAAGACCAAGTTCGAGCGCCGCGAGCCAATGAAAAATCTATTTCACCATCGCTTGCCTTAAGCCTACAACTTGAATTAAGCTAGCGTTAGGCTACTTTTGATGCAATTATAGTTATCTTCGGAGAAAATCTGATAATTCTGAAGAGTGCGATCGAAACTTGTAGATTACCATTGCCAGGGTAGACACGTTCGCATACGGCGAGTTTGCAACACTTTTTTTCGGACTGAAATCTGATATGGGTTATAGCAGAAGTGAGATGAGACCAGAAGTACTGAGCTAACCAAATTCTTCACTCGGCGAAAGTGAATATTCTTGATAACACAAGAACGGTTGGCCCTCTAGTAGCGGTTTCTGAATTTTCCCTCCAAAACGTGAGACACTAGCGGTGGTATACGGCCGAACTAGATTCAAGGAGCCGCGTCCGTGTTCGGCCGCTTTAGGTTGAGGGGAAGGGGGTAGGAAATGATTTGGAACAACACCAATTTTTTTTCTCTCTAGTGTAGGCGCGATGGAAGCGACATAAAATCCTCAAATTTGTTCACTAGTGCCAGGATCTACTATCAATGCTAGAGCCCTTCACTTCTAGTCTCATCTCACTTCTGGTTATAGGATAGGTTATATTGGATGAAGTTGGACATGGTTACAAATAGGGTGGTAAAACAGATAACAGTGGGTTATCTATCGTAAATGTGATATGACATTTGGCTGTTCGAATAACCGATTACAAGTTATGATTGGGATAATGTTAAATCTAGGCATCGCACTTACATAGTTTGAGAATGACGCGAGAATTGACTACAATCGGTTTTGCAGTCCATTTCCCTAGTTAGTCTGTACTAAGACTTCGGGGGCGTTTCACGAGAATCTAAAAATAACTGGAAAAATTCATAAAACTACTACCTTTATTTGAAAATGATGACTTTTTTTCGCAAACCCATTTGTGGGCTCCATCAGGTTTCATGATTTCATGAAGAAAGATCGTGTTTCGGCTTTCTTAAATCCAACTTTTTAAAAGTATTTTTATACCGATAGTAATTAATATTTACTTTTAAGTTTTTTGTTCAAAATGTTTAGTTGTTTTACTTTTTAAATTTTTTGGTTCAGTAGTCAAATGAATAGAAAACGGTTAAGCGGGAACTCACGTTTTATTCTCTCAGGTATTAGTAGTTTTATTAATTTTTTTCCTTATCATTTTGATATTTTACGGATTGTCCCTTAAATTTAGCTAAGCAACTGAAAGGCAAGGCTAATTTAATAAAGGGGTCTTCCTTAAAACAGTTCATTTATCACTAGTAAACTATGGCCTTTATGGCAAAGTTTCATAGAAAATTTAGTCTCACCGTTCTACCATCCTTTATTGGAACAAATTGCATTTTAACGTTTAAATTAAGGCCCTTTCAGACGATAGAACGTTTTTGACTAATTTAGATGAGTCAACTTGAGTTAACTAGTTGGGTCGTGTGAATTAACAGAAATTGGTTTGTTAAGTTGAATCACCAAATTAAAAATTTACCACTGACCAATTTTGCTGACTAGACTTTTTGACTCATCTAGTTGAGTCAAAAGTTTTACCGTCTGAGAAGGCCCTTAGGTGAACATATCCATTTTAAAGCGCGAAGACAGCGCTAAGAATATTCTAAGTTATAGCATACTAATTCAACACACCTTCCCGTTAGGTTTGTTCTGGAATTTTAAATACTTCCTAATGGTTTGAATCTGAATGAAAATCAGCTGTTTCGTTTTGTTAAAATGTAAATTCACAAGTTTAAATTTACATGAAGTGTGAAGTCTGGCTTGTATGTAGAATTTAGCCTGTACCCTGGGCCCATCTTCAGAGACTATTCTAGAATACAATCTAAGAGGCAGTTTAACAAAGGAAGAAACTGATTCATTGTGAAAAGAGTTACGCGTTTCTAAGGTTGGATTGTAACATTTGCACGTACTTCGCTGGTTTGTTGTTGTTTTGTCTTCCAAATCCGGAAATGAAGTTCTAAAGTACTGATTTGTTTTCTATGAAAGGACAAATTTTGCTACTAATTGTGTATATACACTGAATTTTCTGTATAATAGACAAGGGTTGCCCGGAAATTTGTTTCTAAACGTTTTTATAAGCACATAACGTATAACGCGTTTTGTTAGAACAATCACCCAATCATTTGGTGTCAAACATAGCTAAGCTAAATGCTATACCACATTGTGTATATTGACGTAGGCTACTTAGTTCAAATGAAAATCAACTTTTCATTGCTAAAAGGAAAAGTGCAGATAACATAGAGTCATACCTCAAAAGAACGGCCATTTTCTAAATATAAAAGGAAAAATATTCAACAAATAAATGATCTCTTATAACAAAATAATTAGCATTTAATTTGAATTAAATAGGAGGACTACTGCTCCATCCGCCATTAGTTTAGTGGCGTCTGCTAGCCAGAGCCTTTTGCCCCAAAGGGGATTGGTTGAATTCTCACAGGCTGAGAGAGGTTAGAGTGTGTTAGGGGTAAGAGGTTCGATTTTGCAGACACCACTAAAGCAATGGCAGCTCAGTAATCCGGGTTTTTATGACAAATTAAATGCTAATTATCATATTGTAATAAGAGATCATTTATTTCCTTTTAATATTTTCCCTTTACATTTAGAAAAAGACCATTCTTTTAAGGTATAATGCTATGTTACCTGACCTCTTCCTTTAAAGAGCAATTTTGGCGACCTTATTCGAATCGAAAAAAGAAAAGAAAAAACAAAGGTCACATTCTAAATTGGATCGAAATTTTCGCCCAAAAAAAAGAAAAAGAAAACGATCCCTTTATCCTTTCCAGTAATATCACAAAGCTCTGAAGGCAAAAAAAAAAGAAAAAAAAAACCCCTTGGAAGCTTTGGGGAACTCAGTGAATGGTTATAATTTCAACCGAGATAGAATTGACACTGGAAACGATAATTCTCAACTTCCCGAATGGGACAAGTGCTGCATGGAAAGAGGAGGGAATCGATTTCCATTTTCATTTCATACGCCGATAGAGACTCAAAGCTATTGAAATTAATGAACGATCGTCACGAACCTTTTATAATACCAAATTACTCCGTTAGGTTCAGAAGGATTTAACTCGTTTTTCTCGAAACGTTTTATTTCGTTGAAACTTGATCTTTTGATTGGAGAATATGGTTTGAAAACAAATGATAAAGTTAAATTAGGTTACGATTTAATTTTTGCAGATATCTGAATTACAATTGCTCTATTTCTAGTCAAATATATGGCAGGTACATACCAGAAGTAGGATAAGGGACTAGAAGTAAAGAGATCTAGCATTGGTAATAGATCCTGGCACTAGTGAACAAATTTGAGGATTTTATACCGCTTCCTTCGCGCCTACACTACAGAGAAAAAAATTGGTCGGGTTCGAAAAAAGTTTCCTACCCCCTTCCCCTCAACCTAAAGCCGCGGAACACGGACGCGGGTGCTTGAATCTAGTTCGGCCGTTTACCGCCGCGAGCGTCTCACGTTTTCGAGGGAAAACTCAGAAAACGCTACCAGAGGGCCAACCGTTGGTGTCTTATCAAGAATATTCACTATCGCCAAGTGAAGAATTTGGTAACATCGATATTTCTAGTTCCTTATCTTACTTCTGCAGGTACTTATATCGGTGTAAATACTATTGCGTTCTTTACCCCTTTAGTGTGTGGGATCTAATTTAGAGAGAAAACAGTCTTATTGTTATAATTTTAGCAGTTTTATTTTTATTTATTTGACTTTTTTGGGAGTGACCTAGCTTTTTAGAAATCTTATTGAGATGGAAATCCTTGCCGGCGACCAGCATCAATGTTGTGAAGGGAAAATGTCTTCGTGATTTACATGCTAATACAGAGTAATACGTTTTGCATTAATAAAGATGCATATTCAGTTGTTTCCAAGAAATGTACTACCAAGAGTCACTGGTTACAAACTGGAGCTTGTCATGAAGTGATTGAAGTAGGTCCTAGATTTGAGGTAAAGCGACGCCTGGTGAGGCGCTGTCAAAGCATTAGTCAATTCTCGCTTGTCGTTCTCCAACTAGCTCGAGGTGTAAGTCTCTGGCATTAGGAAGTACGTGTATAGTGTCATAGTTATGGAACATATCTTATAAACTTATGGTACTTCTCAAAGCTAGCATCACTCCAAAGTTAAGTTAGCTCTATAGTTTTTGATTAAACACAAGTTAGCAATAAACCTATTAAGTTTAACTCCAAAGTTACGTCAGAGTAACTTGGAGTGGAGTTTACAACAATTGCATTTTGGTCTCATTCAGACTAAATTATAGGGATAATTGCATTTAGATTTTGATTTGATTATAGATACTTCATTTTACCTCTAAGTTTACTTCTTCTCCCTTTAACACTTCCGAAAATGATGTGGCGCCGGGAAGCGTATAATCGTCGCGACGTCGTTCAACCGTTAAAAAGTTGGCCCCTTGGAAATTAACGAAATGATCCGCTAAAAGGGGTTAAGGGATCCCGAAACCCGCCAAATAATTAAATACCTTCTAACAATGACAAAATATCTATACAAGAAGGGCGGAAACATTGTTGTATAACGTGAAATTCCATTTGCCGTCTCTAGCCAACTCGAAAGAGAAAGTTAAGCTTCAATATATTGACCACAATGGAATCTTTGTATTTTTTTCTATTCTGTATAGTATATACCTATTATGGAATGTTTCGTAGTTTAATACAGTGCCGTCTTATCCATTGGGCCCGTTGGGCACTGGCCCAGGGGCCCCTTAAGAACAGGGCCCCCATAGTTGTCAAATAATACTGAATTTACATTTCTTGTCACAAGGAAACCACTGGAAAATATAAACTACTTTCCATTTTTCATTCAGTCTTTTCAATGAAAAATTTGGCCTTCGAACTTGAAAAATGTAAAACTAGAAGTCTGAGACCTATAAGATAGTCACCATTGCCTAGGTTTTTACATTATCTCCCCTCCCCATGGCCTCACTTCACAACCGCACATCGGTTTAGTTTGAAACCAACACACTAAATCAGACTCAGTCTATACTGTCATTTTGCCCATGCGCAGAGAGAAAACCTGGAATTTTCGCGCTCATTCTCGCTGTTAGGTGGCACGTGGGGTACAAGTCTATTTCTTTCCCTGCTGAAAGTAGACCACTCTGTTTAAAATAAAATTCCTGTTATGAATAAAATTATGGCTGAGATGTTAGACAAACTATAAATAGAGATTATTAGTGATCAAATCAAAAATGAAACGTAATACTTTGAGCGGTGCCCAGAAGATAAAACGAGCGGCGCAGGAGAAAGAGAAAGCTAACAAACTTCGCAAGGTAACATCATGGTTCCATCAAAATGCTATGAGAAGTGCTGAGCCTGGTAAAATTACTCCTTCAACAATATCACTGAAGCCTTCAACGACTACCACAGTTCCAACCGACATTGCAGTGGAGTCATCACTTGTTCCTACAAGTGATCCAGATGAGGATATTCCACCAGTGGAAGTGCCTAAATGTGAAACGAAAACATCTTCCTTCCAGGAAAAAGATGCAGGGCTATGGGTCATCGGCAATCCTAACACAGTTGAATGGTGGATTCGAAATGGGCCGACATCTTGTCAGAACCATGAAAGCGACATTTCCAAGACATGCCGAGTGTATAAAGAGGATGGAGAAAGCATTAGAATTTCAAGACAAGATATTTGTCAAAAAATGTGTTCAAACGTGAATTACGTAATGGCGATCCAAAAAAGGATCGACTTCGATCCAATTGTAAAGGAATTTTCAAGGAAGAAAGTGCGCAAATGTTTCTGACTTTGCGTTGACTTTTAAATTTGTAGACTTTCGTTTGAAGAAAATAATAACTATTTTTATTTCTCGATTAATTTGTTTTGTATAGGGGATTAGGGGCCCAATATACTGCACTGCCCAGGGGCCCATATAGCACTTAAGACGGCCCTGGTTTAATAGATGGGTTAAGGAAACTGGTTGTGATGTTGTCGACTGCAATTTTTTCATATGGTTTTCCTAACAAAACGTAGTTTGGACGCGTGTTAATGTTTCTTTGAAACCTCGTTACATTATGCCTTTCAAACTAGACGATTTTTTTTTCTGAAACTATTAATCTAAAATGATTTACATTTGGATCTGAAATTCGCCTTATTTTACTTTTATTTATTAATTTTTATTTTTATTATTTTACCTTCCATTTATTTTTTTTATTTATTTAAGATTTTACTAATTTATTTTTGATTTCTTTATCTATATATTAACTCTTATACTTTTGATTTATTTACATTTTCACTATTTTGATTTCTTTTCTTAGTTTTCATTATTTTACTTTCGGTTTCTTTTCTTAGTTTTCAGTTTTTTACCTTTCTTTTCTTAGTTTTCATTATTTTACCTTTCTTTTCTTAGTTTTCATTATTTTACCTTTCTTTTCTTAGTTTTCATTATTTTACCTTTCTTTTCTTAGTTTTCATTATTTTACCTTCGATTTATTTTCTTAGTTTTCATTATTTTACTTTTATTTCTTTAAATTTTAGTTATTTTACTTTTCATTTATTTCGTTTTTAATTATTTTTCTTTCGATTTATTTTACTTTTCATTTATTTAGTTTTTAATTATTTTTCTTTCGATTTATTTTACTTTTCATTTATTTCGTTCTTAATTATTTTTCTTTCGATTTATTTTACTTTTCATTTATTTCGTTTTTAATTATTTTTCTTTCGATTTATATAAATATTTATTTAACTTTCGATATTTATTTTTTATTTTTTAACTTTTTGATAGACTTAAATTTTAATTATTTTACTTTTTAGTTTTCAAATTGATATGAAATTATAATAAATTAACTGTTAAAATTTAGATTTTTGTAACATACGTTTTCATATTGTGACTAATTGTTTGGTAGGGGGAGGGGCAAGAATAGATTCATTGCGAATAAGATTTGTCGATGACTTACCATGCTAGTTCCTTACCATGCCTTAGTTACGACGAGACATTCAGTAATGGATATTCATTGAGTGAAACTTAATTACAAGGATTGCTATTCTCTCATCTACTGAATCGCAAATGTTGATTGCCTACGTTAAGGAATTTAATTTGCTCGAGCGTAAGCAAGATAATTTAATTAGAGAAAGGTTTAAATTGGAATTCAGGAGTACCCTGGCCATAAGGAAGACATTTAAATTAAGACTCGAATAATTAAAAAGTAAAGTAATCGATCTCGCCGCTTTAAAACTATGACGAACAAACGGAATTTTCCGAGACAACAAAGATCAAAGGACATTACGCTTCAAGGCCTTTTATAGTTCACTAACAACAATCTTTCACTTAAGTCTCTCTCTTACGATCCAAATTTTTGACTCAACTTGATGGGTCAACTCGAGTTGAATCAAAGTGCTAGATGAGTTGAGTCACCAAAAAGTTGGCTAGGAAAAAGGGGATCAGTGATCCAATTTTTACAGACTTAACTTTTTGATTTCATGTCTTCAGACAATCAAAATAAATTACAAACAAGTTGGGAAATCAAAATAAACCAGTCGAGACGGAAAAAAGAGGTTTTTCTTAAATAATTAAATAAATATAATTGATGTTATTTATTTTAATCGTCATTAATTTAACTTAATTCTAGTTAAATCGTTTTAAGAAACTTTATTCTTATAATCATTTTAATCATAGCTATTGTTGACGTTCAATAATTATTCAGTTTTGATCTTTTAGTCAATGCAGTAACACCGGGACCGTATTACGATTGTGTGAAATCATGGATTAACTAACGCTAGGGATAGTTCGTTCCCCCCAAAAGATAAAGCATGCATGTTTCAAACGCCCCCTAGCAGCAGCTACTATCCCCAACAGGAAGTTATAAGAAAATTGAACCAAATATCAAGTGTTCTATGACGTGAAAATTGACATCCTGCCTAATTTAGGCAAAAACTATTTATTTTGCCTAGAGATGGCGCTATATCTACATCCGTTTTGGTCCAATAAATTGGGGGAATGGAGAGGGGAATCAAGGAATAATTCGGAACATGTAGTTGGCGATGGGAAACCCGGTTAGTGAACAATCCCTAGCGTTAGTTAATCCATGGTGTAATAACACACAGCGCTAACACATGATTACTCTAGTACGGTCAGTGATGGGTTTTATTACGGGTTTTTTGGTGGGTTTTATAGTGAGTAAAACCCGATAAAACCCGTGGGTGTTTTTGGGGCTGGGTTTTTTTAAACTCGAACCCTTATTTTATAGCGATATTTGTGACATTACGTTTTTCGTTTACAGACAACATATTTTCAGTTACATTACCGCTAAAACTAGTAATTGACGGTAGTAGTGCCTTATAAAATACCACTTTAAACAGGACTCCTGTTGTAATCTATAGATTGATATGCCGTATATTTACCACCGCAATTTACTGATAACAAAAGTGGATGAGAGAAAAAGTATGAAAATGGCCAAAAGTCGCGAGTCATCAGAGTTTCGCCGTAGTTGACTGTTTTATTGGCGTAGCTATACTGGGCCTGTTCACTCCCTTAAAATAGGTCTTGTGTTAATTCGCGGTTACGTGGTTACCGTCGTCTGCTATTGTGTATGCTACAACTTCCTCGATTTGTGTTTGTAGTCAGGACAGTGTAGCTGGTAATGTTTTAAAAGGTATAATATGGATTTAAGTAAGGTTATCGAAGCACTAGAAAAGCACATAAAACTAGATACGTTTAAAACAAATCTCAGTAATTTAGCTATAGCGCGAGCAGCTTGCGTCGTGATGCGCATGATCGAGTGGGCTGTGGTTAAACCAAGGAGCATAAATGTCTGAACTACTTTCAATCGCGAGTTTGCAAGTCCATCAGTCACTAGTAGACTAAATAGTTATTGGCGAAACTTTGATGTCCGCGTTTTTTAACACAGACTCTATGGCCATTGTCATACTTTCCCTCTCATCCACATTTGCTGATAATAACTAATCACTTTAGTGATCGATTTTTATATTTTTAGAACTTATACATAACGTTATGTCTTCACAACCACGTTTAACTAAACTTATCTGTGAAAGCTAATAAATTAATGAATACATTATTTGCAGGGCAACCCAAACCATCAACGTGGAAGATTCTTATGCTGGCTAAAAGAAGTAAACGTAAAGGAAAGAAAAACTCGAAAGTAAATCGCGGAGAAATAACCGAGATGGCCTCCAATATTACGGTCGATGGTCAAACGAAACGCTCTGGTAAAAATGGGGTAGAGCCGTTACCGGAATCAAAAGCTCTGGACGCTGAAACGGATTTCGTCACTTTGGAAATGGAGGAAGCCTTGGTGTGCCATTATTGTGGTTCGACTAGAATTTCTCGTAGCGGGTCGTCCAATTCAAAAGAAAGGCTTCGATTTCCTTCCACATTTCTAAGAAGTCGGAAACGTAGTTCTCCGCGATCCTCCAGCACTAGTTTCGAGTCGCCGATTGCTAGCACTTCTGGCTCAAATTCCATTATGAGAAAGATTTCTACCTCGTCAAAACACGAAAATGGAAAAACCACTTGTGGGTAAGCTGCATTCCTTGTACTTTTATTAATCCATTAGCTAAGCTACCCGGTGTTGCCCGAGAATTTTGAAGGTTTGCAAACCGACAAGAATTTCCTATCTTAGTAGAAGGAGCACGATAACTGGGTGAAAGACATTTGGGTGACGACGAATGGGTGTAAAAAATTTGTGCAGCAACAATTCGGAGGACTGAAAACTTTGTGTCCGAAAGTTGGTTGGCAACGAAACCGACAGAGCATCAATTGGACGAATAGATTTATTTTGTAAAACAACATACTTCTTAAAGACCATAAAATTTTAATGATCGTAATTTTATGTTCTGTGAAGTCAGGTTAGGTTTGTTTCCAATTAGGTCAAGTTAGGTTTGATTTTGTTTATTTTGGTTCGTTAGGTCGGGTTAGGTTGGGTTGCGTTACGTATATTAGGCTTGGTTGAGTTAAGACAGGTTAGATTTAGTTCTGTTCGGTTCGGTTAGATTTGGTTCAGTTATTTAAGGGTAGGATAGGTTCGGTTAAAACGAAGTTGATTTGTGGCAATCTACCCTGAAATAAATGATTTCAGGGTAGGCTTGGTACAGTTAAAGTCCGGGTAGGATTGGTTCAGGTAGGTCAGGTTAGGTTAGCTGAGGTTTTATCTTTTATGTAATTTTGGCAAATATTTGCTTTTTTAAATTAACATTTCTATTCACTCAATTGACGCTCTGTCGGTTTCAATGCCACCGAATTGTTTCTCGCCCAATTTTAAATTCTACCAATTGCACTCATCACCATTCACCAACCTGCACTTTAGTTAGTTTTCCCGCAAATTAGCCGGCCGTAACCTTGACCGAACAGAGCACTGATTTGTGAACCACGTATACTAAACATGTGAGATAAATATAATCTACATGTAATTTAGCTAAAATAGCTTGTATCGGGAAAACAGTTATTAAAGAGAAGGTATAGAAGGGAAAAATCGATAAGCTCAATTGAAGAGAGAAAGAGATAGAATCCTGGAGAGAAAGACCACGACCAGCTGATAACGTTATAGCAGAAGTTCATAACATTAGTTCCATAAGTTTATCACTGGTTACTGAGAGCAAAGTGGAGAAAAAGAGAGAGAGAGAATCAGTAAAGGCAGCCGTGATCCATGCGTGGTGAAAACGGGGGAAAATCTACGGTACACCGCGGCGCCTGAGCGCTGCTTTCTCGCATATAGTTGACGTAGGGGATGACAGAGATAAGGCGAGGAGGTCAATCCCCCCATGCGCAAAGGATGTGCGTCCTAAAACTTAACGTACCGAAAATTGTTTTTACTACCCCCTTATTTTCCCATTTACGGCGGATTTTATAAAGCGCGTTTCTATCTCCCTCTCTCTTTCCTCTTTGCTGAGAGCTTGTCATGAAGTGAGGTAGGTCATAGATTCAGGGTAAAGCAACGCCTGGTGAGACGCTATCAAAGGCTTAGTACAGACTATAAAGGAGTAGGTGGATTGCAAAATTAACCGGCTGTAGTCAATTCTCGCGCCGTTCTCGAACTAGCTCGAGAACTAAGTCTCTAGCATTACGAAGGATAGCAAGTGGAATACTTATGGAACCTATCTTATAAACTTATGCGCGGGTTATAGCTGATGCAATGGGGCTAAATAAAAAAGTCAGTGTACCAATCGGCAGACCGAAATTTGGAAAAAATAAAAAGGGCTAGACGCACATTTCAAATTATTGGCCTAATAGCAGAATAAGTGGAAATAGCCAAGAGCTGAAAACAAAATAAACTTCTTCTAAAAATACAGCGAAATCATGGATTTTGATAGGACAGGAGTCGCATGAAGAGGATATACATATTGATCTTGTAGGGTATAGGCCCCAAACAACTACCAAATATGTATTACTAGATGTTGCTGCGACTTAGTTCGCGTAGAATAAGTATTATTTTATCGCAAAAGAATGAATGAAACCTGAATCGCAAAATCAAAGCAAAACTAATAGAACGGCAGTCAAAGAAACACTGAGAAAAATAACGAAGAGTTGCAATTACCCCACTAAAGTCTACAGAAAAAACAAAGAGAATTGTAGATTCATTTCTTACCTTACAGTAAGTCAAACTTCAAAATCACAATAGCAGAGCAAATCAAAACGAGTACAACGACAGTGAATGAAACACTGACATTATCAGACGGAACCATACTAAAGGCCTACAGGAACTTCCAGAATAGAAAAAAATCCTATAGGCCTATGTTAAAATGAAATAAAAAAGGTTATTTCGACCAAGAAGCAATATTTAGTTTACTAGGGAGAAGGTAAAAATTCGTCACATTTCTAGCTTTATCTCTAGTCCAAACTTAGGTCCGAAGTTAATCACCTCCGCCTCTAAATTACAACCAGCATCTCATTGGTTCTTGGTACGTATTTTCCGACTGAAGAGAGGCAAAAGAGCCCCTCCTCCTTTTACGTCCCCCCTTGTAATTTGAAAGGGGCTGGGACTAAGGCACACAAATACTTAGGCACCTTAAAACGTCTCCCTAGTAAACTAGATATCGCTTCTTGCTTCGATGTAATAGCCCAAAAAAAACTAGAAATAAAACAAATTGAAATGATAAAGTAAAATGGTCAATATTTAAAGGTAAAGGTCAGGTAACATAACTGATTATACCTTAAAAGAATGGCATTTTCAAAATATAAAAATAACTATATTAAAAAATTAAATGATCTCTTATTACAAAATAATTAGCATTTAATTTCTCTTAAAAGCGAGGACTACTGCGCCGCCTTTGGCTTAGTGGCGTCTGCTAAATCGAACCTACCTTAACTTACCTCTCTCAGCCTGTGAGAATTCAACCAATCCCGTAGGGGTAAGTGGTTCGGTTTAGCGGACGCCACTAAAGCAATGGCAGATGGCCTAGTAGATCACATTTTTAAGACTAATTAAATGCCAATAATTTTGTAATAACACTAACAGATCATTTATTTTTTTATATTTTTCATTTTATATTTAGAAAAAGGCTGTTCTCTTAAGGCATAATGTTATGTTACCTCACCTTTTCCTTTAAGTATTAAACCTATGTAGTCTAGCTAATATAACAGAGGTTTTTCACAAGTGGATCATTTAAATGATTTACTAATTTTTACACGTACTTATAATGGTGAAGTGTCAGGGCCGAAGGCGTGAAAAGAAAAGAGAGTTAAAATTTTCTGAGTGCATCGATCGAAAATCAAAATTTCTAATTTACGTCATCTCACTAATGTCATAGTCCCTTAACCAAGTAATTAATTTTCCGGCTATTATTACACCATTAATTTATCCTTCTTGGTTTTAATACTTTCCTCAAAAATAAGTTGGGTATAGGAGCAAATCTGAGTAAAAAAGGGCTCTCAACAGAGAGGGAAAATAGCCCAGCCAGTCAATTATAAGGATATTGGATGTTCCAGAGGGATGAGCATCTATAGCCTCTGCGTCAGAGGGTTATTTTAACGGGAGTCTAAAACGCGCGCCGTCTTGTTTTCCCCTTTCAAGGAAAAATTGAAGTCGTATAGACCATTTCGACGTAACTTTGAGGGAAAGATACGGGGCTAAAACTTTGCCTTCATTCTCACTTTGTAGCGTCTGCGCTGTAATCTTTTTGTATCATGAGAGTGCGCAGAAATAGCCATGTATCAGCCCCATTGTATGTCCCGATACTGAGGGCTGCCCACCCCCTTTTTTACGTCGAAAAAATTTATTCCGAGTATTCCTCCCCCATTTTTGCGTCCCACCTAACTTAAGCCGCTCCACAGTAAGCGCGCCTATTTCAATCAGATGTCGTATCCTCCCACCCTCATCATCCTTGATTAGGCCTTGAATGGTACTAAAAAGTAGACGGCCCCACTGCGCATGACACGCCGATAATGCTTCCACAATTTCCCTCTCCCCTATCCCTTCGAATAACTCTATCTACATCTAATATCCCTGCAATTAGTCCCCTCTAACCGTAATTTTTACCGGAATAATATTTTCATACCTGGTTCATAAGTATGGCATTTCATATACTTCGTAATGCTACAGACTTACAGCTCGAGCTAGTTCGAGAACGACGCAAAAACCGATAACACTCGGTTTTTCAGTCCATCTTCCTATTTAGTCTGTTCTAATCCTTTCACAGCGTCTCACCTGGCGTCGTTTTACGAGAATCTATAACGTTTCAATTACGTCACTTCATGACAAGCTCTCACTAACCAGTGACAAATTCATAGAACATTTTTAAAAAACTTATGCTAGTTGCAAATTATTTGAGCAAATTATCTTAACTGTACCTTTTTTCTATTATGAACAGAAAAGAAAGCTTTCGAATTAAAGGAGGTGCAACGATGTTTCGAGTTTTGGGAAGTACCACGAGGGCGCAAGTTCACAACGAGCAAAAAGCGACTAAAGTGCTTGGTTTGGTTTTCTTCGCCTTCGTAGTTTGTTGGAGTCCCTTTTTCGTTCTCAACATCCTCTTCGCGATATCCGGTCCCGATTCACTTCCGGAATATTTAGCCACGACATTTTTGTGGTTAGGTTACGTTTCGTCTACCATTAATCCTTTAATTTACACCGCCTTTAACCGCACCTTCCGCCGCGCCTTCTGGAAACTACTCACCTGCGGTAAGTGCGGAAGTGGTGGAACTGGTTTTAGTTCCACATACGTTGGAAGCAGAATGGAACGCGGCTTCCGCGCAACTACTTCATCTTCCGTCAACGTTAAACATCGTATCGAATGGGGAAGTGAACTCGTTAAGAGAATGAATGAAACGGAAATCCGAACAATTAAGGAAAGAACTAAATTCGGAAGTGAAAAAACTTTAGAAAAAGGAACTAGAGCGAGTGAAACGGAAGTGACGAAATCTTCGCGGTATGTTTATCGCGGAAGTGGTAGTGAAAAAACCAAACGTAGAAGAAAAAGTAGGGAAAAATATAAATCTGCCAAATATCCGGAGCTTGTGACTCCGGAACTAACTTCAACTCATTCGTGCGAATGTCGTTTGTGCGAGTTTCAGTCAGACGACAGCGAGTGTCGCAGTGAACCTAATTTTTCAGTTCCACATAATTTTGGTGGAGTTAAACAGAATCTTGTCAAATCCTTGTCTACCAGTTGCGCGGAAGAAATACAACTAGCCGCGGAAGAAGACCGCTCACGTCAACACAGAGGACGTCGCGTTCCACGGTCAGATACCGAAACGCGTGTAACACTTTCCGTTGAAGATTTCGGTAGTTTCAAAAGCCGAAAACAAGCGACAGGCAGAAAAAGACAACAGTTAAGGCTGACTAGTCAGAAAGAAAAGAAATCTGATAAAAGTCAAACATTTTGCTAAGGTTATCTGTTAAACTTTACGGGTTTTTTTAACCATGGACAAGGCAGGGTACCAGACTTCAAGTCGTGAAATACGATACGTTCTTTTGAGCATGTTTTATACTGAGTTTTGGATTTTTTAATTAATTTAAATTTAATAATTTAAACAAATTTTTCACATATAAAATAAATACCTATGGAAAGCAATATTAAAAATTTAAATATTCGTTGTGATAACTGTCACAATGGCTTCCAGATACGTGCATGCAGTTATTAGCGGTCATAATTAAATTTGAAGTGTTTATTTTACTCTCACTAGTCTTGTTACGTCATTTTAACACGCTCTGCACTTGAAATATCTTAGCTAATATAGTGAATAAAGAACCATTGTATTTACTAAGTTAATCATATTTTCTGCTTAATAGCTCTTTGTAAATACCATGGACCGGAAATGTTTCTTCCGACCACTGTTAAAATCTGTAAAGAATAAATTATGAAATTAATTTTTAATTGAATTTTATCTTACAAAGTTTAAATTCGTTGATTATTTAGCGACAGAATGAAAAAAGTAGTTATAACTTTTTCAAAAAAAAAAATATCGTAAGCTATTATTATTTCTTAAAGGGTCTGTAAAGCAGTCCACGTTCCGTTGAATTTTTTTAAGCTGTTATTATTAAGTTGCAAACCCCCGGTGGTAAGCAAAACGAAAGTCTTTAATTCATTAGGGAGGAAATATTTAGTGTTAAGACATTTTCCGATTTTTGTGTTACCTTCAGCTTTATTCGGCAGGTGATACAATTGGGCCAATCACAGCGCCTTTGTTATTGTTACGGTCGACGGTTCTACCAAACGCAGCGGGGGTCTCGGACTCTTGGCAGTGGGGACTCCGGAAATGGTGCAGCTCAAAACCAATCACAATGCAGAATAACAGGATGTGAGGAACCGCTTTACAAACATGAAAAATAATTCCTCTTTGACGTGTTTTATAATAGCTGCTGACGTCAAAATAAAAAGAAGAAAAAAAATTAACGGTCCGAAACTTTATAGTCCCTTTAATGAATCCATCAAATATTTAGTTTCAATCTTGAATTTTAAATCAAGTATTGCTATAGCAGGAACTGATTTTTTTATTAACATTCTGGAGAAGTATTAAGTTTGAAACAAAGACGCTATAATAATTAATTCAGAAAGCTTTATGTAAATATTCTATTATCCTGCAAAACCAATTTATTCCTTACTTATTGTTCAACTTGATTACTTTTATAAAAACTGAATTTAATTTGCTAATCATGAAACCCTGCCGTCCTTTTTTAAATATATATAACAAGAACCCATTTGCATGATTATCTTTCAAAGGTGTTTTATTTAAAGGTCAGGTATCATAACATTATACCTTAAAAGAACGGCCTTTTTCTGAATATAGAAGGAAAAATATTTAAAATAAATAAATAAATGATCTCTTACTACAAATGATAATTAGCATTTAATTAGTCTTAAAAACGAGGACCACTGCGCCATTCGCCATTGGTTTAGTGGCGTCTGATAAGTCGAACCACTTATCCCGTACCTCTCTCAGCCTGTGAGAATTCCACCAATCCCGTAGAGGTAAGTGGTTCCACTTAGCACACGCCACTAAACCAATGGCGGGTAGCGCAGTAGTCCTTGATAGTTTATAACACAAATTAAATGCTAATTATTTTCAAATAAGAGATCATTAATTTTTCTTTTTAATATTTTTCCTTTTAAATTTAGAAAAGGCCGTATTTTTAACATATAACGTTAAGTTAGCTGCCTTTTCATTTAAAATTTATTTTTTAAATTTTAAAAATTATTTTTCTTTTAGCATAATCTCAAAATGTTTGATTTTGTAGTCTGTTCACCAATAAAAAATTAAAACAAGGCCATCCATGCTTCTTGATCGAAACATTTAGTTTTACCAGAAGGGAATAAGAGAGAAGGGAGACATTAGAGCCTGCTATGGTAACGGGAGTCCGACCAACCTCAAGAAAACCGGGAAAACGTTGCGCAAGTACACAGCTTTTAACCAATTTACTGCAAATATAGTTCTTTAAGTTCTCCCCCGTATCAGGCGGCCTATTTGTCTGCTAGATTTTCATTCAAAGGCCTAGGGCTGTTCGTGTTTCGTTCTTGTGTAATTATAACCTCAAGTATGTATATCAATTCAGAATAATTAGTTTTTCATCTATTTATTACCTTCAAATTATCTGATTTTGGTATGTTCTCAATTCCCGTGTATCTAAATTAATTGCACAGCTTGATTTCGTTTATCAACATGAAATTCGGCCATTTTTATCTCCTTCAATGTAAAGTTGTAAACAAAACTACTTTTTATACATCAACCGAGACGTCGCCTTCTTATCTGACGTCACAGCTACGACAGAAGTTAGATAGCCAATCAGTGAAGGGTAGTTGATTTGAGGTTAGTAAGACTGTTGTTACGAGTGTAAAGCATTATGGACAAATAAAGTGTGTCCCTTCTCTCTTATTCCCTTCTGGTTTTACTATATTTACTCACAGTTAGGGCCAGTGTAGAACAAATTTCTCTGTGAAAATACGGCTCTTTTTTAACTTATCCTGGGAAAAGGCGTGGAAAGCCGAATCAAATAGCTTTGTTTTCGAGTTTCAAAGTACTTAATCGTCCTAACCCCTACCTCAACTTTAATTAACTCAGTCCTACCAGTATTTCATGTGCAATGTTTTAAGTGTAAAAGGAGTATTCGTACAAAGCTCAGATTCATACAGTCGTGAGCCTTCATCGCAACAGGTACGTAACTTCTTATTTTTGTAAATAATTGCTAAAGGCGACGGCGACTTTTTTCATAATCAAACCGTATCTAAATCATAGGAAAAATTTCAACTCGGTTCGAAAAAGATTAAAAGTATTTAGCTCTTTTATCGAGATCACGTTTGACTAGACACCGAAATTGCGGAGTTCGCTCAGGATTTTTTACAAATTATTTTTTAATTAAGTTTCTCTTTTTCAAAGTGAATTCCAATATCTTTGGTGCTATATTTTCCTCTAAAAACACATTTTTTCTCCTATAATTCCCGAAAGGAATTCCTATTTTGTTATAAGGAATTAAAATATTTGGCTGGGCTCCCTGGTCTGACATTGCGTGAATCAGTTTGTTAGTCACGGAATTTGACTATATAGATATATAAAACAAGACGACTCAAGGGCTCGTAATAGTAGCCACATCGTACGAGTGGATAACCCCTCTATACCTTACCCTAATGAGTGAATAACGCTATCTTTTACAATGCTTAAATGATATAATGTGCATAAAATCAGAGTGAATAGCCCCTCCATGCTCTACCCTAAACAGTGATAAAAACTTCTGCCCGGTCGGTAAAAATTTATTTAATATGCTTTTGCCTCTCCAACCGCGAAGTTATATCTCCTGGCCTCGGATAAGATCATGACTCCTAGTTGAAGAGATAGAGAGAGAGAAGGGGACCGTGCCCGTGACAAACCTCTCTCTCCGAGTATAGCGCTTTATTCGAGACCGTTTCTTAACAAGCGATTTTAGGTGAGGCTGTATAGTACTGGGCTGGCAAGTGAAAGGTCCGCGGTTCGATTCTCCGTGGAGGAAGAAAAGTTAAAAAAATAATTTCTTCCCTGTATTAAGTTTAAAACTCCACCTGTGAACTGTAACGTTAACTAAAATGAACAAGTTGGGAAAACCAAAATATTACCTCTCCGAGTCAAGAGGTCTACTACTACAAACTTATTTACCTAGATATGGAATTATTTCTCTTTTTTGAAGTAAAAATTTACGAAATATTGAAGCAGTATTCCAAGCATAGCGAATAATACAGTAAAGCAGACGACATTTTACATCCAATAAGCATAATTCTTGGACACATGGAAATCAGTCAATGGGGAAAAGAACAGCTAGGGAATGAAGTCTACGCTTCAGCTGTTTACCGTATATTCTGATAGCTACATTCACAACTGGTTTGCAGTGTAAACACTATCGTCTCCTGTCACCTCAACAATATTCTTAGTTTGCCAACATGAATGTTAACGTTAAATAACACCAAAGCTAAATTGTAGCTAGACGCACTAATAGTAGGCCTGTGCGAGTCCAGTTTTTTGGGCTTCGAGTCGAGTCTCGAGTCCTAAAAAAAGCTCTTATAGAATCTCGAGTCGAGTCTTTTAACTGGTATCGAGTCCTCGAGTCCTAAAGTCAGCTTCATAACTACGTTTCAAGCCCAGTGTCGAGTCCTGATAAATTATATCAAGTCCCAGTCGAGTCCTAATATATTCATGCCAAAATCAAGGCTAAATATACTCATATCTTTTATTTTTTACTCTTCACTTGTTCAAATATCACAGCTTAGATATAAAAAGTAACAAACGTCAATAAACATGTTCTAGCTGACTTCAAATTTTTGTCCAATCACCTGTCTTCTCTAAAATCTAAATCGGTAAAACCCCACTAGTTCCCGCGCTCTACTAGAAATTCCGAGTCACCGAGTTCAAGGGAAATACATGAATAAAGGATGAACGTGAAGAAATTTGTTTTCACGCGAGAGGGTAGGCAAGTCCCTATCTCACAAGGCAGCTTATTCGATATATACTTTGTTGCAGCTTCGGTTGTCAGCACGGGAAAGCTAGGCCTCTAAGTAATGTAGACTTGTGTGTGCTGACAAGAGACGAAAGAAGAATAAATTCTTTATCCATGGTAAATATTTTTGGACTTGATATGGTGTTAAACCTCGGTTCGAGTCCTCCTCGAGTCCAGTAGTGAGGATTTTTGAGGACTCGAAATTATTCTCAAGTCCTAAAATTTTGATTTTCAAGTCGCGAATCGAGTACTCGACTCGAGACTCGATCGAGTACTCGCCTTTGATCGAGTACAGGCCTGACTAATAGTCAATGCGCACCATAAAGAGAATAAAAAGTCTGTAGCTACTACCCGTTTACCATAAGCCCTTTTACTATTCTAATTACCACCATGATCTTTCCTTCTGTTATAAAATCTTAACCTGATTATTTAATAGTGTATTTAACTTTCGGCTCACTCTGAACCGTTGATGTCTCTTTATTTCAGACACGAAAATCAAAGCCCAAAGTTTACTTCACCTCAGGCCTCAATTATTTACTCTTTGTTTCACTAAGCCTATTGCAGATGATACTTAATATACCCGCCCGAGTCTAGGTCTTAGTTTTCTTCATAAAATCACTAAACCAAGGATTATTCTATATACAGATGTAGTATAGCTTAAGTAATATATAAACAGCCATTTCAAATAACAATATTAAAAAAAAAATTGGAATATCAAAATGAAACAGAGCTTTAAAGCTACAAAGGTACTAAATGCATCATAATTACGAAAAATACTTCCACATATTCACTTTATATTATGGAAAAAGGGAATATTAAGGTTCTGTATGATTTCTTAACACATCAACACAAGGCTAACTGCTAACGCGACGCACTAGCGTAACAATGGACGGACACACACAGACAAAAACATAGACTGCTTTTTAACTCTTTCCGTATTAATTTTGAGTTGAGAATCAAGATTATCTTTAATATTTAAATAAATATAATTATTTTTAACTATTTTAATCTTCAATAATTAACATTAATAATAGTTAAATCGTTTAAAATAAAGTTATACCTATTATCATCTCAAACTTTGCTAATATTGACGTTTAAAGTGAAGGGTACCCCTCTTGCCGGCTTTCTTCAAATTTTGGGGTATATATACGATTCGTTTCCATTATAATAGTAAGGAAAAAGCGCAATTGCGAAAACCTTTGGTGGCGATCCCACCTTAGAGAGACTAGACGTTTCTCGTAACCCTAGCTGATCGCCGCGTATATCCTAAAACCAAACGATGATAATGGAGTAGAAGCCAATGAGACAGATTGGTGTCTATGTGGAATAGACGGAAGACCAGTAGATGGTGGTGTTAGAAGCCAGAATGTACAGACTGGTGTCCAAGTGGGATGGACAAAGACCAGAAGATGGTGGTGATTAGAAGCCAGTATGTACAGACTGGTGTCCATGTGGGATGGACGAAGATCAAAAGATGGTGGTGATTAGAAGCCAGTAAGTACAGACTGGTGTCCGTGTGGGATGGAGAAAGACCAGAAGATGGTGGTGTGAGAACTCAAGTAGAGGAGGCATTTCCGTGACTGTGAAAGCAGTTCGGAAATGGCGAACACGTTTGCTCCGATTTGGAAACTGCGAACGCGGTCACGTGGGTGTAACAACAGACACACAGACAGACAGACAGACACACACGATCGTTACAGAACCTCTCCGTGACATACGTCACTCGGAGAGGTAAAAATATTTTCTCTCGACGTTCAAAAATGACGAACGAAAAATTTGATATTGTCAAAGGCAGGACTGTGACACCCCTACTACTACTACTACTGCAGGGCAGGTCAAACTAAGAGCCTCATCGTAGATGTACATCATACGATGTGGCTAAAAAGTTTGGAAACGGGGAGGATTCAATGCTCCCTTCAGGTTTATTTATTTAAAGTGGTCCTTATTAATTACACCATCTGGTTTTTCACCAAAATGATCGAAACTCCACTGTTATTGAACTCCAAAGTTCATCATCCCTCTCACTTATTTAAGTAACGAAAGCTTTCAAGTACTTGGGTAGCACGCAACTATGTTTTTGGTAACAAAACGATGTGCACCTGTATGTATTTAATAATATCAATAATCTAAACTTTTTACCGAACGGACGTCAACACTAACCCTGTGTGGCTTATTAACAGGTGGGTCCTTTAACAGTGCATAGAGGGTTGGTTAAAACTTTAATAATGTGCCTATCCCAGGATCACTGTTACATTTAAAATTATCCATATATTGGTGGATAACGTTGAATATCTTTGCATTATCGGTATCCGTTTTCATCTAACCCTACAACGTCAATAAAGTGTAGAATCTTTAACCCTAGCTTTTAAAATGAGTCTCAGCAGAAGTGAGATGAGAATAAAAGTACTGAGCTAACCAAATTCTTCACTCGGCGAAAGTGAATATTCTTGATAAAACACCAACGGTTGGCCCTCTGGTGGCGGTTTCAGAATTTCCCCTCCAAAACGTGAGACGCTCGCAGTGGTAGACGGCCGAACTAGATTCAAGCACCCGCGTCCGTGTTCCACGGCGTTAGGTTGAGGGGAAGGGGCAAGGAAATGTTTTTGGAACTCGACCAATTTTTTTCTCTCTAGCGTAGGCGCGTGGGAAGCGGCATAAAATCCTCAAATTTGTTCACTAATGCCAGGATCTATTACCAATGCTAGAGCCCTTCACTTCTAGTCTCATCTCACTTCTGGTCTCAGTAAACAACATACGTGAGCAAAACCAACTTCAAAATTGAGAATGCTTTTAAATTTCTTTAAATAATCTTCTGTGACCTATATTTTAAGCTTAAAATCTCCGAAGGTTAGAATTTCTTACGTGTTTATTTTTTGGAAATAATTAAATAAACCCGAAATGAAAGCCCTAATATAAATAGGTGGGTCAACCGTAATTACGCCCAAGGATTTTTCCGTTCACTAACGTTGGAAAGTAAATCTAAAGCCAAGGATGAAAGGTTCTGAAAAGGAAATTCAGAGACCAATCATGCATGGACTATCAGTTTATGATAAGAAAGTGATTCCTCTATTTTACCATAAGTATCTATATTGAATGTTCCGTAAGTTTGTCACTGGTTACTGAGAGCTTGTCATGAAGTAAAGTAGGTCATAGATTCTCGTAAAGCGACGCCTGGTGAGGCGCTGTCAAAGGTTTAGTATAGACTAAATAGGAACTAGATTGGCTGCAAAATCAACCGAGTGTAGGAATTCAATTCTCGCTTGTCGTTCTCGAACTAGCTCGAGCTGTAAGTCTAGACTCTAGAGCATTACGAACATATCTTATAAACTTATGATATTAGTTAACGACCTGAATAGCTGATTCATCACCACTTACCAACAAAACCAATTATAACTTTAATAAATCAATAGGGTAGGATTAATCCCTACGAAGGCATACCCACATTGTGAATGGTTTTTACAAAAGGGTTCCTTTACAATGCATAGATTTGGGTGGCTGGAATGCACCTATGCTATAGCTAACTAACAGTGCCCTGTACTACTAACTATTACCGTTAACTTCAGTAAAGTTTGATGGAAGGGATAAACCGAGTGACAAAGAGGAGGAAACACCTTTTAACTTGTAGCAAGGAGGATGTATAAGAGAGGAGATTCGTTCTGGAAAGGGAGAAGGCAAAACAAACGAGGCAGATACCGCATACAGTGGCGCGCAATTTTGACGCGCAAGACGTTGGTAAAGGCGCGCGTCACATGATCGTTGTTGGAAACAAGGGAGCAAGGACGCCTGAACGCATGCGTGAGAACGTACACTCTCTTGCCGTGAGGGGGTAGCGGTAACTATGGTAACCGGGGAACGGCACAGTACCGTTTTAGGAACGTGGGACTACGTGCATTTTGTCTGACTCCGAGTCTCCCTCTTACCATTCTTATTGCTGTAGTGAGAAAATTGTGCACAGAAAAGTTTCTCCCTGGTTTTTCCCTATGTCACTGTCCGGGTTCGACCCTTGGTAACCAGTCTGGGAAATAAGAATACTAATTAAACTAGGTTTAGGGACCAGTGGCCCCTAGTGTCCGAAATAATAAACTGGCCTCCGGACTGGTCCCCGCCTTTGTCCTCTTATAGATTTGCAATTAATGAACTGGGCCCGAGGACCAGTAACCCCCACTTCACGAATTTAAAAACTAGTCCAAGCAATTAATAAACTGGTTTTGGACTAGAGGTAGTTTGGTAATTCCAGACTGTTGGTAACCTATTTTGCTTATAACTTTACGCTACCCCACCAATAACTCAATACCTCAAATCATTTCTCGTTGACCAAGGCCAGCTAAACACGCGTGATAGTTGGCAGTCCAGGTATGATTAGTTCATGGGCTAAAGTATTGAAGGTAAGTATAAAGAGTGTAAGGGGAACGGACTTTAAAACAAATGATTTTTCACTTTTTGAGACTAGGGGCTCTAATGGAGCCATCCACTCAATTTTACATCTAAAATGAGTATTAATGACTGTTGGCACCGAAGGCCCTTTATCCAGGGAATATAATTTTAAGTTCCTTTTCACTCGGCTCGATACGGTTAGATTATAGAGTACGCCATATAGAAGGAGAAAAAAGTCTAGGTCATTAATTTGCGCTTTAAAACCACCCATCCAATATCTCAAGCGCTCTCCCAGGAACGCCTCCCAACGCTCTGCAAAGACAATCACCAAATTTCATTTCGTTCACGCTGAATATAAAAAGGATGTAGGCAAATGCAAAAGGCTTGAATTTAAGACACTATAATAAGAACGAAAAAGTCTGTATTTAGAAATATATATAAAAAGAATTTCGCAATAAGGTCTGTAATTAAGACCATTTCCAGCAAGTTGGAATTTTTATTGGAATCGTTATCAAAGAAAAGAGTTAAAAACAATAGGTTTTCGATAAATGATTCCCAATATAGGTACAAATCCCGAGCAAAAGTGTTAATACCAAAAGTATATGGATATAAAAACCAAAAGTACACTTCATTGAAACTTGCTCGCGCCGTGGAATATGAGAAGACCTCCTTTATCCCAGAGCCGTGTCGACCCCTCCCCCTCTGCGTATGATTACCTCCCCGACCATTGCAGGGATAACAAGCCGTGACTGAATAGGCTCGTAATGTAGCAGATGCTAGCTCTAGTACCAGAAGTAGGATAAGGGTCTAGAAGTAAAGTATTCTAGCATTGGTAATAGATCCTGGCACTAATGAACAAATTTGAGGATTTTATGCTGCTTCCATCGCGCCTACACTAAAGAGAAACAAATTGGTCGAGTTCCAAAAACATTTCCTACCCCCTTTCGCCTCAACCTAAAGACGCGGAACACGGACGCGGGTGCTTGAATCTATTTCGGCCGTCTACCGCCGCGAGCGTCTCACGTTTTGGAGGGAAAATTCAGAAACCGCTACCAGAGGGCCAACCGTTGGTGTGTTATCAAGAATATTCACTTTCGCCGAGTGAAGAATTTGGTTACCTCGATACTTCTAGTTCCTTATCTTACTTCTGCTAGTACGCATCATGCACTACTTTCTATAAACCTATGACGTCTAGAAGCCCTTCCCTAATTGGATAGTTCCTGTTGGCGGTTGAGCGGAGAGTAGTTCGCTTTTCAGTTTACACGTCGTTACTGAATTGTTACTGAAAAGTACTTTTAGTTTTTATGTCTATTTATTTTTGTTAATACGTTTTATCCGCTACAATTGTAACATGTAAATCTAACAACAAAATGTAGACAGCTTATAGCTAAGATAATATGGGGTTTAATGCAATGTGATATTGATAACAATTTCCTGACATTTCGCAAAAGATCAAATTGCTTATCAAAATTTTAAAATTCTTACCACTCAGAGAGTGAAATTAATCTGACCACAAGTTTATATTATCTTCTATTTTGTTGTCTTTTTCGAGTCAGAAAGCAATACTTTTATCATAAGTGAATCATATTACAGCTCCCCATAAGTACTAGACGTAGGTTATGCTTTGTAAACAGCGTTTTCTTCCAAGACATCCAAGCCCGCCATCTATAGCTCAGTTTTACAAGTATAGTTTTCCCATTAACCCGGATCTTGAGTTAGGTTTACCTACGAAAGTTCCGGTTGATGATAATGGCTGTCAGACCGCCGTCAGTGTCGTGATTAGTGTGAAGCTTATCATCGCGTTATAATTTTTATTTAGAATGGCTTATGTTAGGATCAATGTAACTAATTGCAATGGTTGCATGCCCGCATTAAAGAGACATCTGAACTCGATCTGTGTGATATTAAAAGCACTTAACCGTAAGCAACTAAAAAAACGTTTTGTAAAACTGAAAAATATTGACCAGCATCTTTCGCAAACGGAATTTAACGTTAAAGCATTGAAAAATTTTGTCACACTTAAAAAAGGAAAAAAAAAATTCTATGTCGCCGCACATAACCTTTAATTAGTAATAATTCGGTCCAACTATCCCCGCTAAAAACCTTTAAATCGGTGGAAGCTTAGCTCAGTGCTGTACTAGGGATACATTAAAAATATTCTAGCATGATGAAGGCTATTTTGATAATTTGAATTCATATTAATTTCCTTTTCAACACAAGCGTTTAAAAATACCTATAGACCGCCAATTATTTTTTAAAATCGGAAAAATAAAGTGGACTTCTACTATTATATTCACAACCTAACACTCTGTATGGAACAACTTGTTTCATTCCGCGCTCTTCTCTCTCAAACCTTTCCTCATTGGCTACCAGCCTACCACTTACTTCCGTTTGCTTCGCCCGCTTTTTAAAAGTTTCTTTCGCGCCAAAATCATTCCTCTGGTTTAGTTCACAAATTCGCCGCTGCGTTTCGCATATACCCTTTTCTCTTCAGTGCTAGGAGACAATGCTGATGCACGGCGATGATATATCGTCCAGTACTTCTAGGGAGCTGTAATATGATCCACTTCTGCTTTTATCTAATATATTTAAAGTTGAAATATTTTTCGAGTATTTAGATTGGTTAAATTTTCAGCTTAACAAAAATGATATTTGAAATTTCAATAAGTTTGAAAATGAAAACACGGTTTAGTTTAGCGTATTTTTCAGTTCAAGTTACGTAGAAGTTGAGGTAGAAGCGGCATTTTAGTAATTTATTGCTTTACTGAGATTTCATCCAGTACACGTGTTTTGAAGCCGTACAGTTGTTTATTAACTGATGTGTTCCTGTTTGGCTGTACAGGCAAAAACATTTTATGAACATTTTACCGTAGGGAGATAGTATGAATCGTAAGCTGCTCTTTAACTTAATAATGATAAAAATTTTAATACAATTTAATTATTGGCGTATATTAATATAGATTGGTTTTTTGCATAATTAACTAGGGTTCGAAATTTAACAGGGTATTAATGAGAGATTTAACAGGGTGTTAAGAATATATTTAAGAAGGAATTAATGACAGATTTAACGGGGTGTTAATGATACATTTAACATGGTATTGATGATAAAAACAGTGTGTTAATGATAAGTTTAAGGTTGTTAATGATAAGTTTAAGGGTGTTAATGATAAATTTAAGAGGGTGTTATGGTATAAAGTATAAATTTTACAGGGTGTTAATGATAAATTTAACAGGGAGTTAAGCATATTTTTAACAGGGTGTTAATGATAAATTTAACAGGGAGTTAAGTATATTTTTAACAGGGCGTTAATGATAAATTTAACAGGGAGTTAAGTATATTTTTAACAGGGCGTTAAGTATATTTTTAACAGGGCGTTAATGATAAATTTAACAGGGAGTTAAGTATATTTTTAACATGGTGTTAATGATAAATTTAACAAGGAGTTAAGTATATTTTTAACAGGGTGTTAATGATAAATTTAATAACAGTGTGTTCTTTGGGTCCAATGAGCTGAGCTATGATTTATATTATAGAATTTAGTAAAGTAATTTCGATTCACTAATTTTTTCCATAGAAACCTAATGTTAAAAATTAATTACATAAATTGAAAATACTGTTATCAATTTGAATTAAGAACGTCGTCACTGTTTTCAACAAAATGCTAATTATCTACAATTTCGATTGCCTATTTTTGAACAGAATAATTCCGCCTTGACGATGAAGGGTTTGATATACAATATCGAAGATGTTCCCAAATGGTATATATGTATACTGTTCGGCTTTCAGGTACGATTTTCTTAATGCGAATGCTTTTTCCAAATAACGTTTTCGCCTACTTTCCACAACAAGGAGTAATCACAATTTATAATTACGGCTTTAAATTATTTCCGTTTTTAGTTTTCAAAACTATCACATATTCCTATTTGAATTTTGCAAATACATAGTTTTGATTTTAAACCGCGAACCCAATAATATTTCAAATGCAAACGAAACAAGTTGGTAAACCAAAATAAACCTCTCCTAGTCGAGACAAGAGATATCTACCCATGCAACTATTGCAATATCAACGGTTATGATGGAGGAGAAACCAAGATTATCAGATTACTATGTGATATAGACGGAAAACCAATAGATGGCGGTGTTGTTAGAAGCCAATAAGTATAGATTTGTGATATGTGCGGTAGATTATAATCAGAGAGAATTTATAATAGGGAGTCGAAGCTCTTGGCCTTGACAGTGCTAAATACAATGTAGCTCAAACAAGTAGGCTGCGACGCTAAAACTGGCCAGGAAAATTTCCGGTCACATGACACTCCTTTAATTTTATAGTTTGCCCTCACTCACTGTTGGTTATACAATTACCCAATAAGGGTTCGTGATTTCGAGTGCGACTGGCGCCATTTGGAGTTATTTTAAGTCAGACCGTTCCCTTTTCCTAAAAAAGCTAGTGTCTATCTCCCCTAGAGACCCGCCCACATCATTCTAGACCCACCCTAGAGGGAGGGGCCTCAAAACATTATACCGGAAATAGACCTGGCCCGTTTTGTTGATCACGTGATTTTTGGGCTACATAATATTCCTCAGTTTCTACTCCTTATTATAAAATCTCTCTGTTATAATATTGGGTGAAAGAATTGGGGGTTAGCCAGAAGATGAAGGTATAATGGCTAGTTAAAGTGGGGCGCTTAAGAGAGATACATTTGCTCCTATTTACCAACTGCGAAAGCGGTGACACACACAGAAGACAGATACACAGACACGTCCAGTGTAATACCTCTCCGTGACCTCATAGTCACTCGGAGAGTCAAAAAAGCTAAATGGATGCTAAAATTAATATACATCAGCAAGACTTGTATTAAAAATAAATTTTTACACTAAATTCGCAGCATTATCTCTCAATGTTAAGTGGAACTATTGCTTATCCGCATATGTTGGCACCGAAGTTATGCCTGGCGGATGACAGTCCATACGGAGGCCATCTTATTTCTACGACGTTTCTAGTTTCTGGTTTAGCGACTCTATTACAAAGCACCTTTGGATCAAGGTATAACGTCCATCATCACGCTTGCCACGGTTAATTATATCAGAGTGAGATGAGACTAGAAGTTAAGGGCTCTAGCATTGATAGTAGATCCTGGCACTAGTGAACAAATTTGAGGATTTTATGCCGCTTCCCAAGCGCCTACACTACAGAGAAAATAATTGGTCGAGTTCCAAAAACATTTCCTACCCCTTCCCCTCAACCTAAAGCGGCGGAACACGGACCCGGCTCCTTGAATCTAGTTCGGCCGTCTACCACCGCGAGCGTCTCAAGTTTTGGAGGGGAATTTCTGAAACCGCCACCAGAGGGCCAACCGTTGGTGTGTTATCAAGAATATTCACTTCAGTGACGAATTTGGTTAGCTCAGTACTTCTGATCTCATCTCACTTCTGATTATACTAAAGCAGCATTCTTTTCTTCTGTATTCTATAATTCTTAAAGGAAACGTTCAGGAAACATAACATTATACGTTATAAGAACGGACTTCTTAATGGCGTCTGCTAAATAAAACCTTTTTACCCCTTACCTAGCTCTCTCAACTTGTGAGAATTCAAACCAATCCAGTAAGGGTAAGTGGTTCGATTTAGCAGACACCACTTAACCAATGGCGGGGCAGTAGTCCTCGCTTTTAAGACTAATTAGAGGTTAATTATATGGTAATAAGAGATAATTTATTTTTTAATATTTTACCTTTATATTAAGAAAAAGGCCGTTCTTTTAAAGTATAGTGTTATGTTTGAACTTTCTCCTTAAGCTTATCAAAGAAAAATGTTAGAATATTAACATTTATAATGTAGAAATTATCCGCAAATGAAATTGAGACATATGACCTTATTAATTCAAAGACCCTTGGTTCTGATTATTTCCTTTGAACCCGAACGTTTCTTATTGTATTTTATTCGGCAATAATTGCGGCTCAAACTTATTTAATGAAACTTACAGCAACACTGATGGGATAAAATCGTCGCATCATTTGCTTTAATCAGTAGAAACAGAGATTATTTAATATCAAACCTAATGTCAGCTGATCGTAGTTGCTAATACCATTTTCTTTGGTCTAACACGAACGAAGCTGAAGTCATATAGGCAGTTAGTTACGAGTTAAAACGTTTATTTTCAGATTGCCGATAATCCAAGGCAATTCGTTCTCATTTCTGCTACCATCTTTGGCAATATTGAGCTTACCACAGTGGAAATGTGACTGGTCTTGTTTAGCAAATAATACAATCAATGAAACTGACAGTTCCAATTTTAACGAAACCAGACTGTTATGTTCAAATATTTCAGATGATGACGAAAATAGTGCTTGGAAACTTAGAATACGAGAGGTAAAACCTCAGACCACCTTCCCATGGACAGGCATCCCCGTGTTAAACCGCGGTTTTCGAATTGAAACGCGTTGCACGCGCCCTCATGTGTCGGCGGACCGCAATATATCTCCACAAGTGACACGTGATCATTAAAAAGAGACAAAATTCGTTTTTTGGCCAAGGCTTAATATTATATTCGTCTTATAAAGTAACCGAGAGTTATATTTACTAAAGTATTATTAATTTAACGTTTATAAATCTTTAATGAGATGAACTAAAAATAAACGAATGATAAAGGTTTACTCAATTTGTCACATTTATTAGATTTTTGGCATCTATTGACGCCTATTAGGCCACTGTTCTCGAGGGAGCAAGTATTAATATTTTTCACGTGAGTCTGTTTGTGGAGATGAATTTCCAGTAGCCGCCACCGCGGCGCTTTCGTCAGGCGTTGCACTTTGCTAACCTAGCTCCCTATCCTCATGCCTGTCCATGGGTAGGTGGTCTGAGGTAAAACCATCAAAATATTCTATACATTTTCAACATAAGTTACATCATAAGTTTATATGATGTTCCATAAGCATGATACTACCTATACTTCGTAATGCTAGAGACTTAAGCCCGAGATAGTTCGAGAACCACAAGCGAGAATTGAAGTCCTACACTCGGTTTTGCAGTCCATCTTCCTACTTAGTCTGTACTAAGCCTCAAGAGGCATCACCTCGCGAGAATCCATGACGTTTCACTTCATGGCAAGCTCTCAGTAACCAATGACAAACTTATGGAACATATGTTATGAACTTATGACTTCATAACTATTAATAATCTCCATTAGATAATTCCATTAATTTCAGAAGTGAAACAAACACCATAGGTGCAGGGCCGCCTTCATGGGTTATTTCCCTCTCGCCGAGAAGTACCGCAAGAGGCAGTGCGAGTTGGCTAGCCTCCCGCGTGCAGTGAACTCGCGCTACGCCTGGCGTACTTGCCTCTTATCACGATGGAAATAACCGAAGAGCGCGGCCTCCCGCCTGTGTGTTGGTTTCTCTGCAAACCATATAATTAATGGAACGGTTTATAACATCTGTAATGCAAATTTTTTTTGCTTTTCTCAAAATTGTATACAGATACAAGGCGCAATTATTACCGCCTCTATTGTCGAATTCCTATTGGGATTAACTGGTTTAGTGGGTTTCTTCATCAAATACGTGTCACCGGTAGCCATTTCACCACTAATTTGCTTGATTGGCCTGAGCTTGTTCAGACAAGCTGGCGAAATGGCCAGTTCAAATTGGCCGGTCGCTATTGGGTAAATAACTTGAAATGCATCACGTGTATCTTAATGATAATTTGATATACAATGAGCTGACAATCTAAGCGCGATGTATGTCATAGCACTGCAGCGTTGTCCCCATGTTATTCAAGCAAATTTAAGGCTTAGCGGAAGACACAACACAAGCAGAGCGGGGAAAGAATGCCACGTGGGCTTCATGAGGGTGGTCGCCCGTTTCCGCTCAGTTTTATTTTTCACACCTTAAAAACATATAGCCCGTTTCCGCACAATTTTTCATAACCCATTTCCGCACAGTTTGCAAAAAAAAGCAATTTTATTTTCTTGTTGATTATATTTTAAAAAACTTGAATTTATGCTGCTGGCCCATAGGACCGAAAATAGCCAAAATGTGAGGTTTTATGATTATAAAATCATCGATGCTATTTAACGATAGATTTATTTTTTATGCAGATTTTTCAAACGGAATTAAAAAATGCTCATTTTACTTCTATTTTTTAACAAAAGCATACTTGGTTTAATGCTAACGTCTATCAATACACTTTTCTATATTGACAGTGATGCCTCAATAGCATGCCTCTTTTGTAGCATAACCTAACCTATCCAAAAGCTAACAGAACCTTATCTAACCTAACCATAACCGAACCGAACCTAACCTAACCCTAACCAAACCTAACCAAAAATAATCTAACCCTAACCAAACCTAACCAAAAATAATCTAACCCTAACCAAACCTAACCCAAACCGAACCGAACCAAACCCTAAACCATATCGATAGTGATATTGCAATAGTCAAATCACAAGTTTAATAGCATGCCTCTATTGTAGCGTAGCATAACCTAACCTAATCAAAACCTAACCGAACCTAACCCCAACCGACCCAACCAAACCAAGAAGAAAATGAAAATGTTTTAAGTGCAAACTGTGCGGAAATGGGTTATGGAAAAAATGTTGAACTAAAATTTCAATGTAAAATTTGTGCGGAAATGGGCCATAAAAAGTGTGCGGAATTGGGCTATGAATCTTGAAAATTGTGCGGAAATGGGCATCCTCGTTCATGAGTGCAGCTCTCTGCAGCACAGCTGCAATGAAACCATTGTCCTCCATTGGACCTTACCAGTAGATTTACGAAGGGGGACAGATATTTAGAGGTTAACTCTAAACGCTCTGCAACAAACTATCATTAAGCGAATCAAATAGCGGTCGTATCCAGCGTAGTCCAGCTTGCCAATTACTGACCAAATTTAACACCCTTAGAACGATGGCTCTCTTGGTTATCTTTTCTCAATATTTAGACAAGTTGAAAGTGCCTTTATTGACCTATTCCAGGACAGCGAAGTGGACTACAAAACGTTTTCAAATTTTCAAATTATTTCCGGTAGAGGATGTTTCTTGAAAAACGTCAACCAATAATATAGTCAAGTCTTTTTTGCAGGTATTTTTGGCCATTATGATTTCCTGGTTATTTTGCTTAGGCATGACTAAATTCAATCTTATTTCCATCAACAATAAAGCCCGGACAGATATAAGATATAATGTTTTGCGAAAAAGTCCTTGGTTGAGAATACCTTACCCTGGTAAGCATGAAACGGTTAGGATAAAAGACCTTTCCAAAAACAAAAAGCAGAACGAATTCTGGGTAAATTTCGAGTCAGTTCAATTCTCACTCGATAAACCATAATCGCTGGCGTAGAATATCACAATAATAACCAACGCGAAAAGTCTCACGCTTATCCGGTTGATACGCGCATGAACAGGGCCTTTAGAATAATTTGCTATGAGCCGGGCCTTTAGAATAATTTGCCATGAGCCAGGCCTTTAGAATAATTTGCCATGAGCCGGGCCTTTAGAATAATTTGCCATGAGCAGGACCTTTAGAATAATTTGCCATGAGCAGGACCTTTAGAATAATATGCCATGAGCAGGACCTTTAGAATAATTTGCCATGAGCAGGACCTTAAGAATAATTTGCCATGAGCAGGACCTTTAGAATAATTTGCCATGAGCAGGACCTTTAGAATAATTTGCCATGAGCAGGACCTTTAGAATAATTTGCCATGAGCAGGACCTTTAGAATAATTTGCCATGAGCAGGACCTTTAGAATAATTTGCCATGAGCAGGACCTTTAGAATAATTTGCCATGAGCAGGACCTTTAGAATAATTTGCCATGAGCAGGACCTTTAGAATAATTTGCCATGAGCAGGACCTTTAGAATAATTTGCCATGAGCAGGACCTTTAGAATAATTTGCCATGAGCAGGACCTTTAGAATAATTTGCCATGAGCAGGACCTTTAGAATAATTTGCCATGAGCAGGACCTTTAGAATAATTTGCCATGAGCAGGACCTTTAGAATAATTTGCCATGAGCAGGACCTTTAGAATAATTTGCCATGAGCAGGACCTTTAGAATAATTTGCCATGAGCAAAGAAATCTTTTTGCAAATGCTCTGCAATCGGAACCCATCAAGATTGACTTCCTTTGATCGTGACTAAGAATTATTGATTATTCTAGGACAATGGGGACGGCCCACCTTTAGTGTGGGAGCAATTTGCGGGATGTTATGCGGACTAGTGTGCTCAATTGTCGAGTCCGTTGGAGATTATTACGCATGCGCTAAATTGTCCGGAGCTCCACCACCCCCTACTCACGCTGTTAATAGAGGCATCGCTACTGAAGGATTAGGATGCTTATTGGCTGGAATTTTTGGGTCTGGAAACGCTCTGACATCATTTAGCCAAAATGTCGCTGCGATTGGTATTACAAAGGCGAGACGTAAAAGGTTTTACAACTAAGACCATTAAAAAACAGATGGACTGGAAAGGTAGGTTAAAACCCACGTTCTTCTAATGGCATCGCCTGTTGTCGCCAATAGCAGGAGAGTCCCGAAACTTTTCGACCCATAGATCATGTTTGGAGTCGAAAAGGTTTCAATATTGGTCGCGACGTGGCGCTAGAGAGGCGCTGCCCTAAAGAACCACGCCCCGTATCCCCATTCCAGTCCATCCATGTTAATGGTCTTAGGTTACAAGACATTTGTTTCAAAAACTCAATAGTTATTTTAAACATGCAGGTTGGCAGTAGAAGGGTGATTCAGTGGGCAGCAATTATCATGATAACATTAAGCATTTTCTCTAAATTTGGATCTTTTTTCATTATCATTCCTGGCCCTATTTTGGGTGGCTTATTTCCCTTTATGTTCTCAATGGTATCAGGAGTCGGTCTTTGTACTCTACAATATGTCGATTTAAACTCGTCCCGAAACATTTTCATCATAGGAATCAGTGTCTTTATGGGCCTGATGATCCCTGATTGGTTCAGTAGCCATCCTGACTCGATAAATACAGGTAGAGTCGCGTATAAAGGATTGACCAATGATTGATTTTCACTCGTGTCGTTACCGACATTTTTAGGTAGTGTATTCATTGATCAACTTTTCACTGTACTTCTTAGTACTGGAATTTTTGTTGGAGGAGGAATTGGAATCTTTCTCGACAATACCATAAAAGGTAGTGATTATTACTTTTCTGATTTGGGCTTTAAAATTGTTATTTAAATGAAAAGTTCAGATAATATGGCATTATACCTTAAAAGAACATTAATGATTTCTTATTACAAAATAATTAGCATTTAAATAGTCTTAAAAATAATAAAGGACTACTGCCCCATCCGCCATTGGTTTAGTGGTGTCTGCTAAATCGAACTTCTTACCCCTAAAGGGATTGGTTGTATTCTCACACGCTGAGAGAGGTAAAGGTAATGTTGGGCATAGACAAACTCGATCACGCGCAAAATAGGTTCGATAAAGTAGACGCCACTAAACCAATGGCGGATGGCGCAGTAGTCCTCGTTTTTAAACTAATTAAATGCCAATTTTTTGTAATAATAGATCGTTTATTTTTAAAATATTTTCCTTTCAAATGAAATTTAAATTCAAATGTACATTAATTTCTAATATATTTTAAGTTGCGATTTCAAAAGTTTTAAATGTTATACTCATTAAATTGCTAAAATTAACCAATTTTAGGGACTAATACTGAACGAGGAATTTTGCAATGGAAGGAGACGATGCGCGAAATACCATGCGAAGATTTAAACGAATCCAATGAATCTAAAAAGTGCACAGACCGGGTTTACGATGTACCAATGGCAAAGTCATTTCTAGAGAAATTTCCGTGCTTCTCCAAAATTCCAATAAGCCATACTTTCAAATAATTTTGAATAAAAATAAACATTGGAACTATTTTTACTCTGATGATAGTTGATGAACATTATTTCAGTGATTTTAAAATTCTTTATCATTAGCCACATCAAATGTGGATGAGAGGGAAAGTATGACAATGGCCATAGAGCCTGTGTTAAAAAACGCGGACATCAAAGTTTCGCCAATAACTATTTAGTTTACTAGTGACTGATGGACTTGCAAACTCGCGACTGAAAGTAGTTCAGACATTTATGCTCCTTGGTTTAACCATAGCCCACTTGATCACGCGCATCACGACGCAAGCTGCTCGCGCTATAGCTAAATTACCGAGATTTGTTTTAAACGTATCTAGTGTGCTCTTCTATTGCTTCAATAACCTTACTAAAATCCATATTATACCTTCAAATACCTTTTAAAACATTACCAGCTACTCTGTCCTGACAACAAACACAAATCGAGGAAGTTCTAGCATACACAATAGCAGTCGACGGTAACCGCGTAACCGCGAATTAACACAAGACCTATTTTAAGGGAGTGAACAGGCCCAGTATAGTTACGCCAATAAAACGGTCAACTACGGCGAAACTCTGATGACTCGCGACTTTTGGCCATTTTCATACTTTTCCTCTCATCCACTTTTGGCCACATTCATAGCAAATTCAAACAGATATTACAGAAAGTCAGTAGGGATAGAGCAACCGACATGAGATTCACAATGACAATCCGCTAACAAAAATAAAGCCTCGTAAATCCATTATACCATAAGTTTGTAAGATATGTTCCATAAGTATGACACTTCCTATTCTTCGTGATGCTAGAGACTTACAGCTCGAGCTAGTTCGAGAACGACACGCGAATATTGACTTTATTCGACACTCGGTTTTGCAGTCCATCTTTGTAT
This sequence comes from Phalangium opilio, assembly GCA_019434445.1. NCBI lineage: Eukaryota > Metazoa > Arthropoda > Arachnida > Opiliones > Phalangiidae > Phalangium > Phalangium opilio. Next base: position 309,580 of record JAEQBA010000209.1, on the reverse strand, counting down.
TTACTCTGTCATTTACTTTAACACTGCCTCACCAGGCGTTGCTTTACGAAAATCTATGACGTATCACCTAAGTCACTCAGTAACCGGTGACAAACTTGTGGATCACATCTCATGAACTCATGATTATACGTAATTTTTCTTAGAAGAAAAGTTTCGTGAAAATGCTGATATATTTTTTAAAAATTTTGCAATGTTTTTTAATATTTACACTCTTATTTTCATTTCCAACGAGGAATATTTTCACGCACCAATAATGTAAGGACTAACAGCTATGGTAAATTTCTAAAGCAAAAGAATTCCACTCAAAGGGAGGGTGAAGTAGAAAATCAAGTGATTTTTTTACCGATATTTCTGCAAATTATAAGACCAGTCAGCATAGTGAAACATTCAGGAAATTCTTATGAATGATTTTAAAATTCAAATTAGGCTCAGATTTTAAGGATAATTTTAAATAAGGACCTCCGACCAATCGCCTAACGCCTTGCCTTTTATTAACAAAATTCTCGTGGCACGTTCAGTGTCGAATGAAATTTATCACGAGATTTGATAAAAATTTGCGCGCGACATGACAATCGTGGCGCGAACATTTTATTAATAAAAAGGCAAGGCGTTACATGATTGGTCGGAGGTCCTTATTTAAAATTATACATAAAATCTGAACCTAATTTGAATTTTAAAATTATTCGGAAGTATTTCCTGAATGTTTGGCTATGCAGACTGTTCTTATAATTAGTAGAAGAGTCGATAAAAAATCATTTGATTTTCTACTTCACCTTCTCCCTAATTATCGTACACTTATTATTTTCTTTAAGTGCTACTATAAATATTAAGATAACTTGGTAATAAGAGACACACAATATTTTTTCTGACATAATGTCCCCTTTGCACAAAGTATCGCGAGAGTCTGAAAATGCAATTAGTGTATAGCAATATTGAAATCTAACAAAAGCAGCCAGGTTAGAAATGAACTAATTTAGTTCATTTTCATATAATGTGTGTTTAAATATTGTCAATTAACCGAGCAATTAACCTATTCATAACTGTTTCTAATGCTCAAATGTTTTGTACGTTGTTCTGTTTTTTGGAGGTAGAAATAGAATAAATCACCATTGTGTTGTTGAAGGGGGTGACACGTTGCCGCGTCATACAACGATACCAAATGTATATCGTGCACCCCGAAATGTTTTTAGACTACAGATAATCCTGTTGCCTCGATGAAACTTAGAATCCGGTTGCCCGAGACACTAGAGAACTGTTGAGGTTCCATTTAATGCATGTCAAAATGATCAAACCTCAGAGTCGCAAGGATTGCCTCCCGATAGAACCTGCAAATGGGTCATCAACGATGCCCATCTGTTAATCCGACATTGTCCAGTATGGAAACTGGTAACCAGCCTGATTTTATTTTTGGTACGGGTAAGCAGTTCTTTTTCCCCAAGTCATGGAGTGACCTTGGACAAACTCCTTGTTTTGTCCATCTATGTCAAGCCAGAGATGCTGTTGAAGTGCAGACATCGGGCAGTGAATCCTGTGGCGAATGATACCATGGGAGATGGGAACTACAGGCTCTCATGTCCAAAGAACTTCCCCTATTAAATCTCGTACAACATAATCTCAAATTAATCCAGCATATGATACAGTAATGTTATAATGTCCAAAGATAAACGAGCATGGATGCTTTGAATTTGCAGTTGCACTATCAATATTGTATAATTTGAGTTTCCCATGAAAGATTAGGGATTTTAAATTGGATTTTAATAATAATAATAATCTGCCTGTGGCTTGTTTACAGGTGGGTCCCTTTACAATGCATAGAGGGGTGGTGGCTAGCCCCTATGCCACAGCTAACCTACAGCGCCCTATACTAACTATTACCGTTAACCTCTGCAAGTTTTTATGGAAAGGAGAAACCGGGTTAGACCGCGGAGGAAAACTCCTTTTATCAAGCGGGGAGAGAACTTGCAAACTCTACGCAGAAGGATTTGTTCCCAGGTTTTCACCCGGTGCCACAGTCCGGGATCGAACCCGGGATCCTCTTGCTGCGAGACGAAAGCGCTAACCGCTACGCCACCCCACAGGGAAATTCTGGGGGTACACGTCCATCAGATAAAGCAGTAAACAACGTAGCGGATTGTTATACTGTACATTAATGTTTATATTCTAGCAAAAACGGATTAATGTAATAAGAACGTCGGATCTTGGCTTTAGCCTCTGATACCATTGTCACATACTTTATTTAGATACTTTGTCTGCTTATATTTTGACTCCACCCACAAATTTTGTATATAGCAACTTCTAGTGGTCAAAAATGTCATTCTTAACTCTATTTTGTTGGTTAAATAAATCGTTCGGAAATTGCGACAGTGGTGAAAAAGCAACTTAATTCCGATTTAGTGGAATTAAGTTTTAAAGTTAACGCTATATTTAATTAATGTTTCTTTAAATTGCAGTTTCTTTAAGTGTGTAGTGTTTTTGCTTTGTACTAAAATATTATTTACATGCCTTATAAGAGAATAAGGCCGATAGATGGCGAGTGCGAGATTTGAAATTATAGGCCACTCCCTTGAGTCCCTTCATTACATTCAAAGTAGTCGAGGACAGGAAGGGAATTTGCTAGGTACAACGTTCTTCTTCGTTCTTCTTACATTAATCGGTTTTTGATAGTAGCAAATGTCTAGTTATGGATTTCCGAAGAAATTCCGATTAATGGGTCCTTAATTCAATCTATGCTGAGGCTATAATTAAGCGACATTATTGTTTTGCCAACATTTTAGGAGAATTTCAAGAAATTGTCCGCCGCACGAAACTATTATCAGCCAACTCCATATCTTGAAAATGACCAGCAACTGAGCTACTGATACGATTTGGTCCGATTGGTTGAATAGTTGCTTTTTATTAAAATACTGGGCGTATTTTTTACTTTGCTCTCGTTGAACTAAATGTCCTTGACCGGTTTCGGCGTATCTGGCAACTCTGAAATCAAACGATATATTTTAATGATTTGCACGTATTTTTTGTGGTGAAAACCGCGCCACGGTTTATTAAACTTTATTTGGAAATAACGAACTAAATTTTAAAATATTTAAAATATCGGATTTGACCATTTGAAATAAAATGAAACGTCGAAAACTCTAGCTTATATGCATAGGCTTATGCTGCATGTTACATTCACTGTATTAGAAATATGGAAATGAGCAATAGTTTGCATAGAAAAAGTGGTCTTTCATAGACAATGTAAAAGGAGTAAAGATAAGGGCATAAGCTATTAAGATATATTCCATAAGTTTGCCACTGGTTATTGAGAGCTTGGCATGAAGTGACATATAGGTCAAATATTCTCATGAAGTGACGTCTGGTGAGGGCGTTAGTAGCTGTCAAAGGCCAAGTAATGCAGACTAAATAAGAAGATGGAAGTCCTTCAAAATATACCACCGAGTGTAGTCTGCAATTCTCGTTTCCGTCGTTCTCGAACAAGCTCTCAGTAGGTCTCAAGCATTACGAAGTTTAGGTAGTTTCGTACTTACGGAACAAGGGTATTTTTCTGAAAATGAGCTCAAACGCGTGCTGTTGCTAAAGGCTTTGCTCAAATAATTACGCATCTCATTTCATGCCCTGCTAGCTCTTAAAGAGTGTTTTCCAGCTTATCGTTTACATATTTACAAACTTCGAAACAGTCTAAAGTTAGAAACTGCTTCAAAATTATAATTTTGTTATCAAATTCTGAACTGATCGAAACAACCAGGATCATTCAAATATAAGCAAAATTTCATAAGTTGTAAATTAAAGCTTAAAACGCAATATATGTTATAAAACTGAATAAGATAATAACCTATAATGACTGTGTTCATAGGAGATAATCCGTAAGTATGACGCTTCCTATACTTCGAAGTGCTAGAGACTTACAACTCGAGAACACGAAGCGAAAATTGAGTACACGCGGATTTACAGTTCATCTTCCTATTTAGTCTATAATAAGCCTTTGAAAGTGCCTCACTAGGCATCGCTTTACGAGAATCTATAACGTTTCACCTTCGTCACTTCATGACAAGCTCTCACTAACCAGTGACAGACTTACTGAACATATCTCATGAACTCATGGTATTTCCATATGAATATATATGTGTATCATTAGCCTTTCTATCAAGTTATTCGGGGATGGGATGGACCATTCTATTACAAAGACGTTTAACGTCGTTGCGGTAGCCAATAAAAATTGAGACACCTGGAAGTTCGAATAGCAGACGACCAGTTTAACAAAATTGTATGATGGATACAATTTTCAGTTAGAATTACCAAACTGCGTCAACTGAGTATGTCCGAAGGCCATAAAGGAAATGAAACGGTTGAAAATTAACTACCAACATCTGAAATGGTGAGAATTGATCTTGCTGGTTTTTTTCCCTGCTGTTGGAAATAAAGTTAATGCGGTAGTTGATAAATTTACAAGCATAATTAGCCTTTCGCATGACAAGAGCTTTAGCTTTAAAAACAAACCGCCGGAAATTCTCTGACGTCACTCAAACTAAGCCCTTCTCTTCCCTGAATATGTAATTTAACTAGTCAATGCAGATATATATTCATGTTAAATGAATAAATTCATAGTATTACTAATTAGTACTAATTATCCGTTTCCACGGTGAAAGATTTTTGCCAACACTTTATATTATATTATAACACTTAATGTTTTATTACTTACAACATATCGGCATTTTGAAGTACATCAAAAGACAAGTTCTTGTTGAAAAATAAAGCAGTTGAGCTCCACGATATAGACTCTTTTCCTTGGTACAATTCTTTTCCATTTTCTGAGAGTCGAGGTTTAATTAGATCTAGCGCTGTCATAAAGAGCCTTGGAGTTTCCATTGCAGCGGCTTTGCCGTGTAGTAACAGAGTAACCAAATTGTCATTGTATTCACTGAAGTCGTGGATTGGAGTATGTCTCGTTCCGCCAGTCATTCGATTATTTAGACGTAGAATTTCCGTATCGTCATTATCCTTGACTTTCTAAAAATTTAATTTCCAATATGACACCACAATGTGACACGGGCTATCAAAGTGCTTTTAAACATCTAATTTTGGTTTTCTAAATTATGCACAAATGCATGCGGCATTTCATCCCAGAATGTTAATTCTCACTATCGGTGTAGGGGTGAGTGATTTTTTGATATCGTATTGGCTCGGGTAATAAAAAATTTTCATTGTTGGTTAATTAATAATTAGGCTTAGCGGAAAAATGGCTGTCGGGAATTGAAAGTTACAACGTATTCTTATCGGGTAAAATGATAATAATGGACATCTGTTGAGTAGAGAAAATTTTAGAAATAGTTTGAAATATTCCAAAGAAGTTATCCATAATAGTTTGAAATATTCCAAAGAAGTTATCCATAATAGTTTGAAATATTCCAAAGAAGTTATCCATAATAGTTTGAAATATTCCAAAGAAGTTATCCATAATAGTTTGAAATATTCCAAAGAAGTTATCCATAATAGTTTGAAATATTCCAAAGAAGTTATCCATAATAGTTTGAAATATTCCAAAGAAGTTATCCAAATAGTTTGAAATATTCCAAAGAAGTTATCCAAATAGTTTGAAATATTCCAAAGAAGTTATCCATAATAGTTTGAAATATTCCAAAGAAGTTATCCATAATAGTTTGAAATATTCCAAAGAAGTTATCCAAAATAATTTGATATATTCCAAAGAAGTTATCCAAATAGTTTGAAATATTCCAAAGAAGTTATCCATAATAGTTTGAAATATTCCAAAGAAGTTATCCATAATAGTTTGAAATATTCCAAAGAAGTTATCCATAATAGTTTGAAATATTCCAAAGAAGTTATCCAAATAGTTTGAAATATTCCAAAGAAGTTATCCATAATAGTTTGAAATATTCCAAAGAAGTTATCCATAATAGTTTGAAATATTCCAAAGAAGTTATCCATAATAGTTTGAAATATTCCAAAGAAGTTATCCATAATAAATTGAAATATTCCAAAGAAGTTATCCATAATAGTTTGAAATATTCCAAAGAAGTTATCCATAATAGTTTGAAATATTCCAAAGAAGTTATCCATAATAGTTTGAAATATTCCAAAGAAGTTATAAATAATAGTTTGAAATGTTCCAAAGAAGTTATCCAAATAGTTTGAAATATTCCAAAGAAGTTATCCATAATAGTTTGAAATATTCCAAAGAAGTTATCCATAATAGTTTGAAATATTCCAAAGAAGTTATCCATAATAGTTTGAAATGTTCCAAAGAAGTTATCCAAATAGTTTGAAATATTCCAAAGAAGTTATCCAAATAGTTTGAAATATTCCAAAGAAGTTATCCATAATAGTTTGAAATATTCCAAAGAAGTTATCCAAAATAATTTGATATATTCCAAAGAAGTTATCCAAATAGTTTGAAATATTCCAAAGAAGTTATCCATAATAGTTTGAAATATTCCAAAGAAGTTATCCATAATAGTTTGAAATATTCCAAAGAAGTTATCCATAATAGTTTGAAATATTCCAAAGAAGTTATCCATAATAGTTTGAAATATTCCAAAGAAGTTATCCATAATAGTTTGAAATATTCCAAAGAAGTTATCCATAATAGTTTGAAATGTTCCAAAGAAGTTATCCAAATAGTTTGAAATATTCCAAAGAAGTTATCCAAATAGTTTGAAATATTCCAAAGAAGTTATCCATAATAGTTTGAAATATTCCAAAGAAGTTATCCAAAATAATTTGATATATTCCAAAGAAGTTATCCAAATAGTTTGAAATATTCCAAAGAAGTTATCCATAATAGTTTGAAATATTCCAAAGAAGTTATCCATAATAGTTTGAAATATTCCAAAGAAGTTATCCAAATAGTTTGAAATATTCCAAAGAAGTTATCCATAATAGTTTGAAATATTCCAAAGAAGTTATCCATAATAGTTTGAAATATTCCAAAGAAGTTATCCATAATAGTTTGAAATATTCCAAAGAAGTTATCCATAATAGTTTGAAATATTCCAAAGATGTTATCCATAATAGTTTGAAATATTCCAAAGAAGTTATCCATAATAGTTTGAAATATTCCAAAGAAGTTATCCATAATAGTTTGAAATGTTCCAAAGAAGTTATCCAAATAGTTTGAAATATTCCAAAGAAGTTATCCAAATAGTTTGAAATATTCCAAAGAAGTTATCCATAATAGTTTGAAATATTCCAAAGAAGTTATCCAAAATAATTTGATATATTCCAAAGAAGTTATCCAAATAGTTTGAAATATTCCAAAGAAGTTATCCATAATAGTTTGAAATATTCCAAAGAAGTTATCCATAATAGTTTGAAATATTCCAAAGAAGTTATCCAAATAGTTTGAAATATTCCAAAGAAGTTATCCATAATAGTTTGAAATATTCCAAAGAAGTTATCCATAATAGTTTGAAATATTCCAAAGAAGTTATCCATAATAGTTTGAAATATTCCAAAGAAGTTATCCATAATAGTTTGAAATATTCCAAAGAAGTTATCCATAATAGTTTGAAATATTCCAAAGAAGTTATCCATAATAGTTTGAAATATTCCAAAGAAGTTATCCATAATAGTTTGAAATATTCCAAAGAAGTTATCCATAATAGTTTGAAATATTCCAAAGAAGTTATCCATAATAGTTTGAAATATTCCAAAGAAGTTATCCATAATAGTTTGAAATATTCCAAAGAAGTTATCCATAATAGTTTGAAATATTCCAAAGAAGTTATCCATAATAGTTTGAAATGTTCCAAAGAAGTTATCCAAATAGTTTGAAATATTCCAAAGAAGTTATCCAAATAGTTTGAAATATTCCAAAGAAGTTATCCATAATAGTTTGAAATATTCCAAAGAAGTTATCCAAAATAATTTGATATATTCCAAAGAAGTTATCCAAATAGTTTGAAATATTCCAAAGAAGTTATCCATAATAGTTTGAAATATTCCAAAGAAGTTATCCATAATAGTTTGAAATATTCCAAAGAAGTTATCCAAATAGTTTGAAATATTCCAAAGAAGTTATCCATAATAGTTTGAAATATTCCAAAGAAGTTATCCATAATAGTTTGAAATATTCCAAAGAAGTTATCCATAATAGTTTGAAATATTCCAAAGAAGTTATCCATAATAGTTTGAAATATTCCAAAGAAGTTATCCATAATAGTTTGAAATATTCCAAAGAAGTTATCCATAATAGTTTGAAATATTCCAAAGAAGTTATCCATAATAGTTTGAAATATTCCAAAGAAGTTATCCATAATAGTTTGAAATATTCCAAAGAAGTTATCCATAATAGTTTGAAATATTCCAAAGAAGTTATCCATAATAGTTTGAAATATTCCAAAGAAGTTATCCATAATAGTTTGAAATGTTCCAAAGAAGTTATCCAAATAGTTTGAAATATTCCAAAGAAGTTATCCAAATAGTTTGAAATATTCCAAAGAAGTTATCCATAATAGTTTGAAATATTCCAAAGAAGTTATCCAAAATAATTTGATATATTCCAAAGAAGTTATCCAAATAGTTTGAAATATTCCAAAGAAGTTATCCATAATAGTTTGAAATATTCCAAAGAAGTTATCCATAATAGTTTGAAATATTCCAAAGAAGTTATCCAAATAGTTTGAAATATTCCAAAGAAGTTATCCATAATAGTTTGAAATATTCCAAAGAAGTTATCCATAATAGTTTGAAATATTCCAAAGAAGTTATCCATAATAGTTTGAAATATTCCAAAGAAGTTATCCATAATAGTTTGAAATATTCCAAAGAAGTTATCCATAATAGTTTGAAATATTCCAAAGAAGTTATCCATAATAGTTTGAAATATTCCAAAGAAGTTATCCATAATAGTTTGAAATATTCCAAAGAAGTTATCCATAATAGTTTGAAATATTCCAAAGAAGTTATCCATAATAGTTTGAAATGTTCCAAAGAAGTTATCCAAATAGTTTGAAATATTTCAAAGAAGTTATCCAAATAGTTTGAAATATTCCAAAGAAGTTATCCATAATAGTTTGAAATATTCCAAAGAAGTTATCCAAAATAATTTGATATATTCCAAAGAAGTTATCCAAATAGTTTGAAATATTCCAAAGAAGTTATCCATAATAGTTTGAAATATTCCAAAGAAGTTATCCATAATAGTTTGAAATATTCCAAAGAAGTTATCCATAATAGTTTGAAATATTCCAAAGAAGTTATCCATAATAGTTTGAAATATTCCAAAGAAGTTATCCATAATAGTTTGAAATATTCCAAAGAAGTTATCCATAATAGTTTGAAATATTCCAAAGAAGTTATCCATAATAGTTTGAAATATTCCAAAGAAGTTATCCATAATAGTTTGAAATATTCCAAAGAAGTTATCCATAATAGTTTGAAATGTTCCAAAGAAGTTATCCAAATAGTTTGAAATATTCCAAAGAAGTTATCCAAATAGTTTGAAATATTCCAAAGAAGTTATCCATAATAGTTTGAAATATTCCAAAGAAGTTATCCAAAATAATTTGATATATTCCAAAGAAGTTATCCAAATAGTTTGAAATATTCCAAAGAAGTTATCCATAATAGTTTGAAATATTCCAAAGAAGTTATCCATAATAGTTTGAAATATTCCAAAGAAGTTATCCATAATAGTTTGAAATATTCCAAAGAAGTTATCCATAATAGTTTGAAATATTCCAAAGAAGCTATCCATAATAGTTTGAAATATTCCAAAGAAGTTATCCATAATAGTTTGAAATATTCCAAAGAAGTTATCCAAATAGTTTGAAATATTCCAAAGAAGTTATCCAAATAGTTTGAAATATTCCAAAGAAGTTATCCATAATAGTTTGAAATATTCCAAAGAAGTTATCCATAATAGTTTGAAATATTCCAAAGAAGTTATCCAAATAATTTGATATATTCCAAAGAAGTTATCCAAATAGTTTGAAATATTCCAAAGAAGTTATCCATAATAGTTTGAAATATTCCAAAGAAGTTATCCATAATAGTTTGAAATATTCCAAAGAAGTTATCCATAATAGTTTGAAATATTCCAAAGAAGTTATCCAAATAGTTTGAAATATTCCAAAGAAGTTATCCATAATAGTTTGAAATATTCCAAAGAAGTTATCCATAATAGTTTGAAATATTCCAAAGAAGTTATCCATAATAGTTTGAAATATTCCAAAGAAGTTATCCATAATAAATTGAAATATTCCAAAGAAGTTATCCATAATAGTTTGAAATATTCCAAAGAAGTTATCCATAATAGTTTGAAATATTCCAAAGAAGTTATCCATAATAGTTTGAAATATTCCAAAGAAGTTATAAATAATAGTTTGAAATGTTCCAAAGAAGTTATCCAAATAGTTTGAAATATTCCAAAGAAGTTATCCATAATAGTTTGAAATATTCCAAAGAAGTTATCCATAATAGTTTGAAATATTCCAAAGAAGTTATCCATAATAGTTTGAAATGTTCCAAAGAAGTTATCCAAATAGTTTGAAATATTCCAAAGAAGTTATCCAAATAGTTTGAAATATTCCAAAGAAGTTATCCATAATAGTTTGAAATATTCCAAAGAAGTTATCCAAATAATTTGATATATTCCAAAGAAGTTATCCAAATAGTTTGAAATATTCCAAAGAAGTTATCCATAATAGTTTGAAATATTCCAAAGAAGTTATCCATAATAGTTTGAAATATTCCAAAGAAGTTATCCATAATAGTTTGAAATATTCCAAAGAAGTTATCCATAATAGTTTGAAATATTCCAAAGAAGTTATCCATAATAGTTTGAAATATTCCAAAGAAGTTATCCATAATAGTTTGAAATGTTCCAAAGAAGTTATCCAAATAGTTTGAAATATTCCAAAGAAGTTATCCAAATAGTTTGAAATATTCCAAAGAAGTTATCCATAATAGTTTGAAATATTCCAAAGAAGTTATCCATAATAGTTTGAAATATTCCAAAGAAGTTATCCATAATAGTTTGAAATATTCCAAAGAAGTTATCCATAATAGTTTGAAATATTCCAAAGAAGTTATCCATAATAGTTTGAAATATTCCAAAGAAGTTATCCATAATAGTTTGAAATATTCCAAAGAAGTTATCCATAATAGTTTGAAATATTCCAAAGAAGTTATCCATAATAGTTTGAAATATTCCAAAGAAGTTATCCATAATAGTTTGAAATATTCCAAAGAAGTTATCCATAATAGTTTGAAATGTTCCAAAGAAGTTATCCAAATAGTTTGAAATATTCCAAAGAAGTTATCCAAATAGTTTGAAATATTCCAAAGAAGTTATCCATAATAGTTTGAAATATTCCAAAGAAGTTATCCAAAATAATTTGATATATTCCAAAGAAGTTATCCAAATAGTTTGAAATATTCCAAAGAAGTTATCCATAATAGTTTGAAATATTCCAAAGAAGTTATCCATAATAGTTTGAAATATTCCAAAGAAGTTATCCAAATAGTTTGAAATATTCCAAAGAAGTTATCCATAATAGTTTGAAATATTCCAAAGAAGTTATCCATAATAGTTTGAAATATTCCAAAGAAGTTATCCATAATAGTTTGAAATATTCCAAAGAAGTTATCCATAATAGTTTGAAATATTCCAAAGAAGTTATCCATAATAGTTTGAAATATTCCAAAGAAGTTATCCATAATAGTTTGAAATATTCCAAAGAAGTTATCCATAATAGTTTGAAATATTCCAAAGAAGTTATCCATAATAGTTTGAAATATTCCAAAGAAGTTATCCATAATAGTTTGAAATATTCCAAAGAAGTTATCCATAATAGTTTGAAATGTTCCAAAGAAGTTATCCAAATAGTTTGAAATATTCCAAAGAAGTTATCCAAATAGTTTGAAATATTCCAAAGAAGTTATCCATAATAGTTTGAAATATTCCAAAGAAGTTATCCAAAATAATTTGATATATTCCAAAGAAGTTATCCAAATAGTTTGAAATATTCCAAAGAAGTTATCCATAATAGTTTGAAATATTCCAAAGAAGTTATCCATAATAGTTTGAAATATTCCAAAGAAGTTATCCAAATAGTTTGAAATATTCCAAAGAAGTTATCCATAATAGTTTGAAATATTCCAAAGAAGTTATCCATAATAGTTTGAAATATTCCAAAGAAGTTATCCATAATAGTTTGAAATATTCCAAAGAAGTTATCCATAATAGTTTGAAATATTCCAAAGAAGTTATCCATAATAGTTTGAAATATTCCAAAGAAGTTATCCATAATAGTTTGAAATATTCCAAAGAAGTTATCCATAATAGTTTGAAATATTCCAAAGAAGTTATCCATAATAGTTTGAAATATTCCAAAGAAGTTATCCATAATAGTTTGAAATATTCCAAAGAAGTTATCCATAATAGTTTGAAATATTCCAAAGAAGTTATCCATAATAGTTTGAAATGTTCCAAAGAAGTTATCCAAATAGTTTGAAATATTTCAAAGAAGTTATCCAAATAGTTTGAAATATTCCAAAGAAGTTATCCATAATAGTTTGAAATATTCCAAAGAAGTTATCCAAAATAATTTGATATATTCCAAAGAAGTTATCCAAATAGTTTGAAATATTCCAAAGAAGTTATCCATAATAGTTTGAAATATTCCAAAGAAGTTATCCATAATAGTTTGAAATATTCCAAAGAAGTTATCCATAATAGTTTGAAATATTCCAAAGAAGTTATCCATAATAGTTTGAAATATTCCAAAGAAGTTATCCATAATAGTTTGAAATATTCCAAAGAAGTTATCCATAATAGTTTGAAATATTCCAAAGAAGTTATCCATAATAGTTTGAAATATTCCAAAGAAGTTATCCATAATAGTTTGAAATATTCCAAAGAAGTTATCCATAATAGTTTGAAATGTTCCAAAGAAGTTATCCAAATAGTTTGAAATATTCCAAAGAAGTTATCCAAATAGTTTGAAATATTCCAAAGAAGTTATCCATAATAGTTTGAAATATTCCAAAGAAGTTATCCAAAATAATTTGATATATTCCAAAGAAGTTATCCAAATAGTTTGAAATATTCCAAAGAAGTTATCCATAATAGTTTGAAATATTCCAAAGAAGTTATCCATAATAGTTTGAAATATTCCAAAGAAGTTATCCATAATAGTTTGAAATATTCCAAAGAAGTTATCCATAATAGTTTGAAATGTTCCAAAGAAGTTATCCAAATAGTTTGAAATATTCCAAAGAAGTTATCCAAATAGTTTGAAATATTCCAAAGAAGTTATCCATAATAGTTTGAAATATTCCAAAGAAGTTATCCGAATAGTTTGAAATATTCCAAAGAAGTTATCCATAATAGTTTGAAATATTCCAAAGAAGTTATCCAAATAGTTTGAAATATTCCAAAGAAGTTATCCTAGGAGTTTGAAATAAAGTATTCGCGAATAATCCTAGGAGTTTGAACTTAACACCTGGTAGTAGTTCTTACCATTATTTCCAGCATTATCGGTGAATACGATCTAGCTGTTGGTGTGATGTTACTGTTAAGCAAATCTTGAATGGTATCGATGCGTTTCTCATTCCCCAACAGATACTCGGATTTCAGGTTTCCAGAGTAAGCCGCTATGAGAATAGACGATGTCAAGAACCAGGTCCCAAGAAGAATTCGAAACGTTATGGTTTTAATCTCGACTGGAGGCGCTGCCAAATGTTAAATTTTTTGTTAATTATTTGCAAATACAACATTATAAACGTGTAACTAGGAGGATATAGGGGGTGAAGGAGTCTTCAACTTCCCGTTTTCCCATTGAAACGCGCTTACAGATTATCGTCCGTGGTTTCCCGCGTTTTCATTCGTTCTGGGAGATTCTTAGCCGCGCCCACTAGTTGTTTTAATTTTTGGTAAAGGCTTAATGCGTCGCGCTGCAATTTTTTAGTGCTTTAACGGAACATTTATCATTATTTCATTTTTTATTAATAGTAAATTATGGTTCTTAGATAAAACTGAAAGGAAACGGTTTTTTACTCTTTCCGTACACCTAAACCCGAGGGATCGGACGTTTTGGAAAAGTGTACGGGATTTCGAAAACCAATTTGATTTCAAAGGATATCGTTTTATTTCGTCGGATTTCATTTGATTTCGTCGGATTTCGTTTGATTTCGTCGAATTACATTTGATTTCGTCGGATTTCGTTTTATTTCGTCGGATTTCATTTGATTTCGTCGAATTACATTTGATTTCGTCGGATTTCGTTTTATTTCGTCGGATTTTGCTTGATTTTAGATTTGATTAAATCCAATGCATTTCATCGAATTTTGAGATTTTTTCCGTTATTTCGATGGATTTTGCGAATTCCCTTGATTTTGTTGGATTTTGAGGTTTTTCGCGTGATTTCCTCGGATTTTGAGATTTTCCCCGTGACTCGGTCAGATATTGTGATTTCTTTTGATTTTGGATTTTGTGAATTTTGTAATGGATTTCACGATTTCTTTACTTATTTCGTGATTTTTTTGTTGATTTCGTGATTTTTTTGTTGATTTCGTGATTTTTTACTTATTTTATGATTTCTTTACTTATTTTGTGATTTCGTTACTGATTTTGGGATTTTTTATGGGATTTCGAAAACAGCATTGATTTCGGATTTCTTCAGTTGGATTTCGCGGGTAGCGTACGGGATTTCACTAAACCGACCCCTTGCCTAAACCTCTAATAGGTAAGTGTTTAAGATGGATTAAAGATTGTGGGAGGGTCGAGTTAACGCCCGATAAAATTAAAAAAATATCACTGCATGTGCAGTGAACACGTAATATACGCAGCGTTGCTTCAAAGGCCTAAAATAGCATGAAAAACCCGCTATTTTTTGAATTGGGATTTGCGTGGTCACGTGATGCGCGTAACCAAGGTAACTAGGTGCGCGTGCATGAATCTTCCATCGGAGAGACCGAAACCTGAGCCAGGGAGCACAAATCTATATTTTTGGGCTCACTGCCTGAGCTCTAAGAATAGGCAGTCGAAGAATCTCTCACCCCTATATCTTCCTAGCTTGTAATACATAGAGGCATGCGCAAAAAAGTCCAAGCCAAGACTATAAGATTAAAATAGACGTTTTTTTACGTGTCCTTTGGCTTTATCGGTTAAGAGTCAATCGTCAGTTTTTTAAGGATCATTGGTTCATTTAAGCAAGTAGTCCACTTAGCCTTGCGAAACCGTATCGTTAACGTTTTAAGTTCATAAATCATTCGAAAGAGGGCGCCCATTACCTAAGTCAGAAAGCATCGTTTAAGAAACGTTATCAGATGGCGTTCTGTTCGTATTTGGATACGTGACGTTACGTTAACGATACGGTTTCACAAGGCTTAGTGGACTACTTGCTTTAGTCGTTCAAAAAGTCATTAGACCGAAATATTTATAATTAAGTTAACAAACGAACCTGTGCTATTCAGATTTCAATGTTACAGGAGTTTTTAAATTAAATTGTCCAGATTTTTCTCCTCCCACGAGCTGATATTCAGCACCATCGTTAAAATAACACAACCGAAAAAAACCAAAACGTCACGAATGTTCACAAATCGTGTCGCTAGTCACTACCAACGAGATGTACAAGGCTCGCTCACTTCGAAGGAACCCTCACCCATATATATTTGACTTGTGTGGTTGATAGATGGCGCTTCTTAGTCTCTTAATACACTTGCTGATTAGGCTTAATGCACATAAAATCCCGCCGCGCGCTCCCTCGCTCGAGGTTCGAAACTTATATCCACGTGAGGTTTACGTAATTATTTTAGACTTAAACGCGCCTCTAGCGGAGAATCGTGGCGATTTAAAAGGTCCGGAAAAAAATAAAAAAATTGGCGCCCGCATTTGACTTGTTTATCTTATTGGTAGTGCCCTAGTAAATATCCGATGGCATTTCATGTCATTTTGTTAAAAATTTGCTTTTTGCTAATAGCATTAGTTCATAAGATATGTTCCATAGGTTTGTCACTGGTTACAAACTGGAGCTTGTCGTGAAGCGACGTAGGACATAGATTCTCGTAAAGCGACGTTTGGTGAGGCGCTGTCAAAGGCTTAGTACAGACATAAGGACATTATCTCTCTAAGGGCCCAAGCGCATCTATTAACAAAAACATCTAGTTCTGCTAGATGTGACGTAGATTTTGTTTAGGGGCTCCTTCCGAATTTTTTGTGAAATTCACGAGAGAGAAAAATAAATTTAAAAATCAGCCATGCACGACCGATATCCTAAGCCGGTCGTGGTCTAGACGCGACTGAGGGGAAAAAATAAGTAAGAGAATTTCCAGGACCCCCCAGCTCTCTCAGACACAAGGGGTAAATTCGCGCTTAGTAAAAATCACGAAGAGCTGTCGTGAGAAATCTTTGAAGGAGGGAAAAATGTTCAATGCCGGGTTACTCTGCAGCGAATGCGCTCGGCCTCTGTTTAGGCTATACAATTATTATACCACTTGAAATGAGACGGATGGCTGGCCAAATCGGACATACATACATTTCAACCGTAACATAGAATCTTGGGCCCTTAGAGAGAGATAATGTCCTTATGGTACAGACTAAATAGGAAGATGAACGTCATGCAAAATTAACCGATTGTAGTCAATTCTCGCTTGTCGTTCTCGAACTTACTCGAGCTATAAGTCTCTAGCATTTCGAAGTACATGAAGTGTAATAGTTATGAAACATATCTTATAAACTTATGCTAATACAACGAAATCGGAAAAAAATTTAGAAGCAGGAATAGAGAACGGATAGTATTTATTTCAATCCGACTCCTAGCCCAGTCTAGAGCCGCTCCCTTCAACATGTAAAAAATTTTATATTATCTTATTGGCCCACTTTAACTACGTTTTGATGACGTTACTGACGGGGGGGGGGGCGAAAAATACGTAATTCATTTTTACCTCTGTCACTATGACCTGCCTCTTCTTTCATACCCCTACGTCCCGTGGAAGGGGATCTGGGACTTTGACGCGCGCCCAAATTACCCTGTTCTCCATTCCTGCTTCTAAAATTTCATCTATCCCTGGTTCTATGTGATGAGCATATACGTAACAGTTATGAAGAATTCCTGCCAAATAGAACCACAGAGAATTGGGCAATGAAAGAAATCGGCCATTGCAGTCTTTCGGTACGACAATTTGCAAAAGCTTCGAAAGTAGTGATAAAAATATGATAAAAGTTATGAAAACTTCCCAAATTTCATTTGAAAATCCATTTATTGAGTAAGAACTGGTTTTAGCTTTTTCCTTTTCAACACAGGTATAAATAAAGTATCTGTCCAATATAATGCTGCTAGTAAGATGGTTAGTAAATGAATTCACTACTGGAGTAAAAAGGAACAAATTAACGTCCAGTACCTAAAATTTAAATAAATATTTAAGGTTAGTGGGTACTGTTTTTATATACAGTTTCTTAGATTTTTTCTTTTGACCCCAGGGTTAAATCAGAAAACGTTGTACGAAATATTCAACTTCAAGCAACAGGCGGCTCCTTTATCACCCCTAGCATTCTGGCTAATCTTCTGGACACGAATTTTACCTTGCCAAAAGCAGGAACCAATCAGACCTAATGCACTAGCCTTATCAAGCTAAGGCAAAAGTCATCTTTAATTGGCACCAACGGAGCCGCCCTTTTCTTTATTGTGATGATTCACTAACTGTGAAAATAATGTCACGTGCTTGAAGATAGAATCCAAAGTCACCAAAAATGATCAATTCAAAAAAAAGTATGTTCACACCTAATATGTTTTGTGATTTAACCAGTGATCCAAGAGGAATCTAAAACTTGGTACAACTGTCTTACTTTATAGCGAAGACCGCGGTATAAATAGATTATTTCTTTTAAGCCACTGACATCTTTCGCTCCAAATAGAGAAGTAACCTCTCGAGGTTTAAAAAAGTTCAATCTGTAACGTTTATTGCAATGCCAAAGTTTTAAAATAAAACCATGAAGTGTTGCAAAGAACTAACAAATTTGGAAAGTACTATCTGAACGGAGCCTCCGAAATGAACTAGGCCCATGCATGTGAAATATTATGTGGGGAAATATCCAGTTTGTTAAGGAAAATATTTTCACAATATATGTGTACGAGATGGCACTCATATTACCGTTGTGACAGGGGTCTTCCTTAAATTATCGTTGATATTTTAGGGGTCAGTCATAAAATTTTCATAATAGAGAAAAGTTTCATCCTAAAATTAACATAAATGTTTTTGGGGCTATTCACGTTTTATTGAATATTTAGGTTAGATAAATTATTTCAATTAAAATAATTCAGTAGGAGTAATGAAAACGTATACTTACAATACGCGACCTTGACCCAAATACTTAAGCAGTCGACAGGGTCGTGGGATTGAACTTTGTTTATTTTACGGTATAATAAGTGCCCCCAAGCGTAAAACCACGGCGAACTAAATTGGTTAAAAAAATATTCTCGCTTCGCGACATGCTTGGGCCTAGTTCATTTCGGAGGCTCCGATCTGAATTGCCGACCTACGGGCGATCCTCAATTATTAGTGACACACTGCCGGGAACGCCCAATATTACTGCAAGGATCACTAAGCTAACCCTTTAAAGCTATAATAGGTTTCAACTTCACCGAAACACCAAGAAATGATATCTAGTTTATTAGGGAGAAAGTTTAAGTTGCCTTAGTATTCCCGCGCCATAGTCCCATTCCCTCTTTTAAAATACAAGGGGGGACGTAAAAGCAGGCCGGGCTAATTCGCCTCTTCTGAGTCGGAAAATACGTAATTTTCGTCATTCGCGTCGCACTGACGTGTGTTTTCAAGAACCAATGAGATGCTGGTTGTAATTTAGCGGCTGGGACTAACTCACGACCTACGTTTGGACTTGAGATAAAGCTGGAAATGCGGCGAATTTATACTTTCTCCCTAATAAACTAGATATCACTTCTTGGAAACACTAAGTACCTACGCTGTAAAACGTTTCTGCAAAACGTAACTGAAACTGCAGTTTAGGTTGGAGATAAAAGGTGGATATATAAAGTATTTGGTCTTGCTGAACTTCTTCACAAATAACAAATCCTCATCACGTTTTTCAAGCTATCCTATATAGCATGAAAACAAATTTCCTCACGCGCATTCTTTAGCCATGCTCTTACGATTCTGATCGCGAGCCTCATTTCTCAAGACTAGAAACGTCACCCGTGACGATTTGTTATATTTTTCAGTTAGCTCCTCCTACTTTATATATTCACCTATAGGGACTTGGCAATTCGGGCTTAACTCCGCCCCCAGCGCCATTATGGTATGTTTTTTAACAGAATGAAAGCTATATAAGCCCCTCCTCCTGGTATGTTTTTTAGCACTAGTGGAAGGTAGACTGACGTTGCATGACGTAGTTCTGCCAAGTCCCTATTGGTCTTCTCTTTTACGCAGAGGCCGTCGAAATTATTTTAATAACCAACCAAAACTCGTGATGTCGCTTCTTTTGACGTCACAATAGTGGCAATTTTTCTCAAAACGTGTTACAACAGGACAGGGATTTATATTAGACTCCTTTGAGTCATAAATTAATAAGCTTTAGAAAATAGTGTTTAGCTTTAGATACATAAAGGGATTTGTTTCAGTATTGAGTCAAATCAGATATTTGAGATGTATGATAAGACAAGTTTAAAACCATTTTTTACTCCGTTTATTTATGTAATAACTAACGGAGTAACGCGCTGGTACCATAAGCATATCAAACCACCCGTAAGCGTGAATTCACAATAAGACCACGGGTAATCACCATTGTACAAGGGCGCCAGAGAGAAATTTCAGGTTCTACGCCACCTAGAGGGAAAAAGAAGCAATTCTCTCCTTCCCGATTCTCCCTACCACCTTATAACCCGGAAATCTAAGCAGTCGTCTGCTTCTGCAATAAATGGCAGCGGTAATTAGTACGGGCTTTTAAGACTTGCGTTGTTTGTTTAAGATTAGGAACAGCAAATTATCTCGAATTTTTAAAGAAAATGGGAAAAACTCTTAGTGATAAGTGTAGACAGTACAACAGGTTTCTTATGAATAGGATAAGTACAAAAGATAAACGTGTAGGTTGCCGCATGCCTTTATTACGCGAACTTCAAAATCCACGTTTTAGCCCCACTAGCAGACGACAATGTTTGTTATGATTACAAGTATTAATAGAGGTAGAGCTTATAATAGGTAAGTTTAAGATATATATTAATCCTTGTATTTATTCCCAAGCTTCCGGTAGCATCCCTTGCGCGATTTGAATAAAGTTTCCCTTTTGTGCCACCAGGAAGACTTGTCTCCCGAGTTTTACCTAGACAATGCCTGTGGCTAATTTCCCGCCGATTCACGCTTACGGGTGGTTTGATATGCTTATGCTGGTACCCAGTTAGATTTCATGGATATTGTAATCGTAAAGGGGACGGGTAAAAGTGACAGCTTTGATAGTTCACAAACCGTGGCACGAGGACCGTTTTCAAGATCAGTATAAAGCTACCGTTCTAAATGGAGTGGTGAAATGTAACTTTAAGAATTTATAGAAGTGAATAATCATTGTTAAGCTCATACTGGAAATGAAGAATTTTGCATTGTTTGATAGTCCCGTACGAGCATATACTTCAAATAACTACCAGCGTTTCCTAATGCAGCGTCATCTACGTACACTATTATTTTAGCAACAATTATTAAGCAATAATTATTAAATGTTAACTCTTTATAAAATTTAGTGTTTCAATTGCAAATTGTATTTACGATATAAACAGTTTAAAATAACTTTGGCATATATATGCAAATTAGGCCAACTTGATGGCGCTAAGTAGTGTATTGCTCTGACGTAGCCCACCTGTCATTCGTCCCGAGTATTCCTCCGCCATTTTAACCGTACCAAGCGTTTCCGCAGTTACGGACCCTCTTTCTCTTAGATTTCGCATGCTCCCCCCATCGTCTTTGATCAAAGGTCATGAATGCCTGCTCTTAAGGCAAATGCAAATTTTACTTATATCCCAATTACGTGATTTTAGTGCTTTTGTGGAAATTAATTCCTATTAACCGATTTCACAAATATATAGTACACTGGTTTCCTTTAACCTATAGACGGTTGAAAGGTCTTTTGGGTTCGATTTGTTGCCATTATTTTAAATGGCGGCCAAAAACTTCAAAACCCTTCTTTATGGAATAATGTCCGCGTGGACAGTAATAAAAAATGTCCCGACGGGCTGACGGGCAACGCCGAGTGCCTTCGCTCCTAGGGCGCTACAAAAATATTAGTCATCAGTAAAATCTACCCATTCTTTACATCATTTTGATGGAAGTTCTTATTACACGCAAGCGACGCCCAGTGGCGGCGCCAGGATGTTTTTGGTGTAGACTAAAGGTTTTTCACAATTATGGGTCCTCTTTAATTATTGATAAGAACTTTTAAGTATTCAATGTTGAAATAGTTTGTGTGTATTTATTATGTTAACTCACAGCTGGCAAGTACGATGACGACGAAATTTTTATAGCCACAAATCACACTTAGCACGTTTTCTCAGACCCATCCCCTAAAAACTAAGTCATATTTTATTCTCCACCCAAGTAATTACGATTTGTCTTAATTTACAAATTGTATTTGATCAATTTGAAAACACACCCCTTTTTTCTTGAATGATATGGCGTTCCACTCAAATTCAAAAGTTATCTTCCGTACACTTTATTGGTTTCGACATTGTTGCAAGAAAACCTTAGTACAATCTAGCATGGGATTCAGATTTCAAAAATGTGCGAAACAAACGAAACCATTTCAATCCGAAAGGGATTCGATTCAACCTAGCTAATGCTAGTGGCGAATAAACAGTATTATTAGATAGTTTAAGCTGACACTACGCGTACTTTATATTTGGTAATCTTTATTCCGTACGCTTACTTGTACCACGCTTGCTTGTACCTACCGAAGTTCTGCAGAGAACTGCTCCGTTTATTTTAAATTCGCTACACGTACGCGTAAGTAGAGGGCCATACTTAAAATTTCTACTATTTAAACGTTGACGGAACAAACATTTTGGTAAATTATTGCAGTGGTTGTTCCCACGGTTGACTTTGGAATGTTGGGCTTTTTTTCTTTTATAACGAAATAGAGCCAATTGGCCATTTGGCTTCATATCAAAATTAATGTTAAATGTGACGTCATAATTTCCCTTCACAAGCCAAGTGGTCTAGCCCAAGGACCCTAAGTATTTTTCATTAAGAGGCCCTTTCAGGGCCTTACGTACTGGACCCTTAACGGTATTTATGGACCCGCCCCCAAAGTGAAACGAAAAGTAGGCTATAGCCTGCGTCGCCTACCCCTGTCGACGCCACGGTTAACAGCTAGTACAATATAATAAAGTTTTATTGATGGAAGTCCACCACTAATGTTCAAACTTTCCAAAGTTTACCCAATTAAGTTTGTCATTAAATTCATCAAACAAACAAACGTGGCGAAATTGAAGAGCAAGATACCCTTACAAAAATCTTCTTAAGAACTCTTAAGAAAATTCCTCGGGAAATTTCTTTGGAAATCCTTAAGGCGTTCTTTAGGAAATTGGGGAATATTGGCCTCTTTTTCTTTGGAAATTACTTTGGAAATATCTTTGGAATTTTCGTGGGAAATATCTTTGGAATTTTCTTGGGAAATATCTTTGGAATTTTCTTGGGAAATATCTTTGGAAGTTTCTTGGGAAATATCTTTGGAAGTTTCTTGGGAAATATGTTTCGAATTTTCTTGGGAAATATCTTTGGAATTTTCTTGGGAAATATCTTTGGAATTTTCTTGGGAAATATCTTTGGAATTTTCTTGGGAAATATCTTTGGAAGTTTCTTGGGAAATACCTTTGGAATTTTCTTGGGAAATATCTTTGTAATTTTCTTGGGAAATGTCTTTAGAATTTACTAGGGAAATGTCTTTCGAATTTTCTTGGGAAATATTTTTGGAATTTTCGTGGGAAATAGCTATGGAATTTTCTTGGGAAATATATAGAGAAAAGTGTGGGGTAAAATAATTTAGCCACTTGAAACGAGGATAGTTCTCATACGCAGAACCATATCCAAATACAGGGAGTGTAGTTCTTATATGCTGAACTACACCCCTTATAGCGAGGGAAGTTCTCGCATGCAGTGTGAAATTGCTTATAAAGTCAGACATTTAATCGACTTAAAAACATCCGTAAACGGCAGAAAGTTTTAACCTTGTGCAATTGTATGGGGTACTAAGTGGGTTTTGGAGGCTTTAATGACCAAGCAGTAGATACAGACGTTGTTGTTAAATTTAATAATGTATATTCACTGAGATTTTTTCGAGTATCAGAAACGCGTTTAACCTAATTTTCTCTACAATATTTTAAAAACATATTTATTTTGGACTCTAATTACGCTCGAAATAAAGATAAAACATGCCATAAGAGAATTAAGCAAAAATTTCGACTGACAGCTTAGATTCCCTGTAAATCTAAACATAACGATTTTAATTACTCTTATTTTACTTCTAATCTATTTTATCCTTTACATAAACGGGTGATTAAAGGCAAAAACAAATTAAAAAAATAAAAAATAGGTAAATATAACATTCCATTTCAGCGCTGGCTGAGCCTTAGCTACGGGACAAGCCTTTGTGAAACGTTTTTAATTTTATTAACCATCAAGTTAATGTCTATCTAGGAAAACTTTAGCTAAACAATTTGGGTAAAAATATTTTGAGATAACTATATGTAAAGCATAATTTCAATATATCTGGCCATTTGAAATTCATCTCTAAAATTCTTAACTAATTTCTTTGGGAAATTAACCCTAGACTTTCTTTGGAAATTTATCTCAAGAATTCCTTACTTTGGAAAATAAACCCTAAACCTTCTTTGGAAATTGATCTCAAGAATTCCTAAAGAATTTCGTTGGAAAATATTCCCTAGACGTTCTTTGGAAATTTATCTGAAGAATTCCTAAAGATATTCGTTGGAAAATATTCCCTACACGTTCTTTGGAAATTTATCTCAAGAATTCCGAAAGAATTTCGTTGGAAAATATTCCCTAGACGTTCTTTGGAAATTTATCTGAAGAATTCCTAAAGAATCTCGTTAGAAAATATTCCCTACACGTTCTTTGGAAATTTATCTCAAGAATTCCGAAAGAATTTCTTTAGAAATAATCCCAAGACATTCTTTGGAAATTTATCTCTAGAATTCCTAAAGAATTTCTTTAGAAAATAATCCCAAGATATTCTTTGGAGATTTATCTCTAGAATTCCTAAAGAATTTCTTTAGAAAATAATCCCAAGACATTCTTTGGAAATTTATCTCTAGAATTCCTAAAGAATTTCTTTAGAAAATAATCCCTAGACCTTCTTTGGAAATTTATCTCTAGAATTCCTAAAGAATTTCTTTAGAAAATAATCCCAAGACATTCTTTGAAAATTTATCTCTAGAATTCCTAAAGAATTTCTTTAGAAAATAATCCCTAGACCTTCTTAGGAAATTTATCTCTAGAATTCCTAAAGAATTTCTTTAGAAAATAATCCCTAGATCTTCTTTGGAAATTTATCTCTACAATTCCTAAAGAATTTCTTAAGAAAATAATCCCTAGACCTTCTTAGGAAATTTATCTCTAGAATTGCTAAAGAATTTCTTTAGAAAATAATCCCAAGACATTCTTTGGAAATTTATCTCAAGAATTCTTTAGGAAATTCCAAGGAAGTCTTTGGAAATAGTTTCTTTAGAAAATGATCCCAAGGGCTCCGTAGGGTTCCAAAGAAATTCCTTTAGAACTCTTAAGAAGATTTTTGTAAGGGTATATTATACAATACCTGACGTTTTTTAAATTAAGGAGAACATATTGAGCCACAGAAAGAGAGATGTCGTCTTTAAAAAGATGTCCGGTTTTAAATTTCTCATAAACTCCATT
Organism: Phalangium opilio; assembly: GCA_019434445.1. Lineage (NCBI taxonomy): Eukaryota > Metazoa > Arthropoda > Arachnida > Opiliones > Phalangiidae > Phalangium > Phalangium opilio. The sequence continues at coordinate 284,692 of JAEQBA010000209.1, read as the reverse complement.
TTCCAGAAAATCCTTAAAGAAAATATGAGGCGTTATTCCTAATGTAGTCTTGGCTTACAAGGGTTTCTAACAAGTCTGTTGTAAATTAAATGGCATGTTCTTTGAGAGAAACTGAGCGGGACATGTCTACAACGTGTAGTTACTTAGTTAAGAGGGTGCAATAACAGGCCGATTTGACTTAATCCACAAGTGTGACTGCATGCTTGTTTTAGGTGCCAAGTTTGGAAGCCCGAGGATGCCCATTTCCGCACAATTTTCGAGAATCATAGCCCAATTCCTCATGCTCGCTTTTTTAGCCCCTATTTTGTTTCACATTTATATAACCCTACATATCCCGCACGAGTGTCCTTTCTGCTGGGGCAGCTTGTTATGGCCCATTTGCGCACAGTTTTTACATTGAAATTTTAGTTCACCATTTTTTACCATAACCCATTTCCGCAAAGTTCGCAAATAAAACCGGAGCCTCCGAAATGAACTAGGCCCATGCAAGTCAAATTTTATGTGGGGAAATATTCAGTTTGTTAAGGAAAATATTTTCACCATATATGTGTACGAGATGGCGCTTATATTACCGTTGTGACAGGGGTCTTCCTTAAATTATCGTTGATACTTTAGGGGTCAGTCAGTCATAAAATTCTTTTGATAGAGAAAAGTTTCATCCTAAAATTAACGTAAATGTTTTTGGGGTTATTCACTTTTTATTGAATCTTTCGGTTAGATTGTATTGATGACAACAAAATAAATTATTTCAATTAAAATAATTCAGTAAGAGTAATAAAAACGTACACTTACAATCCGCGCCCTAATACTTAAGCAGTCGACAGGGTCACGGGGTTGAACTTTGTTTATTTTACGGTAATATTAGCGCCCCCAAGTGTAAAACCACGGGGAACTAAATTTGTTAAAAAAATATTCTCGCTTCGCCACACGCATGGGCCTAGTTCATTTCGGAGGTTCCGATTTTCTTGTTGATTAGGTTAGGTTTGGTTTCTTTAGTGTTAGTTTTGGTTCGGTTAGGGCCAGGTTAGGTTTGGTTCGATTAGGTTTTGGTTAGGTTCGCTTATGCTACAATGTAGGCATGCAATTAAACTCGTTATTTGACCATTGCAATATCACTATCGATATAGTTTAGTTCGGTTAGGGTTGGCTGGGTTTGGTTAGGTCAGATAATGTTCGGTCAGGTTTCGTTTAAAAATAGAGGTATAAGGGTGCATTTTTTAATTCTGCATTAAAAATACATCTATCGTTAAATAGCATTGAAAATTTTATAATCATAAAACCTCACAATTTGGCTATTTTCCGTCCAATGGGCCAGCAAGCATAAGTTTAAGGTGCGGAAATGGGTTATGAAAAATTGTGCATAAACGGGCTATAGGTTTTCAAGATGTGAAAAATAAAACTGTGCGGAAACGGGCGACCACCTTGGAAGCCCATATATCCGTTTAGCTAAGTTCCCACTTGACCAAAACATTGCATAAGTACCACCGAGGTAAGCAAATTTCTTCACAACTCACCCAAACCTGCGTTAAATTTTTTATTTGATATAAAATGTTTTTAGACTTAACACCATAGAATAATAATTTAATTATTGTAATCTAATTCGGTATCGATTCAATTTCAACTCCTACTGAAGCCCGAACTATAGACAAATCCGTTTATTATAAAAAGAGAAACCAACACACAGGGGCCCTCTCGCCAAAAGCAACGCCAGACGGAGCCCGAGTTAACTGCAGGCTGAAGGCTAACCAACTCGCACTGCCTCTGGCGGAGCTTCTTCGCGAGAGGGAAGACACCCCAATGGCGGCCTCGTCCCTATATATTGGTTTCTCTGTTTTGTAATAAAACGAAATTGTCTATTACTTAAAATTCTTCCAAAACAACGCCGTTCTTCGGAATTCACCAGGTCTACACCCACCCCCCGCCCTCTCGCTTTTACTGTGATTTTAAATGGGCCTAACCCTAAATGAAGTAGCTAGCGTGATGGAGTTCACAAAATACAAAAAAATTTGGGAATAAAACCAAATTAAATTAAAAAAAATTGGCAGCGGAAGAAAATGGAAAACTGTTCATAAAAATATGCCTTGGTAGTTTTCCTAGTTACAACCCAATTGTTAAAAAAACAAGCAGTACTTACATTTCCTATCGAATAATTTATAGTGGTTAAGCTCTGGTTCATGACTGCCTCCTTCTATTTTATAAAACAGAATTTCTTCCAGAAATATCTAGTATCTCAAACAGTTCTTTTTTAATTACTGGACTAAACCGAATCGATTGAATCATTACACAATACACACTTATTATTAAAATGTTTTTGAGTTCCACGCTGTGAATATTTAAAGAGCTTCGATTCTGGCAATGTTCCTTTCACACGCAATTTTTACCTCTCTGAGTGACGATGACGTCACAGAGAGGTTTTACACTGAACGTATCTGTGTGTGTCTGTCTGTCAGTCTGTCTGCCTGTGTGTGTGTGTCTGTCACCGCGTTCGCAACTGGCAAATCGGAGCAAACGTGTTCGCAATTTTCGAACCGCGATCGCAGTACAAAGAAATTCAGAAAATTTTACTTCGTTGCTTTATCTATCTTATTTAACGCCAATCATTAACTAGCCGTTACACCTTCATCTGCTGGCTAACCGCCAATTCTTTCACTCGATGCCAACCGGTATTTACTGGCTTCTAACAACAACACCATGCAATGGTTCTTCGTGTACACCACATACACACCAATCTGTTCTTATTGGCTTCTAACACCAACATCTACTGATCTTTCGTCTATACCACATAGGCACCCATCTGTAACATTGGCTTCTACTCCATCATCGTCGTTTGACTTAAAATATATGTACGCGGCGAGCGGCTAGGATTACCATAAGCGTCTAGCCTCCCAATGGCACGGCTTCCACCAAAGGTTCACGCAATTGCGCATTTTATTATCCCTTTGTGTGAATCAATCGCCTTATATACCCTAAATTTACAAAAGTTTTGATATAGGCGTTCCCTAGAAGTATAACGTTAAAGATAGCTATGTTCAAAATTATTTTAGGAATTAAACCGACTTAACTATAATTAACGTAAAATAGTAACGATTAAAATAATTAATATCAGTTATATTTATTTAATTATTTTAGATAAACTTCTTTCTATGTACTGACACAAGTGTGAGTTAATATAGAACGAGTAATGAAGATTGCATCTGAATCGAAACACTACACGCATATCAAAGTTAATATAAAGCGAGTAGGATAAAAAGATCTCTTACAAAACGATAACATTTCCTTTTTGCAGAATATTAAATGAAAATATTTTAAATATTATTCGGCATTACGATTCTTTTAGTAGTTGTGTAGCTATAAAGCTGTTTCATCTCAATATTCCAAGAACATATTTTGATATTAACATTTCAAATTTGCTGTTTACTTTTAAATTCAGCTTTATATAGTGTAAACGCAATTTAAACTTCATTACATAATATGGATGTTAATACTTCATCTCTCCAAAAGTGTTGAAACGATTGGGTCTATGAAGTAAGATACCCTAGATATAAACCAGAATTGACTTTGTTTCGTGTCCTCTTAACGGTTCAGAGTGAGCCGAAAGTCAAATCCACATTTGAGTGATAGATTAGAATTATTGAGGATACATAGAAAATGATTAAACGCTTAACCTTTACAAATGCCCTTGGTAATATCTCCCCAAGTTTAAACTACGTATTTCCGGTTTTTCTCATTGGCTGATGAAGTTTTTGTTTGAAAATTGCAGGAGCTCGTCTCGACTCGAAGGGGTTATTTTGGTTTCCCAACTTGTTTACCTACACTTGCACAGTAACGGCAGTTGACGGTTTACGAGCCGGTTTGTGAACAAGATTAGAATCTTTTTGCCACGCTCGATATTTTTGCCTGGAATTTATTTTCGCAAAAGAACCAAGAAAAGAAAACCGGCCTCATTTGGGCAAAGAAATGAAATTTACGGCAAATAATATCTAACATTCCATCGTCGATCTTAGCTTTCTGGTCTAAAACCGCAATATTACCAAATTTTCTCGGTTATGGTGACTTAGAACTATACGTCTTTACGAAAGCTTAAAAATCGAAATAGCACCAAAAGTATATAGCTATAAAATTAAAAATAACTGAGTCAGTAAGGATTGATTAACCGACGTGTGACTTGCTTTGGCTAATTCCTTATTAGATTCAACAAAATTGGAAAACCAAAATAAGCCTCTCCGAGTGCTAACTACCCACTCAACTTTTTTTTAAGTAATTAAATAGAGGTATTTGATATTTATTTTTTTAATCGTCAGTAATTTACCTTAATTCTAGTTCAGTCGTTTTAGGAAACGTTATTCCTAAAATAATTTTAAACACAGCTATTGTTGACGTTTGAACTCTAGCGAATGCCTCTTTAACAATTTTTGGAAATTTGGGACATAAGGAAAAGTCGCAATTGCGTTAACCTTTGTTGCAAGTTCCACCATTGGGAGGCTAGACGTTTCTAATAACACTAGCCGATCGTCGTGTACATCTTAATCATAACGATGATAATGGAGTAGATGTCATTATTGCTCTCTGTTAGGTCCGGATATTGCAAACACGTTTTTTTAAGTTTTTAAGTAAAAATATAAAATAACATAAATTACGGCAATTTCTGTTGTTCCAAAATTTTAATCGGCAATTTACCCGTTAAATTACCATTTTTACCTCTCCGAGTGACGTATGTCACGGAGAGGTATTACACCGGCCGTGTCTGTCTGTGTGTGTGTGTGTGTGTGTCTGTGTGTCTGTCTGTCAGACCCCACGTGACCGCGTTCGCAGTTTGCGTATCGGAGCAAACGTGTTCCCAATTTCCGGACTGCATTGACAGTTCACGGAAATTTGGGTTTGTCTCCTCTGGCTATTCTACTTGAGTTCCAACACCACCAGCTTTGGTTTTCGTCCACTCCACATGGACACTAGTCTGTACGTGCTTGCTTCCAAGCACCACCAACTTCTGTTCTTCGTCAATTCCACCTTGACACCAGCTTCTATGCACTACCATCTTCTGTTCTTCGTCAATTCCACATTGACACCAGCTTCTATGCACCACTATCTTCTGTTCTTCGTCAATTCCACATTGACACCAGCTTCTATGCACCACCATCTTCAGGTCTTTGTCCATTCCACATGGACGCCAGTCAGTCCATTCTGGCTTCTCTTCCTTCGTCATCGTTTGGTTTCAAGATATACGCGGCGAGCGGCTAGGGTTACGAGAAACGTCTAGCCTCCCAATGGCAGGGCTTCCACCATCGGTTCACGCGAATGCGTTTTTATCTATTATTTGGTTTTAAGATATACGCGGCGATCAGCTAGGGTTACGAGAAACGTCTAGCCTCCCAATGGCAGGGCTTCCACCAAAGGTTCACGCGAATGCGTTTTTATCTATTATTATAATGGAAACGGATCGTATATATACCCCAAAATTTGAAGAAAGCGGGCAAGAAGGGTACCCTTCACTTTAAACGTCAATATTAGCAAAGTTTCGAAAGATATTATGAACAACTTTATTTTAAACGATTTAACTATTTTTAAAGTTATTTGCTGGCGATTAAAATAATTAAAAATAATTATATTTATTTAAATATTAAAGATAAACCCAAGTACCGAAGTCGTTAAATCATTGCCTCCTATATCTATCAAGGCCCGTGCATTGCGTTATGTTTCCTACATTGCCTCCTATATCTATCAAGGCCCGTGCATTGCGTTATGTTTCCTACATTGCCTCCTCTATCTATCAAGGCCCGTGCATTGCGATATATTTTATTCATTGCCTGCTATATGTATCTAGGCCCGTGCATTGCGTTATATTTTAAACAACAACCAAAATGAGAAGCTCCTCTCAAAACCATAATAATTTCTTTTTCTCTGTATAGAGCTATTTCAGAGGGGGTAATGGCTACGTCACCAATGCTATTTGCCCATAGAGAAAACCCTCACAAAATGTCCGCCCTACACTCAAAGGCAGGCCCAATTTTCGTAGCAGACGAAATTCCCCCCCTCCCACTGAAATAGCTCTATTAAAATGAAAATACGGATAATATTTTCGGCAATAGATAGAGGGAGCGCCCTTTACAATTTTGTCCAGTACGACCCTACCTAACCGCTGAGGATGCTGGGAGGACTACGGTGCCGTAGGTGGGGGTACACAGGCAACGCTATAGGTATGGGGGTAATGGCTACGTCACCAATGCTATTTGCCCATAGAGAAAACCCTCACAAAATGTCCGCCCTACACTCAAAGGCAGGCCCAATTTTCGTAGCAGACGAAATTTTTCTCCCACTGAAATAGCTCTATTAAAATGAAAATACGGATAATATTTTCGGCAATGGATAGAGGGAGCGCCCTTTACAATTTTGTCCAGTACGACCCTACCTAACCGCTGAGAATGCTGGGAGGACTACGGTGCCGTAGGTGGGGGTACATAGGCAACGCTATAGGTATGGGGGTTTCCACTCCATTCCTCTCTCCTTCAAGATGGAAAACCCATACGCCGATTCGCGGGACAAGTGACAGTGTTGCCAAGCTATGCATTTTCAAAACCACAAAATAGTGAAACGTTGCTTGTCCACTAAAGGTAAATACAATTAGTCTTTGTCAACTGTTACCGTTTAAGATAAATACACATCCTATTTTTTAGTTGTACCATGCGTACCACAATGTTGCCAGGCGTTTATTGAAGGATGCTTGGGTACTTGGTACAGACTGTTACGTCTACCAAGTTTCCTAGCATCCAAGAATAAATAGGATTCATAGAAGCCAGTGTTAAGGGCATGTCATGGGTCAAGTCGTTAAATATATCGACGCAGTCAAATAGCTGATGGCAATATTTTATCCACTTTCCCATTGCCTTCGAGTGGAAGTTCAACTTTGGCACGGACGACAGATGGCGCTCTTAACCTTCTACCCCCAAAAATCGTTGTTGTCTGCTCGTTTTCCCCTTCCGCGTTTTTTCGTTATAAACTTATGATTTAACGAACTGTTAAGATAAAATTTCATATTTCCTAAGACAGATAAGCTTCTACTCCTTTCATATTACTCCCAGTTAGATTTAATGCTTAAAAATATATTTTCAATAAAAACACCGCTTCCACTAGTGGATTTATACTCCTTGTTAGATTAGTGTAGGTGTAGAGAGTAATCATTACAAACGCTAAAAAATATATTTTCAAAAATGAAGAACATAGAACATTTATTCTATATCAAAAAATATTTTGGTGGTAAGATTGCTTTAGAAAAATCCAAACGGCTAGATATTGGTAAAAAAAGACATGTGTAAGCTATTTGTAGATGAGATAATTGTTTTACATGTTTTAAATGAGACTAAAACTTCCACTATTGTGTCTAAAAAAGTGTTGGCCATGTATATTTTTTAAATATGACGGAATTGCGGTTGATATGATAGCGCCCTATTTGCGAAAAAAACCTTTTTTTAAACAGTTGAATCATTCTTTGATAGAATTTCGAAGGAAGCAGTTAAGTGTTAAATTTGCTCGATTAATTTTGTTCGGCAAATAATATAATTAAGCCTTACGTATTACTGAAGGAGATTGATTTTGCCAACCTGTGTGAGTATTTAAGGAGATTGATTTTGCCAACCTTTGTGAGTATTTAACTGATTAATAAGTAAATGGAGGAAGATAATAATTTAAGTAAAGAGGAAATCAGAAAACGAAAGGCAAGGGAAAGAATGAGGGCAAAAAGGTCAGATCCCGAATTTAGGAAACGCGAAAATGAAAGGAGAAGAGCTTTAGCCGCGGAAAAAAAGTCTCTTTCGGGAGCAGGTTCTAGCACACAAAATGTTGGTCCTACCACGAGGCCAGTTGGCCATGATCGTACGAAAGATAATGCATTAAATAAATGTTCTATTGAAAGTACTCTAGGCGTAGGCATATCTATTAATAAGGAACCCAATAATGTACAAAATGTTAATGCTAATATTAGTGAAATCATCGAAAGCGATGAACAAGTACCTTGTACGTCCCATGGTAATGTCTATCCGTTAGAAAGATTAAGAATCTTGAGACAAAATGAAGAATGCAGTAAGAGGGAGTCGCTAGGTAAGGGGAAAAAGCGAGAGAATGAGTCAAATTGTGAAATTGAAAATCAGGGTGGAATATTTACCAAGAAAGTAAAAAGGGTTGATGAATGGTATGGTATAAGCGAACGTGTAAGAAATCAGTTAAGTAAGGCTACTGAACGCCAAGATCCAAAGTATAGGGAAAGTGAACGTGATAGAAACCAAGCGGCTAAGGCGGCTAAACGCCAAGATCCCGAATTTAGAGATAAAGAACGTGATAGAGACCAAGCGGCTAAGGCGGCTAAACGCCAAGATCCCGAATTTAGAGATAAAGAACGTGATAGAAACCAGGCGGGTATGGCGGCTAAACGCCAAGATCCCGAGTATAGAGACACTGAACGTGATAGAAACCAGGCGGCTAAGGCGGCTAAACGCCAAGATCCCGAATTTAGAGATAAAGAACGTGATAGAAACCAGGCGGGTATGGCGGCTAAACGCCAAGATCCCGAGTATAGAGACACTGAACGTGATAGAAACCAGGCGGCTAAGGCGGCTAAACGCCAAGATCCCGAGTATAGAGACACTGAACGTGATAGAAACCAAGCAGGTATGGCGGCTAGACGCCAAGATCCCGAGTATAGAGACACTGAACGTGATAGAAACCAAGCAGGTATGGCGGCTAGACGCCAAGATCCCGAGTATAGAGACACTGAACGTGATAGAAACCAAGCAGGTATGGCGGCTAGACGCCAAGATCCCGAGTATAGAGACACTGAACGTGATAGAAACCAAGCAGGTATGGCGGCTAGACGCCAAGATCCCGAGAATAGAGACACTGAACGTGATAGAAACCAAGCAGGTATGGCGGCTAGACGCCAAGATCCCGAGTATAGAGACACTGAACGTGATAGAAACCAGACGGCTAAGGCTGCCAGGCGTGAAGATATAGGTTTTAGAACGTCTGAACGTTCTAGAAATAGATCTTCAGCCGCAGATAGGCGAGCAAACCCCTCGGTTATAGAGCAGACCTATTTTGATAGCATTAAAGACGGCCCAACGTGGCCGTGTGAAGGATGTTCAAATCTTTTTTTTAAGTCATCTGGCACCATTGTAAAGTCCATAGATTTTTTGTCAGTCCCTGGTATTGAACAAAGAGAGTTGAATGATGAAATATTTTTGTGTAGTACTTGTAATAAAAGCGTTAAGAGAAAGCAAATTCCAAAATTTTCAAGGGAAAATGGATTTGTGTTTCCTGAAATACCTGCGCAATTAAGTAACATAAGTAATTTAGAAGAAAGAATGATATCACCACGAATACCATTCATGCAAATACGAAGGTTAGGGTGTGACCAACAACGTGGTATTAAAGGAAATGTGGTTAACGTCCCTATAAATGTAGAGTCCACCGCCTCGGTTTTACCCAGGTTACCTCGAGACACGGATACTATTCAAATTGAGTTTATGAGAAGAATGCAGTATAACACACCCTATTTGTACGAAACTGTGAGACCCAAAGTCATTTTAGAGGCCCTTAACGTTCTGGTAAAAACGCCTTTGTATGTTAAACATGGAATTACCGTTAAGAGTGACATATTAGACCCCATTCCTGAAGAACTTGAATTTATTGTTGACGAAAATGACCGTCAGGTAAATCAAGTTGATGTTTCAGGAGATAATCCAGTAGCGCCAATAAACGCAGAGAATGATAGCGATGATATGTGGAATGAACCTAACGAAAGTAGTTCGTTAACAGTTGGGAATCAAGATACATTATTAGTTTCTTTAAGTAATTTTTTGCCAAGTAATACCATGCATGTTAAGTTTGCTCCCGGTGAAGGTCAAACCCCAATGTCTTTACTCTTTGACGAGGATGCGGAAGAATTGTCATTCCCGAGCATTTACGTAGGTCAAAAAATGAACCTTAAGGTTAAGGGAAGTTTTGGTGATATTTTTAAATGGGAGCTTCGTAATATTGATAGGCGCTGTGCTAAAAATCCTTCGAAATTGTTTTACTCTTTTGTCAAATTAGAAACCTTGAAAGTTAGTCAATCTATACAGGTTTGCATGAGGAAAACTAAAAGAACAGATGGGTCGAATTATACTGCTGGACTTTTAGCTTCTGCAGGTTCTCTTGATGCTTTAATTAAGCAGGATGATGGTTTTAGGGTTTTAGAAAGACTACAGAGCTCGCCTTCTTATTGGCAACACAGACAAAAGGAATTGATGGGTATGATTAGACAGCTTGGTACGGCTACCTTTTTCATAACGTTTTCGGCTGCCGAAAGTAAATGGCCTGAGCTACTGAATATTTTGAGACTAACCTCTGGGCAGGAGAGTTTACCTAACGATGATATTAGCAATTTAAGTTTTTCTGAAAGGGCAAAACTGATTCAGGATGATCCTGTTACTTGCGCTAGATATTTTGACCACCGTTTTCGGGCTTTGCTTAAGGCTCTACAGAAATTAGGTCCTCTTGGCGTTATAGAAGACTATTATTTTAGAGTTGAAATACAGCAAAGAGGTTCGCCCCACCAACATGGTTTGATTTGGATAAAAGATGCTCCAAAACTTAAAACTGATCTCTCAAATGTTAAGGAAGTAGAGGAATTTATTGATAATGTTATTTCTTGTGCTGCTGAGCACAATGACGAACATTTAGATTTGTTAACACGATTACAAATTCACAAACACACAACGACTTGTAGAAAGAAGGTCGATAATAATTCCGTTTGTCGTTTTGGAATCCCGTTTCCACCTATGCCCAGAACCATAATTTACGACCCTGGTTTAAGAGAGCCTGGTAGCGTACAGGAAGAACTCAGATGTAAGGAAAGGTCAAAGAAATTGTATGAGATGTTGCAATCGAAAGAAAAAGAGTTTTGGGTAGATAGTTTTGAGGAGTTGCTAGCTAAGTTGCGTATAACTGAAGACGAGTATATTTCTGCCGTTACTTATGACCTCAAAAGGAAAACAGTTTTGTTGAAAAGACACCCCAAAGATACTAGAGTTAATCCTTACAATCCGTGCGCTTTGCGTCTTTGGCAGGCGAATATGGACATTCAATTCGTTCTTGATGCTTACGCACTGGTTATGTATATTGTATCATATATAGGAAAGTCTCAAAGAGGGATGTCTTTGCTTCTGCGCGAAGCTTCTAAACAGGCAAAAAATGATAAATGTACAGTAAAACAGAAGTTGAAACTAATTGCTAATCAGTTCTTGAATGCCCACGAGGTAAGCGCTCAGGAAGCGGCTTACTGTGGTTTACAAATTCCTGTGTCCAGGTGCAGTCGCGCCTGTGTTTTTATAAACACCAATGCCCCTGAAAATCGTGTACACATTCTTAAGAGTCAATCTGAACTTGAAGAACTACCAGCAGACAGTAATGACGTTTTTGCCTCTGGGATGCTAGAACATTATGTTCAAAGGCCAGAGGAACTAGAGGCAATAACGTTAGCTCAATTTGGTGCCTGGTACGAATATTCCAAAGCCCGTAGAGTGACTAAAGCCGCCCACGATCATGTTGATGAGGGAGAGAGCAATGAAGTTGAAGCTTGTGGTAAATGGCTGAAACTTAAAGATGAATCAGGGTTTATTAGGAAACGTGGCCGTGCTAAAATTATTAGGTACAGAAGATTCAATTTAGAAAAAGATCCCGATAACTTTTATCGTGAACAATTAATGTTATTTAAGCCTTGGCGCGATGAAAGTAATGATATTTTGACAAAGGATATGAAATCAGAATATGAGCTTTGTCGCGAAACTATTAATGAAGTTAGGAAAGAATTTCACAGTGAAATTGACGAAGCAGCCGTGGAACAGGCTGTAGCAGATTTTGAAAATGGAGAAATTCAAGTGGATGTTACTAATATCCAGCCTGAATTAGAACATAGAAATGAAGTTGATAGATCTTTAGCTATGGATGATTCCGATTTTTTAATTAATACGGTTCAAGAACCTGTAGGAAATATTAATAGAGAAATTATTGATGGCAATGCCGAAAATACTGTTGCTCCGTCAATTACCTTAATTAATGACTCTGAGTACAACGCCCTTCTTAGAAAATTGAATTCAAAACAAAGAGAGATATATTACCATGTTTTGTATCATGTAAAAAGCAAAGAAACTCCGTTGCGCCTCTTTGTTACAGGGGGCGCTGGTGTGGGGAAAAGTCTTTTGATTAGTGCTATATTTGAATCTGTGTCAAGGTTTTACAACAAACAACCTGGGAGTAATCCATCGGAAGCGAAAGTAATCCGTTGCGCACCTACTGGCAAGGCTGCCTTTAACATAGGTGGGGCAACTTTGCACAGTACTTTTAGTTTACCCGTTAGCCAATTTGGTGGAAATATATCGAGATTGGAAAGTGAAACACTTCATAAATGCAGGTTACTCTATGGTCAAGTAAAACTAGTAATAATTGACGAAATTTCAATGGTTGGAGCGAAAGTGTTTAATCGGGTAAACGCTAGGTTACAAGAGATTATGGGTTGTCCTGATTATTTTGGTGGTGTGTCTGTCGTTCTAGTTGGAGACTTTAACCAATTGAGACCAGTTTGCGATTATTTCGCATTTCAAGGTCAAAGTGAGAAAGATAATCCTTACGCGTCGTTAATTGGTAACCCAATATGGGAGCAATTTGAATTTGCCGAACTTGAGGAAATTATGAGACAGAGGGATGATAAAATATTTGCTGAAGCTTTAAATAGAATGGCTGTGGGAAGTATGACTCAAAATGATATTGATTTCTTTAGTAGTCTGGAGGTAACGCCTGAGCGTGTACCCCCAAAAGAAGCGATACATCTTTTCGCCACTAACGCGGAAGTAAACCAATTCAATCAAAATAAGCTTTTAAACATGAATACGGAAAAGGCTGTTTCGGTTTCAGTAGATGTTGTCAATGGTGATCTTAGTAGTGAAGTTAAAAATAACATACTTTCCCAAGTTGAAAAGTTAGCAACGTCTGATACGTATGGTCTGCCCAAACAATTGACTCTTGCGTGTGGCGCGAGATATATGATGACCAACAATGTTGACACCTCTGACGGACTAACTAATGGCGCGACAGGTTGGTTAAGAAAGATAGAGTACGGCACAAATAGGGTCGGGGATAAAATCCCGTTCAGGGTATGGATGGAGTTTGACGATCCCAAAGTTGGGAAAATGTTGAGGCAAAAATGTCATGGTTTATATTTGAATAGTGATATTAACGCTTCGTGGACGCCTGTTGAAAAGGTCATCAAGTCGTTTAATAGAAAATGGAGACAAAATAATGCCTCAGTTTCTAGGAAACAATTGCCTTTGGTTGTTTCTGAGGCCATTACGATACATAAAAGTCAGGGTGATACTTACTCCTCGGTAGTGGTTCATTGTAAGGCTACAAAAAAAATTGAAAGAGCGCATTTATATGTGGCTTGTAGTAGAGCGAAAACCGCTTCCGGTTTATATATTGATGGAAAATTTAAAGTTCCTAATTCACCCAAAAACAACCTAGTAGAATTGGAACTTAAGAGGTTGCGAGACACAAAAAGCATCGAACTACCTTTCTTGCATGATCCCCTTTACATTTATGTACATAACGTGCAGTCTTTAAATGCTCATTTAGAAGATGTTTTAGCAGACAATGTAATTATGAAAAGTCAAATGTTATGTTTTGTTGAAACGTGGAAAAAAGAGACGGACGATTTTAGAGTTCCATCTTTTAAGGAAGTAGGTGGTATTTACTTGCCAAGTACGGCACGCAGAGTTGCTTTTGGTTCGTCCATATATTTAAGAGACACGCCTGAAAACGAAGTTAAAGAGATAGATACTAGAGTTTTACGAAGCGACATTCCTGTTAGAAATTCTCACGTGGAACGTTGCTGGTTAGATGTTTACATAGAAGGAGAACTTATATCTGTGGTGTTGTTGTACAAATCTCCCTTAGGAAGTTTGAGAACTGTGTTTGAGGACTTTAACCCTTTGTTTGACATGAAATATGATTCGTCTATTCCAACAGTTGTGGTTGGAGATTTCAATATTAACTTTTTAAAGAGCCAAACGGCACTGAGAATGTTCTTTGATTCACATGGAATATCTCTTTTGCCGGGTCTAGAACAAAAGTATTCGACTGACTATCATTGTCAATTAGATTTGGCATTTGGTAACCAACTTTTTCGAGACCGATACGATGCATGTTATAGAGAGTCTTATTATTCTTACCACAAGGGTATTTGCATTTTTAAAAGAACATAGTTTGAAATGGAAAAATTTATTTAAAGCAAGGTGGAGCTCCAGTGCGCCCCTTATTGACGACCTTTCTATTGTACATTGGATTTAGCTTGTTAGGATAATTTTCAGATCCTCCCTAATGCATTAAGTCTCATTGTTACCTACCTACGGCAAGGTAAAATTATTATGTATATACAAGGTTAGGCATCATGGTAGGGGCGCCAATGGAGCCGCATGTTGCTTTAAGGGTCTAAACTACGAGAAATAGGCTTGGGATCCTTGGCTAAGAAACCCACATATGGCTTGGGATCCTGTACTAAGAAACCTAAAATTAGGCTTGGGATCCTGTACTAAGAAACCTAAAATTAGGCTTGGGATCCTGTACTAAGAAACCTAAAATAAGGCTTGGGATCCTGTACTAAGAGACCCACTTAAGGCTTGGGATCCTTGACTAAGAGACCCACACAAGGCTTGGGATCCTTGACTAAAGAACCCACATCTGACTTCAAGATTTGAAAAAAAAATGGTAAGTATCATTATTGTAATTGACGGTCATATAAGTTTGGTATTAATCCATTTAAGAATATGGTATATTTTATGAGTAACCTGGAGGATTGGCGTAGTTCATGAGTAGCCTAGAGGATTTGTGTAGTTAATGAATACCCTAGAGGATATGCGTAGTTCATGAATGCCCTACAGCATTGGTTTAGTTCATGGGTAACCATGGAGGACAAGGTCAACGAAATTGTAAACAAGGTATGTAATAGTGATAATTAGTTAATGGGGATAATCGTTGAGGTGATTTATTGTGGTTCTTCAGAAAATACGTCGGCAAATATATCTCAAGGCTTATCCTTAGGCTTAATAAAGGTGAAATACAACTCTGAAAACGTTAAAATGGTTGCGTCAGATGACTGAGATCTGGAGCGGCAACTGTGGGTTCATGTAAAGGCGAACCACTGAACAAAGTGTAAGTGTTGCACCAAGTTTCATAGGTTTCGTGAAGAATGGAGCAATTTTGTATAGCGTACTTTAAAAATTTTTAGGTATGGCGAAGCGGAAATGACTGAATAATCGGCGACAATTCAACAGTCCTAGTCGAAAATCCCCTTTTTTCGGCAAAACGCGGCCGAGGTGATTTTGAAAATGTTCCTGGCGGCGTTATCTGCCGTTGGTAACACTGCAGCGTCCTCAAAAGTTGGCCAACGCTCAAAGCGGAAGTTGGACTGCGCCGCAATTTATCGACTAGAACTATAGTTCTAGCACGTTCAATGTTATGGGAGCAGCAAGTAGAGCAATACAAGGGCGGGCTGCATAGCGGTCTAGCAGTGGAAATACAGAAAGGAGAAAAACTTAACGCCAAGAGGCAGAGTTTTCCTATTTTGTGGAACTGGAGTCGTCTTGGTCTTTGTTATCAGAAACGTACAGCGCCAATACACTTATGTAATAGTTTCGAAAAAACGAAACTTTATGAACTACGCCTCATCTACTAGGTTATTGCTTTCTTTCGGACGCTATCCACCAAACATTCATCCTTAAACAGTCTGAAGAAGTTTTTAATATTAATAGTCCTAATTTGATTGTGGTTTTTTCCCAAATGGGTTTTCCCAGAGCCTTTTTTCCCACATGCGCTGTGGGTTTTTATGGCTCGAATTAGCTTGTATTATGACATGAATATTTGACATCCATTGCATCGTTCGATAATGCTATTAATAAATTTATTCGTGGATAGCTTAGACGTCAGAGTGAAAAATCAACTCACAATATAAAAATAAGTGTTTTAATATTAATAATTCAACTGTGATTATGGTTTTTTCCCAAATGGGTTTTCCCAGAGCCTTTTTTCCCACATGCGCTGTGGGTTTTTATGGCTCGAATTAGCTTGTATTATGACATGAATATTTGACATCCATTGCATCGTTTGTTAATGCTATTAATCAATTTATTCGTGGATAGCTCAGACGTCAGAGTGGAAAATCAATAATTTAAAAATAAGTGTTTTAATATTAATAATTCAATTGTGATTATGGTTTTTTCCCAAATGGGTTTTCCCAGAACCTTTTTTCCCATATGCGCTGTGGGTTTTTATGGTTCGAATTAGCTTGTATTATGACATGAATATTTGACATCCATTGCATAGTTTGTTAATGCTATTAATCAATTTATTCGTGGATAGCTCAGACGTCAGAGTGGAAAATCAATAATTTAAAAATAAGTGTTTTAATATTAATAATTCAATTGTGATTATGGTTTTTTCCCAAATGGGTTTTCCCAGAACCTTTTTTCCCATATGCGCTGTGGGTTTTTATGGTTCGAATTAGCTTGTATTATGACATGAATATTTGACATCCATTGCATAGTTTGTTAATGCTATTAATCAATTTATTCGTGGATAGCTCAGACGTCAGAGTGGAAAATCAATAATTTAAAAATAAGTGTTTTAATATTAATAATTCAACTGTGATTATGGTTTTTTCCCAAATGGGTTTTCCCAGAGCCTTTTTCCCACATGCGCTGTGGGTTTTTATGGCTCGAATTAGCTTGTATTATGGCATGAATATTTGACATCCATTGCATCGTTTGTTAATGCTATTAATCAATTTATTCGTGGATAGCTCAGACGTCAGAGTGGAAAATCAATAATTTAAAAATAAGTGTTTCAATATTAATAATCCCAAATGGGTTTTCCCAGAACCTTTTTTCCCATATGCGCTGTGGGTTTTTATGGTTCGAATTTGCTTAATGTTAAATTATACTGAAGGTTCCAATATATAATGTTAAATAACTATTCAATGTTGTATATAGATAGAAACGTTGAAGTATTATAAATACTGTTCTGTTAATGGTTTTTCAAGAACCTTTTGTTCCCATATGTATTGTGGGTTTTATGGTTTTAATTAGGTTATATTTAACTTTTACTGTACAGTTTAATGTATTATGTTATTTATTTCTTTGTATATATTGAAGTATTGTTGAAGTGTTATAAATACTGTCTTCTGAGACTAATGTAATATTATAAATACTGTCTTCTTAGCCTAATGTACTTTCAGAATGTTATGGTCTTGAATTAAATGAAAAGTAAATAAAGTGAACGTTAAAATATATGACATCGTCCCTATATTATGTAAGATGAACCTCGTTCTACCGTCGAAGGTAATTTAAGACAAGTAATGATGATAATATACATGTATGAAGTCGATAAGTTTTATAATATAAGGGGGGGTAGAGTTTCCACAGCAAGTGAGAGATATTGAAAAGGCTTGAACAATTGACTATTTTAAAATTGAATTCCTGCACTTGCAAAGAATTAAAAAAAAAGCGATAGATGCATATATTTAGGTTGTTTAAGGGGTAGTGATAGTCATCTCCACTCGGAGAGGTAATATTTTGGCTTTCCCAACTTGTTACCTCTCCGAGTGACGTATGTCACGGAGAGGTTCTGTAACGATCGTGTCTGTCTGTCTGTCTGTTGTTACACCCACGAGACCGCGTTCGCAGTTTCCAAATCGGAGCAAACGTGTTCGCCATTTCCGAACTGCTTTCACAGTCACAGAAATGGCTCCTCTACTTGAGTTCTCACACCACCATCTTCTGGTCTTCGTCCATTCCACTTGGACACCAGTCTGTACATACTGGCTTCTAATCACCACCATCTTCTGGTCTTTGTCCATCCCACTTGGACACCAGTCTGTACATTCTGGCTTCTAAACACCACCATCTACTGGTCTTCCGTCTATTCCACATAGACACCAATCTGTCTCATTGGCTTCTACTCCATTATCATCGTTTGGTTTTAGGATATACGCGGCGATCAGCTAGGGTTACGAGAAACGTCTAGCCTCCCTAAGGTGGGATCGCCACCAAAGGTTTTCGCAATTGCGCTTTTTCCTTACTATTATAATGGAAACGAATCGTATATATACCCCAAAATTTGAAGAAAGCGGGCAAGAGGGGTACCCTTCACTTTAAACGTCAATATTAGCAAAGTTTGAGATGATAATAGGTATAACTTTATTTTAAACGATTTAACTATTATTAATGTTAATTATTGAAGATTAAAATAATTAAAAATAATTATATTTATTTAAATATTAAAGATAATCTTGATTCTCAACTCAAAATTAATACGGAAAGAGTTAAAAAGCAGTCTATGTTTTTGTCTGTGTGTGTCCGTCCATTGTTACACTAGTGCGTCGCGTTAGCAGTTAGCCTTGTGTTGATGTGTTAAGAAATCATACAGAACCTTAATATTCCCTTTTTCCATAATATAAAGTGAATATGTGGAAGTATTTTTCGTAATTATGATGCATTTAGTACTTTTGTAGCTTTAAAGCTCTGTTTCATTTTGATATTCCAAAGATTTTTTTTAATATTGTTATTTGAAATGGCTGTTTATATATTACTTAAGCTATACTACATCTGTATATAGAATAATCCTTGGTTTAGTGATTTCATGAAGAAAACTAAGACCTAGACTCCGGCGGGTGTATTAAGTATCATCCGCAATAGGCTTAGTGAAACAAAGAGTAAATAATTGAGGCCTGAGGTGAAGTAAACTTTGGGCTTTGATTTTCGTGTCTGAAATGAAGAGACATCAACGGTTCAGAGTGAGCCGAAAGTTAGATACGCTATTAAATAATCAGGTTTAGGTTTTAAAATAGAAGAAAAGATCATGGTGGCAATTCGAATAGTAAAAGGGGTAATGGTAAACGGGTAGTAACTACAGACTTTTTATTCTCTTTATGGTGCGCATTGACTATTAGTGCGTCTAGCTACAATTTAGCTTTGGTTTTATTTAACGTTAACATTCATGTTGGCAAACTAAGAATATTGTTGAGGTGAGACGAGACGATAGTGTTTACACTGCAAACCAGTTGTGAATGTAGCTATCAGAATATACGGTAAACAGCTGAAGCGTAGACTTCATTTCATGATCTTTTCCCCATTGACTGATTTACATGTGTCCAAGATTTATCCTTATTGGATGTAAAATGTCGTCTGCTTTACTGTATATTCGCTATGCTTGGAATACTGCTTCAAAATTTCGTAAATTTTTACTTCAAAAAAGAGAAATAATTCCATATCTAGGTAAATAAGTTTGTAGTAGTAGACCTCTTGACTCGGAGAGGTAATATTTTGGTTTTCCCAACTTGTTAAAAACTACAGTAATTTCACATCTCTAGGCCTGACCCTAAAAGAAGTAACTAGCGCGATGGAGTTCAGAAAAATAATTTGGGAATAAAGACCAAATTAAAGTGAAAAATCGGTCGACGAAAAGTACGAAAAATTGTCTTTTCCCCCAATAGGGATTGGCAAAGGGGTGAAAATACTCCCCTACTAAGCGTCAGACCCTCACTTAGACAATAAGTAGCGCACTAGCCTTTCACCCTATGAAGTTTGCCGCCATTTTGGTGGAAATCGGAGGAGACATTTTAAGCCACACCTCTCTGGCAGTTCCCTATAGCAAAAACCAGCAGTACTTACATTTCCTATCGAATAATTTATAATGGGTAAGCTCTGGTTCATGACTGCATCCTTCTGTTTTCAACAAAGAAATTCCGAAAGTATCTAATATCTCAAACAGTTCGTTTTTAATTACTGGATTAAACCGAATCGATTGAATCATTACACACTTTTCATTATTAAAAGCTTGCAAGTTCCACAAGGAGCTTTGATACTGGCAATGTTTAGCGTAATGTTCCTTTCACAGTCAACTTTTTAGCTATACTTGCACCGAGCCGTTTTGAGAATTAAGTATTACCTGAAGTAAGATAAGGGATTAGAAGTATCAAGGTAACCAAATTCTTCACTTGACGAAAGTGAATATTCTTGATAAGACACCAACGGTTGGCCCTCTGGTGGCGTTTTCAGAATTTCCCCTCCAAAACGTGAGACGCTCGCGGTGGTAGACGACCGAACTAGATTGAAGCACCCGCGTCCGTGTTCCGCCGCTTTAGGTTGAGGGGAAGGGGGTAGAAAATGTTTTTGGAACTCGACCAATTTTTTTCTCTCTAGTGTAGGCGCGATGGAAGCGGCGGCATAAAATCCTCAAATTTGTTCACTAGTACCAGGATCTATTACCATGCTAGAGAACTTTACTTCTAGTCCCTTATATTACTTCTGGAATTACGTATATAGAGCGTGGCAAACAGTTCGTTTTTAATTACTGGACTAAACCGAATCGATTGAATCATTACACACTTTTCATTATTAACAAGCTTTTGAGTTTAACGCTATGAGTATTTAAAGAGCTTTGATATTAAGAGCCAAGCAATGTTTGCCGGTTAAATGTTCCTTTCACCGGCAATTGATAGCTAAACTTGCACCGTAAAGGTCGATAAGGGCTTGCGAGTCGTTTTGTAATTACTTATATAGAGACAGTGTAACGAACTAGAGTAAAGTCCTTTTGCCACGCTCAATATTTTTACCTCGAATTTATTTTCGCAAGAGAACCGAAAATGAAAAACGCCTCATTTGGGCAAAGAACTGAAATTTTCGGCAAATATTATCTAACATTTCATCATCGATCTTAGCTATCTGGTCTAAAACCGCAATATTACCAATTCTCGATTATGGTGACTTAGAACTATACGTCTTTACGAAAGCTTAAAAATCGAACTAGCACCAAAAGTATATAGCTATAAAAACAAAAACAACTGAGTCAGAAAGGATTGATTAACCGACGTGTGACTTACATTGTAAACTTTTGAGTTTACAACATTGATTCGCGCTGCTAAATAAAATGTCACCAATAAAATAAACGAAGGCCAAAGCTGAAGTTCTTCTGTCTCAGAGTCCTAACTCGTCCCACGTAACTACAGATTAACCGACCTTTTCGCCCTGAATTCTGTCGTATGTGTGAACCACACTAAAATCTTGTCCTGAGTGGTCTTCTTAAAAGCCAATTATTTGACGCATCGGCAAAGATTTCGGTCAAGTGGGATCTATAGCTTTGCTGAATGTCCTAGACCCTGTTCTTTGACCCAAAATCACACTCTTTAAAATGTCAGATTTATCAAAAGCATCCTGTATTAAGAAGTTTTCATGGGCGTTAAGATACTATTAAACATTTTACTCAATTTTGGGAAACTACTGTTTCATTATGAACAGGCCGCTTTTTGATTTAATGGCTTGATCATTTCGATCATGAACCCAAAAACAGATAAATGAAATACCCATCGGACCTAAGCAGTTTTTAATTTTTCCCAATTGTTAAAAAAAAAGCAGTACTTACATTTCCTATCGAATAATTTATAGTGCATAAGCTCTGGTTCATGACTGCCTCCTATTTTATAAAACCGAACTTTTTTCAAGCATACTTCACGTACTAAAACGAATCGATACACAGTTATAATTATAAACATTTTGAGATTCACGCTCTGAATATTTCGCTCTACGATAATTGGAGTCAGACATTGTTTACCGGTAAAAGGTTCCTTTCACATTCAATCTAAATCCAGTGGCGCCAATAATTTTTATCCCGGGGGGGGGGGGGGCTAGGACCCAAGGCAAAACCAGGGAGCTAAGCCAAAACATTTTTATTTCCATATAGGAAAAATAGGAATGTTTTACCGGAATTCTAGGGTTTTTTTAGGAGAAAGATGTGTTTTTATAGTATAATATAATATATGAAAAAAATGGCTCATATATATTACTATTTTGGCTTAAACTATGTAGAAAAAACAAATTACGTGAAAAATTACTTATTAGCAGAAGCATATAATACTTCTCTTCGAGAGAAGTGTACCGCAAAGCTGGGTGAATGTAACGTCACTCTTCCCAACATCGGAACACTTAGAGCAAGGTTACTAAACCGAATAACATACACGATAAATAGTTCCCTCATCGTTACTCTATAAGCGTATAAATATTTGGCAAGACGCGATTGTGCATTTTTGTCCCACGTCAAGACGAGGTTTGTGGGATGATTGCTGGGGATTTAGTGCCAAACAACTATTGAATTCACTTTATGGTGCGATGCCCATTTGTAGTTCGATGAGCGGGAAAGCAAACTAAAAGGGGGAGCCTGGGAAGAATGACGTTACATAACTAAAGCATAGGGGGATACAGAGTGTCATCCTTCTTCTATTATCCCCTTCTGTTATTAGCTATTTGTGGTTGGGGGTGGGGAAGGCGTGTTAGTTTCGTATGAGCTACGAGGATACAGTGGTGAGTAGAGATGTGAGTCGATAATTTACCGTCTGTAAATTACCGGTAATTCACCAAATACCGCGTAAATTACCGATTTATACCTTACCGTAATTTTCAAATGGTAATTTACCGATAAATTAAGTAAACTACCGCGGAAATAAGCCTGTGAAAATATAAAATACCATAAATTACGGTAATTTTTGTTATTTCCAAATTTTTATCGGTAATTTACCGGTAATTTTTCAGTAATTTACCCTGTAAATTACCATTTTTAAAAATTATGGTAATTTCACATATCTAGGGGTGAGGGAGTCTTTGATTGTCCGTTCTTAGAGCTCGGGTTTCGGTCTCTCCGATGGGAGATTCGTGCAAGCGCACCTAGTTGCCTCATGCCATATAGCGCAATTCTTTCATATTGAGAGGTCCAAGGTGGTAGTGGATCGTTCCTTAATTTGTTTCTATCCACACTTGTTTTTCGTGTACCCGGGGTTAACTCACAAACAAACACACACACATACAATCCATCAGCGCAAAAACTAGGTGCGATTATATAACCACACCTAGCTAAAAATAAATCCGTGGACCTTTCATGAAATTATAAGATAACAAGTTGGGAAAACCAAAATATTACCTCTCCGTGTCGAGATGATTATATAAACTTAAGTATCCAATGAAAACGTCGACCTTTTGGCCCTCATCCTTTCCCGCACTTTGGGCTTCCGCATTTCATCCTTACTCTCAACATTATCTTCCTCCATTTTACATACAAAAATCGAATACTCACTGAAAGAAGCGACAAAAACCTGCTGGCTCTTTACAACCACTTAATTTGACTTAATATCCAACTTCCAAACACAAATATTTTCTGGTAGATAAATTAACAACCTACAAGCAAAGAAAAATTCTCAAGAATGGCTCTCGCAAATTTAATAGGTCTATTTTCAACTAGGTGGGCGTATCTGATTAGATTTAAAATATATATTTTTGAAATTTTTGGTCTGGCTGTTATCTACACCTAGATGGTTTTCAGTGAAACAAATAAGGAGCATAAACACAATAGTGGAAGCTTCAGTCTTATTTAAAACATGTAAAACAATTATCATCTCTGCAAATATCTTACACATGTCTTTTTTAGTTTTACCAATGCCTAACCGTTTGGATTTTTCTAAAGCAATCTCAGCACCAAAAAATATTTTTTGATACAAAATAAATGTTTTATATTCTTATTAAGAATAAAACAAGAGGATTAAAAAGGTCTGTCCTCTCGTAATTTTTTAAGCTTTTATCATGATTACTCTATACAACAGTAACAAGGAGTATAAACCCATTAGTGGAAGCAGTATTTTTTTTTCGAAACAATCTCGCTTATGTTTATCCTCTCTAGACTTCGCTAAAAACGTATTACTCCTACGTAAAATATTAATAGACAGGCAAGGATTCATACCATTAAAGATGGAGCGCAATATTATCCATATTTATTTTCATATACAGGGAAAATAAATTATTATGTTTCTGAGAGGAGCTTCCCATTTTTGTTGTTGTTTTGAAAAATATATCGCAATGCACGGGCCTTGATAGATATAGGAGGCAATGAATGAAATATATCACAATGCACGGGCCTTGAGCAGGACCTTTAGAATTATTTGCCATGAGCAGGACCTTTAGAATTATTTGCCATGAGCAGGACCTTTAGAATAATTTGCAATGAGCAAAACCTCTAGAATAATTTACCATGACCAGGGCCTTTAGAATAATTTGCAATGAGCAGAACCTTTAGAACAATTTGCCATGAGCAGGACCTTCAGAATAATTTGCCATGAGCAAAGAAATCTTTTCGCAAAGTCCTATGCTCTACAACCGGAACCTATCAAGATTGATTTCCTTTGAACGTGGCTAAGTATAATTCATTATTCTAGGACAATGGGGATGGCCCACCTTCAGTGTGGGAGCAATTTGCGGGATGTTATGCGGACTAGTGTGCTCAATTGTCGAGTCCATTGAAGATTATTACGCATGCGCTAAATTTTCCGGAGCTCCACCACCCCCTACTCACGCTGTTAATAGAGGCATCGCTATTGAAGGATTAGGATGCTTATTGACTGGAATTTTTGGGTCTGGAAACGCTTTGACGTCATTTAGCCAAAATGTTGCTGCGATTGGTGTTACAAAGGCGAGTCGTAAAAGGTTTTACAACTAAGACCATTAAAAAACAGATGGACTGGAAAGATAGGCTAAAACCCCCGTTCTTCTAATGGCATCGCCTGTCGTCGCCCCTAGCGGGAGAGTCCCGAAACTTAATAAGCCTTATATTATGGCTATGCTTTGAGTCGAAAAAGTTGGTCGCTGTGAGGCGCTGCCTTAAAAGAACAACGCCCCGTATCCCCATTCCAGTAAATCCATGTTTAATGGCCTTAGGTAACAAGACATTTGTTTCAAAAACTCAATAGTTATTTTAAACATGCAGGTTGGCAGTAGAAGGGTGATTCAGTGGGCATCAATAATCATGATAACATTAAGCATTTTATCTAAATTTGGATCTTTTTTCATTATCATTCCTGGCCCAATTTTGGGTGGCTTATTTCCCTTCATGTTCTCAATGGTATCAGGAGTCGGTCTTTTTACTCTACAATATGTCGATTTAAACTCGTCCCGAAACATCTTCATTATCGGAATCAGTGTCTTTATGGGCCTGATGATCCCCGATTGGTTCAGTAGCCATCCTGACTCGATAAATACAGGTAGAGTCGCGTGTAAATGATTAACCAATGATTAATTTTCACTCATGTCGTTACCGACATTTTTAGGTAGTCTTTTCATTGATCAACTTTTCACTGTACTTCTTAGTACTGGAATTTTTGTTGGAGGAGGAATTGGAATATTTCTCGACAACACCATAAAAGGTAGTGATTATTACTTTTCTGATTTGGGCTTTTAAAATTGTTATTTAAATGAAAAGTTCAGATAATATTGGGGCAATTATCTAACTTTTTAAGCGAGTTATCGCAAGTGATAACTATCGTCTAAAGGGTTGATGCCAACCTCGTGTGTTCTATGAGAGCTATAGCTAATAGGGTATTATTTATATGTGTCATCAAGCCTTGAACGAAAATCGATGGATGTCTCGTGAATTCCACTCATGCTAATAAAAACAAGCTGGGCAACTCGATCACGCGCAAAATAGGTTCGATTAAGCAGACGCCACTAAACCAATAGCGGATGGCGCAATAATCCTTATTTTTAAGACTAATTAAATGCCAAATTATTTTGCAATAATAGATAATTTATTTTTTAAACATTTTTCCTATTTAATAAAATTTAAATTCAAATGTGTACATTAATATCTGAAATATTTGAAGTTGCGATTTCAAAAGTTTTAAATGTTATACTCATTAAATTGCTAAAATTAGAGCTCGGGGATCGGTTAACTATTATTCAAACATATTTACATACCAAAATTAGTTAAACGAAGATTATATAGTCTTTCGACTCGATTTATTTTGGAAAAAGGTAGAGTGATGCAATTATTATTCGTAAGTATTTTTTCCGAAAAACTAAAATGTTCAACATAATCAGAAGAATTTTACTCAAATAAGTTTTTTTGCGATACGTTTTATTCGATTTCGAATCAAAAATTATGATCCATACATTTCTTGATACAAATGTGGTTTCGGCTTCTTTTATCGATTAGTATTTGGACGAGTAATCGCCACTTTTATTTTTTTACGATAAAATTTGATAATTTTTAAGTTTTTTAAAGTCTATATTAACGAAAAAAAGCAAAGTTTTAATCATTGACAAATAATTGTATTTAAAAACCTGATAATGGTATGAACTATCAATAAAACATTGTGATTTTCAATATTATCAAAAGTATATAATACTTATCTTCCAGAGGAGTGTACCACAAAGCGTGGTAACATGAGAACATAAAAAACAAGGTTACTATACCGAATCACATACGCGATAAATAGTACCCTCATCATTACTCTATTAGCACTTGAATATTTCCCAAGGCGTGCACTGTTAAAAAATGTTGCCCAAATTGGATGTTAATGGATCCAAACGGCTGACTGTGAGATAGCACAGTTTTTCATCTATTTTTTTATAACGTAACTAGTGTCCAAAACGGGAGGGTCGAATGATAAACCAGATTTGGAGGCTCATCCAAAATTGGATCCAGAATCATCTATTAAGGGATCGATTATTACCCTAAAATGGTCAGAATATTATCCACACATAAATCAAGCCCACTTTGGACAAAGTCCTAACCGATATAAGAATAAATAGAACCCTCATTGGACAAATTTCTAACCTATATCGGTCTAATATCAAGCCCAAATTGCACTAATAGCTAACGGATATTGGACTAAAATCAAGCCTACATTGGACAAATTTCTAACCGATATTCGACTAATATTGAGCCCATATTGGTGTAATATCTAACCGACATTGGAAAAATGTCGAACAATATTGGACTCATATGAAGCCAATATAGAGGCTAGATTTTTTTACTTCACCGAGTGATGATTTATTTGGAAACGTACTGTTCTCATCGTATCCATCTGTCTGTGTGTTTGTGTGTCTGTCTGCCTGTTGTTACACCCCAGGGGATCGCGTTCGCAGTTTCCTAATCTGAACAAAATGGTTCACAATTTCCGGATCTTATTCACAGTCGACGGATATCTGAAAAAATGTACTGACCACTATTCTATTAACTGTCATCACCAATCTAACTACACCATTTTAAGGTGTTTCAGACACTCTAGGAAAAACGTCTTTTAAAACGATACAACTAGTAGAAGTATAAGTAACTTGAGAAGAAGTATAAGTATCTTCAGATAAAAATAATTAATATCATGTAAATTTAATTAATTATATGCGATAAAACCTCTCTTAACTGAAAACTCTGTAATCGAAGTTTAAGGACGAGTAACGAAGATTGGGTATGAAGTCGATAGACTGGATACATTTAATAGTTTGTATAAGCGAGAAATTGAGACTTTACTCCACTGCATCATGAAACTCTTTCTAAAGTTAATATAGGATGAGTATTGATATCGTTAGTTAATAAAAACGGAATAGAGAAGTCGTTTGAAGTAAATGATCAAAAGATGTTTCAAGTGTGACTCTCTGAAATATAGTAGGTGACGTGACTCTGGTTGTTCACTAACTGAAAAATCTAAAGGGTTGATCGCGGGTTTAATTTAGGTTTAAAATAACGAAGGTTTAAAACATGAAAAACAAAAATTTATTAAAGGTAAAAAAAATCGCTCCTATCGCTTCAATGTTCAACTTAAGACTACCTTTTTCTATTATAACCAAGCTTGGAAAGCCCTCTCGGTTCTCTCCCCTGGCACCAACTTTCTCTTCAAAACTTGGGAGGTCGTACCCCTTTTGTGGGTTGCAAGCAAGAAAATTCGTCGCTCGCACTCTTACTGTTGATGCGTCAGAGAGAAAACTCCGAAAATTTTCCATTCTACGAAAGGTACAGGCGCGAGTTATAATTCTTAAGAGCGAAATTTACAGAAATATATAAACACAAAACAACCAAAAAAAGAAACATGATTTTAAACTTTGAAATAATATTGATTATTATTCAATTTACGACAGTAGGTGGCAGGGACGAGTGGATTTTTACTTCTCCTGTAGACAGGCTTTGTACCTAACGTGTCTGTCTGTGTTTTGTTTTAACTTCTGCAATTGTTTATCAATAAAGAAAAATGATTGCATGTCTAGGTAAATAGGTGTGTTGGTGATCCTCAAATATTATTTCACTTCCCCTTTTTACCTTAACCCCTCTTTGTTCGAGTCTAGGGCGTTTATGTTGAGATAATATGGTTGCACCAAGAAACGAAGTCATCCATTTTCGAATTAAAACTAGCATTATCTATTATCTCTTTCTGATGTTACACACTAATTGTTGTTGCTTTTATCGCCATTTCAACGATACGGTAAGCAAAAGTAGTTTCCAAGCCCGGTAATCAAAGACGTTAAGTTCATACACACTTAATTCAGTTTTCCCACTAAAACCTGTGTAATTTTGCTACTAGTTTAAGGTGGTGTCGCGAGATCCCTATGGCTAAAATTTCACAGATATGCTTCTTTGGTGTTTGGAGGAAAGTATTTTGCTATATAGTCCACTAACGTAATAACTATGCCTTTTTGGAATTGGGTTTTTATCGAAAAGATTGTAACAATAAGTGAGTTTGGCGATCTTATCATAAATAACTGATACGGAAAAAAGCGTATACATGTTAAATTCAAATAAGTAATAATAGTGACAATATTCCAGACTAGAAAAAAAATGATTTGGATATTTTTTACAAAGCTTCAATTACAAAATATTACGCTAAAAGTTAGAATTCAAAGCAAGTGAATTTTAGAATAGATAATATTTTTAATTTAACCGAACAAAGAGTACGACCTTTTTTTCTACAAAAAGTTTTTCGGAAATTTTGCCGATTGATTAAATTTGTCGGTTAAATTCTTACTAAGATTATTCAATCTCAAAAAATATCAGCTAAAATTGTTGTTTTGTTTAAGTGAATAAACTTCTGAATAGTTTTCGATTATTTGTAGTTAACCGTATTTTTCGAAAAAAGCGATCAAAAAACCCCGAGCCCTAGCTAAAATTAGCCAATTTTAGGGACTAATGCTGAAAGAGGAATTTTGCAATGGAAGGAGACGATGCGCGAAATACCAAGCGAAGATTTAAACGAATTCAATGAATTTAAAAAGTGCACAGACCGGGTTTACGATGTACCAATGGCAAAGTCATTTCTAGACAGATTTCCGTGTTTGTCCAAAATTGCAATAAGCCATACTTTCAAGTAATTTTGAATAAAAATAAGCATTGGAACTATTTCTTACTCTGTTGATGGTTGATGAACATTATTTCAGTTATTTTAAATCTTTTTACCTATTATAATCATTAGCCACATTAATAGTAAATTCAAACAGATATTACAGAAAGTCAGTTGGCATAGTGCAACCGACACGCGATTCACAATGACACTCGACTAACAAAAATAAAGCCTCGTAAATCCATTATACCATAAGTTTGTAAGATATGTTCCATAAGTATGACACTTCCTATTCTTCGTGATGCTAGAGACTTACAGCTAGTTACTAGAGTACGACACGCGAGTATTGACTTTATTCGACACTCGGTTTTGCAGTCCATCTTTGTATTTACTCTGTCCTTTCTTTTAACAGTGCCTCACCAGGCCTCGCTTTACGAAAATCTATGACGTATCACCTAAGTCACTTCTGACAAGCACTCAGTAACCGGTGACAAACTTGTGGATCACATCTCATGAACTCATGATTATACGTAATTTTTCTTAGAAAAAAAGTTTCGTGAACATGCTGATATATTTTTTTAAAAATTTTGCAATGTTTTTAAATATTTACAGTCTTATTTTCATTTCCAACGAGGAATTTTTTCACGCACCAATAATGTAAGGACTAAAAAGCAATGGTAAACACTTTGCTTTAAATTTCTAAAGCAAAAGAATTCCACTTAAAGGGAGGGTGAAGTAGAAAATCAAGTGATTTTTTTTCAATTCTTCTACTAATTACAAGACCATTCTGCATAGTGAAACATCCAGGAAATATCTCTGAATGATTATAAAATTCAAATTAGGTTCAGATTTTAAGGATAATTTTAAAGAAGGTCCTCCGACCAATCGCCTAACGCCCTGCCTTTTTATTAAAGGAATACCGAACTGATTTAAAAATTATCTCAAATCTAAAGAAAACCTTACTTTTTTGAGAGTTTAAACTCTTCTGATTCCAAAAATATACTTAATAAATATTTAAATATGAGGGAAAACACAGAAAAAACACTTCGAAAACTTGAAATTTGGGGGCAAAAGCAAATTTGCGGAGAAGATTTTTGGCGGGTTTCGGCGCTGAGACACTAACAGGCGTCACGTGAGCGACATCAAGAGAGAAAATTTCTCTTTACTACGTCATCAAACGAAGCAAAATTTAGCTAAGCCTTTTCCAAACACAAAACTTTGATTGCAATTTTATAAATTTCTACGAAACCAAATACAAAAGTAAACATATCATAATAAACTAGATTTTTCAAGGATTTTTTTCGTATTTTAAGTCTGTGGATGACGAAAATTATGGCAGTAACTCTTTAACAAAATTCTCGTGGCACGTTCCGTGTCGAATGAAATTTATCACGAGATTTGATAAAATTTGCGCGCGACGTGACAATTGTGGCGCGAGAATTTTATTAATAAAAAGGCAAGGCGTTACGCGATTGGTCGGAGGTCCTTATTTCAAATTATCCTTAAAATCTGAAATTAATTTGAATTTTAAAATCATTCGGAAGTATTTCCTCAATGTTTGACTATGCAGACTGGTCTTATAATTAGTAGAAGAATCGATAAAAATCACTTGATTTTATACTTCACCCTCTCCCTAATTATCGTACACTTATTATTTTCTAACTATTTAAGTGCTACTATAAATATTAAGATAACTTGGTAATAAGAGACACACAATATTTTTTTGACATAATGTCCCCTTTGCACAAAGTATCGCGAGAGTCTGAAAATGCAATTAGTGTACAGCAATATTGAAATCTAACAAAAGCAGCCTGGTTAGAAATGAACTATTTTAGTTCATTTTCTTATAATGTGTGTATAAATATTGTCAATTAACCGAGCAATTAACCTAACTGTTTCTAATGCTCAAATGTTTTGTTGTTCTGTTTTTTTTAGAGGTAGAAATAGAATAAATCACCATTGTGTTGTTGAAGGGGGTGACACGTTGCCGCGTCATACAACGATACCAAAGGTATATTGTGCACCCCGAAATGTTTTTAGACTGCAGATAATCCTGCTGCCTCGATGAAACGTAGAATCCGGTTGGCCGAGACACTAGAGAACTGTTGAGGTTCCATTGAATGCGTGTCAAAATGATCAAACCTCAGAGTTGCAAGATAATCACAGCTACAGAGGAGAGCTATATGGGAGGAGGTTTTCTCTGCCTACCGACAGAACCTGCAAATGCGGGGGTCGGAAGTTTTCGAAAAAGTGTACGGGATTTCGAAATACAATTTGATTTCTTCGGATTTCGTTTGATTTCATCGGATATCGTTTGATTTCATCGGATATCGTTTGATTTCATCGGATATCGTTTGATTTCATCGGATATCGTTTGATTTCATCGGATATCGTTTGATTTCATCGGACTTCGTTTGATTTCATCGGACTTTGTTTGATTTCATCGGACTTCGTTTGATTTCATCGGATTTCGTTTGATTTCATCGGATTTCGTTTGATTTCATCGGATTTCGTTTGATTTCATCGGATTTCGTTTGATTTCATAGGATTTCGTTTGATTTCATCGGACTTCGTTTGATTTCGTCGGATTCGGTTTGATTACAAAATAAGATAAAGTCCAACGGATTTCGTCGGATTTTACGATTTTTTCCGTGATTTAGTCGGATTTTGCGTGATTTCAGAATTTGATAAAATCCAATGCATTTCATCGAATTTTGAGATTTTTCGCGTGATTTCCTCGGATTTTGAGATTTTCCCCGTGACTCGGTCGGATATTGGGATTTCGTGAATTTTGTAACGGATTTCGC
Source organism: Phalangium opilio (assembly GCA_019434445.1). Lineage (NCBI taxonomy): Eukaryota > Metazoa > Arthropoda > Arachnida > Opiliones > Phalangiidae > Phalangium > Phalangium opilio. The sequence goes on along the minus strand of JAEQBA010000209.1, from coordinate 252,670 downwards.
GATTCCTTTACTGATTTTGTGATTTCTTTGTTGATTTTGTGATTTTTTTTACAGATTTTGCGATTTCTTTGTTGATTTTGTGATTACTTAACTAATTTTGTGATTTTTTGACTGATTTTATTATTTCTTTACTGATTTTGGGATCTCGTTGCGGATTTCGGATTTTTTATGGGATTTTGAAATCAGCAACTTAGGATTTCAGCGGGTAGCGTACGGGATTTCATGAAAGACCGACCCCTCGTGCAAATGGGTCATCAACGGTGCCCATAAAATGCAGGTGTCTATTAAGCCGACATTGCCCAGAATGGAAACTGGTAACCGCAGGCTGATTTATTTTTGGTGAGGGTAAGCAGTTTTTTACCCAAGTTATGGAGGGACCTTGGGAAAACTCAATGGTTTGCCCATCTATGTCAAGCCAGAGCTGCTGTTGAAGTGCAGACATCGGGCAGTGAATCCTGTGGCGAATGATACCATGGGGGATGGGAACTGCAGGCTCTCATGTCCAAAGAACTTCCCCTATTAAATCTCGTACAACATAATCTCAAATTAATCCAGCATATGACACAGCAATAGAAGATGTATAATGTCCAAAGATAAACGAGCATGGATGTTTTGAATTCGCAGTTGTACTATCAATATGTGATAACTTGTGTTTCCCATGAAAGATTAGGGATTTTAAATTGGCTTTTAATAATAAAAATAATCTAAGCTTTGTCTATGAAGGGATATCCACACTAAGCCTGTGGCTTGTTTACAGGTGGGTCCCTTTACAATTCATAGAGGGGTGGTGGCTAGCTCCTATGCCACAGCTAACTTACAGCGCTCTATACTAACTATTACCGTTAACCTCTGCAAGTTTTTATGGAAAGGAGAAACCGGGTTAGACCGCGGAGGAAAACTCCTTTTAACAAGCTAGGAGAGAACTTTCAACCTCCACGCAGAAGGATTTGTTCCCAGGTTTTCAGCCGGTGCCACAGTCCGGGATCGAACCCGGGATCCTCTTGCTGCAAGACGAAAGCGCTAACCGCTACGCCACCCCACATTGAAATTCTGGGGGTACACGTCCATCAGATAAAGCAATAAAGAGCGTAGCGGATTGTACTGTATGCACATTAATGCATATATACTAGCAAAAAGGGATTAATGTAATAATAACGTCGGATCTTGGCTTTAGCCTCTGGTACCCTTGTCACATACTTTATTTAGATACTTCGTTTGCTTATATTTTGACTCCATCCACAAATTTTGTATATAGCAACTTCTAGTGGTCAAAAATGTCATTCTTAACTCTATTTTGTTGGTTAAATAAATATTTCGCAAATTGCGACAGTGGTGAAAAAGCAAAGCGGGCAGCAATGCGATACAACTTAATTCCGATTTAGTGGAATTAAGTTTTAAAGTTAACGCTATATTTAATTAATGTTTCTTTAAATTGCAGTGTCTTTAAGTGTGTAGTGTTTTTGCTTTGTACTAAAATATTATTTACATGCCTTATACAGTATCCATCTTTAAAGCCCAAAATATATGAGAATAAGGCCGATAGATGGCGAGCGCGAGATTTGAAATCATAGGCCACTCCCTTGAGTCCCTTCATTACATTCAAAGTAGTCGAGGACAGGTAGGGAATTTGCTAGGTACAACGTTCTTCTTACATTAATCGGTTTTTGATAGTAGCAAATGTCTAGTTATGGATTTCCGAAGAAATTCCTAATGATTGAGTCCCTCAATCTATGCACAGGCTATGGTTAAGCGACATCATTGTTTTGCCAACATTTTAGGAGAATTTCAAGAAATTGTCCGCCGCACGAAACTATTATCAGCCAACTCCATATCTTGAAAATGACCAGCAACTGAGCTACTGATACGATTTGGTCCGATTGGTTGAATAGTTGCTTTTTATTAAAATACTGGGCGTACTTTTTACTTTCCTCTCGTTGAACCAAATGTCCTTGACCGGTTTCGACGTATCTGGCAACTCTGAAATCAAACGATATATTTTAAGGATTTGCACGAGACTTACTCGAGAACGAGAAGCGAAAATTGAGTACACGCGGATTTACCGCTCATCTTCCTATATAGTCTATGCTAAGCCTTTGAAAGTGCCTCACTAAGCATCGCTTTACGAGAATCTATAACGTTTCACCTTCGTCACTTCATGACAAGCTCTCAGTAACCAGTGACAGACTTACTGAACATATTTCAAGAACTCATGGAATTACCATATGAATATATATGTGTATCATTAGCGTTTCTATCAAGTTATTCGGGGATGGGAGGGACCATTCTATTACAAAGACGTTTAACGTCGTTGCGGTAGCCAATAAAAATTGAGACACCTGGAAGTTCGAACAGCAGATGACCAGTTTAACAAAATTGTATGATGGATATAATTTTCGGTTAGGTTTACCAAACTGCGTCAACTGAGTATTAAAAATGATCGCCGATAAATGAATAAATATCTCAACACGATGTCCGAAGGTGATTTTGATCTTTTAAAGGAAATTATATTAAGCGCGTACAATGTTTTTCCTAATCTAAAACTGAAAACTGTTGGTAAAGTGCTAAGCCTTGGCCATAAAGGAAATGAAACGGTTGAAAATTAATTACCAACATCTGAAATGGTGAGAATTGATCTTGCTGGAATTTTTCCCTGCAGTTGGAAGTAAAATTAATGCGGGAGTTGATCAATTTACAAGCATAATTAGCCTTTCGCGTGACGAGAGCTTTAGCTTTAAAAACAAACCGCCGGAAATTCTCTGAGGTCACTCAAACTAAGCCCCTCCCATCCCTGAATATGTAGTTTAACTAGTCAATGCAGATGTATATTCAGGTTAATAAATAAATTCATGGTATTACTAATTAGCACTAATTATCCGCTTCTATGGTGAACGATTTTTGCCAACACTTTATATTATATTATAACACTTAATGTTTTATTACTTACAACACATCGGCATTTTGAAGTACATCAAAAGACAAGTTCTTGTTGAAAAATAAAGCAGTTGAGCGCCACAATATAGACTCTTTTCCTTGGTACAATTCTTTTCCATTTTCCGAGAGTCGAGGTTTAAGTAGATCTAACGCAGCCATTAAATACCTTGGAGTGTCCATTGCAGCGGCTTTACCATGTAGTAAATGAGTAACCAAATTGTCGTTGTATTCATTGAAATTGTGTATTGGAGAATCTCTCGCTCCGCCAGTCATTCGATAATTTAGACGTCGAATTTCCGTATCGTCATTATCCTTGACTTTCTAAAAATTTAATTACCAATATAACACCACAATGAGACACGGGCTATCAAAGTGTTTTTAAACATCTAATTTTGGTTTTCTAAATTATGCACCTACGCATACAGTATTTCACTCCAGATTAATAATTCTTACTATGGGTGTGGGGGCTAGTGATTTTTTGATATCGTATTGGCGCGGGTAATAAAAAATTTTGCTTGTTGGTTAATTAGGCTTAGCGGAAAAATGGCTGTCGGGAATTAAAAGTTACAACGCATTCTTATCGGGTAAAATGATAATAATGGACATCTGTTGAGTAGAGAAAATTTTCCAAAGAAGTTATCCAAATAGTTTGAAATTTTCCAAAGAAGTTATCCAAATAGTTTGAAATTTTCCAAAGAAGTTATCCAAATAGTTTGAAATTTTCCAAAGAAGTTATCCAAATAGTTTGAAATATTCCAAAGAAGTTATCCAAATAGTTTGAAATATTCCAAAGAAGTTATCCAAATAGTTTGAAATATTCCAAAGAAGTTATCCAAATAGTTTGAAATATTCCAAAGAAGTTATCCAAATAGTTTGAAATATTCCAAAGACGTTATCCAAATAGTTTGAAATATTCCAAAGAAGTTATCCAAATAGTTTGAAATATTCCAAAGAAGTTATCCAAATAGTTTGAAATATTCCAAAGAAGTTATCCAAATAGTTTGAAATATTCCAAAGAAGTTATTCAAATAGTTTGAAATATTCCAAAGAAGTTATTCAAATAGTTTGAAATATTCCAAAGAAGTTATTCAAATAGTTTGAAATATTCCAAAGAAGTTATTCAAATAGTTTGAAATATTCCAAAGAAGTTATCCAAATAGTTTGAAATATTCCAAAGAAGTTATCCAAATAGTTTGAAATATTCCAAAGAAGTTATCCAAATAGTTTGAAATATTCCAAAGAAGTTATCCAAATAGTTTGAATTATTGCAAGAAGTTATATAAATAGTTTGAAATATTCCAAAGAAGTTATATAAATAGTTTGAAATATTCCAAAGAAGTTATATAAATAGTTTGAAATATTGCAAAGAAGTTATCCAAATAGTTTGAAATATTCCAAAGAAGTTATATAAATAGTTTGAAATATTGCAAAGAAGTTATCCAAATAGTTTGAAATATTCCAAAGAAGTTATCCAAATAGTTTGAATTATTGCAACGAATTATCCAAATAGTTTGAAATATTCCAAAGAAGTTATATAAATAGTTTGAAATATTCCAAAGAAGTTATATAAATAGTTTGAAATATTGCAAAGAAGTTATCCAAATAGTTTGAAATAAAGTATTCGCGAATAACCCTAGGAGTTTGAACTTAACACCTGGTAGTAGTTCTTACCATTATACCCTTCTTTATCGGCGAATGCTTTCTAGCTATTGGTGTGATGTTACTGTTCATCAAATCTCGAATGGTATCAATGCGTTTCTCATTCCCCAACAGATACTCGGATTTCAGGTTTCCAGAGTAAGCCACCATGAGGATAGACGATGTCAAGAACCAGGTCCCAAGAAGAATTCGAAACGTTATGGTTTTAACCTTGACTGGAGGCGCTGCCAAATGTTAAATTTTTGTTAATTATTTGCAAATACAACACTTATAAACTTGTAACTAGGAGGATATAGGGGTGAAGGAGTCTCCAACTTCCCGTTTTCCCATTGAAACGCGCTTACAGATTATCGTCCGTGGTTTCCCGCGTTTTCATTCGTTCTGGAAGATTCTTAGCCGCGCCCACTAGTTGTTTTAATTTTTGGTAAAGGCTTAATGCGACGCTCTGCAATTTTTTAGTGCTTTAACGGAACACTTATCATTATTTTATTTTTTATTAATAGTAAATTATGGTTCTTAGATAAAACTGAAAGGAAACTGTTTTTTACTCTTTCCGTACACCTAAACCCGAGGGATCGGACGTTTTGGAAAAGTGTACGGGATTTCGAAAACCAATTTGATTTCACAGGATTTCGTTTTATTTCGTCGGATTTCATTTGATTTCGCGGATTTCATTTGATTTCGTCGGATTTCGTTTTATTCCGTCGGATTTCATTTGATTTCGTCGGATTTCATTTTATTTCGTCGGATTTCGTTTTATTCCGTCGGATTTCGTTTTATTCCGTCGGATTTCATTTGATTTCGTCGGATTTCATTTGATTTCGTGGGATTTCATTTGATTTTGTCGGATTTCATTTGATTTCGTCGGATTTCGTTTTATTTCGTCGGATTTCGTTTGATTTCGTCGGATTTCATTTGATTTCGTCGAATTTCATTTGATTTCGTCGAATTTCATTTGATTTCGTCGAATTTCATTTGATTTCGTCGAATTTCATTTGATTTCGTTTTATTTCGTCGGATTTCATTTTATTTCGTCGGATTTCATTTTATTTCGTCGGATTTCATTTGATTTCGTCGAATTTCATTTGATTTCGTCGAATTTCATTTGATTTCGTTGGATTTCGTTTTATTTCGTCGGAATTCATTTGATTTCGTCGGATTTTGCTTGATTTCAGAATTTGATAAAATCCAATGCATTTCATCGAATTTTGAGATTTTTTCTGTGATTTCGATGGATTTTGCGATATTCCCCGTGACTCGGTCGGATTTTGATGTTTTTCGCGTGATTTCCTCGGATTTTGAGATATTCCCCGTGACTCGGTCGGATATTGTGATTTCTTTTGAGTTTGAATTTTGTGAATTTTGTAATGGATTTCTTTGTAATGGAGCCGAGCCTCGAGCCTTGCTTTTTTCGGTTATCGAGCTTCGAGCCGAGCCTCGAGTTTCTTATCGAGCTTCGAGCCTTAAGCTGCATGTTCAAAATCTGGTTTCGAGCTTTTATCGAGCCTAAAATTTCAATGGCGAGCCTTAACGACTTTCAATTTTAGCTCTTAATTTGGAATGATATTCCTTTACACTTTCAATTACTGGCCTTCGTAAAGAAAAAACTCTATTAATTCGTAAATATAACAGATAAACTTTTATTTGACTTTTATTAAACTTGAATCCTATTATCACTAATCGAAATTACTTACGGCACTGACAATCACATTGATAATACAAACCAAGCCAAGCGTATTTTTCTATACATAAAAGTTAAACTAAAACTTCAAGAATGGTTTTTAATTTTTTGTTTGCCCAAAAGTAGAAGTAAAACCAAAAGTGGATGAGAGGAAAAGTATGAAAATGGCCAAAAGTCGCGAGTCATCAGAGTTTCGCCGTAGTTGACCGTTTTATTGGCGTAGCTATACTGGGACTGTTCACTCCCTTCAAATAGGTCTTGTGTTAATTCGCGGTTACGCGGTTACCGTCGTCTGCTATTGTGTAATAATTTAGCTATAGCGCGAGCAGCTTGCGTCGTGATGCGCGTGATCGAGTGGGCTATGGTTAAACCAAGGAGCATAAATGTCTGAACTACTTTCAGTTGCGAGTTTGCAAGTCCATCAGTCACTAGTAAACTAAATAGTTATTGACGAAACTTTGATGTCCGCGTTTTTTAACACAGCCTCTATGGCCATTGTCATACTTTCCCTCTCATCCACATTTGGTAAAACTTACGCCAATAAAATATGGGCTTACAAACATGGCACCAACCAGAATAATTTCCTATTTCGCGCGTCACTGCAGCGTCTCAACATTCAGTAGATTGTGTTAGATGGTAATTCTTGACCTTCAACCTAATCTGGAATCTCACAGACCTCTGACTGAACCTGGATAACCTTAAGCCTTGGTCTCGAGCTTTTATCAAGCTTTTTTCCGAGGCTCGAAAACTTGTCGAGCTTTTCAAAAGTTACTTATCGAGCTTTCGAGTCCAATCCAGTACTCGCACAGGCCTAATTAAAATAGACGTTTTTTACGTGTCCTTTGGCTTTATCGGTTAAGAGTCAATCGTCAGTTTTTTAAGGATCATTGGTTCATTTAGTCGTTCAAAAAGTCATTAGACCGAAATATTTATAGTTAAGTTAAAAAACGAACCTGTGCTATTTAGATTTAAATGTTACAGGAGTTTTTAAATTAAATTGTCGAGATTTTTCTCCTCCCACGAGCTGATATTCAGCACCATCGTTAAAATAACACAACCGAAAAAGACCAAAAAGTCACGAATGTTCACAAATCGTGACACTAGTCACTACCAACGAGATGTACAAGGCTCGCTCACTTCGAAGGGGGGACCCTCACCCATATATATTTGACTTGTGTGGTTGATAGATGGCGCTTCTTAGTCTCTTAATACACTTACTGATTAGGCTTATTGCACATAAAATCCCGCCGCGCTCCCTCGTTCGAGGTTCGAAACTTATATCCACGTGAGGTTTACGTAATTATTTTAGACTTAAACGCGCCTCTAGCGGAGAATCGTGGCGATTTAAATGGTCCGGAAAAAAATAAAAAAATTGGCGCCCGCATGGGCCTTGTTTATCTCGTTGGTTGTGCGCTAGTAAATATCCGGTGACATTTCATGTCATTTTGTTAAAAATTTGCTTTTTGCTAATAGCATTAGTTCATATGATATGTTCCATAAGTTTGTCACTGGTTACAAACTGGAGCTTGTCATGAAGCCACGTAGGACATAGATTCTCGTAAGGCGACGTTTGGTGAGGCGCTGTCAAAGGCTTAGTACAGACTAAATAGGAAGATGAACGTCATGCAAAATTTGCCGATTGTAGTCAATTCTCGCTTGTCGTTCTCGAACTTACTCGAGTATATGAAGTGTAATAATTATGAAACATATCTAATAAACTTATGCTAATACAAAGATATCGGGAAAAAAAATTAGAAGCACGAATAGAGAACGGATAGTATTTATTTCAATCCGACTCCTAGCCCAGTCTAGAGCCCCTCCCTTCAACACGTAAAAAAGTTTTATGTTATCTTATTGGCCCACTTTAACTACGTTTTGATGACGTTACTGACGGGGGGGGGGGCGAAAAATACGTAATTCATTTTTACCTCTGTCACTATGACCTGCCTCTTCTTTCATACCCCTCGGTCCCGTGGAAGGGGATCTGGGACTTTGACGCGCGCCCAAATTACCCTGTTCTCCATTCCTGCTTCTAAAATTACATCTATCCCTGGTTCTATGTTGTTGGGTATATACTTAACAGTTATGAAGAATTCCTGCCAAATAGAACCACAGAGAATTGGGCAATGAACGAAATCGGGCATTGCAATCTTTCGGTACGATAATTTGCGAAAGCTTCGAAAGTAATGATAGAAATATGATAAAAGTTATGAAAACTTCCCAAATTTCATTCGAAAATCCATTTATTGAGTAAGAACTGGTTTTAGCTTTTTCCTTTTCAACACAGGTGTAAATAAAGTATCTGTCCAATATAATGCTGCTAGTAAGATGGTAAGTAAATGAATGCACTACTGGAGTAAAAAGGATCAAACTAACGTCCAGTACCTAAAATTTAAATAAATATTTAAGGTTAGTGGGTACTGTTTTTATATACAGTTTCTTAGATTTTTTTTGACCCCGGGGTTAAATCAGAAAACGTTGTACGAAATATTCAACTTAAAGCAACAGGCGGCTCCTTTATCACCCCTAGCATTCTGGCTAATCTTCTGGACACGAATTTTACCTTGCCAAAAGCAGGAACCAATCAGACCTATTGAACTAGCCTTATTAAGCTTAGGCAAAAGTCACCAACGCCCTTTTCTTTATTGTGATGATTCACTAACTGTGAAAATAATATCATGTGCTTGAAGATAGAATCCAAAGTCACCAAAAATGACCAATTCAAAAAAAAATGTTCACACCTAATATGTTTTGTGATTTAACCAGTGATCCAAGAGGAACCTAAAACTTGGTACAACTGTCTTACTTTATCTCGAAGAGCAACGACAAAAAAGTTTATTTCTGGTAGGCTACTGACATTTTTCCTTGTATATCGAAAAACAACCTCTCGAGGTTTAATAAAGTTCAATCTGTAACGTTTATTGCAATGCCAAAGTTTTAAAATAAAGCCATGAAGTGTTGCAAAGAACTAACAAATTTGAAAAGTACTATCAGAATTGCCGACCTACGCGGGCGATCCTCAATTATTAGTGACACACTGCCGGGAACGCCCAATATTATTGCAAGGATCACTAAGCTAACCCTTTAAAGCTATAATAGGTTTCAACTTCACCGAAACACCAAGAAATGATATCTAGTTTATTTGGGAGAAAGTTTAAGTTGCCTAAGTATTCGCGCGCCATAGTCCCAGTCCCTCTTTTAAAATACAAGGGGCTAGGGGGGACGTAAAAGCAGGCCGGGCTATTTAGCCTCTTCTGAGTCGGAAAATACGTAATTTTCGTCATTCGCGTCGCACTGACGTGTGTTTTCAAGAACCAATGAGATGCTGGTTGTAATTTAGCGGCTGGGACTAACTCACGACCTACGTTTGGAAATGCGGCGAATTTATACTTTCTCCCGAATAAACGAGATATCACTTCTTGGAAACACAAGTACCTATGCTGTAAAACGTTTCTGCAAAACGCAACTGAAACTGCAGTATAGGTTGGACATAAAAGGTGGATATATAAAGTATTTGGTCTTGCTGAACTTCTTCACAAATAACAAATCCTCATCACGTTTTTCAAGCTATCCTATATAGCATGAAAACAAATTTCCTCACGCGCATTCTTTAGCCATGCTCTTACGATTCTGAGCGCGAGCCTCATTTCTCAAGACTAGAAACGTCACTCGTGACGATTTGTTATATTTTTCAGATAGCTCCTCCTACTTTATATATTTACCTATTGGTCTTCTCTTTTACGCAGAGGCCGTCGTTAAATTATTTTGATAACCAACCAAAATTCGTGATGTCGCTTCTTTTGACGTCACAATAGTGGCAATTTTTCTCAAAACGTGTTACAACACGACAAGGATTTATATTAGACTCCTTCGGGTCATAAATTAATAAGCTTTATCAGAAGTCTATTAAATTAGCCTAGGAAGTAACCAAAAGCGGGGTTTGGGACTCCCCTCTCTTGTGTAGCAATACTGAAGAAGGGCGACACAATCGCCACCTCGCGGTAATTTTTCTCAGATCTCCGGTTTATGTGAGACTCGTACGCCTAAATTTGCCCTATTGAGAGAGAAAACCTATTGGCTGAAAATTAACACTGTATCTCTAAAGGGACCGGAAAACGCCCCCTTACACTGTAAAACCGAGACGTCTTTAGCATAGAATCAGGAGAAGGGATGGGGGTGTGAATTTTGGAACTGTCTAGGTCATTCAGTTTTTTATGACTCTTCATAAACCTATTGAAAAAAAAACCGTTTAACGACCGTGGCCGTTCCTTTTTTTTATTTTTTTATAAAGCAAACAATCTACCCTTTAGAGATCCAGCGTTCATGAGCTGAAGAAGTCACGCCCCGCTCACGTCAAGAAGGACTTCCTAGAGAGGAGCTCGAGAGTTCTAACAGTGTTAGGAAAGGGGAAAAAATGTAACCCCCTATCCATGGAGTTAGAAGGACTTCTTACCCCAGCTACGCTATTACCAGCTATTGTAATTGTTTACTTCCTAGGCTAATTTAATGGACTTCTGGCTTTATAGGGATTGGTTTCAGTATTGATTCAGATCAGATATTTGAGACGTATGATAAGACTCGTTTAAAACCATTTTTTACTCCGTTTGGTTATGTAATAACTAACGGAGTAACGCGCTGGTACCCAGTTATTTAGTGCGATTCACGCGATTTCATGGATATTGTAATCGTAAAGGGGACGGGTAAAAGTGACAGCTTTGATAGTTCACAAACCGTGGCACTAGGACGGTTTTCAAGATCAGTATAAAGCTAGCGTTCTAAACGGAGTGGTGAAACGTAACTTTAAGAATTTATAGAAGTGAATAATCATTGTTAAGCTCATACTGGAAATGAAGAATTTTGCATTGTTTGATAGTCCCGTACCAGCATATATTGTGCCTGACCAACAAGTGCTTCGACATTAACATTTGATTAAATAATTTATTTCACTTCTAACTATGGCGTAAACAGGGTTGATTGAATTAAATCAGTTGGATTTAAATCATTGATTTAAATCATGATTTAAATCAAGCGATTTTTTAAAAAAAATCATTTGATTAAAATCAAGTATTTTTTTTTTAAAAAAGATGTTTTCTAAGATGCCAAGAAATATTTTAAGAAACTTAACTAGAAAAGACCTATAATTAAAAACAATCATGGTTTGGCACATTTCAGTTCAAGTTTTTCCCAGAACTCCAGTTTGTCTCGCCATTCGTGGTCAATTTTAACTGGAGTAAGATTCGAAATAGGCTGGGAAATGAAATAGTGGCCAAGCTAGTCTTTTTGTACACGCATTTGAATAGTAACAATAAGAATAACTTTGTAGAAAATATCTAATAGCTGCGTAAATGTCATGATTATTTTTTCTTTTTGTTAATTTTGCCTCAAAAGTTTTCATGTTGGTAATTTACTAACTAGTGATTCAATAAAAATAAAATAAATCAATAAAAGTAAAAAAAAATCCGATTTTTTTAATTTTTTTTTAAAAAATCAAAAAAAATCAACAACCCTGGGCGTAAAATAATCATTCTTATCGCGAAAGAAGAAAAGATATGTTTAATCTTATAATCCTTTCAATCCTTCTTGAAAGCGGAAGTAAGTACTCTTGCAGACGCGTTCAAATACCTACCAGCGTTTCCTAATGCAGCGTCATTTACGTACACTATTATTTTAGCAACAATTTTGAAGCAATAATTATTAAATGTTAACTCTTTATAAAATTTAGTGTTTCAATTGCAAATTGTATTTACTATATAAACAGTTTAAAATAACTTTGGCATATATATGCAAATTAGGCCAACTTGATGGCGCTAAGTAGTGTATTGTTCTGACGTAGCCCACCTGTCATTCGTCCCGAGTATTCCTCCGCCATTTTTACCGGACCAAGCGTTTCCGAGGTTACGGAGCCTCTTTCTCTTAAGGCCTGTCCAGACTGACACATTTTGCGAGTTCGCATCTTCGCTTTGTTTGTTTGCAAGATCGCGCTACTGACCACATTTTGTTTTCGCTACTTTGCGTCCTCACCTCGCGAAGATACCAATTTCTTGCGACTAGGCCAAGAATTTCGGGCCTTCGCGAGAAAAGCACCAATCACAGACGAGAGGAAGGCTGGGCGATTAGTTTCGTTTTTCACTTTGGATAACGTCGATGCTGAAGGGCAGATGGCGCAATGATTGCTCAAACTTTATTGGCTCTCAGAATTGGGAAGCAAAATTTTTGCGTGCGTGGGCAAATGTTTTTCGTGATCTGTTGCAAAGATGCGAATAAACGAAGGCGCGAACACGCGAACGCGAGTTCAATGTGGACAAAGCTTTAGATTTCGCATGCTCCCCCCATCGTCCTTAATCAAAGGTCATGAATGCCTGCTCTTTAGGCAAATGCAAATTTTACTTATATCCCAATTACATGATTTTAGTGCTTTTGTGGAAATTAGTTTCTATTAACACGTGTTCAATTTAAGGAAAGTTATCTATCTGACCAAATGTGGATGAGAGGGAAAGTATGACAATGGCCATAGAGTCTGTGTTAAAAAACGCGGACATCAAAGTTTCGCCAATAACTATTTAGTCTACTAGTGACTCAAGGACTTGCAAGCTCGCGACTGAAAGTAGTTCAGACATTTATGCTCCTTGGTTTAGCCATAGCCCACTCGATCACGCGCATCACGACGCAAAGTGGTCCCGCTATAGCTAAATTACCGAGATTTGTTTTAAACGTATCTAGTTTTATGTGCTCTTCTATTGCTTCGATAACCTTACTAAAATCCATATTATACCTTCAAATACCTTTTAAAACATTACCAGCTACTCTGTCCTGACTACAAACACAAATCGAGGAAGTTCTAGCATACACAATAGCAGACGACGGTAACCGCTTAACCGCGAATTAACACAACTTACACAAAACCAATTTTAAGGGAGTGAACAGGCCCAGTATAGCTACGCCACTAAAACGGTCAACTACGGCGAAACTCTGATGACTCGCGACTTTTCCTCTCATCCACTTTTGCTGACTTATAGACTGATAATCAACGCCCAGCCCAAACGGCTTGCCCTAGTAGGTTGAAAATTTGCAGGAACATTACTCATAAGTAGTAGGCGCGTAATAAGAAAGATTTTTCCAATCCGCCGCCATCTTAATAAATGGCGCCCCGAAATGTTAAAAATCTCCTCTACGCAACAAAGTTCGCGCGTTTCAACCGATTTCACAAATATTTAGTACACTGGTTTCCTTTAACCTATAGACGGGTTAAAGGTCTCTTGGGTTCGATTTGTTGCCATCATTTTAAATTGCGGTCAAAAACTTCAAAACCCTTCATTATGGAATAATGTCCGCGTAGAAAGTAATAAAAAATGTCCCGACGGGCTGACAGGCAACGCCGAGTGCCTTCACTCCTAGTAGGGCTCGGGGATCGGTTAACTAATATTCAAACATATTAACATGCCAAAATTTGTTAAAGGAAGATTATATAAAAGTATTCCGTCTCGATTTGTTTTAGAAAAAGGTAGATTGACGCAATTAATTATCGTGAGTACTTTTTCCGAAAAACTAAAATTTTCAACATAATCAGAAGAATTTTACTGAAAAAAGTTTTTTTGCGATAAGTTTCGTATGATTTTCAATAAAAAGTTATTATCCATACTGTAACCACGCTTGCGAGATTTATAAACTCGCCCCATTTGCACGTGGCCATAAAAGCCTTGGCTATAACTAAGAATAACTACCACGTTTCCTTAGGTTCAATCATACTTTATTAACTAACAATTTAAATAATAATTAAATACCGACTTGTATTTAATTTAACTAAAGAACTTAAACATAATTACTATTTACGATGAAGTCCAATACCAGGGCAAGACGCCCTATGCTCGAGCATACTACTACATCCTAGTAGTGAAGAAAGACAGACTTAATAGTGATAAGCAGTCGATGCTTATATAGTACGGGGAAAGGTCAGAGGTAACTCTGTGTGTTAATCCTCTATGTAACCTTACACCCCTGGAGTAGAAACCAAGGAGGTCCCTGAATTATTACGGAAGGTTACAATACGTTTCTTAATACAAACGAGGTTTTGGATTCAATTTCGATAAGTATTTGGATGTAAATGGATCCAAACGGCTAACTCTGAGACAGCACAGTTTTCCATCTATTTTTGAATAACGTAACTAGTGCCCATAAAGGGACTGTTGATTGATAAGCCAGATTTGGAGTCTCATCCAAAATAGGATCCAGAATTATCTATTCAGGGATCAATTATTACCCAGAAATGGTCACACAAAAATCAAGCCCACATTGGACAAATTTCTAACCTATATCGTTCCAATATCAAGCGCATATTGAACTAATATCTAAGGGATATTGGACTAAACAAGTTGGGAAAACCAAAATATTACCTCTCCGAGTCAAGACGACTACTTACAAACTTATTTACCCAGATATGGAAATGTTTATGAAATATTAAAGCTGTATACAAAGCATAGCAAATATACTGTAAATCAGACGACATTTTACATCCAATAATGATATACTTGTACACATTAAAATCATCCGTTGGGGGAAAAACGGGAAATGAAGAGATAAAACTTTGGAGGGATATTACCTTTACGTGTTTGTAAAGGCCCAATTTTCTACTCCTCAACTGTATGCCCTCTATGTTCAAAGCCATATTCACAACAGGGTTGCCATGTAAACACTATCCTCTCGTTTCATCTCAACGATTTTCTTAGTTTGTCAACATGACTGTTAACGTTACATAACACCAAAGCTTATTTGTGGCTACACACACTGAAAGTAAATGCGTACCATAAAAAGCATGAAAATACGAAGCTATTATCCGATTACGATCAGACCTTTCACTGGTCTGGGACTCTGGGCTGCGTTCAGCAGAGCTCACCAAAAAAGACGGCGGATTTTGGAAATGTTTACCGGTGAAGTCTGTCGTCAAAGCTTTTCTCCGGTCATCGGCGTTTTATAAATGACGCTAGCGCAATAAAGCGTGCAAGGTACCAAGGCTTAACAAAAATTGTATGATAACATATTTATAGAGATAGATAACAACTTTTATAATTAAACTTAGAAACTAACATATCTCTTAAAATTCTCGCGTGATCAACTGGTTTCACGCCAATTAAATAGCTATAGTCCCATAAAGCTATTTGTATTAATTCCTCCATGGTTTTTTCGCCAGGCTGAGAACTATGCGTTTTACGTCACGTTATCCAAAGAGCCGACTATTTCCTTTGAAGACCGCGCTAGCTCAACGCTAAGCACCGTGACGTCAATATTCAAAAACAAAATCCCGTTATGTAGGACACTGCTCAAAGCGCTGGGCTCTGCTGAACGCGGCCCAGATTTCCACCATGATTATATAATCTAAGCCTAATTATTTAAAAGTGTATTTAACTTTCGGCTCACTCTGAACCGTTAATGTCTCTGCATTACAGAAACTAAAACCAAACGTTTACTTTTTGGTTCATTGGCCTATTGACAAATAAAAGTTCATTTGACCAACATAGTAGCGTAGTGCTTGTATTCACTTTAGAAAGGATTATTCTATATACAGATGTAGTATAGCTTAAGTAATATAGAAACATCCATTTTAAATAATAATATTAAAAAAAATCTTTGGAATATCAAAATGAAATAGAGCTTTAAAGCTACAAAAGTACTAAATACATCATAATTACGAAAAATATTTCCACATATTCACTTCATATTAAGGATAAAGGGAATATTATGGTTCTGTAGGATTCCTTTACACATCAAAACAAAACGAACTTCTAACGCAGCGCACTACTGTAACAACGGACGGACACACACAGACAAAAACATAGACTGTTTTTTAACTCTTTCCGTATTAATTTTGAATTGAGAAAAGAGATTATCTTAAATATTAAAATAAATATAATTAATATTTAATATTTTCTTCGTTAGTTATTCGCCTTATTGAACGTTACATCGTTTTAAAAAAGAACAATTAAACATTCTTGAGAGACTTGACTAATATTGGCGTTTGAAATGAAGCATACGCCGGTTGCTTTGCCTTACTCAAATAGGTAGTATATAAGGGTGTCGAACAACAGTTGAAAGCAAGAACAACCGCAATTGCGAAAACCTTTGGTGGACAACCCACCCTAGGGAGGCTAGACGTTTCTCGTAACCCTAGCTGATCGCCGCGAATGTCTTAAACCCAACGATGACGATGGAGTAGAAGCCAGGTGTGCAGACTGGTGTCCATGTGGGATGGACAAAAACAAAGACCAGCAGATGGTGGTGTAGAAGCCAGGTGTACAGACTGGTGTCCATGTGGGATGGACATAAACAAAGACCAGATAATGGTGGTGTTAGAAGCCAGTATGTACAGACTGGTGTCCATGTGGGATGGACATAAACAAAGACCAGAAGATGATGGTGATTAGAAGCCAGTATGTACAGTTTGGTGTCCGTGTGGAATGGACAAAGACCAGAAGATGGTGGTGTGAAAACTCAAGTAGAGGAGCCATTTCCGTGACTGTGAATGCAGTTCGGAAGTGGCGAACACGTTTGCTCCGATTTGGAAACTGCGAACGCGGTCACGTGGGTGTAACAACAGACACACACACAGACACACACACACACAGACACACACACACACACGATCGTTACAGAACCTCTCCGTGACATACGTCACTCGGAGAGGTAAAAAGGCCATATTCGTCAAATTTTTAACCAATATTGGTCTAATATTGAGCCCATTGGACTCATATGAAGCCAATATAGAAGCTAGATTTTTTTACTTCACCTATTGATGAATGTCATGGAGAAGTTCTGTTCTCGACGTATTCATCATTCTGTCTGTGTTTGTTTCTGTCTGTCTGTCTGTTGTTACACCCCAATGGTTTGCGTTCGCAATTTCGTAATCTGAATTCACAATATCTGAAAAACCAGTGGCTACGCTAGGCCTTTTTTGGGGGCTATCCCCCCAAATTCCAAACTTAGCCCCCCCCCCCAAAAATATCCGTAAACCCTACCAAAAAATTGCTGTTAGGCTGTTAGCATCCTAAAATTCTGTAGCAATATATAAAAAATTATAATGATAGATTCGTTAAGTTTCATCTCTGCAGTGATGAATTTCAATATCAAACAGTACAATTTTGAAGAAAAGAACAGATGGAGGCAAGTAAAATGTTTCATGTTCTTTCGAAAGGAGTCCCAATAGTGTGGACTAGAAGCTAAGACGAGTGAAAATCCTTCATAATAATTTCACGTTGACACAAAATTACGTAGTTTTATAGGTCTACACATTATTATCCAATGAACCCATTATGCAATTTTTTTCATTAAATTCTTATAATAACTAGTTTGCCCAGAATTAGCCCCCCCCAAATTTCAAACCCTAGCAGTGGCGTCGCTAGGCATTTTTGGGGGGCCTCTCTGAAATATAGTAGCCGGTAGGGACGAGTGGGTTTATACTTCTCCTGAGAGACAGGCTTTGTACCTAACGTGTCTGTCTGTGTTTTGTTTTAACTTCTGCAATTGCTTATCAAAAATTAGGAATGATTGCATGTCTAGTTAAATAGGTGTGTTGGTAATCGTCAAATATTATTTCACTTCCCCTTTTTACTTTACCCTTTTATATTCCACAAAGCAAAAGTAGTTTTCAAGCCCGGAAATCAAAGACGTTAAGTTCATACAACCTTAATTCAGTTTGCCCACTAAAACCTGTGTAATTTGGTACTAGTTTAAGGTGGTATCGCTAGATCCATTTGGCGAAAATATCACAGATATATTTTTTTTTTGGTGTTTGGAGGAAGGTATTTTGCCATATAATCCACCACACCAACGTAATTACTATGGCTTTTAGGAATTGGGTTTTATCGAAAAGATTGTAACAATAAGTGAGTTAGGCGATCTTATCATAAATAACTGATACGGAGAAAAACGTATACATGTTAAATTCTAATAAAAAATAATAGTGACAATATTCCAGATGAATTTCTACTACAAAAAAATGATTTGGATATTTTTTACAAAGCTTAAATTACAAAATATTACGCTAAAAGTTAGACTTCAAAGCAAGTGGATTTTATAATAAAAAATATTTTTAATTTAATCGAACGTAGAGTACGACCCTGTTTTCTACATAATTTTTTTCGGAAAATTTTGTCGATTGAATAAATTTGTCGGTTAAAATCTTACTAAGATTATTCAATCTCAAAAAATATCGTCTAAAATTGTTGTAATGTTTAAACGAATAATTTTCTGAATAGTTTTTGATTATTTGTAGTTAATCGAATTTTTCGAAAAAATCTATCAAAAAACCCCGAGCCCTAACTCCTTGGGTGCTACAAAAATATTAATCATCAGTGAAATCTACCCATTCTTTATATCATTTTGATATAAAGTGAAGTGGCGGCGCCAGGACGTTTTTGGTGTAGACTAAAGGTTTTTCACAAGTATGGGTCCCCTTTAATTATTGATAAGAACTTTTAAGTATTCAATGTTGAAATAGTTTGTGTGTATTTATTATGTTAACTCAAAGCTGGCAAGTACGATGACGACGAAATTTTTTATAGCCACAATTTTGGGAGTCCATAAACTACGTTACGCAAAAAAGCATTTTTGACCCCCCCCCGATCACACTTAGCACGTTTTCTCAGACCCCTCCCCTAAAAGCAACGTCATATTTTATTCTCCACCCATTTAACTACGATTTGTCTTAATTTACAAATTTTATTTGATCAATTTAAAAACACACCGTTTTTTCTTGAATGATATGGGGTTCCACTCAAAGTTCAACGATGTTGTTGTTTATCTTCATTGATTCCTAAAATAATATGTATTTTCCAAAATATTGTTTTTTATCTTCCTTGACTTCCCAAAATAATATGCCTTTTCCAAATTATTGTTTATCTTCTTTGACTTCCCAAAATAATATGTCTTTTCCAAATTATTGTTTATCTTCTTTGACTTCCCAAAGTAATATGCCTTTTCCAAATTATTGTTTATCTTCTTTGACTTCCCAAAATAATATGCCTTTTCCAAAATATTGTTGTTTATCTTCTTTGACTTCCCAAAATAATATGCCTTTTCCTAAATATTGTTGTTTATCTTCTTTAGACTTCCCAAAAAATTTGCCTTTTCCTAAATATTGTTTTTATTCTGAGAGAGCGGTAGCTCTCTTAGATAAGACTTCATACTGCTCTTAATGTATAAGGAAGGTTTTTTGTTTGGATGTAGTTTTTTTTGTATTGCATTAATTGTTCTGAATAAATTCCACAGAACTACAATTCGGGCCCTCAATATGTGGTTAAAATTTCAAAGAGATCCATTAATTAGTCTAATTTATAAAAAATAAAGTTGCTAAGGGTGGTTTTCATTTCCATAAAATTAATCACACCTTTTGATGAAAAACAGGAATTTTTCCCATAGAAATAACATGGGAAATTTTTGGAAAAAAACAAATCGGTTACTCGTGATTTAGAAAAACTATACGTTGGTTAGTTTTGGGAACGATCTTAAATGAAACTTTACACTATAATCTAGGACCATTTTTCTTGTTATTAAGAAAAATTAGTTTTAAGTATGTTTAATTTAAATTTTAAAATTTGCCCCAATCTGCGACATTTTAGCATTTATACACTGTTTTATTGGGAACTATCAGCGTGACCAATATTGGCCTTTTTTAACGTATAGTTGCCTCATAATAATCCGATTGTTTCTACTTATTGCCTTTTGGTTGGAATGGCCTATCGATAGTGTGATAAGACGGTTTTAATATTGCCGTCGTGACGTTGATGCGGCCGCTGCGAAAACTGGTAATTAAGGTAGATTACCGACGACTGGTAATTAAGGTAGATTACCGACGACTGGTAATTAAGGTAGATTACCGACGACTGGTAATTAAGGTAGATTACCGACGACTGGTAATTAAGCTGGATTACAGACGGCTGGTAATTAAGCCAGATTACCGACGACTGGTCATTAGCCAGATTACCGACGACTGGTCATTAGCCAGATTACCGACGACTGGTCATTAGCCAGATTACCGACGACTGGTCATTAGCCAGATTACCGACTTGTGGGTGTTTGTAGGTACTTGTGCGTGTTTGTAGGTACTTGTGGGTGTTTGTAGGTACTTTTGGGTGTTTGTAGGTACTTGTGCGTGTTTGTAGGTACTTGTGCGTGTTTGTAGGTACTTGTGCGTGTTTGTAGGTACTTGTGCGTGTTTGTAGGTACTTGTAGGTACTTGTGGGTGCTTGTAGGTACTTGTGGGTGCTTGTAGGTACTTGTGGGTGCTTGTAGGTACTTGTGGGTGTTTGTAGGTACTTGTGGGTGTTTGTAGGTACTTGTGGGTGTTTGTAGGTACTTGTGGGTACTTGAGGGTACTTGTGGGTACTTGAGGGTGCTTGTAGGTACTTGTGGGTGTTTGTAGGTACTTGTGGGTGTTTGTAGGTACTTGAGGGTGCTTGTAGGTACTTGTGGGTGTTTGTAGGTACTTGTGGGTGTTTGTAGGTACTTGAGGGTGCTTGTAGGTACTTGAGGGTGCTTGTAGGTACTTGAGGGTGCTTGTAGGTACTTGTGGGTGCTTGTAGGTACTTGTGGGTGTTTGTAGGTACTTGTGGGTGCTTGTAGGTTCTTGTGGGTGTTTGTAGGTTCTTGTGGGTGTTTGTAGGTTCTTGTGGGTGTTTGTAGGTACTTGTGCGTGTTTAAAGGTACTTGTGCGTGTTTGTAGGTACTTGAGGGTGTTTGTAGGTACTTGTGCGTGTTTAAAGGTACTTGTGCGTGTTTGTAGGTACTTGTGGGTGCTTGTAGGTACTTGTGGGTGCTTGTAGGTACTTGTGGGTGCTTGTAGGTACTTGTGGGTGCTTGTAGGTACTTGTGGGTGTTTGTAGGTACTTGTGGATGTTTGTGGGTACTTGTGGGTACTTGTGGGTACTTGAGGGTGCTTGTAGGTACTTGAGGGTGCTTGTAGGTACTTGAGGGTGTTTGTAGGTACTTGAGGGTGTTTGTAGGTACTTGAGGGTGTTTGTAGGTACTTGTGGGTGCTTGTAGGTACTTGAGGGTGTTTGTAGGTACTTGAGGGTGTTTGTAGGTACTTGAGGGTGTTTGTAGGTACTTGAGGGTGTTTGTAGGTACTTGAGGGTGTTTGTAGGTACTTGAGGGTGTTTGTAGGTACTTGAGGGTGTTTGTAGGTACTTGTGGGTGCTTGTAGGTACTTGAGGGTGTTTGTAGGTACTTGAGGGTGTTTGTAGGTACTTGAGGGTGTTTGTAGGTACTTGAGGGTGCTTGTAGGTACTTGAGGGTGCTTGTAGGTACTTGAGGGTGCTTGTAGGTACTTGAGGGTGTTTGTAGGTACTTGAGGGTGTTTGTAGGTACTTGAGGGTGTTTGTAGGTACTTGTGGGTGCTTGTAGGTACTTGTGGGTGTTTGTAGGTACTTGTGGGTGTTCGCAGGTACTTGTGGGTGTTCGCAGGTACTTGTGGGTGTTTGTAGGTACTTGTGGGTGTTTGTAGGTACTTGAGGGTGCTTGTAGGTACTTGTGGGTGTTTGTAGGTACTTGTGGCTGCTTGTAGGTACTTGTGGGTGTTTGTAGGTACTTGTGGGTGTTTGTAGGTACTTGTGGGTGCTTGTAGGTACTTGTGGGTGTTTGTAGGTACTTGTGGGTGTTTGTAGGTACTTGTGGGTGCTTGTAGGTACTTGTGGGTGCATGTAGGTACTTGTGGGTGTTTGTAGGTACTTGTGGGTGCCTGCCCCGGGTGCTTGTGGGTACTTGCCCCGGGTGCTTGTGGGTACTTGCCCCGGGTGCTTGTGGGTACTTGCCCCGGGTGTTTGTGGGTTCTTGCCCCGGGTGTTTGTGGGTTCTTGCCCCGGGTGTTTGTGGGTTCTTGCCCCGGGTGCTTGCTGGTTCTTGCCCCGGGTGTTTGTGGGTTCTTGTCCCGGGTGCTTGTGGGTACTTACCCAAACTTTTAATGATTTACGTTTTTTTTTGAAGTATCATTATAAATAAATGTCTGATTGAGCTAAAGTTATGGTCCCCTTTATAATTATATATGTTTCTGCTTAGTGCAGATTTTGAAAATGTAAAACTGTTTCTTAACATCCTTAATTAAAATGAAGACTGAAGGAACAGATTATAAATCAAAAATGTCTTGATTAGAATCAAGTCCTAAAAAGTATCGATAAGACTGAGCTTATCACTTGACTGAAGGATCAGATATTAATTTTTCTTTTAATTGAAACTTAAAGGCATGCTTAAGAAAAAACAACGTTCCTTTACCGTTTTCCGTTGAAATAACTTATTTTACAAGTAATCAATTTCAAAAATTTACTTATCTCGGGTTTTCGGGCACAATTCCATTCCCCCAAAACATTTTATCATTACATTAATTACTTCTTAGAGATAACGTGTCAAAATAAGCTTTAAAACAATAAAAACCTGAATGAGCGGTCCGTTTAGCCATGACCAAAACCTTCAAATCAGTGTTGCTAATGTTAGAAAGTGGATTTTCCCACTTCCATTTTAAAAATTTGCCGCATTTCCCACACCCCCTCTTTTACAGTCATATTTATCTGGACTATTTTATCATACTTAGTTTAATATGGAATATCACTCTGCATGGTTTTGACAATATGTACAAATGCTATAGAGCTTTAAAATTCTCAAAATATGCTTTCTTTTTTTTTCAGTGCCAAACTTAAAATCACCGAATTTATTTCAAAATGTCGCTTGAAATTATTAAACCGGATAAAATTTTCGAAAATGCACTAATTTTAACTGTGCAGTTAAAATTAGTGCATTTTCGAAAATTTTGCACTATTAACCCTTGAACAGGAAAATTCCGACATTTGATTGATCTCGGAAAAATATTACTTTTTCCCCACAGAGCCTAAAACCAAACACTGCTTTAAAAACTTACAACAAGCACCCCTTCGAGACATGTTCTGAACAAATTAGTGCTTAACACGCTAATAGTACGACCACGGTGAATTTATGTAAACTGTAGTTGAAATATATTCATGTGCGACCTGCGGCACTGAATGGTCTCTAACCATTGTTTGAAACTAGAGAGAAAAATAGTGAGCAGCATTAATCATGTCCTGAGTTATGAGAATGAACAGTATGACTGTTGACTGAAGTACACTAGACATTACATAATTTTGCATAACCACGAGTAAAAATCTAACTGTCCCTACTTAATTTTCCGCCATTGTTTTAAAACTTATCCACTGCGAAGCATGCCGGGCACAAATGGGGGAACCTTTTAAAACTCAATGTCATACACGTACTCTCTCAAATGTAATTAATGTAATGATAAAATGTTTTGGGGGAATGGAATTGTGCCCGAAAACCCGAGATAAGTAAATTTTTGAAATTGATTACTTGTAAAATAAGTTATTTCAACGGAAAACGGTAATGGAACGTTGTTTTTTCTTAAGCATGGCCTTTAAGTTTCAATTAAAAAGAAAAATTAATATCTGATCCTTCAGTCAAGTGATAAGCTCAGTCTTATCGATACTTTTTAGGACTTGATTCTAATCAAGACATTTTTGATTAATCTTCATTGACTTCCCAAAATAATATGCCTTTTCCAAATATTGTTGTTTATCTTCATTGACTTCCCAAAATAATATGCCTTTTCTAAATTATTGTTGTTTTCTTTTATAACGAAATAGAGCCAATCGGCCATTTGGTTTCGTATCAAAATTAATGTTAAATGTGACGTCATAATTTCCCTTCACAAGCCAAGTGGTCTAGCGTAAGGACCCTAAGTATTTTACATTAGGAGGCCCTTTCAGGGCCTTACGTACTGGACACTTTAAGGTGCCTTCAGAGAAAAAATAGCAAAATGACTGTTTTTGCCATCTCGCAAAATCCCGTTTTTCAGTTGAAGGTGATTATACACCGACATGAAATTTTTAGCATTAAAATAACAAATATCCGCCTATAATTTAATATATTTTTGGTTTTCATAGTTTAAATTTTCTTGGTTTTATTTAAGTTTTAAAATTGCCATTTTAAAGTTGAGGGGGTCTCAGTTAGAGGAGTTCATACTCTTCCCAAATGAAACGTTTCCATCGCAACAGGCATATAATTTACGAGCACAGGATAGGCTATCCATTGATCTATGTAAAAACTAAATCGGCCTTACCATTAAAATAACAATTCGTCTTAATCGATTTACTCAAAATATCTGATTCAGTATTTTTAAGATTAAAGCTAGAGCTTTTATCACACAATAAAAAAAAATACATCATTGGATGGATCGTGATTTACCGATAATTTTAAGCTCTGTTTTGTAATTTTGGCATAAAAAATCATTGATCTGAACTCCTTCATAGATTTCTCGTAATACATTTCAGTGCTAAAACTTTAGGCAACTAGTTCGTATATTTTCCGTAGATGGCAGGATATAAGTAGTGACTTTTTTCAAGGGGGTAACAAGAGGGGTCTGTAGTCTACAGACTGAAAGACGTTTACCAATTAAGGGATGTCGGCATCATGTCGCACGCACCGGCGCCTTAACCCACAGTACCCACCCCTCACAGTAAACCACCCAAACTTTCGGGTCAGGTGGAAGAGAAAAAGACATACAAAGCACTTACCGGGAAGAGGGGGGGGGAGAAAGAGGCGAAT
The DNA here is from genome assembly GCA_019434445.1 of Phalangium opilio. Classification (NCBI taxonomy): domain Eukaryota; kingdom Metazoa; phylum Arthropoda; class Arachnida; order Opiliones; family Phalangiidae; genus Phalangium; species Phalangium opilio. The sequence continues at coordinate 227,787 of JAEQBA010000209.1, read as the reverse complement.
TTTGAAAGACCCTATGCACAATTATTGAAGAATAGGCGATATCTTCTTCTTCTATTTCCCGTCCCACTTTTGCAAGTAGAACAAGAAAAGGCTTATACAATATCACTAGTCATTTCTGAAAAGTGTAAAAACGGAGCTCCTTTCCTAAAATTTTCCTACTTTTCCTAAAAACAAATGGCTAAAAAAAACGGAATTGTAATGAACAGTCGGAGCAAACGGGTTCAAAAAATTAAATCATGCCATCGAGATAAACGGGAAAAATTATTAATACAAACATCAGAGGTGGGTGATTGTACTGAACTTATAAACTTACAAGTCCCAACCAACCATGTGAAAGAAATGTTTACACTGTAAAAAATTGTGGTGTATAAATAGTGCCATAATGGTGTTAGAACAATGTGCACTATTTGTACACCTTGACAAGGTGCTGAAATAGTACGAAAATAGTTCGGTATTTTAAAAACACCATTAGCTTAAACGAATGGTGTAGAAATGGGTTTATAAAACATAATTCTTTAAAAGGTGTGCAAATGATACCTTAATTAAATAAAATAACCCCATCGAATACCCCATTAAATGGTGCTCAAATGGCATAGAATTAGTGCGATATTTTTTAAACACCATTCATTAAAAGGCGCACAAATGATACCTAAACGATATAAAATAACACCTTCGCAAGGCCCATATAAAAGTGTTCAAATAATGTGAAAATAGAGTAAGGATTTCCAACGTCTATCCGATTTTCTGAAGGGCATTCAAATCAACATGTGAACACAAAATAAGATTTTATGGATCGCGGGGGGGGGGGGGTGTTAGCTCTAGAATAGAGGCTCATTGGAAAAAAGTCTAGTTATTGAAATGCCTGCCCTAAAATAGGTTGGCGCCCCATACTAATAGTAATATATAAAGCACTTTACGCCGGGTGCGCGAACTTAGACGCGGGAAGGAGTAATGCCGACCATCTCTGCTTTCTCCCCTATCCCACTTTAGAAAGTCGAGCAAGAAAACAAACAGATACTATCGCTACAGGCGATTACAAAAAGTACGTTTCACCAGGTTGGGGGCGCGGATGTGAAGAAAGCCCGCGACAAAATTTTTGGTATAGGGAACTATCTCTTTTGTTCGATTTCAGGGGTGGGGTCGGGCTTACTGATAGTTCAAAGGGTTTCCACGAATTTCCTTTCTATACGTTCCAACAACTTCGGGTGTCAGAAACCAGGAGCGTCGATGTTATAAACATAGGTTTTTCCTTCGCTGTAAAGAGCTCTGGTGGTCTCAACTTTAGTGGGACAAATTATAAAATCGTCAAAAGTTTTGCAAAAACGGACCACTATTGCTATTTTTGAGTCCCTAGCGGAAAAATTTGTAAACTTTTTTCTCTGAAGGCACCTTAAGGTGCTTATGGGCCGGCACACAAAGTGAAACGAAAAGTAGGCGACGCCACGGGTAACAGATAGTAAAGTATAATAAAGTTTTATTTTATGGAAGTTCACCACTAATGTTCAAACTTTCCAAAGTTTACCCAATTAAGTTTGTCATTAAATTCATCAAAAAAGCAAACGTTGAGAAATTGAGGAGCAAGATATATTATACAATACCTGACGTTTTTTAAATTAAGGAGAACATATTGAGCCACAGAAAGAGAGATGTCGTCTTTAAAAATATGTCCGGTTTTAAATTTCTCATGAACTCCATTTTCCAGATAATCCTTAAAGAAAATATGACAGCATTATTCCTAATGAAGTCTTGGCATACAAGGGTTTCTAACTAGTCTGTTCTCTGTTGTAAATTAAATGGCATGTTCTTTGAGAGAAACTGAGCGGAACATGTCAACAACGTGTAGTTCTTTGTTAAGAGGGTGCAATAACAGGCCCATTTGACTTAATCCACAAGTGCACTGTGACTGCATACTGGTTTTAGGTGCCATGTTTGGAAGCCCGAGGATGCCCATTTCCGCACAATTTTCGTGAATCATAGCCCAATTCCTCATGCTCGCTTTTTAAGCCCCTATTTTGTTTCACATTTATATAACCCTACATATCCCGCACGAATGTCCTTTCTGCTAGGGCAGCTTGTTATGGCCCGTTTGCGCACAGTTTTTACATTGAAATTTTAGTTCACCATTTTTTACCATAACTCATTTCCGCAAATTCGCAAATAAAACCGGAGCCTCCGAAATGAACTAGGCCCATGCATGTCAAATTTTATGTGGGGAAATATTCAGTTTGTAAAGGAAAATATTTTCACCATATATGTGTACGAGATGGCGCTTATATTACCGTTGTGACAGGGGTCTTCCTTAAATTATCGTTGATATTTTAGGGGTCAGTCATAAAATTTTTTTGATAGAGAAAAGTTTCATCCTAAAATTAACGTAAATATTTTTGGGGCTATTCACTTTTTATTGAATCTTTCGTCTAGATTGTATTGATGACAACAAAATAAATTATTTCAATTAAAATAATTCAGTAAGAATATTAAAAACGTATACTTACAATCCGCGACCATGGCCCAAATACTTAAGCAGTCGACAGGGTCACGGGGTTGAACTTTGTTTATTTTACGGTAATATAAGCGCCCCCAAGCGTAAAACCACTGCGAACTAAATTGGTTAAAAAGATATTCTCGCTTCGCGACACGCATGGGCCTAGTTCATTTCGGAGGTTCCGATTTTCTTGTTGATTATGTTAGGTTTGGTTCCTTTAGTGTTAGATTTGGTTCGGTTCGGTTGAGATTAGGTTCTGTTAGGGCTAGGTTAGGTTTGGTTCGATTTGGTTTTGGTTAGGTTCGCTTATGCTACAATGTAGGCATGCTATTAAACTCGTTATTTGACTAGGGCTCGGGGTTTTTTGGTCGATTTTTTCGAAAAATACGATTAACTACAAATAATCGAAAACTATTCAGAAGTTTATTCGTTTAAACAATACAACAATTTTTGATGATATTTTTTGAGATTGAATAATCTTAGTAAGATTTTAACCGACAAATGTATGCAATCGACAAAATTTTTCGAAAAAAAATTATGTAGAAAAAAAAAGTCGTACTCTACGTTCGGTTAAATTAAAAATATTTTCTATTATAAAATCCACTTGCTTTGAAGTCTAACTTTTAGCGTAATATTTTGTAATTTAAGCTTTGTAAAAAATATCCAAATCATTTTTTTGAAGTAGACTTTCATCTGGAATATTGTCACTAATATTTTTTATTAGAATTTAACATGTTTACGCTTTTTTCCGTATCAGTTATTTATGATCAGATCACCAAACTCAATTATTGTTACAATCTTTTCGATAAAACCCAATTCCAAATTCACTCTATCTGTGATATTTTCGCCATAGGGATCTCGTGATACCGCTTATCGTATCGTCGAAATGACGATAAAAGCAACAACAATTAATGTGTTACATCAGAAGGGGATAATAAGAAAATGGATGTCTTCAAAACCCATCCATATTATCTCAACATAAACGCCTTAGACTCGAACAAAGAGGGGTTAGTGTAATATAAAATTGTTAAGGTAAAAAGGGGAAGTGAAATAATATTTGAGGATCACCAACATACCTATTTACCTAGATATGCAATCATTTCTCTTTATTGATAAACAATTGCAGAAGTTAAAACAAAACACAGACAGACACGTCAGGTACAAAGCCTGTCTCTCAGGAGAAGTAAAAATCCACTCGTCCCTACCGCCTACTATATTTCAGAAATTCACACTCGAAACATATTTGATCATTTAGTTGAAAACGACTTCTCTATTCCGTTTTTATTAACTAACGATATCAATACACATCCTATATTAACTTTGGAAAGAGTTTCATGATACAGTGGAGTAATGTCTCAATTTTTCGCTTTATACAAACAGAAGTAGATCATATTACAGCTCCATAGAAGTACTGGACGATATAACATCGCTGTGCATCAGCATTGTCTCCCAGCGCTGAAGGGAAGAGGGTATATGCGAAACGCAGCGGCAAATTTGTGAACTAAACCAGAGGAATGAGTTTGGCGCGAAAGAAATTTTTAAAAAGCGGGGCAAGAAAACGGAAGTACGTAGTAGCCAACGAGGAAAGGTTTGAGAGAGAAGAGCACGAAAGGAAACAAGTTGTTCCATATATAGTGTTGGGTTGTGAATGTAATAGTAGAAGTCCACTTTATTTTTACGATTTTCAAAAACAATTGGCGGTCTATAGGTATTTCGCTCAATTTTTAAACGCTTGTGTTGAAAAGGAAATTAATATGAATTCAAATGTTCAAAATAAAATTCATCATGCTAGAACATTTTTAGTGCATCCCTAATACAGCACTGAGTTTCCACCGATTTATAGGTTTTAGCGGGGATAGTTGGACCGATTTATTACGAATTATAGGTTATGTGCGTCGACATAGAAATTTGTTTTCCTTTTTTAAGTCTGACAAATTTTTTCAATGCTTTAACGTTTTCCGTTCGCGAAAGATGCTGGTCAATATTTTTCAGCTTTACAAAACGTTTTAGTCGCTTAGGGTTATGTGATTTTAATATCACATATAAATTGTGTTCAGATGTGTCTTTCATTTGGGCATGCGACGATTGTAATTAGTTACATTGGTCCTAGACGTTTTTCCTAATTAGCAAGGAAACATAAGCCATTCTAAATCAAAATTATAGCGCGATAACAAGCTTCACTCTAATCACAACACTGACGGCGGTCTGACAGCCATTAGGCTACCATCAACCGGAACTTCCGTAGTCTAAAGAAACTCCAGATCCGGGTTAATGGACAAACTATACTTGTAAAACTGAGCTATAGATGGCGGGCTTGGATGTATTGGAAACAAACGCTGTTTACAAAAGCATAACCTACGTCCAGTACTTATAGGGAGCTGTAATATGATCCACTTATGATACAAACTATTAACTGTATCCAGTCTATCGACTTCTTACCTAATCTTCGTTACTCGTCCATTATAAACTTTGACTACAGATTTTTCAGTTAAGAGAGGTTTTTCTCAAATAATTTATTAAAATTATATGATATTAATTATCTTTATCAAAGTTACTTATTATTCTTCTAGTTGTATCGTTTTAAGAGACGTTTTTCCTAGAGTATGCCTCTTTCGCGAGTGTCTGAAAGACCTTAAAATAGTGTAGTTTGATTGTTGATGACAGTTAATAGAATAGTGGTCAGTACAGTTTTTCAGATACCCGTCAACTGTGAATACGATCCGGAAATTGAGAACCCTTTTGTTCAGATTATGAAACTGCGAACGCGATCCCCTGGGGTGTAACAACAGGCAGACAGACCAACAAACACACAGACAGATGAATACGTCGAGAACAGAACGTTTCCAAAACAATCATCACTCGGTGAAATAAAAAATCTAGCCTCTATGTTGGCTTCATATGAGTCCAATATTGTTCGACATTTGTCGAATGTCGGTTAGATATTACATCAATATGGGCTCGATATTAGTCCAATATCGGTTAGAAATTGTCCAATGAGGGTTTGATTTTAGTTCTATATTGGTTAGAAATTTGTCCAATGTGGGTTTGATTGATTTGTGGATAATATCCTGAACATTTCTGGGTAATAATCGATCCCTTAATAGATGATTCTGGATCCAATTTTGGATGAGCCTTCAAATCTGGCTTATCGTTCAACCCTCCCTTTTTGGACACTAGTTACGTTATCCAAAAATAGATTAAATTCTGTGCTGTCTCAGAGTCAGCCGTTTGGATCCATTTACATCCAATTTTGGATAATATTTTTTAACAGCGCACGCCTTAGGAAATAGTCAAGTGCTAATAGAGTAGTGATGAGGGTACTATTTATCGCGTATGTGATTGGGGTTTAGTAACGTTGCTTTTAATATTCTTATGTTACCACGCTTTGTGGTACACTTCTCTCGAAGAGAAGTATTATATACTTTTGAAAATATTGCCAATCACAATGTTTATATTGATAGTTCATATCATTATCAGGTTTTTTAATACAATTATTGACTGTCAATGATTAAAACTTTGCTTTTTTTCGTTAATAATGAGCTCAAACAATTTTAAAAAGATCAGAGTTTATCGTAAAAAAATAATAGTGGCGGTTACTCGTCCAATTACTTATCGATAAATGAAACCAAAACCACATTTGTACCAAGAATCGTATGGATCATAATTTTTTATTCGAAATCGAATAAAACGTATCGCAAAAAAACTTTTTTGAGTAAAATTCTTCTGATTATGTTGAAAATTTTAGTTTTTCGGAAAAAATACTTACGATTAATAATTGCATCACTCTACCTTTTTCCAAAACAAATCGAGACGAAATACTTTTATATAATCTTCGTTTTACAAATTTTAGTATGTTAATTTATTTGAATAATAGTTAACCGATCCCCGACCCCTATATTTGACCATTGCAATATCACTATCGATATAGTTTAGGATGAGTGTCGATTAGGGTTAAGTTAGGTTTGGCTGGGTTAGGTTAGGTCAGATAAGGTTCGGTCAGATTTTGGTTAGATTAGGTTAGGTTAGGTTACGCTACACTAGAGGCATGCTATTAAACTTGTGATTAGATCATTGCAATATCACTATCGATATAGAAAAGTGTATTGATAGACGTAAGCATTAAACCAAGTGTGTTTTTGTTTAAAAATAGAAGTATAATGGTGCATTTTTTAATTCTGCATTAAAAATAAATCTATCGTTAAATAGCATTGAAAATTTATAATCATAAAACCTCTCAATTTGGCTATTTTCCGTCCAATGGGCCAGCAAGCATAAGTTTAAGGTTTTTAAAATGTTTTGCAAACTGTTCGGAAATGGGTTATGAAAAATTGCGCGAAAAAGGCCTATAGGTTTTTAAGATGTGAAAAATAAAACTGTGCGGAAACGGGCGACTACATTGGAAGCCCATATATCCGTTTAGCAAAGTTCCCACTTGACCAAAACACTGCGTAAGTACCACCGAGGTAAGCAAATTTCTTCATAACGCACCTGAACCTGCGTTCAATTTTTTATTTCATATAAAATATTTTCAGACTTAACACCATAGAATAATAATTTAATTATTGTAATCTAATTCGGTATCGATTCAATTTCAACTCCTACTGAAGCCCTAACTAAAACTACAGACAAATTCTTTCATTATAAACAGAGAAACCAACACACAGGGGCCCTCTCGCCAAAAGCAACGCCAGACGGAGCCAGAGTTAACTGCACGCTGAAGGCTAACCAACTCGCACTGCCTCTGGCGGAGCTTCTTCGCGAGAGGGAAGACACCCCAATGGCGGCCTCGTCCCTATGTATTGGTTTCTCTGTTTTGTAATAAAACGAAATTGTCTATTACTTAAAATTCTTCCAAAACAACGCCGTTCTTCGGAATTCGCTTTTACTGTGATTTCAAACGGCCTAACCCTAAATGAAGTAGCTAGCGTGATGGAGTTCACAAAATACAAAATAATTTGGGAATAAAAACCAGATTAAAGTAAAAAAATCGGCAGCGAAGAAAATGTAAAATTGTTCGTAAAAATATGCCTTGGTAGGCCTAGTTTTCCTAGTTACAACCCAATTGTTAAAAAAACAAGCAGTACTTACATTTCCTATCGAATAATTTATAGTGGTTAAGCTCTGGTTCATGACTGCATCCTTCTATTTTATAAAACAGAATTTCTTCCAGAAATATCTAGTATCTCAAAAGGTTCGTTTTTAATTACTGGAGTAAACCGAATCGATTGATACACACTTTACATTATTAAAATGTTTTTGAGTTCCACGCTATGAATATTTAAAGAGCGTTGATTCTGGAAATGTTACTTCCACACGCAGGTTTTAACCTATACTAACACGGTAACGGCAGTTGACGGCTTACGAGCCGTTTTGTGAACAAGATTAGAATCTTTTTGCCACGCTCGATATTTTTGCCTGGAATTTATTTTCGCAAAAGAACCAAAAATGAAAAACCGGCCTCATTTGGGCAAAGAAATGAAATTTACGGCCAATAATATCTAACATTCCATCATCGATCTTAGCTTTCTGGTCTAAAACCGCAATATTACCAAACTTTCTCGGTTGTGGTGACTTAGAACTATACGTCTTTACGAAAGCTTAAAAATCGAAATAGCACCAAAAGTATATAGCTATATAAACAAAAATAACTGAGTCTGAAAGGATTGATTAACCGACGTGTGACTTACTTTGGCTAATTAATTAATTAATCGTCAGTAATTGACCTTAATTCTAGTTCAGTCGTTTTAAGAAACATTATTCCTAAAATCATTTTAAAAACAGCTATTGTTGACGTTTGAATTCAAGCGTACGCCTCTTTAACAATTTTTGGAAATTTGGGATATATAAGCTGGTCAATTCCCGGCAAAGGAAAAGAAAAGCCGCAATTGCGTTAACCTTTGTTGCAAGCCGCACCTTTGGGAGGCTAGACGTTTCTAATAACACTAGCCGATCGTCGTGTACATCTTAATCATAACGATGATAATGGAGTAGATGTCATTACTGCTCTCTGTTAGGTCCGGAAATTGCAAACACTTTTTTTAAGTTTTTAAGTAAAAATATAAAATAACATAAATTACGGCAATTTCTGTTGTTCCAAAATTTTAATCGGCAATTCACCCGGTAAATTACCATTTTTAAAAACTACAGTAATTTCACATCTCTAGGCCTGACCCTAAAAGAAGTAACTAGCGTGATGGAGTTCACAAAAATAATTTGGGAGTAAAAACCAAATTAAAGTGAAAAATCGGTAGACGAAAAATACGAAAAATTGTCTTTTTCCCCAATAGGGATTGGCAAAGGGGTGAAAATACTCCCATACTGAGCGTCAGACCTTCACTTAGCCAATAAGAGAGCACTAGCCTTTCACTCTGTGAAGTTTGCCGCCATTTTGGTGGAAATCGGAGGAAAAATTTTAAGCCACACCTCTCTGGCAGTTCCCTATAGTAAAAACAAGCAGTACTTACATTTCCAATCGAATAATTTATAATGGGTAAGCTCTGGTTCATGACTGCATCCTTCTGTTTTCAACAAAGAAATTCCGAAAGTATCTAATATCTCAAACAGTTCGTTTTTAATTACTGGACTAAACCGAATCGATTGAATCATTACACGCTTTTCATTATTAAAAAGCTTGCAAGTTCCACAAGGAGCTTTGATACTGGAAATGTTTAGCCGGAGCCTCCGAAATGAACTAGGCCCATGCATGTCAAATTTTATGTGGGGAATTATCCAGTTTGTTAAGGAAAATATTTTCACCATATATGTGTACGAGATGGCGCTTATATTACCGTTGTGACAGGGGTCTTCCTTAAATTATCGTTGGTATTTTAGGGGTCAGTCATAAAATTTTTATAATAGAGCAAAGTTTCATTCTAAAATTAACATAAATGTTTTTGGTGCTATTAACTTTTTATTGCATCTTTGGTTAGATTGTATGGATGACAACAAAATTAAGTATTTTATTTTAGAATTGCTATTTTTAATAAAACGAAACTTGTTGAAGTTGAAAAATCTGTTTATTTTCATACTTTCATAACCTTTCTACTAGAGGTGTGCGGTTAACCGTTTCAATAGAATAATTCGATTGAATACCGAACCGAATAATTCGATTCGGTATTCGATAAGCCTATTTTCACTTTTCGATTCGAATATCGAATACCGAACTGACTATTCGGTTAAAGTTCGACTACCATAAATTTTGGTCCTTGGCACTAGAGAGACCCACCTTAATTAAAAAAATATCATCACAGTTTTATTTTTCTCCCATCAAAAACTACCAGCAAGTGCATAGGAAAATTTTAAGAAATACTTGACCACCAATGAGGAGAGGTATTTTGAAATTTAGGAGCTTCTAAATGTTCTTCTCCTTGCTTTGTAATTTTATTGGCGAATATTAGGGTTACTACCCGATTAACCGCGAATAGTTGGCCTAGTATTCGCGAATATTAGGGTTAAATATTCGCGGTTACAAGGCTTAACTATTCGCGATTAATCGGGAAGGAAAAAAATTACAAAGGCCCAACTATTCGGTATTCGATTTGGAATAAACTATTCGATTCGGTATTTGATAAGGAAAATTTTTTGGTATTCGATAACCGGTTCGATACCCAAAAAGTGGTATTCGCACACCCCTACTTTCTACATAAAGGTTTACCTTTTGTTTTTTTAACCTTTTCTTTTCGATCAGTTACATCTTTAGCATGGTTGTTTAAATAATACTAGATGTTAAATTATTTCAATTAAAATAATTCAGTAAGAGTAATAAAAACGTATATTTACAATCCGCGACCTTGGCCCAAATACTTAAGCAGTCGACAGGGTCACGGGTTGAACTTTGTTTATTTTACGGCCGTGTAAGCGCCCCCAAGCGGGAAAACACGGCGAACTAAATTAGTTAAAAAAATAATCTCGCTTCGCCACACGCATGGGCCTAGTTCATTTCGGAGGCTCCGGTTTAGCGTAATGTTCCTTTCACAGTCAACTTTTTAGCTGTACTTGCACCGAGCCGTTTTGTGACTTAAGTAGTACCTGAAGTGAGATGAGACTAGAAGTACTGAGCTAACCAAATTCTTCACTCGGCGAGAGTGAATATTCTTGATAACACACCAACGGTTGGCCCTCTGGTAGCGGTTTCTGAATTTCCCCTCCAAAACGTGAGACGCTCGCGGCGGAAGACGGCCGAACTAGATTCAAGCACCCGCGTCCGTGTTAAGCGGCTAGGTTGAGGGAAAGGGGGTAGGAAATATTTTTGGAACTCGACCAATTTTTTTCTCTCTAGTGTTGGCGCGATGGAAGCGGCATAAAATCCTCAAATTTGTTCACTAGTGCCAGGATCTATTACCAATGCTAGAGCCCTTCACTTCTAGTCTCATCTTACTTCTGGAATTACGTATATAGAGCGTGGCAAACAGTTCGCTTTTAATTACTGGACTAAAAGAGTCGATTGAATCATTACACAGATAATATTATAAAGCTTTTGAGTTCAATGCTTTGAGTATTTAAAGAGCTTTGATATTAAAAGCCAAGCAAGGTAGCGGTTAAAATGTTCCTTTCACACGCAATTCATAGCTAAACTTGCACCGTAAAGGTCGATAAGGTCTTATGGGTCGTTTTGTAATTACTTATACAAAGACAGTGTAACGAACTAGATTAGAGTCCTTTTGCCACGCTCAATATTTTTACCTCTAATTTATTTTCGCAAGAGAACCGAAAATGAAAAATTGGCCTCATTTGGGCAAAGAACTGAAATTTTCGGCAAATATTATATAACATAGTAACATTACATCATCGATCTTAGCTATCTGGTCTAAAACCGCAATATTTCCAATTTTCGATTATGGTGATATTGTTGCAGTATGTTGCGGGTAAAAGTAGTGGACTTTAATAATAATTCCGAGCTTTAATATATAATTTCATAATCTCACATTATTATTCGTCACTTGGTTATTCTTACACAAGTTATTCCCGTAAATACTCATTTCCCCGAAGCAGAATCTGCCACATTCCATAACAGGTAAACATCCCATATCTTATCTCTTATCACACGACTCGGGGCAGAGGGCCTTCGACAGAACTTCATAAAATATATTTGGGGTCTAAAAAGCTATTTATACACTACGATCTAAAAACCACTGTAACAATAATCTTTATAATGCGACGGCGAATTCAGAATGCATCTTAGCTTCAAGATAATCTAAGGCGTAAAAATCGAACCAGCACCAAAAGTATATAGCTATAAAAACAAAAAGTAAAATTCATTAACAATTCCCTACCTTTGGCTGTACATGACAAGCAGCTCGAGCTAGTTCGAGTACGACGGAAGCGAGAATTGACTACATTAGAATTTGCAGTCCATCTTACTATTTAGTCTGTCCTAAGCATTTGACAGCCTCACCTGGCGCCGCTTTAAGAGAATCTATGACCTACGTTACTTCATGACAAGCTCTCGGTAACCATTGATAAGCTTATGGAACATATCTTATAAACTTATGGTGAAACCATTTTAAATAAAAATTTGTGCAACATCAATGAATTTTGCAGAATATTATACTGTTAACTATATTATAGTTAAGAACAGGGGTGTACCGTGTTTCTAAAGGATTAAATTCCAAATTAGAAGGATGCCGCTGGTCAAAAGTTTCAAAATTAAAATAAATAGCACAGACATGGATTAAGCAATACAGTATTGCTTTGTCCATGGCACAGAAATTTGGAACATAACCACAGCTTTCCTGGAAAATTTAAGAAAACAAAGTAACCAAATGCAAAGAACATGTTCTACATAGCGGCTCTAGGAGGAGACGAGAGAGTTTGTTTTTATCTAAACAGCTTTCGAAATTTACTAAGATTAAATCAGGGATAGATTTATTTCCTGATTAAATATAAGCGTTGGCCGCAAAAACAATTAATGGTATAGTAGGTTCACGGACCGCGTGTAGGCCATATCCCTGGTTTAGAACAATAAAAATTGGGGGTGCAACTCTTATTATTGGGGTATTACCTCAAAACCAATTTACCTAAGAGCGCAGACGCAAAAATATCTCGACATGAGTGGGGAATAAATTTTTTTGCTGTTCCTCATAGTTTTGTCAAAGATTGTAATTACACTACAGAAAAAGGTTTCGTAGCCAAGAGTGTAAACCACGGCGTTTTTCGATGACGAACTTTTCTTGGCGTGGCACTTTGCAGCGGGAGGTGGCAGATGTCCGATATTAAAACGAAGAAAAATTCCCTCATCAATAATGGAAAATGAGGAATCGACATCTGTTGCTAACCTTACTGTTCAGACCGTTTACAAGCTTTTGATAAAGTTAAGAAAATTGATTCGCCAGCGTCAACGTAAACGTTTTAATACCGAAGCTTCCGCGTGTCTCGTCCGTCCCACGCCTCGCATCTGTTATCAATGTTCCCTCAGTGTAAGAAACTTTGCCTATTCGTTAGCTCAAATACTTAAGAAAGATCTATATGGCTGTACAATCTTAGTTATATAAGTTGTAAATGGCTCGTTAATGACTTTGATGAATGAATTTCATCAAGAAATACCTGGCTCCATTAAGCTATTTTCAAAGGTACTAGTAAGCTCCAAATATTTTCTTTTCCTGCCACACTAACTTAGTTCCTTTGCGAAATAATTTATTTTACCTAAAAGGCTAAGATTATATGAGATGCAAAAACTAATTCTGCTCAAAATATGGCGAAATGTTTCATTGATTTCATTGAAAGATTACATCATAAGTTCATAAGATATGGTCCATAAATTTGTCACTGGTTACTGAGAACTTGTCATGAAGTGACGTATATGTGAAACGTCATAAATCTAGTAAAGCGAGACCAGGTTAGGAGCTTAGTACAGACTAAATAGGAAGATGAACTGCAATATGAGTGTAGTAAATTCTCGCGTCCTTCTCAAACTACTCTTAGTAAGTCTCTAGCGTTACGAAGTAAAGTTAGTTTCATACATTTGGAACATATCTTATAAACTTATGTCACAATTTAACATAATGCGATGAAATTGTTGTCGATACACATTTGATCAAATTACACGGATGCAGTTTTCATGAAATTAAGTATTAATCGACCTGACTGAACCAATATTAAAAAAATGCTTTCAAAGTTCATGTAAACTGATTACATCAAATGAAACCGATTCAAAATTTCGGTATACTTTAGGGTGGTTCATTCGAACTCAAAAATGAATTTGATCAAAAGGTAAGCTATATCTCATCATAAAATCTCATACGAATAAGTGATTAATTTGAATTAAGAACAATATTTAAATCATTCTTATTTAGAGTTTAAATTTTATCCTTGGAATCTACCCCTACAACACATTTATTATAACTATGAAGCATTTAATAATTGTAGGATTAGAGAAATGGACTCCTTTTAAAAATCTGGCGTTTGACCACCTTATTTTCAGGTAACGTAACATTATAACTTAAAAGAACGGCCTTTTTCTAAATATAAGAAAGAGTATCTTAACCGTAGCTGTAAAAAAAATCCGAGATCGAACTAGTCTTACGAGCCTTAGCACCACGGTCAGGCTGGGGCTCCCAGTTGCATTAGTCAATAACCATAGCAATATCCAAGGGAGGTGTTCGTAGTGTTAAATCTCAGACCACCTACCCATGGACAGGCATCCCCGTGTTAAACCGCAGTTTTCAATTTGAAACGCGTTGCATGCGCCCTCATGTGTCGGTGGGCCGTAATACATCTCCACAAGTGACACGTGATCATTTAAAGAGGCAAAATTTCTTTTTTTTGGCCAAGGCTTAGTATTATATTCGTCTTATTAAGTAACCCAGAGTTATATTTACTAAGCTATTATAAATGTAACGTTTAAAAATCTGTAATGAGATGAACTAAAATTATATGGATGATAAAGGTTTTCTCACTTTGTCACATTTATAAGATTTTAGGCATCTATTGACGCCTATTAGGCTACTGTTCTCGAGGGAGCGAGAATTAATATTTTTCACGTGAGTCTGTTTGTGGAGATGAATTTCCAGTAGCCGCCACCGCGGCGCTTTCGTCAGGCGTTACACTTTGCTAACCTAGCTCCCTATCCTCATGCCTGTCCATGGGTAGGTGGTCTGAGGTTAAATCCCTCAAAACGAAATTCTTTAAAACTGTCAATTCTATGCTCCTACTCCCTTAAAACCATTAAAAAAATCTCCGACCTTCCTGAAATTCTTCCCCGAAATGAAGTCTTAGCCTTGTAGAAAAGTGTCGGAAACATGGTTGATAAGGTATCATCCCTTCGTCAGTGAATCGATATAGGAGATTTTCTTGCAACCTCTGGTTTAATTTCCAAGAAGCTGCTTACACCTTAACGTGTGACTGATTTTATAGACAACTTCGTGCAGCCTGTGCAGGGCAGACATTCCATCTAGACTATAAGAATCTTTAAATAATTATTTATCTCTATCCATAATTAATTACTTATTGGGCCAAAAAAATCTTAATTATTACTAATTTCTTTGTTAATTTTGTTTAAAGGAAAAAATATATTTTCTTTCATGAATATCATCTATTAAAAATGTTTAACAATTAAGTTTTTCAATAAATTTTTACTGTTTGGATTGACTTTAATATTAAAACAATAATGAAAATGAAAGACCTTTTTTAAGAAACCCGAAGTATTATGATTTTCCATGTTTAATTTCAAACGGTGTTTTAAAAGTGTTATTTTACACCGAATTTACACCTTAAATTGGCCGGAAAAACTCCAGGTAATAAAAGTCTCTTTTGGGTGTTTTTACGGTGTAAAAAAAGTGTTTTCAAAAATTACACCCTTTTAACACGTTTTTAACACTTCCCTTTCTTAGAGTGTATATTTTATTTATAAATTTTCTCAATTAATGATAGTTAGGCAGATCATGGCAACTACTTCATAAGATATGTTCCGTAAGTTTGTCTCTGGTTACAAACTGGAGCTTGTCATGAACTGACGAAGGTGAAACCTCATAGATTCTCGTAAAGCCACGCCTGGTGAGGAGCTGTCAAAGGCTTAGTACACACTAAATAAAAAGGACTGCAAAACCGCGTGTAGTCAATTCTTGCTTGTCGTTCTCGAACAAGCTCGAGCTGTAAGTCTTTAGCATTACGAAGTATAGGTACTGAAAAGCAATGTACTCAAAAAACGTGGTTTTAAACGTTAATTGAATTATTAAATTCGATGCTCTCGACAGAATCTGGAAACATCGATACGTTATAAATGTTAAAGGTATTAGTCAGAAAAGAAGTTCACTGTCACTGTTTACAATATTAAATAGAATATAAAGAATTGTTCGGACCGCCACAATGAAAAGTATAAACAAGTTGGGAAACCAAAATGAACCTCTCCGAGTCGAAGCGAGGGCTAACATTTTCTACCAATAATTGTCCTTTTTAAACATTGGTCAATTAGCCAATGAAAAAACTAGAACTAGAAAAAGCACAAATTGGGCGAGATATTGCTTAGTGCATTTGTGAAGGTTTAAGGGGCTAATCCTTTACTGTATATCTTCAATTATTCTATTGAAGGACATAATATCTATCAATAAAATATGTTAACTCTCGTCTCACCCTGAACCGTTAAGACCTCCTCACAAAGTACACGAATCAAAGCCAATATTGGTTTAGCCGTAAGTTGTCTTAATTCATGGATCCAATCCAAATAACACTTACTAAAATGTTTAGTATTAACTTCCACATTATTTAGGAAAGTTAAAATCTACGTTTAGACCATATATAAATGTAGTAAAGCTGAATTGAAAAGTAAACACCAATTTGAAATATTAATATCAAAAGACGTTCATAGAATATTGAAATGGAACACAGCTTTATAGCTACAAAAACTACCAAAAGAATCGTAATGCCGAAACATATTTACCATATTATCATTTAATATTCAGCAAAAAAGAAAATGTTAAGGTTTCTCTAACTTTGATATGCGTATAGTGTTTCTATTCAGATGCAATCTTCATTTCTCGTTCCATATAAACTTTCACTTGTGTCACTTCAAAGAAAGAAGTTTATCTTAAATAATTAAATAAATATAACTGATTTTAATTATTTTAATCCTCAGTATTTTACCTTAAATCTAGTTAAGTCGTTTTAGGAACGTTATTCTTAAAATGATTTTAAACATAGCTATATTTGACGTTTGATTTCTAGCGCACACAGTTTTCATAATTTTCGTAAATTTAGGGTATATAAGACAATTGATTCAGAGATATCATAAACCTAACGATGATAACGGAGTAGAAGCCAATGTTTCAGATTGTCGTCAATGTGATATAGACAGAAGACAAGTTTGTCTTAACCTTAACGATTATGATGGTGTTAGAAGCCAATAAGTACAGATTGGTGTCTATATGGTGTTGATGAAGGACCAGTAGATGGTGGTGTATGAAGCCAATAAGAACAGATTGGCGTGTATGTGGTATATACAAAAGACTGTAGAATAATTAAGTACAATTTTCCGAATTTCTGTGAACTGAGAACGCGGTCCGGAAATTGCGAACACGTTTGCTCCGATCTGCCAACTGCGAACGCGGTGACAGACACACACACACACAGACAGACGCACAGACACATCCAGTGTAATACCACTCCGTTACGTCATCGTCACTCGGAGAGGTAAAAATAAGGAATCCAGTAGTTCAAAAGGAGTCTTCGCATGAACATAGCGGATTAGTTCAGTAAATAGAACACTTCCTAACCAGAATGAATTAGACACTCCCCTGTAACCGTTTGTGCATTGGAACGATTTCTTTTCACTATGTATCTTTAACCATAAGTTTACAAGAAGGTTCTTTAAGTAGGACACTTTCTATACTTCGTAATGATACAGACTTACAGAGAGCTAGTTCGAGAACGACAAGCGAGAATTGACTACACTCGGTTAATTTTGTAGTCCATCTTCCTATTTAGTTTGTAGTAAGTCTTTGACAGCGCCTCACCAGGCGTCGCTTTACGAGAATCTCAGACGTTTCATATACGTCACTTCATGACAAGCTCCAGTTTGTAACCAGTGACAAACTTATGGAACATAACTTATGTTCAAACTTAAAAACTTCATAGAACGTCCCCGCATGGTCCCCGTATCGATTGGCAAACATATCGACTTACTTTCCAAGGATTTAGCGGCTTGAAGAATAAGTCGATATTGTTGTCTTGAACCATCAAAACAAAACTTCAAGAAAGTTCCCGATACCAAGAGAAAATCACACATTTGAACGAAAATCATGTAGATACTCAGCGTTAGACTTTGCATATTTCATTGAGCGTATGTTACATAATGACAATAAGTAGGACTCTTCCCGGTTCCCATTGACAAAATGCTCAATTCGAAGCTCAATTTCTTGAGGTAGGCTTGTTAAAGAGAGATGTTTTCAATGCAAAAGGAATGGGATAGTTTTGAAGAACACTAAAGCCATATTTCTCGTTGATGTTCATACTTATAAGCTCTGTCTCATCAGAGGTGTACTTTTTATGAAAAATTTAACAAATAACAATCAGTTGATATACGAAAAGCATGTTTTACTCGGATTCACGCCATTATTATGTGCCATACTTATAGCTGTTATGATACTTTGGTTAGTCTAAACTACTTTTCTTTCGACCATTTTACAGACTTCTTTCAAAGGCTTAATAGTACAGACTAAATAGGAAGATGGACTTCAAAACCGAGTGTAGTCAATTCTGGCGTCGTTCTCCCTCTAGCTCTCAGAAGTCTCTATCATTAGTAGTGTCATATTTATGGAACATATCTTATAGACTTATGACGCAATAATAATATTAATGGGTCTTCTTTCGGATGTTGTTAACATATTCTGAGAAAAGAATTAGAAGGAAACTCGATTCATTCTTACAAAAATTAATTCTATGAAAGATGACGTAAACCGGAGCCTCCGAGATACCTAGGCCCGTGCCTATCGCGAAGTGAGAATTTTATTTTAACTAATTTAGTTCGCCGTGTTTTCTCGCTTGATTGCGCTTTTAGTATCAAAAAAATAAAAATAAGTTCAGCCTCGTGACCCCGTCGACTGCTACAATATTAGGACAAGGCATAGACGTATAGCGGTGAAGCCGAGGTCGCAGATAGTAAAATAAACGTTTTAGAAAATTTCCGAAGACTTTTATTAAACAATCATGCCAAAGAAGTAAAGAAAAAAAGCTAAGCTTAAAAAAATTAAAGGTTATTAAGGAGTAAAACAATTCCTCTTATGGTGTAACAAAACTGCGAATTAGTAACTTCAAGAAGTTTTGTTTTACTAAAAAAACAACAATGTTAAAATCTCATAATTAATTTTGTTGTCCGCACAATCTAACCAAAAGATTCAATAAAAAATAAATAGCCCCTAAAACGATTACGTTAATTTAAAGGTGAAACCTTTCTCTTTCATAAAATTTTTATAATTGGCCCCTAAAATATCAGCGACAATTTATGGAAGACCCCCTTTGCAACTGTAATAAGAGCGCCATCTAGTACACATATTGGGTGAAAATATTTCCTCTATGAAACTGGATATTTCCCCGCATAAAAATCGACACGCACGGGCCTAGGTATCTCGGAGGCTCCGCGTAAACACTTTGGAATGAAAATTAAACTAGGTTAATTCCTGGCCTAAGTATAGAAAAACCTGACCTTTAAAAAAGAGACTTTCTAGCCTAGTTCCGTTATCAAATTTTAAAATGTTTCACCTTTTCGCTACGCGTTAAAGAAAATTACATCATGTCCACGTGCGAGTATTTCCAAATGAATCTGACAACGCGCCGGTCAAAGTTGCGTGAGCGGTCGATTCTCTGTGTTCCAGAACAAAAAAGAACCGTTAAATTTGCATATTAAGGGAAATTGAATTTAACCACGAATGAAATGGTAATTTTCTTTTCACTGATGCGATGCAAGTGGGTCAAGAGAGTGGTCTGGAAAAAAGCAGGGTCGCTCGGTATCTTGGACCAACTAAAATAAAGGGTTTTCGACATAAAAAGGACCCTAGACAAGAGAAAAGAAAAATATTATTTCACAGTTCAAAATCGGGGTATAAGACGGTTACCAAACAACTTTGTATTTATCTCGTGTGATCTGAGCTGAGGAATGTAATTGTCAGGTTGCCGTCTTCCAGCCCAAAATTGAATAAGCAAATCTTTAGGGAAAAACCATGAATAATGTAAAATATTACTTGTTTAAATTACATAACGCAGTCCAAAAAAACCCACGGTTTTATTGGGTTTTACCGGAGTTTTACCACCATAAGAAACACACTTACAAAAACCCCATCACTAAGATCTTCAATTTTGATTAATTAGAAATTTGAATGCTTGAATTATTTAATTTGAATGATTAAATGTTTCAACTTCAAAAGTATTATTTAATAATATTTATTATTTTTTATGAAACATTTTAAGACATTTTTATTAAGCAGTTACTTTTGAATTACAATTTCTACAATGCACGTCACTGCTAAAGGAAATAACCTCAAAAACCCAGAAAAACCCGGTAGGCTGGGTTATATATAATAAAACCCGGGTTTTTTCGAAGCCTAGTTTTAATGCGCTTTAGCTTCATAACTCATGAGATAATGCAACGGACGATATGTACATTTAAAAACTTATTGAGCCTAATTTTCAACTATTTGGTAAGGAATTATACTTAAAGTCACGTGATTTGTGAATTATTTAACATAACAGTTAAATGTGGTATTGAAATAATTATTTTAAATTTCGTTCTCTTTAACAATTATAAAGACACCTGAATAATGAATACGGTCATTCGTGAGTAAGAACCATCGTCTATACAAGAAAAACCGTATTTGTAGAAAAACATAAATTAATTCATAATTATATACTTTTTTCACCGAAAATTCTTTTGCCAGATATTTTAAAACGAAATTTGCGTATCATTTTGGAAAGAGGACACGTGTAATGCGTATTAAAATTAACAGTGATCTGTATTCTTTCCTTCCTCTACTCCTGGTTTTCAATGCTTATTCGCATTTTAAATACTATACCAGAAGGTCATAAGATATGTTCCATTAAGTATGATAATATCTATACTTCGCAATGCTAGAAACTTACTGAGAGCTACTTCGAAAATGACGCGAGAATTGACTAAAAGCGGTTAACGTTGCCGTCCATCTTCCTGTACTAAGCCTTTGACAGCGCTTCACCAGGCGTCGCTTTACTAAAATCTATGACGTTTCATCTACGTCACTTCATGATATGACGCTACCTACACTTGCTAAAAATGTATTGAGAGCTAGTTCGAGAACGGCGCGAGAATAGAGATGTCTTAGTGTGACGTCACCCATGCTATTTGCCCATAGAACCAAAGCGATACCAAACATGGCCGCCCACTGCCAAACCTAAGCCCGGGACGTTTTATCTAGGCGCTGACGTCACAACTGAGATAACTCTATTGACTACACGCGGTTTTGCAGTCGATCTTCCTATTTAGTCTATACTACTGTACTAAGCCTTTGTCAGCGCGTCGCTTTAAGAGAATCTGTGACGTTTCATTTAGTCACTTCATGACAAGCTTTTAGTAACCAGTAACAAAATTATGGAACATATCTTATGAACTTATGATATTATTGATACAATAAATATTGTAAGAGATTCTCGAGCCTAAATTAAGCCAAGTAAATCTGAGTAATGTTATAGGAAGAAAATTATTCTTAGTACTTTTGTACTTGAATCGACTAACAAATAACAAATATATGGGAAAATTATTGGGTGTTCCTTGTTTAATTCGTCGAAGAACGAACAAACGATTCAGGCGAAAATATTTTAAGGCTACATGTGGGGTAGGCCTACCCCTTTTTTGGCACAGGAGTTACCTTTAAAACTGAAGAGAATTCGGTAAGACAAAATGATGAATGAGCCGCCACGGATTTTGTGTCAACGAGTGCATGGGGGAAGAACGTTGAAAGAAAGGATGTTTAAAAAAAGGATGACCATTTCTATCTCTTAACTAAATGCAAGTAGCGCCGTAATCTGCAAGGAACCAAGAGCACGTACGTAGGTCGTACGACAACCCCATGAACCAATCTCTTCGACACAACCATATTGTTTCTATCCAATCAAGCAAAGTAAAGACCAAAAGAAAATAAGATTGAAAAGTAAACAAGGAGAGTGCGACTCCACTGCTCAACTTTTCTAAATCAAGAATGTGGCGTTGTTGCTGTAGTGTTCCAGACCATTAATAGTCGTACAATTATGTTTCAACTGCTATCATTATAAATGTTAAAGTTTTAGGCAGGGATAGATTTAATTTTAAAAGTAGGAATGGAGAACGGAGTAATCTGGGCACGCGTCTGGACCCCTTCCTCGGAACGGAGGGGTATGAAAGAAGAGACGGGTCGTAGCGACAGAGGTAAAAAGGAATTAAGTATTTTTTGCCGTCCCCGTCAGCAACGTCATCAAAACGTAGTTTAAGTGAGCCAATAAGATAATTTAAACTTTTCCTTACGTGTTGGAGGGAGGGTCTCTACACTGGGCTCTGAGTCGGATATACTAACCGTTCGCCATTCCTTCTTCTAAAATTAAATCTATCCCTGTTTTAGGTAAAATCCTCTTAAAAAATAATTAGAACTACTACGCCGCAAAGGTTTAGTGGCGTCTGCTAAATCGAACCTCTTATCCCTTATCCCTCTCAGCCTGTGAGAATTCAAACAATCTTCAATCATATTCTTATAGGATAATATGGTGATAATGAAAATTGTTTTCAATGCGGTTTTTTGGTACGACAATACTATGAAAAATACGTTTAACAAACATATCCTAGATAAAGACAACTTCTTGCCTTTCCTATCAAATGGATAAATTTCTTTTAATTAACATAATAAATAAAATTATCGAAATGACACAGAAATTTCCAATTTCGATGGTATTGGATGGAAATACCATTAAATCAGCAACAATTTCAAGTTATTCGACAAAAAAATTATTTTAAATTTATAAGTATAAAACAACCTCGATTAATATTATTGTAGAAATAAAAAACTTGGAAACCAATTCGAAAATAACTAAACAATGTCGACTTAGATGGACAATTTTCTGAAATGTCCATCTATTTATGAATAGGAACTTGTGGTGGAACGTTTGATTAGGTATACTTCTTAATCCAATGTGATTACCTATATAAATTTATAAGGGAATATGCGGTTAAGCTCTAATTACTATCTCTTAGGATGTATCAATTTCCTTTGTAATTGTGAAATGATATTATAAAAACTGCTGAAATACCTACAAATCTTCGCATATTATCATGCAGTGCAACGTTTTGTTGTGTACTTTATACGTTTATTTCGACACTTATGTGGCATAAAAAATAGAAACGTTTCCTCGATACTTTAAATTTATCGAATTTATAGCTCAACTTGATTCCTTGGATTTTATTCGTGATGCTTTCCACAACGGCCTGTTTGCGAAAATTCGATTTTACGAGGGATATAATATGGACTTCTTTAGGTCGTTTCAAAAGGCTTAAGGGCAAAAGATAGTACAACATCAGAAGTGTGATGAGACTAGAAGTACTGAGCTAACCAAATTCTTCACTCGGCGAAAGTGAATATTCTTGATAACACACTAACGGTTGGCGATACCTCTGGTAGCGGTTTCAGAATTTCCCCTCCAAAACGTGAGACGCTCGCGGCGGACGACGGCCGAACTAGATTCAAGCACCCGCGTCCGTGTTTCGCCGCTTTAGGTTGAGGGGAAGGGGGTAAGAAATTTTGTTGGAACTCGACCAACTTTTCTCTCTCTGATGTAGGCGCGATGGAAGCGGCATAAAATCCTCAAATTTGTTCACTAATGCCAGGATCTATTACCAATGCTAGAGCCCTTCACTTCTAGTCTCATCTCACTTCTGACAACATCTATACCGTAGTGACAGCAGTCCTTATATCCCTACATAGTTCCTCGGGGGAATTCATCGTTTATTTGGAATGCTCAAACCGAAAAGAGAGAAATATTCGAGAGGCAAATCACTTCGATATTTACCCAAAAATACAAATGATCTCTTACTACAAAATAATTAGTATATATTTAGTCTTAAAAACGATGACTATTATCATTTATTTAGTGGCGTCTGCTAAATCGAACGTCTTTCCCCTACAGGATTGGTTGAATTCTCAAAGGTTGAGAGAGGTAAGGGTAAGGGAAAGGGTAGGAGGTTCGGTTTAGCAGAAGCCACTAAACCAATGGGGGGGCGCAGTAGTCCACGTTTCTAAGACTAATTAAATGCAAATTATTTTGTAATAAGAGATCATTTATTTCTTTTTTAATAGGGTTTTTTTTCATATTCAGAAAAAGGCCGTTCTTTTAAGGTATAACGTTATGCTATTAGAACTTTATCTAAAATGCTGGTTACATCTCATTAGGCTAATTGGATCAAAATCACAATAATCCATATTTTGAAGTTTGCGATGGGTTTCCCATAATATTAAGTACGATTGGATGTGGTCTGCCTTTAGGCCTTGGCCGGTAAATGCATGAGATTCCATACACTTAGAGACAGGAGGTGATACTTTTGGGTCCAATTTCGTGCTGTGCCTTGCAAATGTTTCGCCGGAAACAAACATTTGCCAGCTCATTAGTGTCTTAGCCTTGAAAAAGGTTTATATTTGATTTACACCTTGTATAAGATTTTTAATATATCTTAGTCAGTCCTGAAAGAAAACTACCTCCATAAAGCATACGAGTCAGCCAGTGGCAATTTCAAATCTGAAACTTACCCTCATTATATAACATAGAGTATAGAATTCAGGCGGTCATTCGCTCAAGTTGTCAATTAGCGTGGCATGCTTTGCGGAGCGTGAGACCTCTTGAAAAGAATTTAACGGTCTTATTTGCTTTTCATATTCCGTGCCAAAGTCTATTGCACTGGGAATTGCACAGGATTTAGTATATATTATCCGGCTACTGTACTGTTATTTCATGGAAATACTTGACTTCAGATATCTTGCTTCGTGTTGGAACACGTTCTCGAAATTCATTAGTATTGTAAGTGTGGCTTACTACATAAGTTATCACCGTGAAACCATTTGTCATTAAGATAAAGTACATCCAAATATAGTCTTATTATATGCGTAAGTTCATAAGACATGTTTCATAAGTTTGTCACTGGTTACTGAGAGCTTCTCATGAAGTGTCGAAGGTAAACATCATAGATTCTGGTTAGGAGCTGGTTAAGGCTTAGTACAAACTGAATTGGAAGATGGACTGCAAAAAGAAGTTTGGTCAATACTCGCTTGTCGTTCTCGAACTAGCTCGAGCTATAAGTCTCAAGCATTACGAAGTATATGTAGTGTCATAATTCTAGAACATAACTTATAAACTTATGTTATGTGATTAATACGTGCAAGGGAAAAAACTGTGTTGTTTGCCTCTTGGAAATATCGAACCAGATAGTGTTTATGGTTTCGAGTTTACCAGCCTCGGGTACAACTAACACGAAGCCTGACCGAATGAAATAATCTTCACTGATTTATCATTGGAGAAGTGGACGTACATGTCATTCAGAGTCACCACACACCGAGTTACGAGGAAGAACCTTTCTGGCTAGCGTAGAAGTTGAATCAAGCACAAGACGCACGAAAACAACGTATGATACCTGCGTAGTTCTCTGCCCAGTTTTTCTTAAAATATAATATCCAAAAGAAGACATCCAAGATAGGAATACCAATACATATAAAGAGTGTTTCTGATAAGTGTGCCATAAATTAAGGGTCTGTTCTTCTTAGGGTAAAACTGAGTTTAAGTCTCTGTTCCTAAGACTTTTGGGAACGTACTTTTCCCAATAGCAAAACGTACTGCCCCATTGGGAGGATTTTTGGAAACGTACTTTTTTCCCTTGGCTGTATTAAAATTAACTTCCCCTTCTACGAAAGGCTTTTGGTGCCATCTAGCGGCGTAATTTTCGTCCCATAGACGCTAATGTTAAAAAATGGAATTTGAAAATGTTCTTTCGAACGTCAAAATGCACTTTTGTACTCAAGACTTTGAAAAAGTGCTATTGTACTACTCAGACCATGGCATGGGGTCTACTACATTGCCAGAAACCCAAACCATTCTGGGAAATAAGAATATTTTTTTAACTAGTGTCCGAAAGAATAAACTGGTCTCCGGACTGGTCCCCCCCTTGTTCTCTTATAGATTTGCAATTAATAAACTGGTCCCGAGGACCAGTAACTCAAACTTCTGGAATTTAAAAACTAGTCCAAGCAATTAATAAACTGTCTAGTTGTGGTTTTGAACCAGGGGAAGTGTGCTATTTCCCAGACTGACCCATTTAGTATTCTTCTGCTAGATAAGGGTTCAAAAACGGACTATTGAAGACTGATATGTCTTACTCTACATGTATGACTATTTCCTTTGTAGGGACAATCAATGTTTGGTAGCCCATATCTCCGAAAATAAATGTTGAAAACGCCATGTTCTGTGACATTTTTCACTCAGTTGGACTCTAAGACCACAACTAATAATTTATGGTAGACTTATCAGAAACCACCTGTATGATGTTGAGAAACGTTTTTATTGGGGTCAATACAGATCCAACCCATTTCACAAGCGAAAGATTATCGTGTATTTATTGCCATACATACCTCTCGTTTAAAAACATCTTGAGGAAACGATAAGGACCATAGTAAATATTTTTAAGCATATCTTAAATGTACACAAGCAAGTCTGGGACGAGAGACGGAGATTCCGCAGTAGGTATTTCTAGTTCGGCACGATCTAAAGTGCAAGTGTTAGTTTAACAATTCGCAATGAACCTTCACTATGAGGCGTTCAGGCATAGCTTCGTTCTCCGGTCAGTATGGTTAATTCTATCAGGGATAGATTTAATTTTAGAAGCAGGAATGGAGAACGATTATTATTTACTTCAGTCCGACTAGAGCCCCTCCCTCCAACACGTAAAGAAAATTATAAATTATCTTATTTGCTCACTTAAACTACGTTTTGATGAAGGCGAAAACGCTTAGTTCCTTTTTACCTCTGTCGCTATAACAGTCACGCGCCCCTTCTTTCATACCCCTTTGTCCAGTGGAAGGGGGTCCGAGACTTAGACGGGCGCCCAAATTACCCTGTTCTCCATTCCTACTTCTAAAATTAAATCTATCCTTGGTTCTATTGAATACCACATTGAAAACCACCATTGCCTTCCCTCTCTCGATAACAGTAAGTATCTGTAGTTGCTAATATAGTGGACTTATCTCGTTCCCATGCAAATTAGTATTAAACAGTCCTATGATCTTGATAAACACTTAAAAAATGGCTTTTTCTGTTTTTAATAGAACTTTACTGCATGGAACCATCTTTTTGTCTTCTTTAAGGCCTCAAAAAGCTCTTATTAGAGAAAAATATGCGCTGAGACAACATTTTAATGATTATGAGCTATAGTAACATGCATGATGGCGGAATTTGGGAGCCAGTAGATCAATTGACAGTTTAGCTCCAAGAACGTACGTATCATCGTAAGTTTATGAGATATGTTCCATAAGTTTGTCTCTGGTTACAAACTGGAGCGTGTCATGAAGTGAGTGAGGTAGGTCATAGATTCAGGGTAAAGGCTTATTACAGACTGCAAACTAAACCGAGTGTAGTCAAATCAGAGAGAATTAAGTAGGGAGCGGAAGGTCGACTGAAAAATGTAGCTCTAAAGGTCACGTGACTGAAATTGTAGTACAATCTGTCTTCCGGTATGACGTTGGTAACTCCCTCCTTCGTGGGCGGGCCTAAAGGAAAGCCGTTGTGGAATGCGAGGGGTAAAATTTCAAATTTCTGGCGCTAGAGCTGGTGGCAGCATGTCTTTCCAGAACACTTTGCAGTTAAAAGGTGAATATTTTAGTCCTTACTTTAATTAATTTCACTACTAAAGTATAATTGTAATGTGTATAACTGTTGTATTTCTTAGGGGTTGTTAACTACTGCCTTCAATTAACTGTGAAGAAGATACGGACCCTGAGTTTTGTATTTCGCTTCGAAAAAGAACATATTATGAAATTTCTTTTGGATCTCGAGAGCGTTGCTATTAGAGATGCAATTACACCATACCTTTTAGCGAAGGTTCAGTGCCTACAATTAAATTCTACAAGGGAAGATTTTTTGAAACAAACGCATGGTATACTTAAAACTGAAAGACATGAGCAAGGAATGGTCAATCATTTACGTACTTCTTGCGCTACATTTAAAAATGTGTCACAACAAATGCAAAAAAATCTAGTAAGTCGCATAGTACAATATTTCTTTCTTGAAGTGATGGTGAAAATGGAGGTTGGAGTTGAAAACGCAGTTTCTAAGGAAAATGCTAAAGTAGAACGTCAAAGGAAAAAGGTTGACCTTCTTGGACTGTCGCCTCAGAAACGCAACGCCTTGACCACTATCACCAATTGCAACAAAATAACTGAAAATACTTCAGTTACAAGATATGTTGCGGGCTACACCGCATTTTCTTTGATTAAAAAGAAGAAATGCCCTCCAGAATTAGCTAAAAGGATTATGAAGGACAAAACTCCTATTGGTGATTTTAAAGAACCTGATGAAACAGAGGCGTGGACTCTAAAATTATCTAGAGGAGGATTAATCACAGTAACAGACCAATACTTCAATCTCATCAAATTAATAAAACAAATATCAGACTTAATCTATGTGACTGATGTTTCTAAAATTAGACATCAAAATTTAAAAACCACGGCTTTACGACATATTCTTCAAAATTCTGAAATTAATGAACGTTGGCATTCTATTTATAGTCAAACTGATGCTAAGAAATGGCTTCTAAAACTTTTGGATTGTTTTTTAAACACCAGGGGAAAGGTTTTAATTCGTGACTTGTTGGAGCAATATCAATACGAAACTAGGGAAGCCCTCAAAGCTAAAAAGTCGTTAAGAAAAGGGTTACTTGAAAAGAGCCTTGAGTCCAAAATTCAACCCTCTAAACAAGAAAACAAAACATCGAAAAAACGCAAAGCTAATACTAACCATAAACAATTACCGTCCCCAACAAAACCATTAAAAACCATCCCTGTGATTCATATTCCAGATAATAAAAGGTCACCACAGAAATTGATAACAGTCAATGACAATTCAGAATACAGTTTCCTAAATGGTGATCCTGATCTCGATCTATTTGAACAATTTAAACCGCCTCGAAGTCAAGTGGCATCCAGTCCTAAAATTGGCATCTCATCTCAAACATTGGGTAACATCAATGAAAATCCTGACTACGATTTTTTAAATGGTGACCCTGACTTCGATCTCTTTCAACAATTTATACCTCAATACGAAATGTGATATCACATTCCCCAACATTAGGTCTTATCAAAATGTGCCTAAAATCATATGTGAAACGTGTTTTAGTATTTATTTCTCATTACTTTAAAATATTACCTTATTTCAAAGAAGGTAACACTTTAAAATAATTGCCAAAGTTTTATATATACCAAGCTATATATTAGAAAAACAAATGTGATAATTTAGTGAGAGTAACGGATTTCGTTTTTTATTTTGCAAATAAGTGATATTGCTTTATGTTTTCATTTGCCAAAGATTTCATTGATAAACTGAAATAAAATACTGTGCAATAACTTTGATTAACACCAGGACCAGTGTTATTACTGCTGATGGCAAATTTGTTCTCAAATTTTAAATTATTTTCCCAAAAGAGTAAAAAGCGTTTGATAATAACATTTTTAAATAACAGTTTTTTCAGAAATGGTAGTATTTCCATTAATCGCTTCTACAACGAGACCTTTTAAGGCTTTTAGCTTATCCATGTTGGCTTCAAAGAGGCGAACTGAGGGATTGCAGTTTCGACCTCCAGAACATCGCTGCCTGCCAAAGTACTGTTCCAGGGGGTCTTGGTTCAAGTGACGGGTCAAAACATATTTTGCTCCTTTATTAAGAAGAAATTTTACGATGTGCACCGTTGAAAGGGCTATATTTGAAGGGTTTTACTTTAGTTAATTGTGGCTTATATAACGCTTCAGAGTGTGTATACCTGTCATTCGCAGCCCTTCAATTGTTTCTGCGCTCAAAAGCATCTTGCTCCTTTCAGTTTTAGAAAATTCTCCTGGACGATTTGCAACGTCTTTCTCCCAATCATTTAAGTACTTTAAAAAGTCCTCTTCTAGCCACTAAATTCAAGAAATACGATTATTATGTTATCAAAACCTTCATATTCACTTTCCTTACCTTTAATCGTTCATCATTTTCATGTTCGAAAACAAGTTTGTTAGGTTTTCTCTTTTTTAGGGCTTCAATGGAATTCCCGACGTTACATATGTCAAAAAACTTGTCAAATGTCCTTATAAATGTGACTGTTTCCTGGTATTTTTCATCTCCGAAAAGAACTTCAATTGCCGAAGCCACAGTTTCGCTCATAACTTGGCAAGCCAAATTAACTTTCATCTTAGAATATGCGTTCAAGAAAACGTGATTATATGTCAGCTTAGAAGCATTTTTAAATTGTCCTTTCATTCTTAATTGAGTGTAATATAGGCGCAAGATTATTTTCCAGGATATATCCTGGTCGTTTTTCCACAACCCGCGAGAATTTGAATTGGCACCGCTATTACTAAAGCAGTTTCGTACTGTTTTTATCAAATGCGGAGCATCTGAAAGGAAGAATAAGTCCCTTTCTTCATCAAATGCGTGAATGTTTTTAGTCCTAAAAGGTACAAATGTGGTTCCTTCATTATCAGCGCACATACGAAAAACCTTTCGATTTGTTGAAGCTCCGTCGCCAACGACCGCTAAAATACGGAATCCATTATTTTCCAAAATACTAACTGCTTCCCAAATAATTGAATATAATTCGCCGCTTGTAGCTCCTTTTGTGGGGAAATGGGCAAATGGAATCTTAATGTTGCTTGTGATGCCACGAAGCATGAGCTGAAGGATACTTGTTGCGAGAGGTGGTGCAGTAGTTCCCTTTTCTCTCATCTCAATATCGTTAAGAGTGTTATGTTGGTCAAAGACATCAATAAAACCAGTGATGTAACCAGTATCTTTATGACAAATTAAGTCTGGCTTGACAGTTATTTCATCCAAAAGAAGTACAAAGTACTTTTTGTGTTCTGGAAGGTTATCAATGTCTGTAATCTTAATAATTTCGGTGATAGCGTCTTCGTTAAATCCAGATTTATTTGTTATCGTATGTTCGTGATTATATAATGTTCTTGTTGTGGGTAGTTTAATTATTCCAGATATTTCCAAAGCTTTGTAGGCTGATTTTGATTTGTTTTTTATGTAAGAGCACCATTTAAGAAAGAAAGAGTCCCATCTCATGCCGTATTTCGACCTCTCCAATGCAAGTAACTGTTGTTTAATAAATAGGGACATGAATGATCCAGGCGCCTCTTGCTTAAGTTTCTCTTTAAAAATCAGCTTTAATCTTGACCAGTCTTGTTTCCCTTTCTCTGATAAAACGTGTTTGGGCTTGGAAGCCTTTTTCTGCTTGGCTTTCATTCTAACATCTTTGGCCAATTGTTTGCTCATGGCTTTATAACGACAACGCAGAGTTCGTAAACTTGACCGATATTTCAGACACGCAACACATCGATTCTTATTAACGGGAATGAGGCCTTCACATCTGTTGCTATAAATGGTTTTTAAATCACTTGAATAATTGCCAATTCGTTTATGCTGGTTTGGACGTCTCTCAATATAAAGTCTAACAAGGTCTTCATCATGATTTCCCGGGCAGATTTTAAACTTATCAAGTTTTGATAGGCAGTTGTATACATCAATATTGCTCTTAATCATCAAATTATTCTCAATTTTTTCATTAGCTATGTCTTTATCCAATGCCTTAATTGCCACAGTCACAGGTCCATTTTCCAAGAAAGAACAAGATAGAACAATCTTTCCATTAGTGTGCTTCGTAAACATAACCCCTTGATTAGTTTTCTCCATCGACCATGAAACAGGTGGCGATAAGATATTGAGGTCCAACACATCTTTAGATTTAATCTCCTCATAGACCTAAAAAAAATCGCTTTGTTACGCATATATCTTTTACATTAGTTTGTATTTTCATAAATCAGACATACATCGATTTTTCCGTTTCCTCTATTAAATGGCTCTTTTGTATCTGTAACGTCAAGACGTTTTTCTTCTGCACCTGTGGTAATTCCTGTTTCTGCCTGCAAAAATGGTTTCCGAAGTTTCAAACATTAGTATTTAAAAGAAACAGTTGTATAAAATAGCTTACTTCAACAGATTTCCAAATACTACATAGAGGAATAGGATCAGGATGTTCTTGACTTGGACCTCTTAAGCCGTGAAAATGTCTTGAACAGATGTAGGTACCACGAGAAACGTTTTCTATAGTGAAATCCTTTCTGCTACAGGCATCAACCCATCTTTGACACTTCTCTTTTTCCTCCTTTACTGATGGAAACTTTACAAAAAAAATACCGGGTGCTCCTCTAATTTGCCGACTGCCCGACGTTTGTTTTGACGCGCAGGATCCATATTTACAAACAATTCGGGGCATTATTCTTGCTAAATATCGAAACAGTTCCAACAAAGGAGTGAGTTTGGTTCAATGCCGCTCTCTCCCTAAGCCTTGGACCTTCACCTTGAAACGTTAAAAGTAGCGTTATTACACATTTTGAATTCATATTTAAATAATGTGGGGAATTTTACATTTACCTTTTAATATTCCAATAATAATTGTCACGATTAATCTTGAAACATTTGGTTTTGCCGTATTTTTAAGGGTTTTTATAGCGCGCCTAAAAGTGTAACTATTTATACGGTTTACTCACTTTACTGTTTACTCCAGCAGACGCCAGAAACCGAACCGCTGGTTGGTTTACACTCAGAAACCGCCCCGACACCTTAGAACCAATAACAATCGAGCGTAAAATTTGTTTTTATAGAAATATCATGTGACCGGAAATGAGATTGTACAGAATAGCAACGTAGCCTGCTTGTTTAGCGCTACATTCCCTTTAGCACTATTAAACGCTGTAGCTTCCGCTCCCTACTTAATTCTCTCTGGTCAAATCTCGCAACTAGCTCGAGCTGTAAGCAAGGAAGATGGAGATAGGGAAGTTTCGTGTAACGCTATAACTCCGGTCGCC
This sequence comes from Phalangium opilio, assembly GCA_019434445.1. NCBI lineage: Eukaryota > Metazoa > Arthropoda > Arachnida > Opiliones > Phalangiidae > Phalangium > Phalangium opilio. The sequence goes on along the minus strand of JAEQBA010000209.1, from coordinate 195,222 downwards.
CAAAAATCCCGTTTTCAGCTTGGAATTGCATGTGCGTACTTTTCTCGCGCATCGTGCTGAGGATAGGCGGCACTACTGGTTTCCAACCGAGACTGCGCAGTTCAAACTAACGCCGAATATAAGTCATGTGACCTGCTACATTTCGTGAAGAGAGATTCCCATACTGACCAAACTTCCCTATCTCCATCTTCCTTGCTGTAAGTCTCTAGCATTACGAATAACGGTAATGTCATACTTATGGAACACATCTTATAAACTTATGGTATCATCTTAAAAGGGGAAAACATTCCAAGCTTCTTAACTCGGTCTATATTGACTATAAGACGGAAAAACGACACCAAATGCGCTTACGATTTTATTTTTATGACTGGTATTTTTTTTCGAAAGGTGACAACGCGAATGGAACTTGGTAAACGCGATATTGAAAATATATTACTGTATTTGATCACGTGTTTGAAGAAAAAGACTTCAGTCTGTCATTTGGTGAAAATCCAAAAGAAGGAATTGCAGCGTCTTTCCTACTGGATGAGGAAAGAGGTAATACATGTAGAGTGGGACGTGGGACTATAATCGATTCTACAGTATATGTAGTACATCAAAGGCGTAGCTGAATGAAACTAATACCAAGTATTAGTAAATACACGTTTCATGTGCCCTAGTTCAAAATGCAGGGCTTGTAAATAGCTTTTCACACACCTCTCGGGTCTTTCATACATGAAACAATGGATATTGGATTTAGATTTTAACCGAAGTAGTTTTATAAAGCACCAATTGGTTAACATTTTATCCAAAGTGTATGGATCTAATTCTTGATCAATATTCAATGCTACGTTCTTGGATCGAATAAAAATTGCTCAACATTGTATGTAAATCACTTGAATCAACGTATAAGTTCATTATTGATTTGATGATATATTTATAAATTAACATGTATTAAAAAAATGCGTTTCTAGAAATAATAATAATAATCTAAGCTTTTGTCTAAGAAGGGATTTTCCACACTAAGCCTGTGGCTTATTTACAGGTGGGTCCCTTTACAATGCATAGGAGGGTGGTGGCTAGCTCCTTTGAAACAGCTAACCTACAGCGCCCTATACTAACTATTACCGTTAACCTCTGCCAGTTTAACAAAAAATTCCACTTATTCTCGCAATAGCAGAACTAGCCAATGATGAGCGTTCACATAACCATAAGTTTATAAGATATGTTCCATATACTACCCATACTTTGTAATGCTAGATAACTACTGACAGCTAGTTCGAGAACGACAAGCGAGAATTGCAGACTACACTCGTTTGCAGTCCATCTTCCTACTTAGACACCGTTTCACCTACGTCACCTCATGACGAGCTCTCAGTAAATAGTGACAAACTTATGGAACAAATCTTACGAACTTATTTATGAATTAACCTTTAGTGGAGTTATGGCTACGCAACCTGAATCGGCATTATTGTTCTACTGTTAATTTTCTCTCATTCAGCTGAGTATCAAGGAAAAGTGTCTACTGGATACCAAGCTTACAAACAGTAAAGAAACAAATTCAACGAGACTCCGATAGTGTCATCAAACTACCCAGAGTATATTTTTTATGGATCTGGTCTCATTGCTACGGGCCTCTGAATGCAGCCAATTATGGTGGACTGCTGATGACTGGGTTTCGTGAAAACTTGGTTAACAGATGGTTAAGGTTACTCAATGGGAATGCCTTCATTTTATCATTGAACAAAACAACAATGGGTCTTTAAGAGTTTGGCAGTGTATTTACAGCAAAACTTTAATGACCAGTTTCGTTACTTTAAGACCTCTCCTTATACTCCGTCTGAACTGACGCGCCCCAGAAGTTATTGAAAAGTCATTATATTTAATGACAGTTGTGACGTCAATGATACCCCGTAGCGTAGACACCTATTAAGTCTTCGAAAAAATGTGAAACTAACTACCATAAACAGCACGAACTTTATCAACGATAATGCTCCCTTGAGCGGTTTCAAGCTGCCTTCAATATTTAATAGAGGCTTAGAAAAACTTGTGCTCAATACAGTGGCACAGGCTTTTTATCAGAAAAACCAGATGAGGAAAGTAAAGTGCTTTTGTTTAAGGCTTCAGGGCTCAACAATCTTCATCTCGAGCTAGCGAAAGAGAAGAGACCCGCTCTTATTAAAGTCTCGAGCCACGGCTAATGATCCGTGGAGTGTAGGTCTACGTCCACGTTCCTCTTGATGATATTTTTGCTTCTAGGAAGGTCTTTGTATTTTTTTAACGGGGCAACCGAGCCTCGAGGGCCACGGTAATTTCCAAGTCACCTAGGGAAAAGTTTAGCTTGGCGTAAACAAGGAGATTTCAGCAAAGTGGGTCTACTTGGAGAAATTCAATAAGGAGAACTGCAGCTATTCAAGGTAAAAAAACCTCTGTAAAAATAAAATGGAAAGTAAAGGATGTCGTCGTTCAGTTGTCACAACTAGTCAAGAGCCTTTTTGCGTTCCATTTCAACCAATGAAACATTTTAAGTACGCCTCTTGGATCTAACTCTTCAACTAATGGCCACGGAATTAGAGACTTCATCTGAATTCCAAGAAAATTATACCAGCACCGGTTGGAAAAGATGCAGGCAAAATCCTGCTAGACCATGTGCATTAGAACTTTAGAAGTAAAGAACATGTTCATGAAAACTATAGGATGACGTAATATTAAGTCAATGTAATGTTACTAGTTGTTACCCGTGACTTCGTTTGGGTGGAATTAGCATTATATTTCAATTAATTATCTTAAAATCAACAATAAAACCTTATTCGCAAAAGCAAAGCGAAACGAGTCGAACAACTGTCAAAGGAACCGCTAATTAGATTAAAGCGTTAAAATAATTCTACGGAAAGGCGCCGAATAAATAAATCAAGATAAATTATTAATTTCCCTAATGGTAAGGCAATTAACAAATAAAAATATAATTAAGGCAAAGCAAAAAGAATAGAACGACAGTACCTGGAAAATGTACTACCGGCTAACCGATATAATTCTACCTTAGTACTATCATACGTTTATAAGATATGTTCCATAAGTATGACACTATCTATACTTCGTAATGCTTGAGACTTACAGGTCGAGCCAGTTCGAGAACGACAAGCGAGAATTGATTAACTACACTAGGTTAATTTTGCAGTCCGTCTAATCCTATTTAGTCTGTACTAAGCCTTGACAGCGTCACACCAGGTGTCGCTTTACCTCGAATCTATATGACCTACGTCACTTCATGACAAGCTCTCAGTTACCAGTGATATGGTACTAAAGAAAGAGCACAAATTGCCAGTTCTGAAAACTCTTCAATTCATTTGTCCTAAGCCGATCACCTTTCATCGATAAAATCATAAATTTAAGTATACCTGAGAGAACGTTAACGACGTTATCGCCGACGATGGTGAGAGAAATTGAGACTGTGAAGGATGGGGTATGGTATTCAAGTATCTAGGGTTCCACAATTAATTTATTACGATATATTTTGCTAAAATGATCATGGGCTTTATTACAGATGGAACTATGTGGGCAGGATTTACACAAATACTGAAAAAGGTTTATCATTCTCTATTAGATAAACAAGACAATTGCTTTGTCAGAAATTAAGGGAGATGTTCTTTGTAGATTTTGAGTCGAAAATATACTATGATATTTTGCCCTGATATACCAAAATAATGAATAGGTGACCCAAGGATGATAGGGGGTGGATACGAATTCTCAGAGAAATACGTGCCGTAACTTCGGACGCGATTGGGTCTGGTGGGACGCTAAAAATGGGGGAGGAATACTCGGGACGAAAGGCAGGTGAGCTACCTCAGAACTAGACCCTATTTAGCGCCATCGTGTTGGCCTAATTTTGCATGCATATTGCCAAAGTTATTTTAAACCTTTTCCTCGTAAATAAAATTTGCAATTGATACACTAAATTTTATATAGACTTAATATTTAATAATTATTGTTTCGAAATTGTTGCTAAAATAATAGTGTACGTAGATGACGCTGCAATAGGGAAACACCGGTAGGGATTTATTTGAACACGCTGGGCGTCACCAAGAGTTGTTAATTCCTATTTCAAGGACGATTCAAAAGATTAGTCATTTGATGAAAAAATGGAATTTAACTACTAACGCATAGTGATGAAACCAAACAAGATTTTACTCTGTTTGAAAAAACTTACATTGATTATTAAACCTTTTCTTCTTTCGCGCATAAAAATTTTCATTTTACACCATAGTTAGAAGTTAAAAACATTATTTAATGAAATATTTGATCTTATAACCCTTTCAATCCCCCTTGAAAGCGGAACAAAGAACTCTAGTCGGCCTTGCTCTATCAGACGAGTTTAGCGCCATCAAAGAAATTCCTACCGGCGTTTCCCTATTGCAGCGTCATCTATGTGCACTATTATTTTAGCAACAATTTCGAAACAATAATTATTAAATATTAACTCTATATAAAATTTAATGTTTCAATTGCAAATTTTATTTATGAGAAAAAGTTTCAAATAACTTTGGCAATATGCATGCAAAATTAGGCCAACACGATGGCGCTAAATAGTGTCAAGTTCTGAGGTAGCTCACCTGCCTTTCGTCCCGAGTATTCCTCCCCCATTTTTAGCGTCCCACCAGACCCAATCGCGTCTGAAGTTACGGCGCGTATTTCTCTCAGAATTCGTATCCACCCCCTATCATCCTTGGGTGACCAAACTTCTTTGTGATTAACTTAATATTTGAAAATATCGTAATAACAAGATGGGAAAGCCAAAATATAACCTCTCCGAGTCATGGAATATAATCTCGCCTATCAAACAATGCGAAATTCTTCATTTCCGGGACGAGTTTAAAAATAGTTATACACTTCTACAAACATACTAAAGAAGGGTGTATGGAAGGGTCCTATAGTGTTAAAGAGAGCGCGTTGAAAAATCGTAACTTTCCCCTTTTCATCCCCTCCTTCCCGAGTTTATCACCAACGTTGAAAGCTTCTGCGCAGCGGTAGAGAGCGGATCTAAACAGTGTATCCCTCTCTCTGTACGCGCAAGGAGGTGGCTTGCGCGCAAATATTGCGCAGAGTAGTGATCGAGTTACAGCTAGTGCCGAGAGGAGAGGAGAGTTTTACCACGTGAGCCTACATTTCGTGTAGCCGTCTGCCTATTCACTTCACCATTCCAATACACCCTTATTCTTCCATGCTATTACAAGATACGTTTCACAATTCCTTTTAGAATCCCAACATTAAACAGAACTTCAAAACCGTCCTCGTGCGACGATTTTTGACCTATCAAAGCTGTCACTTTCACCAGTCCCCTTTACGATAGCAATATCTATTATTATTACATAACCACACAGAGTAAAAACCGAGAATAAAGTTACATATAACATAAAAACACTTTCTAGATGTGGTATCTCATTCGTTGATCAATAATTGTTCAAGCTTAATTCTCACTCGACAGAAAAGTGGCGCTAGACTGTTAAAAACTTTGTAAATGCCGAGAACCGGCAGTAAACAATTCTCACTTGACTTAAGTTTGAGACAGGACTTCGAGCGGAAAATACAATTCATAGTAAAAATATAATCCCCTAAGCCTTGGCTCAATTTCATTTACACATCCGATGTAGGTTAAGTATTACCTTTGAACTTGTTTGTTTGTTCCATAATTATTTCATATTCAGTTTCATGAAAATTTAGATCTACTGCTTCTTCAAAACTTAATAACAGTTATAGTTTTACCAAAACCTAAAAAATATCCCTAACTGAACTAGCATACTAAAATCACGATAATCACGACTCCATGATAGTTTTCGAGAGCAGAGTGCAAAATGCGCAGGCGCAATAACAGCCAATCACAGTGCTCGATTTCGAAAAGGTCCGTTGATTGGTGGAACACTCGGGTTTACGCCGAGTCCAACTGGTAAAAAATAGAACACACAGGCTGTCGGAAGGAACGACAAATTTCGTCGAGCTCGGCGTGTAATTTTTCCGTTGAACTCCATTTCGCTGTATTCCGTAGTGATTTTCCGCCGAGTGTGAATTAAGCTTTAGTTCGTTTGCTGCCCGAAAAAGAAACCCAGGAAAACAGTTCTTCATTAGGCGAAAGCTTTTTTGGTCCGGGGCAATTTTCGACTTCATCTTGGAAAAATACAGAATGGCAACTAATCTTAAAACAATATTATTTCAGAGTGAAACAGTTTTTTTACCCGGATCATAATCCCAAGTTATAAAAAAACCCATTTACAGAGTGTGACTTACTAGCTGATTAGTATAACTTGTATAAAACTCAATAATTTACGCAAAAAACGTGTGGCCCGTTGTTTTAGTTACAGAGTGTAAAAAAAAAAGTTATCCAGACTAGTATTTGTGCAAAGTTCAAATACAATACCACAATATTGTTTAGGAAATGGAACATCATTTGTATTAAATTTTGGACAATATTTACGTAAAAAACTGAACATATATATTGAGTGAACTTTGTATTGCTCAAAATGTTAGTCAAATAATTGAATAATATTTCGCATTCGAAAACACTGAAGTCTGTGTATTTGACGCTTTATATGTAATGTTTGGACACTAAAACATATCCGGTCTACGGACTCAACATCAACTTTATTATTGTGACGAAAAAATATTCAATATAATTGGATAAATGATGTGGATTTAATTATACACAATAGTTAATCATTAAGGAAACCTCTCAAAATTATTTAAAAATGCAGACTAATATTTGTACTAATATTATGGCAGTATATATTCCACAGCTTATGGCAAGGAACATTAATTATCTTAGAGCGCATTTAAATCTCACAATAGGCACCTCCATGGATGTTCCTGGGTTTTTCGCTTGCAACGTTCTAACTCATTTCAGAAAACCGTAATGTATGTTTCCATATACACAAAAATGCGTAGCCAATTTCTTTCTTTGGGTACATCTTTGATACGAGGAATGTCGAATACAAACCTTGATGGAACGAAATGGATTCCACAGTCGAAGTGGGAGGCGTGTGTACAAGTGACAGACGCACGCGAAAAATAATAGTACAATGTCAAGTATTCCGTAAAAAGGATGAGAAAAATACAGGGCGCTGTTGAAAACGGTTCGATCGCCTCTAATGCTCGGTTTTCACTGATTGACCTTCGCAAAATTTCGTGTATATGTAAAAAAATATTACCTTTTTACCTCTTCGAGTGACGATGACGTCACGGAGAGGTATTAATCTGGACGTTCCTGTCTGTGTGTGTGTCTGTCACCGCGTTCGCAGTTGGCAATCGGAGCAAAGAAATACACGGTGATATGCTAGGGTTATGAGAAACGTTTATTCTCCCAATGGCAGGGCTTCCACTAAAGGTTCATGCAATTGCGGCTTTTCTTATCGTTTACTGTGAATCAATCGCCTTATATGCCCAAAATTTCCAAAAATTCATAGAAAGGCATACGCTTGATTTCAAACGTCAACAAGAGCTATGTTTAAAATGACTTTAGGAATAAAGTTTCTTAAAACGATTTAACTAGAAATAAGGTAAATTAATGATGATTAAAATAATTAAAATAATTAAAATAATTAATATCAATTATATTTAATTATTTAAGAATAATTTCTTAATTGCGTCTCGACTCGGAGAAGTTTATTTTGGTTTCCAAACTTGTGTTCTTCCTTAGGGTTTTTCTTCAGTACAAACAGACCAATCATAGGCTTTCATTGTTTGACGTCATTGAACACATATAAGTAAATGTTTTGTTTTGTGTTTCCATTTTATGATCTACACGCGCCGAGAGAATATGGTAAGCGGTGTTGGTACTTCGTTGTGAATTAGAAATTATACAAATTAGAGTCAAGTGGCTTTATGATATTTAATTGTTAAATAGGAAGTATCCTTATCTTTGGGATAAACAACATATGAGCTATAAAGATGCAATTATGAAAGTTAACAGAATGACTTAGCATATATCGCCTTTCAGTTTTTTTGTTTTTCACTCGTTTTTCATCCGCAGTAAAAACTGAGACGCGTCAATTAAACCTAAGAGCATTTAACACAGATGGACTGGAAAAATTATAAGCTCAAACTGTCCCCGTTCTTCTAATGGCATCGCCTGTCGTCGCCCCTAGCAAGAGAGTCCCGAAACGTTTCGACTCATGTTATGACTGTTTCAATATTGGTCGCGGCGTGGCGCTGTATAGGCACTGCCCTAAAAGAACCACGCGCCACCCGTATCTCCATTCCAGTTCATCTGTGTTTAATGACCTTAGATTAAAAACCAATGCCACTAATTTTTCGTTTTCTCGTTTCTGTTTTAGACATTTTTGCATAACGAAAAACGCCTTGTGAAAACCCAGTGTAAGACGTTCTTTTTTGTCCTTCCCATTCTCAAAAGCCGCTTATAGTTTCCCATAAACCTCTACTTAATTTTTCCATCTTTTCTTGTGTATGAAAAGCGATTTTGGAGTAAACGTTGACAAGCTCAATTATTTTTTATCTCTCAGTGACATTGGATTATTGAGAATACTAAAATTACTAAAAAGTAAAATTGCAACTTTATACAATAGTTCTGAGTGGTCTCACGTAGACACTTGGAAACCCAAATTGAGTACAACCTTTAGATGGTTCGACTCATCTAGTTGAGTCAAATCGATAGGTTGTTTGAATTGAATTAGAAGTATTTGAATCAACAAAAATTAGGTGAGAAATAAGTTTATTAATTATTTTACTCATTTATTTGAGTTGAACCGTTATATCGTCTACAAGTACAAATGTCTTTACTTGGTAAAAATTGAGGAATGTCTAAAGTTGCTTCTAGTTCAATACTATCTTTGATAATATAAAGAAAGATCTGTGATGGACCAGCGCCATCTTAGTGGAGAAGATAATCAACAAGAACTTAGTGATTTTGTACTACATTTATCAGCGTCAGGTGTTTATGATGGCTTACAAGGGGCACGTCACTAAATACGAACCCGACTTATATTGGAAAATTCCAAAAACTCTTATACCATATGAAGATATATAGCAAGGGCCTCAAAAATCAATTCTTCAAATTTGCATTCAGCTATGTTTCATCATGGGCTCAAAATCTGTTCGCCCATAAAGCTGAATTTATTCTCTTGTTTCACCTGTTCACGTATTCTGAGTTGGAACGCGACAAGATTATAAATTATAAGGTCGATAGAAAGTGCAGCGCGTTGGTCCCCTTGACTACCTCCTTCCGTTTTGTCAACTGTCTATGCCAGACGTCGCCTTTATCCTTTAGTGCCTTGCCCTTCGCCTCTCTCCAGAAATTCCGCTAAATAAGCGGATGCGAGTTTAAGAATCTTGACTTCTTACGAAGTCTGGAATATGAAAAAAATATTTAATTTTCTGTAAGTTCGAATCCTGTTATTTGAACTAGCTGTTGCCCGTGGGGTCGCTCGGGTATAATTTATAACTCAATCAAGATGTTATAAGAAACTGGGTTGATTTGCTGATAACTATCACTTTGGTTGTACTGTACATTATTTCACCTATGTCCAACCACTTTTAGAGCGAGCCGCATATCACATTATCGCTAGACATTTAGATAGCACCAAGAACTGATATCTAATTTATTAGGGAGAAGGTATAAATTCGCCACATTTCCAGCTTTATCTCCAGTCCAGACTCCAAACGTAGGTCCGGAGTTAATCCCCGCCTCTAAATTACAACCAGCATCTTATTGGTTCTTGAAAACTCACGTCAGCGCGACGCAAATGACGAAAACTACAGGTATTTTACGACGGAGGAGAGGCGAAATAGCCCGGCCCCTTGTATTCTGAAAGGGGGACTGGGACTATGGCGCGCGAATACTTGGGCATCTTATACCTTCTCCCTAATAAACTAGATATCACTTCTTGATAGCACATGAAGACTTCTTGAAAACAAAATGAGATTCAGAGGCGAACAAAGCAACAGTTTAATGGTCAGTTTGAAGTTTTTTTAAGTTATGGACCTTCACGACTGTCCTAGACCAGCGCAATCGAAATAAGTGGAAAGGGCTCGCGGAAAGGGTTTCTTCATTAACGAGGCCCTGATTAATTAAGAAATCAGATAAAAATAGTGACAGAATGACAAGGAACGAAGCGTGGGCAAAGTGACCCGAGGACAGAAAAAAGTCCCGACACGTCCCGTACGTGGAGCGTAGGTCTAAACTATCACGTAGGAGAAAAATTAAGCATGGTTTTCATTTGGCGAAAAATAACATCGGCAAGATTGCCACCGAGTAAACGGCAACTCATTTATGGTTCCGATGCGAAAATATTTTTATTTGGCAAATAATCAAATAACGGAAATATGAATATCATCAGATGGGAATAGAATAATAAGAGTAGGATTTCATTTTATATATCCATAATGATTTACAGCTGTAACAAGACTCTTTCCAACCTCAAATTGTCTTCCATTCAACGATTGACTAAAGAGCTCCTGTCGTCGCTACTACTATTAATGGCGTGATACAGGGGGCGCGTGGACAACAAAACAATAGTTCAGAGTGTAATCTGCCTTTTGTCAATTAAAATTACGCAAGGTAGCGTAGTGAAACGGAATCAAACTCATCACACTGTAGCAGACAACGGGAAACCTATGACCATTAAAAACACGGATGAACTGGAATGGAAATACGGGTGGCGTATGGTTGGTTCTTTTAGGGCAGCGCCTTTCTAGCGCCACGCCGCGACCAATATTGAAACGTTTTCGACTCAAACCATAGCCATAACATAAGGCTTATGAGTCGAATTAAGTTTCGGGACTCTACCGCTAGGAGCGACGACAGGCGATGCCATTAGACTAACGGGGAACGTTTTAGCTTCCAGTCCACATGTGTTTAATAGTCTTAGTTGTAGCCAGCAGGTTAAGGGCGTCACAGGAGCCGAGACATTCTTTAAGCTTAAGAGTTCGAACACGTTCTGTCAATATCTATTTACTTTTGATTAAATTGTGTTAAATTTGCAATAATTACTTGAACACAAACGAATATGAACACATGAAACTCTGGCACGACAAAAATTAAAAACTTCGGTTGCCGTTGATACTTCAGCATTTTTCATGAATTTCGCCAAGTGAAAACCATGGTTTAGGCGAAGATTGGTATGGACCTACAAAGTGGATTGGGAGAAACGAAGCGGAAAATAAACTTGGGGTAATGAAGTAGTCCGTGGAGTCACATGTAGAAAGGGTTCGGTTGAGATTGGAACGCCTGAAAGTCTTCGTCGCTCCAAAATTGGTTTACCATAAAGACCCCTCAGCTTGGCGTCTAAGCAGCTTCAAGTAGCATGGATGTCTTAAGAAAAAAGGGCCAGAAACTCCTTAATAAAAGGTCGCGGTTTTTACAAGCTAAAAAGAGGAACTTAGTTTTGCAACGAAATTTTCGTAACACTTTTACGTAAACTTCCTTTAAAATATTAGATATTTTGTTCTACTCTCATGAAGAATTGGTGGTATAGAACTGCGCATGCTCTGTGTATATCAAAACTTTGCTGTACCAATTGATTTGCTAGTAGCTGCTGGAATGAATTTTCGGTCCAGATGCAACAATAGCAAGAAAGGCAGACAATAGCGACATAAAATGTAAAATGTAGGATGATTTAACATAGCGTGGGAATTAGACCCCCGCATAAAGTAAGGTTAATATATAAAAACATATATATAAACAAAGATTAGCCAATAGATGGGCTAATTTACTGGTAGTACCACAATGAAAAATACAACTATCTTTAAGTTGGAAAGCATCAGCTGAAATCATCTGCAAAAGCATGACCCGGGGAGATCGGTTTGGTGAATGAATTTAGCGTTGAGTGTGAAATTAAAATCATTGGAAGAATATTATTTTGAGTAGGTGTCGAACGTGAATAGCCATAATGGCGCTGCTTTTCTACGCTAGCGCATCACTGAAAAAGTTCAGATATCATTACATTATACCCTAAAAGAACGGGCTTTTTATAAATATTTATTAAAAAATAAATCATCTCTTATTAAAAAATAAATCATCTCTTATTAAAAAATATTGAGCATTTAATTAGTCTGAAATACGAGGACTACTGTGCTGCCATTGAAATAGTGTCGTCTGCTAAATCGAACCTCTTACGCGCGTGATCGAGTGGGTTAAGCCCTACTTTACCTGTGAGAGTTCAACCAATCCCTATAGGGGTAAGTGGTTCGATTTAGCAGACGCCACTAAACCAAAGGCAGCGCTGTAGTCCTCATTTTTAAGACTAATTAAATGGTAATTATTTTGTAATAAGAGATCATTTATTTCTTCTCATTATTTGATTCCTTTTATATTTATAAAAAGGCCGTTCTTTTAAGGAATCATGTTATGTTAAATTAGCTTTTCCTTTAAGATGTGACACTTGGAATAACAATTTATCAGTATCGTTCAATGCAAGCAAGGCTAAAATGCGTATTGATTATGCTTTAAATATGACTATATAGTAAGGTATTGTTCGCTAATATGTAAATGTTTAATTACTCTAATTACAAATTAGAATAATTCTAAACAATGCAAGCTTCTAATATTTTACAAGGGTACTTGGATATATAATTCAAATCAAAAACCGATTCTGAAAGACGCCATAGAGTATTGTAAGGTTTGCTACACATTAACGCGTTTTGAAGCATTGCGAAGAGTGAATGTGTAGCAAGCTTTAGAGACTTTGCGCAACAACCTAGTGTATAATTCTTACTATGAGGTTAGTACGCTCCCGTCAGTCGTTTTGAGGCTCGTGGAATCATGGACGAAATAATACTGAAGGACCGATGTCAGCCCATAGAGTCCCAAACTAAGCGACTAAACAACCAATGTTAAGCTAACTTCCCCCTTTTCAGCCCCAAAATGGACGGGGGGTTATGAAAAATACCGAGTCAAATCCCGGAAAAAGCTAGCGCCATCTAGACAAAATAAGACGTTAGCTGCTTCCCTCTTTAGAACGTTGATTCCCCCATACACCCCCCACTATCCGGATTGCTAGTATCTCCCGCTAGAAGGCGAATTAACAAGTATTTTTCAACTTTCTCCCTCTGCCACCGGTCCTTCAGTATTATTTCGTCCATGGTGGAATTAAAGACTTTTCAAACATTTCCCTCCAGCGCCATCTAGTTTCTAAGTAGATTTTAAGAAATTTTAAATCTATAGTAATTGTAATGAAATTACCAGTATTAAGATAAATATTACTTGACAATTATAAGATGTTATATAGTTTTAATAAAAATAAAAAATTGTAACGCTTCTAGCGATCGATATTAAAAATCGATTGTAAGTTATGGATGGTAAAAAGAAAATATTTAACTTCAGTAAATTATACAATAAACCTTTTAACTAAGGGAATAGTTTTAAATTCAAAATCACGTAAGAAATTTCACATACAATTCATAGGAAATCGATAAATATAAATACCCTAGGTCGCACTGGTTTCCTAAAATCAATTGTCAGTCGATCGTCTTATTTGGTTTTCGCTTTGGTTTACTCCAATCAATATGAATTTCACACATACTGCGAGAGCGAACTGATTTTGCCTCTGATAGCACAACCGCAGCACCCAAAATCTCTCATTCAACCACTCAAAATCTTGACTCAGATTTCCAAAATCTCAGTTAACACCAGGGTTGTTTGATTTAAATCAGTTTTATCAGAAGTCCATTAAATTAGCCTAGGAAGTGAACAATTACAATGGCTGGTATAGCGTACGTCTCTGCTGGGATAAAAACTCCTTCTAGCTCCATGGATAGGGGCTTAAATTTTTCCCCCTTTCCTAACACAGTTAGAAATCTCGAGCTCCTCTCTAGGAAGTCTTTCTTGACGTGAGCGGGGCGTGACTTCTTCAGCCCATGAACGCTGGATCTTTAAAGGGTAGATTGTTTGCTTTATAAAAAATTAAAAAAAGGAACGGCCACGGTTGTTAAAGGGAGGGTGAAGTAGAAAATCAAGTGGTCTTTTTATCGATTCTTCTACTAATTATAAAAAGGCAGGGGGTTACGCGATTGGTCGGACGTCCTTATTTAAAATTATCCTTTAAATCTGAACCTTATTTGAATTTTAAAATCATTCGGAAGTATTTCCTGAATGTTTGGCTATGCAGACTGGTCTTGTAATTAGTAGAAGAATCGATAAAAAATCACTTGATTTTCTACTTCACCCTCCCTTTAAATAGTTTTTTTTCAATAGGTTTATGAAGAGTCATAAAAAAACTGAATGACCTTGACTGTTCCAAAATTCACACCCCCATCCCTTCTCCTATATGCTAAAGAGAGCTCGGTTTTACAGTGGAAGGGGGCGTTTTCGGCCAATAGTTTTTTCTCTCTCGATAGGGCAAATTTTGGCGTACGAGTCGCACTTAAACCGGAGATCTGAGAAAAATTACCGCGAGGTGGCGAAGGTGTCGCCCTTCTTCAGTATTGCTACACAAGAGAGGGGAGTCCCAAACCCCGCTTTTGGTTACTTCCTAGGCTAATTTAATGGACTTCTGGTTTTATTTAATTCACTGATTTAATTCATGATTTAAATCAAGCGATTTTTTTAAAAAAATCATTTGATTAAAATCAAGAATATATTTTTATTTTTAAAAATGTTTTCTAAGATTCCAAGAAGTAGTTTAAGAAACTCGAGAATAAACTTAACTAGAAAAGACCTAAAATTAAAAATAATCATGGTTTTGGTATATTTCAATGTAAGTTTTTCCCAGAACTCCAGTTTGTCTTGCTGGAAAGGCTAGGAAATGAAATAGCGGTCAAGCTAGTCTTTTTATACAAGCATTTGAATAGTAATAATATCCAATAGCTGCTTAAATGTCGTGATTATTTTACTTTTGGTTAATTTTGACTCAAAAGTTTTAATCTTGGTAATTTACTATCTATTTGTTCAATAAAAATCAAAAAAATCAAATAAATCAACAACCCTGGTTAACACCCAAAAATCCTTAAATCTGTCTCTTACACTATAATTCATGAGTTTGATGTGTACGCGTATGAAATTATGAGTAGGATTAGTCTTCTCCCCAGACTAATTCATACACTATAACTCATTTAAAGACAAGTTACGAAAATCCTTTCGTAAATTATACGTGTAACAGTGCACAACGAAACCTTAATTTGTGCTGAAATTCCATAGTATGTTTGCACCTTTTTGAACAATCAAGAGTTCAAATTAGTCACTATACCAGTCCCCAGTAGGGTTTGAAGTATTCATGATATCTCGAAGTGTTTTATGTTTGTGTTCCAACACACGCACACACAACTACAGATAACACCAGAAGTATATAATACTTCACTTCGAGAGAAGTGTACCACAAAGCGGGGTAAGTGTAACGTCACTCTTCCCAACATCGGAACGTTTATAGCAAGCAGACTTGTAAATAGGGGGTACCGGGGAGCCTGTGACACCCAAGAAAATTCACAGGACACCCTGAAAAAATATTTTTAGGGAGGTCGGGTACCACCCGGGTACCCTGAAAAAAATTGGGGTGATGAGAAGTTGAGAACTCTCACCCATAACGACACCTCAAAACAACTCTCAAAAAAGGGGGAAAAATGAAATGACGAATATTTCCCCTCAAAACTGTGCCCTCCCTCACATTTTGTTTCGTCCACTAGGGAGCCCCGGGTACCCAAGAAAATTCTGCTTGGGGGGGTCGGGAGCCCTGGGGGCTCCCGATGAAATTATCACTATTTACAAGTCTGATAGCAAGGTTACTAAACCGAATCACATACACGATAAATAGTTCCCTCATCATTACTCTATTAGCGTTTAAATATTTGGCAAGACGCGCTGGTGCATTTTTGTCCCACGTCAAGGCGAGGTTTGTGGGATGATTGCTGGGGATTTAGTGCCAAACAATTATAGAATTCACCTTACGGTGCGATGCCATTTGTAGTTTGATGAGCGGGAAAGCAAACTAAAAGGGTGAGCCTGGGAAGAATGACGTTACATAACTAAAGCATTAAGAGGATACAGAGTGTCATCCTTCTTCTATTATCCCCTTCTGATAACACTAACACGTCCCTAAAAAATCCCCCTTTTAAGCTGGTATTACCACAATTTTACTCTCAGCTAAGACCATTAAACTCGGTCTTATTTTCGAACTTACGAGGAAGTAACTTACAATATTTCTCCTATCATCGCGAAATTAGTAACTGCTAAGCGCGAGAATGAGTTGCGCGCTGCGCTACCCACTACGGACTCTGTCTGGTGTGGTCGCTTAAATTATACCGCCACACCTTCTTACCCAATACGACCTGGTATGGGACGTATTCTAAAATACGACCTTTTAGGCGGAGCTTTCTTAACCACCCATTATCCCAACTCACCTTCTTGTTTTTCGTGTTTTCGACTCTCAAACGAAAAAACTTTTCAAGGCTGTCCGAGATCTCCAGGCTACATTCTTCGTTACACTTTGGATTAACAAATGCGTTAATTAACTAGAGTTAGCAGGAGTTCATAATAACCCGAAGTACGAAGTAACGAAACTGGTTAAAAAGCCCGTAACAACAAAGTTTCGCCGTAAAGCTCAGCGGATTCATACACCGCTTTACTCCCAAAGAAATAGTTACCCCAATTTTTAGCGCCCACGCGCATTAACTTACACACTTCCGGTTTAGCACTATTTTATCTTGTGATTTTGAGGGCGAAAATGGCTCACGTCTGCTTCTGTCGGAACGGTGTAAATTAAGCCTTGGCTAAGAAGTTGGCTTTTAGTCGGGGTTTCTAGTTTTCTACAAAACATTTAAACGATCGTCAATGATGTTTTGTTGCGATATGTGTGAGTGAGAATTCCGTGGTTAAATTAAAACGGTTTGGACAAATTTATTCGCAGTATCTTTAATATAAGAATTCAAACGTGTTTCTACGTCCACCATATCGCCATTTTTCTTTTCGACGGAGATCCCAGCCAACGGAAGTTTTGAAACGAAAACCAAGGAGCATAGATACCACTACGATATACTGTAAGGTTGTATGTCCATAAACAGGCTAATCCTTTCTATGCGCAACGACAGAATCTTGTTGTTCGCGATTTTTATCATTAGCTCTATGGCCAGTTTCATACTCCCCCCGAAGGGGGGGTTATTATGAACTCCTGGAGTTAGTTAATCTATGGTTACACATAAATAAACGACAGAAAAGTGGTTGTAAGCATTTTCGTTTTACAGGGTTCGTACGAAATTTTTACAATGAAAATCCCTGACTTTTCCAGGTTATCCCTGACCAAATGTTGCCTATATCCCTGAACATTTTAAGGTGTTTCCCAGAGCCCACTTCATCACACCAGGCTCATATTTTGCATTGCATGAAGAATGGGTTGATATACCAAACAAATTCCCTGACATATCCCTGACTTTTTAGGAAAATGTTTTAAATCCCTGACTTATCCCTGACCTTTTCCCCTATTTTTCATATCCCTGACTTATCCAGGTTCCGTACGAACCCTGTTCTTGTTTTTCGCGTTTTCGATCCACAAACGAAAAAACTTATCAAGGCCGCCCGAGATCTCCAGGCTACATTCTTCGTTACAATATGGATTAACAAACGCGTTAATTAACTAGACTTAGTTAATCAATGGTTACACATAAAAAAAACGACAGAAAAGTGGTTGTAATCATTTTCGTTTTAATTACAAACAAATAGAAGTGAAGAAAACCATACATTCACATCACAACAAAGCATGAGGCACTTTATTAAAAGCATCAATTTTATGATCAGCTGGATTCGCCGCAGATTCGTAGGAACAAATTGTAACCTCGTGACGAATGGCTTCGGAAAATTCACCTTTTAAACCAATATAATAAACCTTGGTAGACTCAGCCCCAAAATTCTTCGGAAAATGAATGGATAAGTGGTAAACTCCGGTAAACTTGACAACCTTGGTAGGGTATTCCAGCGTACCAGTATGATCAGGATAAAGCTCAAACTCTTGATCAGGCTCCGCCCCAGCGTCATCGAAGGACATTTTAGGGCGGTTCTTAAACAGTCTTAACTTAGAAGGGTGCGATTCGCCTTCACCACCGATAATTATGATTCCTTTCAACTTGACATTACCCACAAATGGGATATTAAATAGTAGTTCTTCGTCCGCGTCACTCTCGACATACTTTTCCGTGTCCAGTCTTTGGTCCCATGCCTTGAAGACCTCTTTTCCGGATCCGTCCACAGTTTCATTGAGGCATTCTAAGTTTGCAAGATCAACTTTTTGATAAAGGCTATACTCAATTCCCATTTCCGGTGAGTCATCATGGTCATGATCTTCGCAAGAATGGTGGTGATGTCCGCCAGGCATTCTGAACAAAATAGCAATATATTTTGAGGGGGACATTACATGGCTACGTCGCGGTAGTGACAGCCAATGAATGGATTGCCTCTTCCAACCAGGGTTCGATAATTAAGGTGATTTTTGAAAATGGTAAATTAAGGTAAATTAAGGTAAGTCTGTGGACACAAAGTAATAAGCACTAATGGAGTAAATGGAGCAGGGTGGCAGACCACTGACAAGTTTCTTATTCCTTTAAACACTTGATGCCCAGACACTAGGCTTAAAGGAAAATTGGTAGTCATAAGCTAATTGTGTATGCTTTCAAACGTAGCAAATGTAAAATGCCCAACATTATGCACCACTTAAAGCTAAGGATCAGTAATTCTAGTAGTTACTGCCACTGGATATTATATAAAATTGCGGGAAAATGCCTTCAGTGATGAAAGTTTGGTAACTTACCTACTGAAGTAATATTAAAGTTGTAAATAATCAGCTTTAATTACGAAAATGTAAAAGGCACCGTTTCCGATTCCACTTTAAGCACAAAAACTAATTAAAATGAGTAAATTAATTACTAGGCGCGGCGAAGATACTGTGGTCTAGCAGTAGCAGACTCTAGTGTAGACGACAGCCAACTGAGTCACTAAAACGGGTGTCTTATTCCACTTAAAAGACCCCTACTCGGATGGCCCGCTTTTTTTCAAACAGGCTAGGAAATAAGACAGGTTTACAGGTCAAAAACCAGTTTATTAATAGCTTGGACCACTTTTTTTATTCAAAACGTGAGGGTCACTGGTCCCAATGACTAGTTTATTAATTCCTACTTTTATTAAAAATTGATACGGGGACCTCTTTAATTATTTTCATTTTATCATAAATTTCGACTCCAGGCGTCCATTTGTGTATACAACCCTAAGCCGAGAGAGATTTTTTTAGAAGAGAGAACGACCACAAGTCCTGGGACCAGTAGAAAAATAAATAGGGGAAGGGTCACTGGTCCCGGGACCAGTTTCATATTTATTACATCAGGGGTCACTGGTCTGGAGGACTAGTTCAGAAATAAACCTTATTTCCAAGCTTGTTTTCAAATATTGCTCCTTGTCATAGCCCACGCGATCTTGCGCTGAAGGATTTTACTCACAGCACTTTAGCATTACGTTATTGGCGCGAGCACCCTATCATGGGCTTTTAAAGGGATACTAAACTACCCAACAATAACTTTTTTGAGTGTATTAGATTTGGTAACTGCAAAATCCTTTGAAATTTGAACTATATTCAGAGATATACTGGTATTTAAACCTGCAGCTTGATGAGGGAAAGAACAGACTGAACGTTGTGTGCCACTAAATCAATGGCAACGCAGTAGTCTTCGTTTTTAATACTAATTAAATGCTAATTATTTTGTAATAAGAGCTCATTCATTTATATTTTTATTATTTTCCTTTTAAAATTAGAAAAAGACCTTTCTTTTAAAGTATAATGTTATATTACACCTTGAAAATTATTAATTTGAAGCAGTTTGTAAGATATGTTCCATAAGTATGACACTACCTATACTTCGTAATGCTTAAGACTTACCGAGAGCTAGTTCGAGAACGACAAGCGAGAATATACTACAGTAAGTTTAGCAGTCCATTCCCCCTATCGTAGTGTCTATTTATGCCTGGGTCCCAGGGAGAAATAGCCCAAACGGAGCTAATTGTGCCCGAATACGAATAATTTAACTTTGACACAAATTTTCGGATATTTATCAATGAACCAATTATGCAAAATTCTGTTATTAATTTGTTTTAATAACTTTCAAATAGGTTTCCCAGATAAAGCTCCCCCTCCCTCAAATTTCAAACCCTAGCGACGCTACTGATAGTTGAATTAGTGAAAAAAACAAGACGACCCAAGGGCTCGTAATAGCAGCCACATCGTACCCTAATTAACAGGCGTACATAAAATTTATGTGAATAGCCCCTCGATGCGCTACATTTAACTGTGCTAAAATGATTACCCGTAATCCTTACTTCAATAAATTTATTTATGTTATAATTGCAATAGTGAGACACAAAGAGAAATTTTGAGTGAGTAGTCCCTCGATGCATTACCCTTAACATTGCTAAAATGATTACCCGTAAGACCATTCTAAAAACCAAAATGCTAAAATGATTACACACATGTAACCCTTAATATCAGAACAGAAAATGTGAGTGATTACCCCCTCGACGATCGAGTTACCTTTAACAGTGCTAAACTGATTACCAGAAGTTAATGACTTCTCATCCTGGGAAGTATTGGACACTAAGGCTTTATATAGTATCCATCCCTGCTAGTCAAAATTGCCTATGGCAATCGTAAAAGAGGGTCGAAAGTTTCCTCCCCACTAGGAAAACCATATAATCTACTGAAAAAAATCCCACGCCGAGAGGCTGTGGCACTCAAACTGTGGGGCGTGTTCAAAACTTCTTCAGCGCCAATCGTTGAAAATCCATTACAATTCGTGGGCCACTTGCCCGCTGCTGACGCGCAAATCAGCCTGCCAGCACAAAATGAGAGAAGCGCCGTAGGTGGCGCGGTGATCGGACCTGATAAGAAGTTGGCTAACAGATATGGTAGCGGGAAACGGGTAAAATATGCATGAGGAATGCAAAACTATTATAACGCACTATTATTTCAGAGCGCTAGCTTGGATAGTTTTCGAAATATAGTAAAATATGTGCGAAAACTGCACCCAGCAAAGACTTTTTTAACAGTGTGTGCAATGTGGGATTGACTAAAAACCACAAGATGGTGGTGTATAGAAGCCAGTACGTACAGACTGTTGTCCATGTGGGATGGACAAAAGACCGGATGATGGTGCTGTTAGACAGACAATGGAGTAATAGACATTGTAAGTGAAATACAATTTTCCAAATTTCCGGTCCGGAAATTGAGAACACATTTGCCCCGATTTGCCAACTGAAAACGCGGTCCCCTGGGTGTTATGTTCGTTACACGAAGTAATAACACTAAGATAAAATCAATAAGTTTATTATAGCTTAATAAACAGTCCGTAGTTAAGATTCTAATGTTTACAAAGGAAGCCCGTACATGAAGTGATCAATATCTCTTTAGCTACCTCTACATGTCAACTCGTATCTGACGTCATCTAGTTTATCCCAGAGCTCCCCCTTACGGTTGGGTCAAGGCTAACTGTCTAATATTTGTTCTGGGCCTGACATAAGCATTCTATTATTATTTTACCGTACATGACAATACCTCCCTTTTTTTTTTTTTTTTTTTTTTTTTTTTTACATTGTTTAAGTCTAGGGCATAATTCACTACGAGAAAAAAAAGCTAATTCGTTTGATCTTGCTATACATGAATTACTACGATTTTAAGTTCATAGACCTTATTAAGATATTGTTAATACTTGAGTTCGTTAATGTTCATTTAACTTATGTGTAAAATAATATAGGTTCCCTAGAGTTCATTAGTCACAATATCGACTTGGGCGTTTCTTCTTTCGTTGGGGTCTCGGATGAGTGGTGACAATAGGGCGCTGTTCAGATACTTGTGTGGCAGACTCTAGGCAGGTTTGGGTTGTGGGAAGATGTCCATGGTCAATTGGGGTAGTAGCCGCTGCTGTCGCTTGTGGAGCAGTCGTCTGGTCTAGCTCATTGGAAGGTGGATCACGAATGGTCTCAGGTGTCTCGTGGGATGTTTCGTCTGATGCCTGACGGTCCTTGGTCGCTGTCTGGTTTGGGATAGCATTGGGAGCTGGATCAGGGACAGCTTCCGGTGGTCGACGAGATGTTTCAGCTGGTAGATGGTGATTTTCAGCAAGAGGTAAGGGTTGATGTATTGACCCCCATAAAAGAAGTTCGTTGTGATCGTCTACTGGCTTGGGTTTTGTAACATGATCCGAGTGCGGGCGTTGTCGTATCTGATTCTTATGGCGTCGTAATAATCCATACTCTGTGTCGATTAGAAACATAGTGTGTCCGATGTGCCTGACGATGGTACCGTTCAGCCACTTGTTTCCTTTGCCATAATTACGCACGTAGACTGGGTCTTGTGGTTTAAATTTATTCTTGTTATGTACTGCAGTTGTGTTCGCAGATGTCATCAGGAATTTTGGATGGCAGAGATCCAAACTTGATACTATTTGCCGACCAAACATTAGCTCAGCTGGCGATTTTCCTGACTCTGTGGGAGTTCGACGATACTGTAGCAAAATGTGTGCTATGCGTGTTTCGAGCGAATCCACTTGTTGCGTGAAATTCAGTTCTTGATGTGATATTTTCCGTAAATGATCTTTAACCGTGCGTACGGCCCTCTCAGCTAATCCGTTTGACGCCGGGTGGTATGGGGCTGAGGTAACATGACGAATTCCATATCGCAAAGCGAAGGCTTCAAATTCGGTACTAGCGAAACAAGGTCCGTTGTCGGATACAAGAGTTGGCATTATTCCATAACGTGCTACTATGTCTCGTAAATGTGACAACACTGTCTGAGTCGTTTGTGATTTGGTGACAAATACTTCTAGCCATTTGGTATGACTGTCGATGAAAATGAGAAGGTATTTGTTTTCGATCGGGCCGGCGAAATCGACGTGGACACGGCTCCAAGGTGTATTGGTGGGAGGCCATGGTGTGTATGTTCTGGGTGGTAATGATGCGTGCTTTTGACATGCCGTACAATGTTGGGATGTCTTCTCTATGTCAGTATCTATTCCTGGCCACCAGATGCAAGAACGTGCATTTGCCTTCATTCGGACAGTACCCATGTGCGAACGATGTAGCTCTCTGAGCATTGGTTCCCGATGTATGGTTGGTACAATGACGCGATTAGACATTAAGTAGACTCCGTTGAAATTGGATATGTCGGTTCTTCTGCGGTAATACGGTTGCAGCTCCTTTGGGATGGTATGTTTCGCAGGCCATCCATTTTTGAGGAAGTCTCCAAGAGAGCGCAACGTGTCGTCTTGACGAGTTGCTTCATCGAGCTGACGCGCCGTTATAGGTGTATTGTCCGTGACGCTTCGTACTGCGAAAACGTATTCTGCCGGTACAGGCGTCGTTGTGGTTAGCGTGGGTAGCGGTAAGCGACTTAGAGCGTCGGCGTTGGCATTCGCCGATCCCTTCCGGAACTTTAAGGTGTAGGAATACGCGGCCAAAATCAGTGACCAGCGTTGCAGACGTGCCGCAGCCATTTGTGGTACAGGTTTGTGAGCCGCTAACAAGGTGACTAACGGTTGATGGTCAGTATAAAGCGTAAAATAAGTGCCATACAGATAGTCTTTAAATTTCTTGACGGCAAAAATGATTGCTAAGGCTTCTTTATCCATGAGTCTCGTTCGGTAGCATTGAGAATAATTTTTTTCTGCGGACGTTAGGCTTCTTGAGGCGAAAGAAATCGGTTTTTCTTGTCCGTCAATGTGGTGGGATAAAACTGCCCCGATTCCAAACGGCGATGCGTCACAGGCCAGGGATATTTCTCGAGATGGATCGTAGTGGGCAAGGATATTAGACGATTTGAATGCGTCCTTAGCCGCCTGAAAAGCTTCCTGGTGCTTGTGGTCCCATACCCAAGCAACATTTTTGTGGAGTAGTCCATAAAGAGGTGCAAGCCTTGTTGCATTATCCGGGAGAAAGTGTGCATAGTAATTAATGAGACCCAAAAATGAGCGTAGGGTTTCAATATTTGTGGGTGCAGGTGCGTTCATTATTGCTTGAATTTTAGCTTCCTGCGGATGTATGCCGTTTTCGTCCAATCTGTGTCCCAAGAATTCTATGGATTTCTGCATGAAGCTACATTTCTCCCTTTTAAGCTTTAATCCGTGTGCCTCTAGTTTGGTAAGAACTGCGTCAAGAATCCTCAGATGATTTTCATGTGAGGAGCCTCCCACCAAGGTGTCGTCTTGGAAAGGAGTAACGTTTTTAACATCCGAAAGAATCATTTCCATTATGCGTTGAAATATTGCTGAGGCTGACGCGACTCCAAATGGTAATCGGTTGAATTGGTACAACCCCAGTGGTGTGTTGATTACTGTGTACTTTTTCGAATCCTCTTCCAGTTCTATTTGGTTGTAGGCTTCGCGTAAGTCGAGTTTGGAGAATAGTCGGCAACCAGCGAGTTTTGTAAAGATGTCCTCGGAACGCGGTAATGGATACTTGTCTATATTTAGTTGAGGATTCAGAGTGGATTTGTAGTCAGCGCACACTCTTAGTCCTCCATGGGGCTTCTGAACGATGACAATTGGAGATGCAAAATCCGAATAGGGAAGCTTGGTAATGATTCCTTCCCTTTCCATACGGCGTAGTTCGGTCGCTACAGCTTCTTGTCTAGCGTACGGGATTGTGCGTGCTTTACAGAAGACGGGCTTGACATGATCTTTTACATACAACCTTGCCTTTATGCCGTGTAACTTTCCAAGTCCTGGTGTAAAGAGTGCAGAGTGTTTCTCCAATAACTCTTTAAGCTGCTGGTCTCCTTGTGTTGCAACTTGATTCACTTCGGCAGTGTTGCTTTGGTGAGCTTTAAACGAAGGTAGAATGTCCAGGACTGAGTAGAGCCATTTACGACCACACAAATTTGGTTTTGTGCTCCGTACGACTAGTAATGGCAGTTGAGCCTGACGACCTCGAAAAACAACTGAGACTACGGCTTGACCAACAACCTGGATTGTATTTCCTGTGTATGATTCCAATTTGCCCGGAAATTGCGTTATTTCGGATACGGAAGAGAGTGTTCGAAAATCCTGCTCTTTAATCATAGTGAATCCGGATCCATTATCAATTTCAAAGGCAATTGGTGTGTTGTTGACTTCGAGCGTGACTGAATCGGGCGGTGGAATACTTTCGTCAATGTTTGATGGGTTTACGACGCTGTGGTCTCGGTACGTCTGGTAGATATTCGTTAAGAGGGGCAGTGTCCAGTGGTGCCAAGGAGGTGTCATTGATATGATGAGAACGATATGGTCTCCGCTGTTGTACTCTTGTGGAATGTGGATCAGGTGGGTTGAGGCATGCTTTTGCAATGTGCCCTTTTCGTTGGCATTTTAAACACGTGGATTGAAGGTAAGGACAGTCGGGACCCTTATGTCCTTCCGCAGCGCAGCGAAGACAACGTGTAAGATCTGGTTTGATCTTTGGTCGAACGCGGCTGTCTAAATGTGTAGACTGGTGACGCTTAGTTGAAGGTTTCTTGTGTCTTCCTGGCTTGCCATGCGATGGAGGTTTTCCAATGACTTGATGGACCTCGGATGTTAATTCTCGTGTGGGTTCCGTCGTTTTCATTTCTCCAAGGCTTGTTTTAGCGCTTTCCATGGAGATCAAAATTGCCGTGGCTCTAGCTAGCGTAATGGACTTCTTTTCTTCTTCTTCTGCGATGAGTCTTTGTTGCATAGTATCATTGTTGATACCGAAGATGAGTTTGTCAACTATCATCTCATCGCGATTCTGGAAGGCACAATGTTCCGTGAGGGCTTGTAATGCAGCGATGAATGTTCCAACTGACTCTCCGTTTAAGCGAGTACGGCGATAAAAGCGAAGTCGGGCGATGCAACGCAAGGGCGTTGGGTCAAAATGCGTGGTGAGAGCCGCGACTAATTCGTCATAGGTTTTAGACGCGACGGTCGCTGGACGAATACGATCGCGTAAAAGCAGAAGTAAATGAACCGAAGTTACCGGAGTCCTATTGTTTATTCATTAAGCACAAGTTCCTCACAAACCACCATATTTCAACCCCGACGATAGTCTCGCTCCTCTACTCTTTCGAGTCACCAAAATTTTGAAAACTCCACCAAGCGGCCAATGTTCGAGTAACCGGATTTTCCGGGAATTAGTTAGAGTTTTTAAAAATGGCGACTTCTTAGGGATTTGAGGTTTACACTCTTTGAACAACTTTTCGAGTAGATTAAGAAGACTTTTAACATACTATTGTCCAATGTCTGACTTTAGAATTTCAATAAATCTTTCCCGTCTTGAAGTCACAAATTGTCGATTAATATTTGAAAGGTATTTCAAAAGATCATCCGTTTTGTTTTCATCCATTATCAAACGTAAGCCTAGGGCCTAGGCTCCTAAGATAGAAGCAGACGCCTATTTCTGAAACAACGACTATTTATTCATACTAACGATATTGCGCGGATTTGTAACCAAGCTGTAACTATGGTCTTTGGTGCCAGCGTTAAATTTCGAGACGATTCAGGTAGAGGTACAGCTACCTTGATTTTTACTACCCCCACGTTATGGAAAACGCATTATACAAATTTTGCCCTCTCCGGTAACTTCGGTTCATTTACTTCTGGTAAAAGACTATATGTGTCCGGGCTAAGAACAGTTTGTAATATCGCGCGTTTAATCTTGGCGTCAGTAATATCGTTCGCGAGGAAATAAGCGTTTAGTCGCTCCGAATACTGCGACCACTGTTCAGTTCTATTGTCAAAAATGTTTAAATTACCGTAAGTCGTCATTTTGCAGTAGGCGTGAGAAAACGTGACTTGATATTTTTCACTATAATTTCAGCGCGTATATCGATGTTGCCACGGGGCAATGACTTCTTTAACGTGACTTGATATTTTTCACTATAAGTTCAGCGCGTATATCGATGTTGCCACGAGGCAAGGACTTCTTTGTGAAATTGCGGTGCTTCCTTCCGTTTACGGCTTTTAGCTTGAAGAACTAAGGCCTAGGCCTAGACTACGGTATACGGGTTGAAGAAAAAGATGTTTTCTTTTAAAACTTTAGACGTATAACGCGATTCTCGACTCCGTCGCCATTTGTTATGTTCGTTACACGAAGTAATAACACTAAGATAAAATCAATAAGTTTATTATAGCTTAATAAACAGTCCGTAGTTAAGATTCTAATGTTTACAAAGGAAGCCCGTACATGAAGTGATCAATATCTCTTTAGCTACCTCTACATGTCAACTCGTATCTGACGTCATCTAGTTTATCCCAGAGCTCCCCCTTACGGTTGGGTCAAGGCTAACTGTCTAATATTTGTTCTGGGCCTGACATAAGCATTCTATTATTATTTTACCGTACATGACACTGGGGTGTAACAACAGACAGACATACACACACAGACACCCTGACACACACACAGACAGGCAGGTCGAAATTAGAACCTCTCCGTGACATAAATTTTCTGTGCAATGGGGTCGTCCCATTGGACTGAATCATAAATCCGCCAATGTGCGGGTTTTTCGGTCGAATGGGATTGGGTTCGGTTGATTGGGATTCGGCGCAATGGAGCTTATAGGACTAAAATCCTAAAAAATACCATGTTACAAAAATAAAAAATTAAAATTAATAATCACAAATAATAGCTAAAATGAATGATTCGTCTTAATAATTAACATTTATTTCCGCCTGAAAGACGCTGGCAAATGTGAATGGTGAGCCATATGTGAATTGTGTCCATGATTGGTCCCACAAAAAATGAGGCAAGTAAACGGTCCAGTAATGGTTAACCAGCTCTCAACACCGAGGAGTTACAACGTACTGTTAAGGACCCAAGCTGGAGCTTACGCCAAGGAAAGATAATAGGCAGCAAAACAAGGGGGTCCCAAACTTCGAGAGCCATAGAGTGAGAATGTGAGATACTAGAACAACTCTGCTTAAAGCTATGAGACTAAAAATATGAATAGAAATACTAAGACAACTTGAATAAGTCACCCTTCAATTTACTTACAACGAATCTGACCTGTGGACCTGCGTTAATTATTTGATTTCCAAGAAACAGTCTTGGAAACTATACCCTACCAATACATATTCTCGAGAGGTACACTCTAGTTTATTATTATGCGTACGCTCTTTATTGGAACACGTGTTTTTGGATTACATCTCATACGCTAACTCGAATAAAGGTTTCATTAGTTTCCCACTGCTGGCGCGCAAATCATTCTTGTACGCAAAAAGCGCAGTAGGTGGCGCAAGAAACGGAACTAACAAACAAGAGAGTCGCCGGCAGGGCCGGAAATAAGGGAAATTTCTTATAGGACAAGTGTCCAGTGACGCCCCCTTTGACTGGAAAAATTTTAGGACATTGTCCACTGAAGTGTGCAAAAATAGTGTCGCATCTTCATAGTCAAACTATCAAAACTTCGGAAAATTTATTGGTCAAAATGTCCAGTGACCCCCTTAGTTTTTAGAAATATTATGGGACATTTTAAAATTTTATTGGACAATGTCCAGTGTCCTGTGCTTATTTCCGGCCCTGAGAGTCGGTACGGTTCATTAGCCACATCGTATGATGCACATCTACGATGAGGCTCTTAGTTTGACCTGCCCTGTTGTTGTAGTAGTAGAAGGGGTGTCACAGTCCTGCCTTTGGCAGTATCAAATTTTTCGTTCGTCATTTTTGAACGTCGAGAGAAAATATTTTTCTTTTAAGTTAACGTTACAGTTCACAGGTGGAGTTTTAAACTTAATACAGGGAAGAAACTATTTTCTTAACTTTTCTTCTTCCACGGAGAATCGAACCGCGGACTTTTCACTTGCCAGCCCTGTACTATACAGCCTCGCCTAACATCGCATGTTAAGAAACGGTCTCGAATAAAGCGCTATACTCTGAGAGAGAGGTTTGTCACAGGCACGGTTCCCTTCTCTCTCTCCCTCTATCTCTTCAACTAGGAGTCATGATCCCATCCGAGGCCAGGAGATATAACTTCGCGGTTGGAGAGGCAAAAGCATATGAAATAAATTTTTACCGACCGGGCAGAAGTTTTTATCACTGTTTAGGGTAGGGCATCGAGGGGCTATTCACTCTGATTTTATGCACGGTAAATCATTTAAGCATTGTAAAAGATAATGCTATTCACTCATTAGGGTAAGGTATAGAGGGGTTATCCACTCATTAGGGTAGGTATAGAGGGGCTATTCACTCGTACGATGTGGCTACTATTACGAGCCCTTGGGTCGACTTGTTTTAATTACAACAAACCCCGAGCCTCGCTGGTTCTAAAGACTTCTATAAAAATTCCAAGTTAAATACATAAGGTTAGGAACAAGTTCATCAATTGATAACACGTCTGAAGGACAAGTTTGGAAAAAATCCTTATTTCGAAGCCCAGTTGACGTCAGATTGGCGTGATTCGAAAAACGGCGGGGAAAATGGTAGTCCGCTAGAATCTTGTTTATTTGTTTATTTGAAAGGCAAGAATTGTTTGTGAAGCCAACATAGTGGCTTACATACAAACAGTGGTAGTAGTGAAAGTCATATATACAGAAGAAAATATTTGAAAAGACTAAAGAAAACAAAAGCTTGTAATAATAGTAACAATAATACTAAAAAATACGAAAAGAAAGAAAAATTTGAGCGAGCATCATACTATGGAACTTTAGCTTAAGAATCTATAAAAATTTAAAATGTCAAAAATTTCTCAATCGCTTTCAATTATTTAGTTTGCATGATTTTTGATGTAGGCCTAATAGTTCTTAGTTTTTTAGCCACATCGTATGATGAACATCTACAATGTGGGTCTTAGTTTGGCCTGCTTAGTTTGGCATTGTAGGCGGCGTTGTGCTGTAGTAAATGCCTTTGGCAGTATAAAATTTTTCGTTCGTCATTGAAGGGAGAGTGGATGAGAGAGAATTGTGGTGATGTGATATTTTTCGTTCGTGTTTTTTAAAAGGATGGGGATTATAATAGCAAGTTTAAGCATTGCATTTAATTGTACTAGTAAGGTTAACGTAAATTGTGTTTTACGTTTGCTCGATATATTTAAAGCGATAGAGAGGATTATGGTATTGCCTTAATTTAAATAGTAGGTTTAATACTCCCTTTAAAATTTCTCTCACCCGTCGACAATAAGGGTTTCACGCTCCCCTATTTCAAAATTCAAGGAAATCGAGGGGAATATTTAAAAAGCAAAGGGAAGTATACACCGACGTTATATTTAGAATGGTTTTAAGGTGGTGTTTATTAGCAGAAGTTACGTCTATTTTTCCGAAAATCGAGAAGAGTTTTAAAAGAAGTTAATAGTTTGGGGCCCCAGATATTACAGTTATAACGTAAGTAAATTTATTGAAGTAAGGATTAAGGGTTATAATTTTTTGATAGCGCATCGAGGGGCTATTCACTCTGATATTCGGTACTTATTTTAATGGGTGTTTTCGGATAAATCGTTTTACCACTGTTGAAGGATACTATCGTGGGGGTACTCACTCACGTTTTCCGTTCGTGTCTCTCTATTATAATTATAACAGAAGTAAAAAAATTTATAAGTAATAATTTTACAACAGTTAAAGGTAGCGCATCGAGGGGCTATTCACTGAAATCTTTTCTGTGCGAAGTGGCTACTATTACGAGCCCTTGGGTCGTCTTGTTCATTTTGGCTTCTCGAGAAAATATCGTTCAAATTACGGTGGCTAAAACGAATGTTTTATGACCAATATTTTTTACTAAGAGGTCCCTCACAAACCGGCAAACAAATTAATAAAAACTGTCTTTGCAGACAAATACTTGAAAAAGTAAGAGATAAGTTTATAAATTAATCGTCTGAAGTACAGATATTAAAATATAGACTTTTGAAGACATGATTATAAAACATTTAATATTTGAAAAAAATTCTTATCTTAGTTTTTTTCATCAAAATTTAATTTGCCGAAAATATTTTTCAACATTGTTTAAACAAGTATTTGCTTTTAATAATAGTTCTAGAAAAAAATGGCATTTCCAAGAGTATTGTAAGGGATTATGGATACTAGCTTTATACCCGTGTTTTTTTTTATTAACAACTGCCTTTAGGAAGTTCAAATACTCGGATATCTGAAAAATTGAACTTGACGAATTTAATTTTAATACTAAAAATATTGCAAAGCGGAAAATAACATAGGCCGTTTGACTGTGATATAGTTATTAAAGTTGAAAAGATCTTTACCTTGATCGTGATCTTTTGAGAGCTATACAACACGTTCATGTTTGGTGTTACGAAAACTTCTAGCCTCCCAATGGCAGGGCTTCCATCAAAGGTTAACGCAATTGCTTGTTTGCTTATCCCTTTTCCAAAGTTGTTAAAGAGGCATACGCTTGAATTCAAAGATCAACAATAGCTATGTTTAAAATGACTTTTGGAATAAAGTTTTTTTAAAAAGATTTAGCTAGAATTAAGGTAAATTAATGACGATTATTTAATTTTTTAAGAAAAACCTCGTAATTGCGTCTCAACTCGGAGAGGTTTATATTTGTTTCCCAACTTGTCTTATCATTTAATATGAACCAATTGCCTTATAAATTTACAAAATCATTGAAAAAGATGGTCGCTAGAAATAAAACGTCTTAATTTGGTAGTTAGCCCTCGTCTCACCTCGGAGAGATTTATTTTGGTTTCGCAACTTGTTCTATTATTCTACAGATAACTCTCGGATAAGTTTCTACTTCTCAATTGTTTCATCGTGTTACGATGAAAACTAGTAGCTAGGCCGAGTGTTAAAAGTAATAAAAATCAATTTAATTTTAAGGGTTCTAAAACGGATTTGTTGTGACGGTCGGCTTATTTGTTAACATAACTAGCGCCACTCCCCTGATTTGCATTAAATTAGGTGTCAAAATATGATGAATAGGTGATCTACTTTTAATTTCGGTTTTTATACTACACATAAGTGATAATATAATAAATTGAAAGAAAATAATATACTTGGGATTGAAATCCGACGATAATGCACTGGCATAAAATTTAGAGCTCAGAACACCATAATAATAAGTAGAAATTAACTAAATTCAGGGTCAGATTCCCAAAATACCGTTCAAAATCCTAAAATTAGGGTCAAATTCCCAAAATACCGTTCAAAATCCCAAAATCCAGGTCAAAATTCCAAATTCCCAATCAAAATCCTAAAATCCTGGTCAAAGTTCCAAATTCCCACTCAAAATCCTAAAATCCTGGTCAAAGTTCCAAATTCCCACTCAAAATCCTAAAATCCAGGTCAAAATTCTAAAATCCTGGTCAAAGTTCCAAATTCCCACTCAAAATCATAAAATCCTAAAATCCAGGTCGAAATCCTAAAATCCTGGTCAAAGTTCCAAATTCTCACTCAAAATCCTAAAATCCAGGTCAAAATTTTTAAATCCTGGTCAAAGTTCCAAATTCCCACTCAAAATCCTAAAATCCTGGTCAAAGTTCCAAATTCCCACTCAAAATCCTAAAATCCAGGTCAAAATTCTAAAATCCTGGTCAAAGTTCCAAATTCCCACTCAAAATCATAAAATCCTAAAATCCAGGTCAAAATCCTAAAATCCTGGTCAAAGTTCCAAATTCTCACTCAAAATCCTAAAATCCAGGTCAAAATTTTTAAATCCTGGTCAAAGTTCCAAATTCCCACTCAAAATCCTAAAATCCTAAAATCCAGGTCAAAATCCTAAAATCCAAGTCAAAATTCCAAAATCATTTGGAAAATCCCAAAATCTTGAAATCCCGTACACAAAATCGCTCCATGTCCGGCCCCTCGTTGGATCTAGTGTTCATTTTACGTAGGCCTTAAATTGTTCTAAGTTAACTTAATTTTTGCTAGTAAAGATAAAATCTTTGCGTTCCCAGGATTTTATTTATTTAAATTCTATCGGATTTTTCGGTGCCATGGGATTGTCCCATTGGACAGAATCGTAAATCCGCCAAAGTGCGGGTTTTTCGGTCGAATGTAATTTTGGTCGTTGATTGGGACTCGGCGCAATGCTACTGAAGCCCATCCTTTTAAAAGTCCCAAATGATGTTTCTTAGGATTTATTAGCATCACCGAGTTACTTGGAAGGGTTCATCAGTTTAAATTGTTATTTACTTAACAGTTATAACATGGCATCGAACAACACTTTCATGTACTACACTCTAATGATCATTGCGGTTCTTTCTTTTGTTATTTCAATGGCAAATCAAATTGAGGGTAAGTTTTCTTTTATTAAATTCGTATTAAAAACTAGCCAATCGCTAATTCTAACCAATAAAGATATTGAAATTTAAAAATTAGTATAATGCAGCTTTACAAATTCTTTGGTCTTCAGAAGAATTCACGAAAATATTAGTTTCCTACGTGCTAACTTAGTATAGTATTCATGTTTTCTAAGTCGCCAAAGTACCTGATCCGTTCAGATTAAAATACCTAAGAGATTGGTTTTACAATATCTCTATTGATTAGAAGTCGATAAGAATAATGAAGTCATTCTCGTAACAATTAAATTGTTACCATTAAAAATAAAATAAGTATGCTTTTTTTTCACGGAAACTACGATAAAGCTTGCAGTAAGTGTCACAGGTTTTTACATTGGTTGTGGCATCAGTCTTTGAAAATCACTAATGACTTTTCTTACGTGTAAAACCTTTGAAAAAATCAACAGGATTAGGTAAGTTAACTCTGAATATTCGCTGTTGGTTTTGGCCACGGCGAAGAAGGGATCAGAATAATACTAGAACATGAAATGTTAAGTTTTTTCTACAATATAATGAGTTGGCGTTCGCAACTTTGAACGCGTAGATAACATACTGTTTCTAACTCACGTTCTTATCAACGTAGTAAAACCGAGAAAACCCGTGTATGGAACAAATGGTGGTACGGCCCAAAACAGATTAACTAATAAGTGTAACACCACTATCCACACTTCCTAATGTCTAATGACATTCGACTTCATTTTGATATAATTAGCCGTTTACGCATATCGTAAATCCCTTCTTTGTGAATGCAACTGATATTCGATCATAAACATTTCTAATCATACATACTTCTTGGCGTTTTTTCGGTTCTGTATTTTAGGGCGTAAGTATATACATGCATAAAATTTGAACTGCCATCTTTTCATTTTTCGTCGGTTTTTTTATTAATGAAATTTTATCCAAAAGCCGGTACGTATTTTAATTGATTTCGTTTCCAAATTACAATTAATAGACTTAGATTGTATAAAACTTTTTATTCGTGAACAAATCTTACTGCAGGTGGTAAGTTAACTACTACTGAATTATTTGACAACACTAGATTGAATTATATATGGTTATTACCAAAACCCGCATGAGACATGAGAAAGTTCAAAGATAGATTTGGAAGCCTTTAGTGCGCATCGTCTCAGATTCCTATGACTATTCCCGGATTTAAGTATCACCGCTACAGTAGCACAAATTTCCAAAGCTCTTAGCTCATGAAATCTATGAAAGCTATACATACGTTTCCAGGTTTCACGTGCGTTTTTGTTAGAGGCAAACTGTAATTATTTGAGTTCATCAATGGCAACTTCTTCTGAGTTCAGTTTGAACTAAGAAAAATACACTAAAAGTTCCAACCGGTTGTTTCAACAACAATATTCTTGCTATGAATTTTGACACGAAAATACATTATTTTCAAAAACGGTATTACCGTCTCATTTGGGTTTGAAATCTTGAGCTCACTTTGTTGTATCAAGGATAGATTTAATTTTAGAAGTATACGAATGGAGAACGGTTAGTATTTACTTCAGTCCGACTCATAGCCCAGTATAGAGCCCCTCCCTCCAACACATAACGATAAGTTTAAATTATCTTATTGGTTCACTTAAACTATGTCTTGATGATGTTGCTGACGGGGACGGCGAAAAATTAGGGTTCTAAATCGGTGAATTACCATGGTAATTTACACGGTAATTTACCAGGGTAACGTAATTTACGATTTTCTCGGGTAAATTACGAAAACGGTAATTACCCTGGTCATTACCGTGGTAATTTACGATGGTAATTTACCACCGAATTCTCGTTTCGTTCTCTTGAAAAATGGTCTAAAAACTCCATGTTTTGCATGCGAAATCCTAATTTCACATAATCATTATTTATTTTTAGAAAGAAAAAAATAAAAATGAAATAATGATTTTGTGAAATTAGGATTTCACATGCGTAAGTCATACAAGGGCGAACGGCAACCGCGGCAAATTGAAAAAGGAAATAAAATTTTATTTTCTCGTTTATTATTGTTGTCGAGTTCCTTTGCGTCAGCTGGAAACGCTGTATTTTTCAGAATTTCCGAATTTTGTTCAAAAAACGTGAAATAGTAAGAATTCACAAAATGGGTAAGAAGAAGAAAGTCGATGCAGGGAGTAAGGAACGTTAGAGGGAGTGTTGATCTAATGCTAAAAAACCGTCATACAGTGGCAAATGGGAAAGAAAGTGGGGGGTAGGAATTTTTCTCCGTTCCTCAATTTTAGCTAACGCGCAGGCGCGAGTGACGTCGTTTACTACCGCCAGCAGAGAGAATTTAAAAATTCTCTCTGCCGCCAGCGCCAGCTTCCGCTTCCATCGACTGCTGCCCCACTCACTCTGTTCAACCAACAATCAACGTCTGTTGGGAGGAAACCGAGGCTTATTAAAAATGCCAAGTTGTTTTTGTAACGGTTGTAGGAATGATTCAAGGTATTCCCTTAAAAATATATGAAAGGAATATCCTTCCACGCGTTTCCAAAGCCAAAAACCCAGATAGAAAAATGTAAAAGATGGATATTAGCTTGTGGAAGACCCGATTTCCACTAGCTTCTATTCACTTTCAATAAATTTCAAGCTTTGTTTTTGGTTTGGGAAATGGTTTGAAACGATATTTACCATGTCGGGTCTTGTTAAATACTTAGGGTTACTTGAACAATTAAAAAACAACACTTCTTATAGTTAACCATGGCAGAAATTCAAACACGACCTTCCCCTTCTAGTTCAAAGCCGGTTTTTAAATTTGACGCATGCGCGCGGACACCGCGATGAGTCCCCGAGTCAGCGCCAGAGAGAGACGAGTTTAGCCACGAAGCGAACGAACGCGCCTAGTCACTTTAACACTCCCTCTCAAGTCTCTCCTCCCTGGTCGATGTTGCTGTTCAAAAGTATTTTGAGCTGGAAATATCAAAACTCGGTTTTTGAATAATGTACAGTACAATACAATGCTATGTTCATGTGGTATTTTTTAATATTTAGGTTAAAAACGATCAATATAATTTATTTTTGAATTTTGGTAAATTACCATGAACGGTAATTTAGCTTTTTCCAAAATTACAATAATTTTCGAACCCATACGAAAAATACGTAATTCCTTTTTACTTCTGTCGCTTTGACCCGCCTCTTCTTTCATACCGCTCCGTCCCTTGGAAGGGGTCCCTGGCTTTGATGAGCGCCCAGACTACTCTGTTCTCCATTCCTACTTCTAATGTTAAATCATACATATTTATGATTTAGAGCAATTATAAATACTCATTTGTTACTTTTTTACATTGCAACGTTTATAAACATCTCAACACAGACAGTAAGTAACTATTTAAATTTAATCTGCCATATTATTAATTCTCAACTTATTTTATAAATGATTATTTTTGGAATGCTGCAAAATTATAATAGAATGTAAGTTTAAATTTTCGAAATGTCGTTCTAGAAAGTTAATACGTATCAAACAATATCATAAGAAAATAATATATAGGACCCTATAAGTATAAAACGTAGTACATTTTCATACTACAACATTTGCCTCTGAATTTAGAGCGGTTACTCTTTTACTTCCCGTGGGAGAAGTTTTGGTACTATAGTAAAAGGGGGCGGAACCGCTGCCGCTGCCCCATAAGGGGTTCGCAAAAAGCACGTTGGGCCGGGGAAATATGGCCGCGCACGTAGAGACACAAGACACTCCTTACCAGGTGGGCTGGTACTAGTTCAAATCAAAAATTCCAAGCTAGTTTTTCGAGATATCTATCAATTTATTATGATAATTTTGACATGCACTTAATCACTTATAGTTTTCATAATAATAACTTCAGGACGTTTATCGATTTAATTTCAATATAAAGTTTTAAAATTTTCTAGACATATATTCCATCTTTTTTTAACGTTAAAAATTCTTAATAGGTGGCACTAGAAACTTTTTACAAGTTTCAATGGAATAAAATGCTGTTTATATGGGTTAAATGGAAAGTTCCATACTTATAGGGAGCTATATATTATTTTCTTATGGCAATATTCATACACAAAATATTGAGTCCACAATAATTCAGTCTTATTGAAACATATTGCTCTTGTTTTTTCAATCTTACGTTACAACTGCTTGTATATTAACTAGGCACGCTTGCAATTACTTTTGAAATGCAATTGCTCAACTTCTTAATTAAGCATTGTGTTACTAAGATCAAATCAGCTAAGAGCATAAGGTTATTTAATAGGTAGTTTATTGACAAACACGGGTATTCAAATTCCTATACATGTTTTTAGCCACATCGTAGTATACGATGAGGCTCTTAGTTTGACCCGAGCCGTAGTAGTAATAGTACTTGTGGCCGGACTTTTCGCTTTCGTTATCGTTATTTTTTAGCTTAAAAGAAACTCCACATTACCACAACCCACCCATAGGGGTAACTGGGCTCGGTTAGAGATTTAATATTAATTAAATTTGTTTTCGAATCGCAGCCGGGAATCGAACCCGGATCGCTCACGCAGTAGACAGACATTCTACCAATGAGCCATAGAGACTTGATAGAATCCCCGAGTTTTTATCCTATTGCTAGATTAACGATTTTCGATTAACAAGGCTTTGCGAAAAATTAAACCGTCAACTTAAATTGGTTCGCGTAATTCGCTAGGATAGTTTTGCTAATAGTTCGAAACACGTTTAAAAAGACCTGAAGTTTTGAACTTGAAAAGGCTTGTTGTAGAAGTGGTCATTCTAAAGAACTTAAACTTTACTTACAGGTAGGGTCAGTATGCGTAACTGTGGACACTTTTTGCATAACCTTGAATAACTTCCGTTGCTTATATGTTAGACTCAAAATTAAAAAAGCAATGGAGAGAAGCATTCTTAAGACACATTCTCACAAGTTTTCAACTTTTTAAATGGAATACATTTTTCACAAAGTAGAGTTCCCCAAAGGCCGAATTCGTGCTCAACTTTGGACACTTCTATGTAACTTTGGACGCCCCCTTCCTAACTTTGGACACCCCTTCCTAACTTTGGACAGCGAAAAAAGGGTGACTTGGGGACGCATTAGGCGAATCACAATTTCAAAAGTAAAAATATAGGCTTAGGCCGACCTAGACGTATGCCTAAAATATATAAAAATCAGAAATTTCTTTAAAACAAACTTTATTAAATATTATTATTAGGCCTAATGATCCGAATCGAACCGAAACCCGGGGTCGGCGCGGAGAGAATCGCGCCGTCTGCTCTAGCCTTTAATTGTGGCGCGCTGTTTGCCGCGTAACAATTTTAACAAACTGAGGACGTGTCCCTTATTGTTTTAACTCTAAAAAAGGCTAATATCGCGAGTTAATTAGTGTTAACAAACGGAGAAATCGGCCAGCATGAAAGTGTCCAAAGTTAGAAATTTGCCCAGGTGTTTTTAAAGCTGAATATTTCGTCGAATTTCCCGCGTAAGACAGTGTTTAAAATACGGATTATGAAGCCAAAAAGTTGCTCTTTCGAATGGTTTCTAGTTTGTTCAGGTATGATTTCTCTAATTTTCGTCAAACCTTATTTCCCGGGACCAAAGGGTTGACCCCCGTCAAATTTGGCGGTAATTTAAATGGACGAGTTTGGGGAGTGGGCTAATTTGGCTCGTAACGTAGTCGGATGTTATTCTACGACTTTGAAGTATTTTTTTCTAAATTCCTCACATTCTAAGCTTTAAAATAAGCTATTTCATTATCAATTTGATGCATCCAGTAATTAAATATGATTTTTATAATAAAAGTGTCTAAAGTTGCAGCTGTCCAAAGTTAGGCACACTGACCCTAGTAAGTTAATCTAAATTTGCGTGGATTTTGATGAACATAAGGCAAAGACCTAATTTAAAAAAATTCAATATTACGTGCTAAATTAATGTCATAAAAGCTAGTAAGTAAAGCAAATGTCAAAGTTAACCATCGTAGTATACGATAGGCGCTTAGTTTGACCCGAGCCGTAGTAGTAGTAGTTGTGGCCGGAGTTTTCGCTTTCGTTATCGTCAGATTTTAGCTTAAAAGGAACTATATTGTACCTGAACCCATTTTCTGTTTACTTTGCTCGAGGTTTTTTTTCTCTAGTCGGAATACGTCAATCGCGTCTGTATGACCTATCCCCACGGGATCCAATAGGAAAGCGCAGAGCAATGACGGACATGAAAGGGGTGGAACTTACTTGTCCACTAACACCAGCGTAAGAGTAGAAGCGTAAAATGTAGTGACTTAGGCATTCTTATAGTAAATTAATTCTTGGATTAACCTTACTATCATAATTTCCTTCCTTTTAAGTAGACGAACGAAAAATATTACCTTCACCAAAATTCTCTCCCTTTCATTTTCTCTTCAATGACGAACGAAAAATTTTAATCTGCCAAAGGCAGTACTGTGACACTCCAACTACAACAGGGCAAGCCAAACTAAGAGCCTCGTGGTAGAAGTACATCATACGATGTGGCTAAAAATGGATGAAAGACGTGACGACGAATGGGTGTTCGAAAATTGTGAGGGCGACAATTTGGATGATGGAAAATTGGGTGAAAAAAATCTCTTGTTAAAAATACAACTTTCTTGAAAAACCATAGAATTTGGCCGTTCTAAATTATATGAGGTTTTATCATAAGTGAATCATATTACAGCTCCCTATAAGTACTGGACGTAGGTTATGCTTTTGTAAGCAGCGTTTTCTTCCAAGACATCCAAGCCCGCCATCTATAGCTCAGTTTTACAAGTATAGTTTTCCCATTAACCCGGATCTTGAGTTACGTTAACCTACGGAAGTTCCGGTTGATGGTAATGGCTGTCAGACCGCCGTCAGTGTCGTGATTAGTGTGAAGCTTGTTATCGCGTTATAATTTTGATTTAGAATGGCTTATGTTTCTTTGCTAATTAGGAAAAACGCCTAGGATCAATGTAACTAATTGCAATACCCAAATTAAAGAGACATCTGAACACGATCTATGTGATATTAAAAGCACTTAACCGTAAGCGACTAAAACGTTTTGTAAAACCAGCATCTTTCGCAAACGGAAAACCTTTGTCACACTTAAAAAAGGAAAACAAATTTCTATGTCTACGCACATAACCTTTAATTAGTAATAAATCGGTCCAACTATCCTCGCTAAAAACCTTTAGATCGGTGGAAGCTCAGTGCTGTACTAAGGATACATTAAAAATGTTCTAGCATGATGAAGGCTATTTTGATCATTTGAATTCATATTAATTTCCTTTTCAACACAAGCGTTTAAAAATACCTATAGATCGCCAATTATTTTTAAAATTGGGAAAATAAAGTGGACTTCTACTATTATATTCACAACCCAACACTTTGTATGGAACAACTTGTTTCCTTCCGCGCTCTTCTCTTTCAAACCTTTCCTCATTGGCTACCACTTACATCCGTTTGCTTGCCCCGCTTATTAAAAATTTCTTTCGCGCCAAAATCATTCCTCTGGTTTAGTTCACAAATTCGCCGCTGCGTTTCGCATATACCCTTTTCTCTTCAGTGCTAGGAGACAATGTTGATGCACGGCGATGTTATATCGTCCAGTACTTCTAGGGAGCTGTAATATGATCCACTTCTGGTTTTGTTCTGATTGGTCAGGTTAGGTATAGTTCTTATTGGTCAGGTTAGGTATAGTTCTTATTGGTCAGGTTAGGTGTAGTTCAGTTAGGATCTGTTCAGTCAGGTTAGTTTTCTGTTTATACAGGCTAGGTTAGATTCAGTTAGGTGAGGTTCGATTCAGTTAGGTTCTGTTCATATAGGTTAGGTTTAGGTCAGTTAGGCTCTCTTCATGTAGGTTAGGTTTAGTTCAGTTAGGTTCTGTTCACATAAAGCTAGATTCCCACTCGACGGAAAACACGACGGAAACACGGCAGAAAGGGGTTCGACCGAAAAATCTTCACGCCGAGCCCGACGGAATTTCCGTTCAGTCGGGCGTAAGTTGTGTTCTATTTTTTCGGTCGTCTTCGGCGTTACGCCAATGTCTCAGCCAATGAAATCATCCCACTGACAACGTCATAAATTTCTAGAGCGCACCCACACGCGAGATCGATTGATAGCCGCCATTTTGTTTTGTGGTTGACCAAGGCTTATCGGAAACACGCCACCAAGATAGAAAAATTAAACTAACGGAAGTAAAAAGAGATATGATGTTAATAAGGAAGACTTTACTGATGATGTTAGAAAATATCCCTTCTTGTACGATCTAAGCGACAAGGGGACAAAGATACCAATTCAGAGTGTGAAATAGATGTTGTGGAAACCACTCACGTGACCCAAAAATATCTTCCGCCAAACTCAAAATTCAGTTGTAGTGTGAATGGTCTACCGCAAGACGCCGGCGTAAGTTAAATTTTCTACCGTCGGCTGTGTGATTTCCGCCGGTTTTTTTCGGTCAAGTGGGAATCTAGCTTAAGACAGCTTGGTGTTTGTCGTTCACCCAATTTTGATGGGTTAAAAAATATGTATTTTCACAAAACCAAACTTTAATTCGCCCATTTGACGCTGTCAGTTTCACTGTCACCACATTGTCGCTCAACCAAATGAAAATTATCCGAATATTCAATCGTCCAAATTGTCATGCTCCCAATTGTTGTAGGCCCGTGGACGCGTACAGGCATAGTGGTTTGGTCTTTATGCCTCGTAACGCACATTCCACATTGCCAATGTTGTTGTCAGTTAGCTGCATTGCGCCAAAGGAGCATGTAGGCAGCAG
This sequence comes from Phalangium opilio, assembly GCA_019434445.1. Taxonomy (NCBI): domain Eukaryota; kingdom Metazoa; phylum Arthropoda; class Arachnida; order Opiliones; family Phalangiidae; genus Phalangium; species Phalangium opilio. The sequence continues at coordinate 153,374 of JAEQBA010000209.1, read as the reverse complement.
TCAACTATAATGATATGAATTAACGGGTCTGTCTGTAAGCCGCGTCGACCTACGCGTACCTTTTGCCAAATAATTATTTTACACTTCTCGAGGAACATTCATGTTTTGTTTAAAATTTCTCTAATATACGCTTTGTCTTTCACGAACATCGAAAATTCAGGCCGTAAGTAAATTTTTTATTTCATCCGAAAATTTGTGACACCTGACACAACATAACTTGTTTAATTTCTTCAAATCGATCTGTAGAGAATGGGAGTAAGTATCGACTAACATGAATTTTACTGTACCAATAATATCTTGACTAAAACGTTTTTAAACCATTATAGTTTGTAAGTATTTAGAATCATGGGAAGAAGACAAATAGCAAAAATTTCAATAACTATCTATATTGTTTTCACCTTGCTCAATATTAACTTTCCAAAAAAGGCAGTAAGTAGAAATTCTCTTTTGGAATATTTCACATCTTTAAGGCATTCCAACACGGGACCACGGAAAATGGGTGAAAGGCATTTGAGAGAGCGACAATCGAGAGAGTTTAAAATTGGCCGAGCGACAATTGGGTGAAAAAGAAAATGACAGAGCGTCAATTGGGTGAATAGAAATTTAAATTTGGTCATGTTTGGTTCTGGAAGGTCAGTTTAGGTTTGGTTCTGGAAGGTCAGTTTAGGCTTGGTTCTGGAAGGTCAGTTTAGGCTTGGTTCTGGAAGGTCAGTTTAGGCTTGGTTCTGGAAGGTCAGTTTAGGTTTGGTTCTGGAAGGTCAGTTTAGGTTTGGTTCTGGAAGGTCAGTTTAGGTTTGGTTCTGGAAGGTCAGTTTAGGTTTGGTTCTGGAAGGTCAGTTTAGGTTTGGTTCTGGAAGGTCAGTTTAGGTTTGGTTCTGGAAGGTCAGTTTAGGTTTGGTTCTGGAAGGTCAGTTTAGGTTTAGTTCTGGAAGGTCAGTTTAGGCTTGGTTCTGGAAGGTCAATTTAGGCTTGATTCTGGTAGGTCAGTTTTAGGCTTGGTTCTGGAAGGTCAATTTAGGCTTGGTTCTGGAAGGTCAATATAGGCTTGGTTCTGAAAGGTCAGTTTAGGCTTGGTTCTGGAAGGTCAGTTTAGGCTTGGTTCTGGAAGGTCAGTTTAGGCTTGGTTCTGGAAGGTCAGTTTAGGCTTGGTTCTGGAAGGTCAGTTTAGGCTTGGTTCTGGAAGGTCAGTTTAGGCTTGGTTCTGGAAGGTCAGTTTAGGCTTGGTTCTGGAAGTTCAGTTTATGTTTGGTTCTTTAAGTTCAGTTCTGGAAGGTCAGAATAGGTTTGTTTTGTGTTTCATTAGGCGAGGGGAGGTTTGGCTTTCGTTTCATTAGGCGAGGAGAGGTTTGGTTTTCGTTTTTTTAGGCGAGGAGAGGCTAGATTTTCGTTTTATTAGGCGAGGAGAGGCTAGATTTGTGTTCTATTCGGCAAGGAGTCTGGAGAGGGTAGGTTTGTGTTCAATTAGGCAAGGAGAGGTTTGGTCGGCTTGTGTTTGGCGAGATTAGGATTGGTCTTTAACCGAACGTTCATTGTTTTAGGATAAATTTGTATTTTTTTTTAAATGAAGTTATTCACCCAATTAGAGCTCTGTCGAATTCATTGCCGCTCAATTTTAGGATAGCCAATTTCTAATCCTCCAAATGGTCACGCTTTCAAATGTTGGTCATCCAGTTTTCGTTACCCAAATGTCTTTCACCTACTTAGGCTACTTGTCGTAGACCCTTATAATAATACTATTAGTATTTCCAGGCGTTTCCGATGCATAGTTACTAGGACTGTGCGAGTATTCGAAAGATCGAATAATATTCGAAAATTTCGAATCGAGTATTCGATTCGAATGATCGAGTTTGCCATCTAGTATTCGTCGAGTATTCGAAAAAAAATTTCGAGTATTCGGTTGCTAAACGAATATTTTATTTTCAAACGCGTTTTCAATTTTGTTCGAATATTTCTTTTAATTAAGTTGAAATACTAGTTTTTAGTAGTTATTTGAAATTCCGGAGGGTGGCGCGAAGAACATTTTTATGAGTGCTCATGATTGCATCAGACTTTTTTGGGTGTAGTGGCAGTGAGTAACTGTTGGTATGTGTATTTGAATTTTGAAATGGCGTTTAGTAATAATTCCAGCCACTAGGTGGCATGTAACATAGAAAAGGCAACCTTTAACTATAACTGTAACTTGGAAAGCGCTTTAAATTGTGCTACTAGAACTGTAGCAATGAATTGTTTTCATTTTTTAAATTATTATTATTAAACTAAACTGACTGTAGGGAGAATGGGAATAATTAAGAATTAATGAATTATTAATTTAACGATATGTTTTTGTTATTATTTGATTGAAAACTTGATTTTTTTTTAAAAGTCAAAATATTCGATTGAAATATTCGAACTCGGTTAGTATTCGATCGAGTATTCGATTGAAATATTCGAACTCGGTTAGTATTCGATCGAGTATTCGATTGAAATATTCGAACTCGATTAGTATTCGAACGGAATTTTGATAAAATTTAATATTCGAAAAATACTCGAAAATTCGAGTATTCGATTGGAAAATTTTCGCAGTTTTGATATTCGATTCGTATTCGATTCGATTGAAAATTTCACTATTCGCACAGTCCTAATAGTTACTTATCCTGTCCGATCGTTTTTCGTTACTTTTCATAGCCACTATTATTCAATTTTACCTCGGATTCAAATCAAAAACCTTTGCATCCCGTATATGAATTTTTAACCACTTTAATAAATAAATGCTTAACTGTATAAGGGTTAATATGTGAATTTTCACCAGTTCAGTTAGTTTGAACTAGTACTTAAGCTACCGATAAACAACGCCAGCCACTAGCACCCATGAAATACCTCTCGAAAATCCAGCGTACAAATAAGTATGTCATAAATTACAGAGTGTGTTCTTTGGGTCAGAGTGAGTGAAAAGTGTGAAAGAACATGGTAATCTAAAACATGTAGTTTCGAAAGTTCGGGCCGCCAAACATTGGCCCCTGGCAATTTGTCAAATCTCGAGTAAGACATATCAACTCGCCCAACTTGTTGAGACAATATCATAGTCTCCAATCTAAGAAAGTTAATGAGAACTTATTTAGCAAAAGTTTACGTTTTAAGGTAGGAGAAGGTACGCTCAGTCTGACCCAAAGAACACATGCTTTATTTTATGACAAACTTATCCGAAACACTCTGTATAGAGCTTTATTGTGGCAATTAGATTGTGTTTCTAAAGGATTTCAGAAAATAGGCCTTTGAGTCATCCACGTGACTTTGAGATGAAATTCTAGCTATGTTAATATAATCTATCAGTTTGAGGATCTTTTTTCGCGGGTATGGAGAGAATTCAGAGCGAACCTTTAATCAGAAATACTATTATTGGCAAATGAAGTCAAAGAACGCAAAGCATAACTCAGTCTCTTACGCGAACGTGGTTTTCGTTTTAACGTAACATTTTTTATGAAAGGGACCACTCTATCAGACTCCCTCTATCTCTTTAACTCCCGTTGTTTTACTCAACGGCGCTGAGAGAAATAATTACACTTAAATCCCGTAATGTATAGTCACTCCCATGTTTTTCTTAGCTAACTAAAATGAATTGTAACGTATTTTTAACGAGTTGATTTTCATTTTTCATGCCCCAGGAATAAACAATTAGTAAGCTTTAATAACTTTTAACCAGAAGTTTATGACTTCTTATCCTGGGAAGTATTGGACTCTAACCATATCCGGAACCATCTCTGTTAGCCAACTTCTTATTAGGTCCGATCACCGCGCCACCTACGGCGTTTCCCTCATTTTGAGCTGGCAGGCTGATTTGCGCGCCAGCAGCGGGCAAGTAACGAAACTTTAAGATGTGTCCCGTGGCTTGAGGTAACGAATCAGAAACGGTGACAAGAACAGCTGTTAATAGAGTTTGCTAGAAATTCCCGTCAAACTAGTGTGGGGTCCTAGGCCCACGGATTGTAATGGATTTTCATAGAGTTCTAGCCAGACGGCTTTTCAACGATTGGTCCTGAAGAAGTTTTGAACACGCCCCACAGTTTGGGTGCCACAGCCTCTCGGCGTGGGATTTTTTTCAGTAGATTATATGGTTTTCCTAGTGGGGAGGAAACTTTCGACCCTCTTTTACGAATGCCATAGGCAATTTTGACTAGCAGGGATGGATACTATATAAAGCCTTAGTGTCCAATACTTCCCAGGATAAGAAGTCCTTAACTTCTGTTTTAACTAGATCTTTTGAAACTAAAACTGACCTTTTCAAAATGAAGGTACGTGGAGTGCATGCTAGACAGAGCGGAATTCAATTATAACCGGGACTAAAATATTCGTGGAAGACGGGATGACGCACTTCAGTCACGTGATGAAAATGTCACCAATTATAGTTCTGACTCTGTTCTTTCGCTAAAATGTACACAATAAAATAATGTAGTTTACCATTGATAGAAAACGATTTTTACCTCTCCAACTTAAGTATGTCAAGGAGAGTTAATTCTAGCTGTTACGGCCGTATCTGTCGGGGTGCGACCGTGTGTCTCTGTTGCTACACAACAGGAGAGCGTGCTCTACAAATTGAGGCAAATGTGTTCGCCATTTCTGGACCGCTATGATAGTTCACAGAAAGAGGGGGATACGGATTACTTTGGAGTTTGGGTAGACTTATTGGAAAATACAAACAAAATCTACTTTTAATTTTACGAAAGAAAAGTAGTTAGCACGACCAAATCCATATTTTCACATCGGAGCAATCAGCGCTTTCAATGTTAAAAGATAGGGACGACTCCGGGGTTTAGTGGTGCTCTTGAAAGCCCTACCCCCCTCCCCCTACATAAATTCGTATAAATCTCGGTCAAAGCTTTCTCAGTACATACTTATAATATCCTGCAAGTTTGGTTTTGTACGAACTTTCAGTATTGAAGTAACAGATGGATAAAGAGTGATAGGTTTCCTCACAGACCACCTAACCCATGGACAGGCAAAGCTATGTTAAACCAACGTTAACAAATGGAAACAAAAAATTCTATATGAAACCTGAACCTAATTTGAATTTTAAAATCATTCGGAGACTGTATTTCCTGGATGTTTCACTATGCAGAATGGTCTTATAATTAGAAGAAGAATCGATAAAAAATCACTTTATTTTCCTCTTCATCCTCCATTAAGGGCTACGGGAGGTCCAATAAAATATCAAGCAACAATTGAAACTGAAAGTGACTGTGTTGTAAAAAATAGTTCAATAAAGCAAACCAACAATCTTCAATTTGAAACTCAAAGGAAGTCTTGTTATTTGAAAATTTTCGTCCAGATTTTATTAATATTTTTCAACTTTTAACTAGTTACCAATAAAGATAAAAAAGTTTTCCAAAATTTCTTTAAACTGGCTAGTTTTCTTTCCTTCACAATAAAAGTCTTAAAACACAAAATGCCCTTATATCCCAATACTTCACTAAGTTGGTGTTTTTGCCATAGAAAATAAACGAAATAACGAGAAAATTGTTAATGAAAAGGCAGGGCGCTTCGCGATTGGTCGGAGATCCTTATTTGAAATTATCCATGAAATTTCAAACTAATTGTCGTATAAAAATCGTTCGGTGTAATTTCCTGGATGTTTCACTAAGCAGATTGATCTTACAGAGGAATTAATACAAAATTACTTTATTTTCCACTTCACCATCCCTTATAATGAACGGATGATTTGTTTCAAAGTATTGCGCCACAAGACCAGAAGTGAGATGAGACTAGAAGTACTGAGCTAACCAAATTCTTCACTCGGCGAAGGTGAATACACTGAATATTCTTGATAACACAAGAGCGGTTGGCCCTCTAGTGGCGGTTTCAGATTTTCCCCTCTAAACGTGAGACGCTCGTGGTGGTAGACAGTCGAACTAGATTCAAGGAGCGTGTCCATGTTCGGCCGCTTTAGGTTGAGGGGAAGGGGGTAGGAAATGTTTTTGGAACTCGACCAATTTTTTTCTCTGTAGTGTAGGCGCGTTGGAAGCGGCATAAAATCCTCAAATTTGTTCACTAATGCCAGGATCTACTATCAATGCTAAAGCCCTTCACTTCTAGTCTCATCTCACTTCTGACAAGACCAATCATATATATATATATACATAAAGTGCCATAGCATCTAACAAGCATTATTACGACAAAGATTCGATACTCGATTATGAATTATCGCCACTCTAACCGAAGTTGCTATATTTTGAATAAAGGCTGATTGATTACTCGTGACCTATTCATCCGAACTGAATTTGGTGAAAACTTTTCAAATATGAATCGACCCCAAGAAATCCGAAAATCGCATTTATATCATCGAGAATCCAATATTTTCAAAGTTGATAATTTTGACACTTCCGGTTTGGAGATTATCATGGGGTTTTTCGTGATTTTTCCCCACCACTAACTTAAAAACTACAGCGAAGTTACTTTTCGGAGTACTCTTAAATAAACAATTAAGTATTCAGGGTGTGCTATCGGCTAGTTTCATCAAAACAATTAAGTCTAAGTATGTTAATTTTAGTTAATTACAGAAGTACGGCTCTTGAGTTAAATGTCAGGTTAACCTGTTAGCGCGCTGATATCCATTTCTTCAGTTTTCAAAGAGAACGAGAACAAGGGATGGCCTAGCTTTGTGACTGATAACAAGTTAAGTTGACATTTTCAGTTTGCCTCATTCTGTTGAAGTTGAACCATGTAGCCTGTATCTTAAGATACAATGGTTGAAGTTGAACTTGTTTTTGAGCAGTCGACGCTTGTTTAGTATTTTACCGGCTTAAATTGTTTATTTCATTTCTGTAACACTCTTGCTAAGAAACACTTTGCTATCACGTCGAAATTTTGTTTAATAAAGCAATTGATGGATTGCTGTTAGTGCAATTTGTCTCCACAATGATGTTTGTACTCTTCCGTATTACAAGTGGTTTGCCCGAATTGTTTTAAAGGAATTTTCTCCCCAAAAAATATCCAGAATTGTTTTATGGTTCCATGAAACTTAGGTCGGTGAAAACCAGCCTTAACAAGTATACCAAAGGCGGCTTACAAATATTGAATTTAAAGCAATTACTTTTCTTACTATTTAACTGATTAGCATATGAGATTTGTAAAAATAGGAGAAACACTCATAATTATTTTGTCTCTTAATGGGTATCCACACGGAACTTGTTTGACTAGATCTAACTAGTTTTGAAAAACCTCCTCATTACAAGTTTGAAGCGTTTTATTGAGCACAGAAATTATTTTATCTTTTCGATATTTAATTGGTTGGATTTGTCATCTTTAGATGGAGATTTTCATATATTAGCAAAGTAGAAGTATTTTTAGGATATATCGAAATTAAGTCAGGAAAATTTCAAGTGTAAAATTTTATGTGAATCCGTATAATCATTTATAGTACCAGTATATTTTCTTCAATTTTAAAAATGTAAAATGTTTCAAAATATCTTTATTTTTAAAATTGTATAATAATTTAAAATATTATAAATTTTAAAAATGTAAAATATTTTAAAATATCTTTAGTTTTAAAAATAAAAAATATTCCAATATATTTAATTTAAAAATGTAAAATATTTTAAAATATCTTTAGTTTCAAAAATAAAAAATATTTTCCCAAATATTTAATTTAAAAATGTAAAATATTTTAAAATATCTTTAGTTTTAAAAATAAAAAATATTTTCCAATATATTTAATTTAAAAATGTAAAATAATTTCCAATATCTTTAATTTAAAAATGTGAAATTCTTTCCATTATCTTTAATTTGAAGAGTGTAAAATATTTTACAATATCTTTAATTTGAAGAGTGTAAAATATTTTACAATATCTTTAATTTGAAGAAGTAAAATATTTTACAATATCTTTAATTTGAAGAAGTAAAATATTTTACAATATCTTTAATTTGAAGAGTGTAAAATATTTTACAATATCTTTAATTTGAAGAGTGTAAAATATTTTACAATATCTTTAATTTGAAGAGTGTAAAATATTTTACAATATCTTTAACTTGAAGAGCGTAAAATATTTTACAATATCTTTAATATGAAGAAGTAAAATATTTTTCAATATCTTTAATTTGAAGAGTGTAAAATATTTTACAATATCTTTAATTTGAAGAGCGTATAATATTTTACAATATCTTTCATTTGAAGAGCGTGAAATATATGTTATAATATCTTTAATTTGAAGAGCGTAAAACAAACATTGTCCAAAAATTTAACGAGGAACTTAATAACAAATTTCATCTATTATTTTAATTTCGATTGTTACTTTTCAGAGAGATGACTTTGTATTTGCTTATTTGCTTATTTGCAATAAACAAGTTAAGTTTCCTGTAAAACTCGTGTCTTTGTAAAATTAAATAATAAAACTACAGCGAAGTTACTTTTCAGAATACCCTTAAATTAAACTATTCAAATTTATTCAAAAACAATTAAGTCTGAGCTAGTTATTTTAGTTAATTTGTAAACTATGGTAAAAACGTGTTTCACTGTACATGTACCAAGTCGGTTTAAAATGCCAGCACTGTCAAATTTATTTTTTCCAGCTTTCGAGCTGCTTGATAAAGAAAGGAACCTTAAGCCTTGTGCGTGCTATCAAGTTGATTAAATGCTGTTTTCAATTCAAATGTCGTGATATAGCAATGATTTGGTAAAGTGATACTGTAATAATGAACATATACATTTTTGAATTTTAATGTTAAAAAGAGTGTAACGCTTATGATGCTAAAGTTTGGACGATGTGAATTTACCAACCTATAACCATGGATAAAGAATGCGCTTGAGGAAATTTGTTTTCACGCTATAGGATAGGCAACTCCCTATCTCGAACGACAGCTTATTCTGGATATACTCTGTTACAGCATCGGTTGTCAGCACGCGCAAACCTAGGTCTCTATGTAACGTAGCTTTGTACGTGCTGTCAAGAGACGAAAAACTTCAGGATCTTCAGGATTTAAAATATCCGCGAGTTTTATTGCTCGAGTGCACGGACCTCTAGGCTATAGTTTCAAATACGTGTGAAATTGCCTACAGCCTACTACACGTATTTGAAACTAAGGCCTAGAGGTCCGTGCACTCGAGCTAAAAAAGTCGAGGATATTTTAAATCCTGTAGATCCTGAAGTTTTTCGTCTCTTGACAGCACGTACAAAGCTACGCTACATAGAACCTTATCTTTATGCGTGCTGACAACCGAAGCGGTAACAGAGTATATACAGAATAAACTGTCGTCCGAGATAGGGAGTTGCTTACCCTGTAGAGTGAAAACAATTTCCTCACGCGCATTCTTTATCCATGCTATAACAGTTAAAGTTTTTTTTAATTATTTTGACAATATTTTAACAATTTAAATTGCAGTCATTACATTATCCCTTTGAGGATTCGCATTAGCACGTTTGTTCTCGCGTTTGGACAAGCCTTTTTGAGTGCTAAGCCTAGTTTCGGGTTTTTTAAACTAAAGTATGTACCGTTATTGTTGTAGTTATGTAAAGTTTTAAGCCATTTCTAGAGTCACTTCCGTTAAGTGCATAAAAGAGTTCGTAAATTCCTTTATTTTTGGCCTTTCTCAGCGAGCATTTATACCATACTGTTCGGTACTGTGAGAACGCAATCTAGAATTTTTGTAGTCTCCCGAGGGTCTCCAAAACTGTAAGTTCAATATTTTAGTTCAAATTGTATATAGTAATCAAGGATATGTATAGATGATAGATCATCAAGAGTATAAATCGGCAACCTAACACCCATTTGATTTATATTGTGATAGGTAAGGTTAAGTTTGGATATTGTTAGGGTTGAGTTTATGCAAGAAGTTATATCAGTATCTCAGAGAGAAGGTATAAGATGCCTTTGTATTCGCGCGCCATAGTCCCAGTCCCCCTTTCAAAATACAAGAGGGGACGTAAAGGAGGCGCCGGGCTATTTCGCCTCTCCTCAGTCGGAAAATATGACTATAATTTTCGTCACTCGCGTCGTCGCGCTGACGTGAGTTTTCAAGATCCAATGAGATGCTGGTTGTAATTTAGAGACGGGGATTAACTCCGGACCTACGTTTGGACTGAAGATAAAGCTGGAAATCTGGCGAATTTATACCTTCTCTCTGAGATACTAGATATAACTTCTTGGTTTATGTTAGGATTAGTTTGCCTTTCTTTTAGCCCTAATCGAGCACTAATGATCTTCTTAGAGGGAATTTACATAGGCTGATTGCGAGCATGATTTCAGCGACAGCTAGATAAATATATTATATCACATTCCTTCATCGGTAAGGTTTATAACACGCGTCACCTTTTCAACACAATTAATTGACATTATGACTGAAGTGCAAGATACTAAAAAAAAGTCTTGGTTTGGACCAAGGTCGAAAAAACAAACGATATGAGTGTGGTTTTTCAATTGACTGAAGTTCAGATATTACAATTATTTTTATTAATTTAATCCTTAATTAATATTTTATTCAATCAGGGATAGATTTAATTTTAGAAGTAGGAATGGATTTACTTCAGTCCGACTCATAGCCCAGTATAGAGCCCCTCCCTCCAACACGTAACGAAAATTTTAAATTATCTTATTGGATAATTTAAAATACGTTTTGTAGGCGTTAATAACGGGGACGGCGAAAAATACGTAATTCCTTTTTACCTCCGTCGCTATGACCCGCCTCTTCTTTTACACACCCCCCCGTCCCCTTCCACGGGACGGGGTCCAGAAGTATGACGCGCGCCTAGAAAACTCTGTTCTCCATCCCTTCTTCTATAATTAAATCTATCCCTGATTAAATCAACTGATTATACTGTTAATCGATTAATTAAAAAAGTTACATTGGTACGTTTTTCAAGAACAATTCCATTTTCCGGAATAATTTTATCATGAAATTAATCATTTTGAAGAGACACTTTAAAACATATTCGTGTACACGAAGGATTATGATTATGTAATACCTCTCCTTGACGTCATCGTCACTCGGAGAGGAAAAAATAAACTTCAATCAATTTATAAAACTCACCAGAAGTAGGATAAGGGACTAGAAGTAAAAAGCTCTAGCATTGGTAATAGATCCCGGCACTAGTGAACAAATTTGAGGAATTTATGCCGCTTCCATCGCGCCTACACTAAAGAGAGAAAAAAATGGTCGAGTTCCAAAAACATTTCCTACCCCCTTCCCCTCAACCTAAAGCCGCGGAACACGGACGCGGGTGCTTGAATCTAGTTCGGCCGTCTACCGCCACGAGCGTCTCACTTTTCGGAGGAAAAATTCAGAAACCACTACCAGAGGGCCAACCGTTGGTGTGTTATCAAGAATATTCACTTTCGCCGAGTGAAGAATTTGGTTACCTCGATACTTCTAGTCTCTTATCCTACTTCTGACCTCACTCGTATCTTTTTTTTTCGCTCTTGATCCAAACATAGATTTTTTTTATAATATGGAATTGTTATACATCAAACTCTTTTCTCCAATCAAGAACCAGCGTACAGAAAATCGATTGAAATGCACTTCACCCTGTTTTGACTTCGAAAAAGCTATAATAGTTTTTGCTTGTAAGAATGGAAAAATATCTAATGCTTAACATGAAATTTGTTTTAGCGAACCTATTTCTAGATTTCATTGACAAATATTTATTAGCTGCGAACGGATTAGTTTATGCCGTTTTCCAATGGAATTTTCTATGGAGTTATTTTCTTGGCGTGAGAGCGAAAGCTATTTCCTTTAAAATTGCATTAAATGCATTTATGTCTAATTTAATATTGCTTATAGTGGCGGATTGCTATCAGTCATTGGAAAACAGCATTAGATTAGGCCTCAGCTACAAACTTTCTGTTTTGACATATCTTCTCCCTAGTTTGACGCCAACACATTTGCAAAAGAAATTCGTGTAAATCTTATAAAAAGTGTATTTGGTTTTCAGTAAAAACCCCGAAGCTTTTCAATATGATTAAGTAAGATTAACTTTTTACCACTTATACTATCTTTGAACATACTGACGCAGTGTAACTTTCAGATCGAACACTACCTTTGTAAAATCAATTCGGTTAGGAGTTCTTGATGTAAGTTAAATCAAAAGTTCATAAGTTATATTCCATAAGTTTTTCACTGGTTACTGAGAGCTTGTCATCAAGATGGTCAGTAAACTCCAGTGTAGTCAATTCTGGCTTGTCGTTCTCGAACTAGCTCTCAGTAAGTCTCTTGCATTACGAAGTATAGGTAGTGTCATACTTATGGAACATATCTTATAAACTTATGGTTAAAGATAATTTATGCGAATTTAAATTGATTGATGATAAAATATTCCTCTTAAAATAAGGTCTAATTTTTTTTCTGGATTCCTTAGATTTCAACTTTCAGTCAAGCCACTGCTGTATATTACAAGCATGTTAAGATATATCTTGAAAGATTTTGCAAAAAGTAAGCGGTATCATGCACTTCTATAAAAGTACCTAAAGAACTAATATAATGATGGCTGATTTTATTGTAATACAGTGTAACTATGGTAGATGTAACCAAAGATGAAATTTCAGAGTTTGATGGGAAAAGTGAATTACCGAGTGTGAGTAAATTCATACTTAAATAAATAAAAAAGGGTAATGATTAAAAATGAAACGCAATTAGAGTTTTTGTTTTTATACATTTGTTGGATTTGAGATATTATAGTATGAAAGGATTGGGAACGTAGAATCAAGTTTGTAGAAACAGATGCTATAAGAAATATAGTAACATCAGGGATAGATTTAATTATATAAGAAGGAATAGAGAACAGAGTAATCTGGGCACGCGTCAAAGTCCATGGGACGGAGGGGTATGAAAGAAGAGGCGAGTCATACAGCGACTGAGATATAAAGGAAAAAACGTATTCTTCGCCGTCCCCGTCAGCATCGTCATCAAAACGTAGTTTAAGTGAGCCAATATGATCAACATTTAAACTTTTCGTTACGAGTTTTAAATACTAACCGCTCTCCATTCCTACTTCTAAAATTAAATCTATCCCTGGTAACAACAACAATATCATGGTATTTACGAGAGGCATTTCAATTTGCACAACCTACCAGAGAAACCGAATTCTTTAAAAATGTGTCTGCGAAGTTTTTTAGAAAAGTCATTATTGACGCTGCAACTCAAGCAAAACGAAAGTCTTTCCTTCTTTCCAGGAAAATAGTGTTAGGACATTTTCCTATTTTCGTGTTATTCAGCCTTATCCGACAGGTGATACAATTGGGCAAATCAGAGCGCCTTTGCTTTTGTTAGGCCTATGGTCGACGGTTCTAGTCGCGGATTCTCGGGAGTGGGGACTTGGCATCATCGGGGTGGGTCAGCCAATCACAAGAGAGATTAACCGGACCTAAGGAACCACAACCGCTAAAGATCCTTTAGTTTTTTTTTAATTCGACAACTCTGATATAATTTTTCAATCTTTCACTTGCTGGTCGTAGTATGCGGTCACGTTTTAAGAGTATTTTCTCTTGTCATAAAAATATTCTCGTCTAGACGGAAAATTTATTCTCTATTGTAATGATATATCGTGTTCAATAGGATCTCGACATGTTATATTATCCTTCGATAATGCAAACTTTGTCATCTCGAGTGGGAGACAACTACACAGCTATTAGCAAAATTGCATATTTCAGTCCAATATCTATGATAAGTCACGAACCGAAGAAAGTTTCTTCAACCATGATGAGTTTCGATGCCTTAGATATTTGGGTAATTAAAATTGCTGAATCGTGTTTTACAACTGTCTCTATATACAATTTGGAAATGGTCGATTGAAATGACTAATTCCATTATTCTTTTTAGACTTTCCTTGGCATTGTTTTCAGTATATTATCTGTATCTCTGCTAATTTCATCGGAAAACGTCTTCGATAATATCCGCCAAGGGGAAAAAACCTACAGTACTCGAAAATTCAAGAAGAAATTGTTTGACGAAATTTGGAATTCCATTATGATATTCTTCTTTGAGCGTAATACTTCATTTTTCGTTGTTTTACATACTGAGATTCCTTAATAGTATCTTTGAAAATCATCAGTGAGGTTTTCAAAAGATCTTCGTTAATTAATTTTTAATTTAATTTTGTGTTAGCAAAATCATTTGATAGTTAGCATGATAATGAAGCTGAAGGCTTCACTGAGTTATTTTGTGCACGGTTCTCTCTAGCTACTTTTCAATTGTTCAATGTTAAAGGAAAACTTTAAGTAGCATAACATTATACCAAAAGGAGATGATCTAAGATGTAAGATTATTCTACTTGTGACATTATACATTGAAAGAAATGTGAAAGGAAAAACTTAGAAAAAGATCTCTTATTACAAAACAATTGGCATTTAATTAGTCTTGAAAACGAGGACTACTGACCGCCATTGGTTTAGTGTCGTCTGCTAAATCGAACCACTTACACCTGCAGGATTTGGTTGGATTCTCAAAGGCTTAGAGAGGTAAGAGATAATAGGTTCGATTTAACAGACGCCGCTAAAACAATGGCGGATGACGCGGTAGTCCTCGTTTTTAAGACCAGGAATGTATGGAGGGGCTGGAATGGCTAAGGGGGCTCTCGTTGTACCCTTGATGGTGGAAACATAAGGCGAGTCCTTTTTTTTGGAAGTGTAGCTCCTCCCCCTACGTCTGTTTAGCTGTCTACCGAAGGCGAAAAATGTCATGACTCCGTTAAAAAAGGCATGGCAGAAGTGACCTTTTAGATTTTTTAAAGTTAAATGCGCTGATTCGCCGCCGTTCGCGTTCATATTCGATTCTTTCAGCCTAGGCATAGGACCTAGGGTAGAGGGTGGAGAATTATAGCAAACAAGTTTTTTTGGCAGCCAATGTATGAATGAAAATAATTTAAGTGGTAAATACGATTTTTACGTCAGGCTATGACGTCACTAGCGTAAATTAAACCACGCCAGTTGTTTCCAAGATCATTTCACGCCGATTTGGATTTGACCTTAGCCACTCCAACCCCTCCATACATTCCTGTTAAGACTAATTAAATGCTAATTAGTGTGTAATAAGATATAATTTTTTTGTATAATTATTTTTCCTATTATATTAAAAAAGGCCGTTCTTTTAAGGCATAATTATGCTACCTGAGCTTTCCCTTTAATGTAACTGGTTTGACCCCTTTGAAAAACCAGAAATTATATTATGTGTGGGATCTGGTAGTTCATTAGTAATATATTTCTTTTCATTGAGCAGCATTTCCGAGGCTCCCAAAGGCTAGTGGATTACGACTCATTTGTGGATTATGGATTATGAGCAGCTTTTTCATTATTAATGAAATAACCAGCGTTATGAAGTCGGCATTTTCATTCGTTTCCTATGAGCACGTGGAATCGGTATATGACTTTGGACCAAACCAGAAATGGAAACCATTCACGATTGAGGGCCAATTTGAAGACCGATTATTTAGGATCAAGGTAAGTAAGATAATTTTTCCATCACAGTTCCTGTACTCTGGCAGTTTCGGGAAGAATGTGATAACAATGTGGGTGGGTTTGTCAAGGGAAAGCTCTACGGTATCTCTCTTCTTATAAATCGAGTAGTCCCCGACGCGACAGACGAGCAAATATCTCTATTGGTCGAATCCATCAGGTGGTACTATTCGTCCAATAGGAGTAGTCCCCAACGTGACAGACGAGGAAATATCCCCATTGGTCGAATCCATTAGGTGGTATTAGTCGTCCAATAGGAGTAGTCCCCGACTTGACAGACGAGGAAATATCTTTATTGGTCGAATCCATCAGGTGGAACTACTCATCCAATAGGCAACAGAGATACTCCCATTATCTGGTGGGTGCTTAAAGGAGAAGCCAATGTATAAGGGCCATTATGAATTCTTCATTGCTCGTATCTTATTTAATATTGTGGGGTGGCTAGCGCTTTCGCCTCGCAGCAAGAGGATCCCGGGTTCGATCCCGGACTGTGGCACCGGGTGATAATCTGGGAACAAATCCTTCTTCCCCGCTGTCGGTTAGGGGTGGCATAGGGGCTACCCACCACCCCTCTGTGCATTGTAAACGGGACCCACCTGTAAACAAGGCACAGGCTTAGTGTGGAAATCCCTTCATGGACAAAGCTTAAAGAAAAACATGGTTGCATAATATACACACAAAGAGAAAGAAGGAAATTCTACAATGGAGTAAACTTTTAAGGATAGTAGGTTTTACTGCTATTTATTGCCAGTTCAGTCAAACACAGTTAATATCTATAATATAGCAATGAACTAACACTAACCTATCATTATTTTCGTTGGACACAGGCTGAAAAGAATGAGTACTTTCGATACATTCAAGATAATTTTGAATACATCATGCAATTTGATTTAGCGAATGAAGAGTTTTACACAGATATGCAAGAAAACAATGTTTATTTCTTCTCTATGCACAACTTCGTCATCGCGGCAGGAATGGGTCTCGAATCGAGTGACAAGTTCAAACTACCAAAACTTTATTTTTCAAAGCCCGTTAGTGAGGACTATCTGGTTTTTGCAATTTCCTACAAAGCCTGCCAAAACAAGCGGCTTATGAAATTATTTGACCAATTGTAAGTTGTGATAAGTAGAATTATAGAATCATAGAATTTCCTATCTCCGTGCACTGCATGCATTATTGAATGTTGCAAAAACTTACCTTCAAAATAGTGAGCTTCAATTTTTGAATCATCCTTCCGAACTAAACTCACTTGCATTTCTTTCAGCATGCACATTCTATTCCACTCAAAATGGTCGACTACTCGAAGCTTCAAATACAACTTTGTCGTGGATTTACTGAAATGGCGTAAACCAGAGAGCGAAATCAAAGGCCTTTCCTTTCGAGACATTTTAATGCCCATTTATTTATATTTAGCGGCTTTACTAGTCTCGGTACTTGCATTAATCTACGAGTTCCTGCATTTCTACCTTTTCAAAGGCAGTAGTACTAAATCTAGAAGGAAGCGACACGCGTGTGGTAATAGAGTATTTTGAAGCTCTGTTTGCATTTTGGAGGTTTGCTCTTTTTAGTCAATCCTAGAGGGCACCAAGAACACTCATTCGAATAACAAACGTTTGACTTTCGACCAGAAAAAGGTTAAGGGTCAGTGAGTAATGTTACTTCAATAGGAATAAAAATACTGACTTCAATCGCTCTCAGAAGTCAACTTGTATATTGATTTTAATATGAATGTCATATTGCATGACATAAAATGTTAAATGATATTAATAGAAACGATGGTATATATATATATATATGTATTGGTGGATATATGTATTGGTGGGTATGTGTGCGTGTGTAAAGATATACACAACTTTTATACTCGTAAATACATCTACAACGTATACATATTCGTATAAATATATTAAAATATTCACATCTTACATATACATAAAACTAAATATTCAAAACTTACATATACATAAAACTAAATATTCACATCTTACATATACATAAAACTAAATATTCACATCTTACATATATATAAAACTAAATATTCACAACTTAAAAATACGTATAATTATGCATTGACAACTTACATATACGTATAATTACTAAATAACTTTCTAATACTTATAAATATATTCACAGCTTACATATACGTACAAATATATTCACAACTTAAATATGCGTACAAATATATTCACAACTTAAATATGCGTATAAATATAATTACAACTTACATATACGTAAATGAAAATGTCCACAAATTATTTATACGTCTAAATATAAAAACAAATTACACATACGTGTAAATTGATTTTTTGCTTCGAGCTTGTAATGAACCTTAATTTTAGTAAAAGTTTACAACTCATTTGAGTTTCTTTTTCGTATTCCTTAACTTATTGTCAAACTAGTATTGCAATTGTAATAGAATATCTGTGTATTATATTTCTTCGAAGCCATAAATAAAATATTTCTTTAATTTCATCGAAGAATAATGATTTGAATTTTTTTCCTTTTTTTCCCAAAATAGCAGCCGCTATTTCTAAAACAGCAGCTTTGAACAATCCCGGTGTTTTTCAGAATAGCGGTTGCTATTTTGAGAACTGCTCATACGAGGTACACCTGCACCAACGCAACGTTTAAAACCGGAGCCTCCGAAATGAACTAGGCCCATGCATGTCAAATTTTAAGTGGGGAAATATCCAGTTTGTTAAGAAAAATATTTTCACCATATATGTGTACGAGATGGCGCTTATATTACCGTTGTGACAGGGGTCTTCCTTAAATTATCGTTGATATTTTAGGGGTCTAGTCATAAAATTCTTTTGATACAGAAAAGCTTAATCCTAAAATTAACGTAAATGTTTTGGGGCTATTCACTTTTTATTGAATCTTTCGTCTAGATTGTATTGATGACAACAAAATAAATCATTTCAATTAAAATAATTCAGTAAGAGTAATAAAAACGTATACTTACAATCCGCGACCTTGGCCCAAATACTTAAGCAGTCGACAGGGTCACGGGGTTGAACTTTGTTTATTTTACGGTAATATTAGCGCCCCCAAGCGTAAAACCACGGCGAACTAAATTTGTTAAAAAAATATTCTCGCTTCGCGACATGCATGGGCCTAGTTCATTTCGGAGGCTCCGTTAAAACAGTACATTTTGCGTTTCAGTTCTATATACCGATTATTTAGGCTGCTACCGTGCAATTATATTCATGGACTTAACATTTGCCTAGCTAGCATTGATCCATTGTATGACACAAATAACCGTAAAGCATGTAACGATGCAAACCATGTGGAAAAATTTTAATTATCGGTCTGGTGGTTTTCCACAACAGTATTATGGTTAAATGTTCGTCGATGCCGTTGGTCGAAGTCCTGTTTGCAGTTTAAAGATTTCCAGTTGGAACTAAAATAGTTTTGAAACCGCTTCAAAAATAATTGAAGAAGTTGGAAATGTATATACAGGGATAGATTTAATTTTAGAAGTAGGAATGAAGAACAGAGTAATCTGGGCGCGCGCCAAAGTCCTGGACCCTCTTCCGAGGGACGGAGGGGTATGAAATTAGAGGCGGGTCATAGCAACAGAGGTAAAAAGGAATTACGTATTTTTCGCAGTCCCTGTCAGCAACGTCATCAAAACGTAATTTAAGTGAGCCAATAAGAGAATTTAAACTTTTCGTTACGTGTTAGAGGGAGTGGCTCTATACCGGGCTATGAGTCGGACTGAAGTAAAGACTAACCGTACTCCATTCCTACTTCTAAAATAAAATTTATCCCTGGTTTAGGTTACGTTTCGTTAGTTGAACCCCAATTGTATTAGGTCATTTTGGGTATGGTTATTTGAACCCCAATATATTAGGTCAATTTAAGTCTCGATATTTGAACGGCAACAACATTAGGTTGGTGTAGGTTTGGTTATTTGAACCTTAATAACCTAATAAGTGCTAGTTAAGTTTGATTATTATTTTTTTAGTATTAAGTCAGGTTAAATTTGGTCATATTAACCCCTATAGTATTATGTCGCTGTATGTGTTGAAACGCATTACCAAATAGCTCATGATAAGTCTTTTTCAGATCTTGAGGTTTCCAAATAACAATGATATTTGTTACGAATTGGAGATTTACTTAACTTAGTTTTGGCTTGCTTTACAAGCTACAGCCCGTAAAACATTATAATTTCTCTATTTTGCATTTCTCACAAATTTTCAAAAATATAAACATACCAAGTGTGGAGCCAACACACTCGAATAAATTCAAACACAGAGGAATACCGTAAAGTTGTTAGAAATGATTAAGTAAGATTAATTTTAAACCACTTGTAACATCTTTCAACATATAGTAAAAGTTTGTCTTTCAGATTTAACTCTAGCTTTGTGGAGTCAATACGTTTAGGAGTCCTTGACGTAAGTAAAAGATATTACTTATTATATATATATATATATATATATTAAATTAAAATCCAATATTTTACTGGATACATAAGATTTCAACATTTAATGCGCCTACTGCTTTATATTACAAGCAAGTTAAGCTTTATTTTGAAAGATTTTGCAAAAAGTAAGCAGTATCTTGCACTTCTTTAAAAAAAACTAAGATAACGACGGCTGATTTTATTTTAAAACAGCGTAACTATAGTAGATGTAAGCAGAGAAGAAATTTCACAGTTCGATGGAAAAAGTGAATTACCGAGTGTGAGTAAATTCATACTTTAATAAAAACCGTAATGGTTAAAATTTTTCGTGAGCAAAACAATTAGAGATTTTTGCTTTTAAACACTTGGGGGATTACGAAGTGTAGGAAGTGTCATACTTATGCTACAAGTCTTATAAACTTATGGTGATAATATTGGTTAGCTCAGCAATGCGCAGCAACCCAATTCTTTAAATAGACAATAAACAAGAAGGCCCAAGGGTTGGGCCTTAATAGTAGCCACATCGTTATCTATTAGTACATAAGTAAAAAATATCCGACCCCAAAAATACAGAAGTATCCCACCCCACCACCCTTTGCAAGTAAATCAAAGGAAGAAATCTCGCTCTTAATGAAAAGCCGTCATGGTTCAGTGGTAAAACGCCTTACTGCTGCGCGAGCGTCCCGGGTTCAAATCCCGTCCAAGAAAAAATTAATTGAATTAAAATTTGTAACCGAGCTCAGTTGGGTCAAAAATAAATAGGGGAAAGTGTCGGACTGCCATATTTTCCTGCCTTTGCCTTAGCTTGACATGCATTTCGAGACGCTCAAGCGCGCGAGAGGTGTTTAGCCAATCAAATTTGAAGTTGATGATGTCATTGTTCCCGAAAATAACGCTCGTACGCCACCAAACGTGACAATTTGGCATAGGCGTATCTCAAGGAAGAGTCACAACCTCGGACCTCAGCGCTCTGTTCTATTTTCTTTAGTGTTATTTTCGCGTTTGAACGAGGTTAAAATTTGTTTAAAACGTTAGCACGCCGAAAATAAATTAAAAATGGCGAAAATCATCATTTATTTCAAAAAACTCATGGGTAAAATCCTTCAGAATTTCGTTCAAACTTAGGCCCCGGGTTGTCATTATAAGCTAAATGGTTTTAATATTAGTAAATAACATCAATATTAGCAAACTAAATTAATACAATCATGTACATCATCAAATTAAATTGTGGCCACGGTTAGCCTCAGTCAAAAGCAACTAATGTAAAATTAAACCGAACTATTTCTTCACGCGCAATATCACAAATTATCTTAGGTACACGGTGAATAGGCGAGGGGGATGAAACAGATTTCGCGAGTATGTATTCACCCCTCCAAATGAATGTCACAGACGAAGGAGAGAGTCCGACACTTTCCCCTATTTATTTTTGGTTGAGTGGGTTGCTATACTGTAGCGTTTCTTTTAAGCTTAAAACTAACGATAACGAAAGCGAAAGCCCCGGCCACAACTACTACCACTACTACTATTACTACTACGGCTCGGGTCAAAGTAAGAGCCTCATCGTATACGGGACTTACGAGGTTACCGCCCTCTTTTCGGAGAGTTGTTCTGTCAAGGCTACGGAACGCGTTCGACGACAGAGAATGTCAGCCACTAGCTAAAGGCCGCCGACATGTTATGGCAGCGCCCAGAGAAATACCTCTCGTAAATCCCGTATGCTACGATGTGGCTAAAAAGTGAGCTTCGATGAATTTTTTTTCGTTCTCACAAATTTTTTTAATCTTTCTCTGGCTGGTCGTAATATATGGTCACCTTTTTGGAATATTTTCTCGCGTCCTAAAAATATTCTCTCCTCAAGACGGAAAACTGATTCTTTATTGTAATGTTATATCGTGTTTAATAGAATCTCGACGTGTTATATTATCCTTCCATAATGCAAACATTGTCATCTCGTGTGGGAGACAACTACACAGCAATAAGCAAAACTGCCTACTTCAGTCCTATATGTATGATGGGTCGCGAACCGAAGAAAGTTTCATCAACCTTGATGAGTTTTGACGCCTTAGATATTTGGGTAAATAAAATTGTTCAATAGTGAACTGTGAACTTAATGAAACTGGTTTACCACTGAGAACCCATCCATACGATTAAACAAACGTATTGCGAGTTTATCGAGATTGCAATAGATCCAACCAACAAATCTTTTGAATTTTTATAACGACACAAATCTCGTTCTCGGGTTTTGAGGCGAGAAGTGGATAACCTGATTGGCTTGATTTTGCCATGCGCAGAAACTGTTTACCCCAAGAGTCAGGCTCTAATCCAATCAGAAAAATAAGATATTTATTTTCGTCGCTCAACAACAGATGGTACTAGAGTCAACTTTGTTAGTCACGTGATCCTATCCCTTAGATGGAGACGAGACTGAGCCAACTTGTTTATTTGTTGGTTCAACTAGGTTGGGTCTATTAGAATTGGGTCATTTGGTCTTTTTAGTTTCCCTATATTGTTATTCGGGAAAATGGTACAAACACCAAATCTACGAACATAACCCAATTGTTTGAGATTGGTATCTATGTGGTAAAGACGAAAGAGTAAGAGATGGTGGTCGTGTTGATGGATACCAATATAACAGATTGGTGTCTGAGTGTGATAGGCTATTTTAAGTTTGTGTTTATTCTTTTAAGACTTTCCTTGGCATTATTATCAGTGTATTGGCTGTATCTCTGCTAATTTCATCGGAAAACGTCTTCGACAATATCCGCCATGGGACAAAAACCATCAGCACCCGAAAATTCAAAATGAAATTGTTTGACGAAATTTGGAATTCCATTATGATATTCTTTTTTGAACGTAATACTTCATTTTTCTTTACTTTATATACTGAGATTCCTAATAAGTAACTTTGAAAATCATCAGTGAGGTTTTCAAAAGATCTTCGTTAATTACAATTTTTAATTTTGTGTTAGCACAAACATTTGATACTTAGCCCGATAATGAAGCTGAAGGCTTAGCCGAGGTAGCTCGTGCTCTGTTCACTTTGGCTAATATTCAAATGTTACCACTATGAAAAAAGAAAAATTACTGTTATACGTGGGATCTGGTAGTTCATTATAAATATTTTATTTATTAATAAAATGCGTAAACGTTTTTCATTGAACAGCATTTCCGAGGCTCCCAAAGTCTAGTGGAATACGACTCATTTGCGGATTATGGATTATGAGCAGCTTTTTCATTATTAATGACATCACCAGCGTTATGAAATCAGCATTTTCAATTGTTTCCTATGAGCGTGTAGAATCGGTATATGACTTTGAACCAAATAAGAAGTGGAAACCATTCACGATTAAGGGCCAGTTTGAAGATAGATTATTTAGGACCAAAGTAAGATATTGTTCAAATAACATTTCCTGTACTCTGGCACAAACCTCTACTGTAATTATTTTATACGAAATACCTTATAAAATAATGAATATATCAAATCATAAGTTTATAAGATATGTTCCATAAGTATGATACTACATATACTTCACAACATGGTAGACTTACTGAGAGCTATTTCGCGAATGACGCGAGAATTGATAACACTCGGTTTTGCAGTCCATCTAGTCCTATTTAGTCTGCGCTAAGCCCTTGACTGCGCCTTACCAGGCGTCGCTTTACGAGAATCTATGACGTTTCACCTTCATGACAAGCTCTCAGTAACCAGTGACAAACTTATGGAACATATCTTATGAACTTTTGATCAAATTGGACTTACTTTCAGGCGAAAAAAAATGAGTATTTTCGATATATTCAAGAGAATTTTGAATACATCATGGAATTTGAATTTGCGGATGAAGAGTTTTACACGAATATGAAAGAAAACAATGTTTATTTCTTCACTATGCACAATTTCGTCATCGCGGCAGGAGTTGGTCTCGAATCGAGTGACAAGTTCAAATTACCAAAACTTTACTTTTCAAAGCCCGTTAGTGAGGACTATCTGGTTTTTGTAATTTCCTACAAAGCCTGCCAAAACAAGCGGCTTATGAAATTATTTGACCAATTGTAAGTTGTGATAAGTAGAATTATCGAATCATAGAATTTCCTATCTCCGTGCACTGCATGCATTATTGAATGTTGCAAAAACTTACCTTTAAAATAGTGAGCTTAAATTCTGGAGTCGTTCTTCGCAACTAAACTCACTTGCATTTCTTTCAGCATGCACATTCTATTCCACTCAAAATGGTCGACTACTCGAAGCTTCAAATTCAACTTTGTCGTGGATTTACTGAAATGGCGTAAACCAGAGAGCGAAATCAAAGGCCTTTCCTTTCTAGACATTTTAATGCCCATATATTTATATTTAGCGGCTTTACTAGTCTCGACACTGGCTTTAATCTGCGAGTTTCTACATTTCTACGTTTTCAAAGGCAGTAGTACTAAATATAGAAGGAAGCGACACGTGTATGGCAATAGAGTCTTTTGAAGCACTGTTTGCTTTTGGGAGGTTTGCTCTTTCTATTCAGTGTTAGAGGGCACTAAAAATACTCATTCGAATAGCAATTGTTTCAAGATTAACGGTCAGTGAATAATGAATGTTACGACAAAAGGAATAAAAATACTGACTTCAATCACTCGTGGGAGCCAACTTATACATTGGTTTAAATATGAATATCATATTGTATCATTTCAAATGTTAAATGATGTTAATAGCAAAGATAGAATTTTTAGTTTTTGAATATAGTGTTACTAACACAGAATGAAATCCACATTCGACCCATTAACTCTTGATCCAACACTGAACATCAGTTGATGAGAAATGTTTTATGTTTGCTTGAACCTTATTTGAGAATTGTAGTAAAATCATTCAACAAACGCAATGTTTCCATATCAAAAATTATCCCTAAATAAGATATTTCAAAATCTAAATTATCTTAATAATATATATACACGTATAAATATATACACAAAACACGTATAAGTATAAGTCTACACAAGGTCTAAATATATATATATGTACACGAATTATGTGTCTAAATATTCTTAATATGTACACAAATTATGTGTCTAAATATTCTTAATATATACACGAATTACATATACGTCTAAATATATACACAAATTACATATACGTATAAATATATAGCAAATTACATTTACGTATAAATATAAACACAAATTACGTGTAAGTCGAATTTTATTTCGAGCTAGTAATTCGAACTTTAAATTGAGTGTTTACAACTCATTTGAGTTTCTTTTTCGCATTCCTTAACGTAGGCATAGTCCAACTAATATTTCAATTGCAATTGTAAACCCGGCAATAATATTTCCCAGAATCCATAAATAAAATATTCCTCCAACTTCATCGAGACCAAAGATTTCGAATTTTTTCTCATCTTTGAACCAAAGGCAACTATACATGTTACTAAATAGTGACCGGAATCGTCTCATGTATTGATGAGTTTCGAGGTAATTCATTAACCTGTAATATAAGCATGTGCCAAATAACAAAAACGGATTAATGTAAGAAGAACGTTGAACGTAGCTCAAATTCCCTACCCGTCCTCGACTATTTTGAATGTTTTGATGGGAGTGGCTAATAATTTCAAAACTCGCGCTCGCCATCTATCGGCTTTATTCACTTACTTTAAAGATGGATACTGTATAAGGCAAGAAAATAATATTTTAGTGCAAAGCAAGAAAACCACATACTTAAAGAAACTACTATTTAAACGAACGTCAATTAAATATATTATTAACTTTAAAACTTAATTCCACTAGTTCGGGACTTATATTTCATTGTTGTCCTATTTGCTTTTTTACCACTGGCGCAATTCCCGAACAAATTATTAAACCAGGAAAATGGCGATAAGAATGACATTTTCAACCACTAGAAGTCGCTATACACGAAGTTTGTGGTGCATGGAGCCAGTTACCTTGGCATGGAGCTAATGTATAAGCAGACGAAGTTTCTCAAAGAAGTGTGCACTGTGCGAGGATGGTAACAGAGAGCTATGATCCGACGTTTTTATTATATTACTCCGTTTTTGCGAATACGAGGGTAACATTTATTCGCCGTTGGACTGCTCTGTATTTATACAGTGCACAAGGAGAAGAATAGCCTGAAAATAACACTTACCGAGCATTTATGAGTGCCTGAACGTCTCGAGGAAAACCCTTCCTCATTCCTAATGTCAAGGGTAACCAAAATAACGGTGCCGATATCCTATATTTTCTGTTTCGAATACAAGCCTTGTTGATAGCGTAACATATAGGTATTATTTCAAAGATCATCACGGTTTTTCCATCGTTAATTTCTTGCATGGTTTTATCGGCTAACATATCAGGTATTAGCATAGCTCCTTCCGTTCTTTGAATTTGTTCCCAAATGTGAATGTGGGCCATTATTTCCGAATACTTAACAATAGAACAAGAAAATTTACAAAAACCAATATTATTTCAAGAATTATTCCGTTATATCAGTTAATTCTTCATATTTAGAACTAAGATAGCCGACTTCAGTCTTTGGGTCCATCCCGGTGAATATCTTTGCATGATGTGGCTTTTAAAGAAACTAACGTTTCATACAACTTTTAGTTTAAATAAATGATTGATGTTTAATCATAATGCTACAGTGGTAAGGATCTAGGAAAGAATGTTCTTAACTATAATTTAACTAGCTGTTACCCGCGGCGTCGCTCGCGTGTAATAAGAACTTCCATCAAAATGATATAAAGAAAGGGTAGATTTTACTGATGACTGATATTTTTGTAGCACCCTATAGGAGCGGGGGCACTTGGTGTTGCCCGTCAGCCCGTCGGGACATTTTTTATTATTTATCACGCGAACATTATTCTATAAAGAAGGGTTTTAAGTTTTTGGCCGCCATTTAAAAAGATGGCAACAAATCGAACCCAAAAGACCATTCAACCCGCCTATAGGTCAAAGGAAAGCAGTGTACTAAATATTTGCGAAATCGGTTGAAACGCGCGGACTCTGTTGCATAGAGAAGATTTTTTACATTTCTGGGCGCCATTTTTTAAGATGGCGGCGGATTGGAAAAATCTTTCTTAGTACGCGCCTACTACTTATGAGTAACGTTCCTGCAAATCTTTAGCCTTCTAGGGCAAGCGGTTTGGGCTGGGCGTTGATTATCAGTCAGTCTGTCAGTCAGTCAGTCATGGAGAGGTATTAAACTGGACGTCTCTGTGTGTGTGTGTGTCTGTCTGTCTGTCACCGTGTTCGCACTTCGCAGTTGGAAAGGTTCACGCGACTGAGCTATTTCCTTTCCCTTATATCGCTCAACTTTTATACCCCAAATTTCCCAAAATTGTTAAAGGGCCATAGGCTAGAATTCAAACGTCAACAATAGCTATGTTTAAAATTATTTTAGGAATAACTATTGTTAAAACTACTAAACTAGAGTTAAGGTAAATTACTGACGATTAAAGTAATTAATATCAATTATATTTATTTATTTATTTATTTAATTATTTATTTAAGTAAAACCTCTTAAGTGGGTAGATGGGTCTCGTCTCGACTCGGAGATGTATATTTTGGTTTCCCAACTTTTCATATTTTCCCCAAGGCTTGTTTATAAATACAATCGTTTTACTTGAAAATGCTGCTGAAACATTGAAGCTCTCGCTACACTTATTTTCAAGTTGGGCGATTCCAGGATATCTTGAAGATTTTCGATAAATGTATCCATGGTCATAGCACATAAAGCAACTAAAATACCAGCGAATGCTTTTGGAGCTACCATGACTAGGGTTAACCATAGAGTGACAATCCTTCTTGATAACGTTTCTAGTTTCTTCTGGTTTATAGCTAAAGTGGATGATATAAAAATTTAGATTACTTTAAATTAAGGAGCAACAAAGGAGATTAATTGCGTTCTGACAGAAGTTAGAGTTAAGTAAAATATTCTAATGCTCTTTAGTGTAAAAAATTTCTCTTATTTCATAGAAAGCAATATTGGCTTCAACTCCACTATCATTAATCAAAAATGTCTTGATTAGAATCAAGACCTAAAAAGTATCGATAAGACTGAGGTTATCACTTGTCTTAATGATCAGATATTAATTTTTCTTTTTAATTGAAACTTAAATGCATGCTTAAGAAAAAACAACGTTCCATTACCGTTTTCCGTTGAAATAAATTATTTTACTGGTAATCAATTTCAAAAATTTACTTATCTCGGCTTTTCGACCACAATTCCATTCCCCGAAAACATTTTATCATTACATTAATTACTTTTGGGAGAGTACGTGTATGGTTTTGCGTTTTAAAAGGCTCCTAAAGACGTTACATCCCCATTTGTGACCGGCACGCTTCGCAGTGGAACATTTTAATTATTCTAAAACCAATGGCGCCGAATTCAATAGGGACAGTAAGATTTTTACTCGCGGTTTTGCAAAATGATGTAATATCAAGTGTACTTTAGTCAACCGTCGTATTGTTCTTTCTCATAGTTCAGGGCATGATCAGTGTTACTGCCCAATTTCTCTCTCTAGTTTCTAACAATGGTTAGAGACTATTTGATATGGCACGGCACAACATTATATACATTTGAAAATTCTAAGTAGCACAAAAGGAAAAAGAATCCATTCTTTTATATTTTGGTTTGAAATAAATAAATTCATGATAGTAGTTATAACGAACAGAAAGTCAAGGGAATGGCACCGGTAATGAGCAGCAGAAAGAGAGGAAAATTTGCTTCAAGTTAGCAGAAGGACATAGTAGTGAAAATAGTAATCTAGAATTTTGTTCATTCAAACCTTATAATAGCATGAATAATTCAAGTGAGCAGGCGGCACTATCTAGAAAGATTGATTTTGGCAGATAACAGCGAAACAATTATGTTCTACACACACTGGGACTATGGGAGAGTTTCAGGGCCGCAGGTCGCACATGATGAAATTTCAACTACAGATTACATCATTTCTCTCTGGTCGTACTAGTAGCAGGTTAAGCTATAGTTTGCTCAGGTCCAGTTAGTCTCGAAAGGGTTATATAGTGCTTGCAACTTTTAAAAGGTTGTTATCATGGCTAAACAGACCGCTATTACAGTTTTTTCTTCTTTTATAGGCTATTTTGACACGTTATAAATGTAATGATAAAATGTTTTCGGGGAATGGAATTGTGGTCGAAAAGCCGAGATAAGTAAATTTTTGAAATTGATTACCAGTAAAATAAATTATTTCAACGGAAAACGGTAATGGAACGTTGTTTTTTCTTAAGCATGCATTTAAGTTTCAATTAAAAAGAAAAATTAATATCTGATCATTCAGACAAGTGATAACCTCAGTCTTATCGATACTTTTTAGGTCTTGATTCTTATCAAGACATTTTTGATTAATATCTGTTCCTTCAGTCTTCATTTTAATTAAGAATGTTAAGAAACTGTTTTACATTTTCAAAATCTGCACTAAGCAGAAACATATATAAAGGGGACCATAATTTTAGCTCAATCAGACATTTATTTATAATGATACTTCAAAAATAAAACGTAAATCATTAAAAGTGTGCATTCTTATTGGAATTAGAATAATACATTTTTTACAATCATTTATTGAAACGCGAGGCGCCCCCCTAAAAATTCCACCTACAAGAACCTACAAGCACCCGGGCAAAGCATCTACCCAAAAGTACCCACAAGTACCTACAAGCACCCACAAGTACCTACAAGAACCTACAAGCACCCGGGCAAAGCATCTACCCAAAAGTACCCACAAGTACCTACAAGCACCCACAAGTACCTACAAGCACCCACAAGTACCCACAAGCACCTACAAGTACCCACAAGTACCTACTAGTACCCACAAGTACCTACTAGTACCCACAAGTACCTACAAGCACCCACACGCACCTACAAGCACCCACAAGTACCTACAAGCACCCACAAGTACCTACAAGCACCCACAAGTACCTACAAGCACCCACAAGTACCTACAAGACCCACAAGTACCTACAAGCACCCACAAGTACCTACAAATACCTACAAATACCCACAATACCTACAAGCACCCCAATACCTACAAGCACCCACAAGTACCCATAAGTACCTACAAGCACTCACAAGTACCTACAAGCACTCACAAGTACCTACAAGCACTCACAAGTACCTACAAGCACTCACAAGTACCTACAAGCACTCACAAGTACCTACAAGCACTCACAAGTACCTACAAGCACTCACAAGTACCCACAAGTACCAACATGAACCCACAAGTACCTACAAGTACCAACATGAACCCACAAGTACCTACAAGTACCCACAAGTACCAACATGAACCCACAAGTACCAACATGAACCCACAAGTACCTACAAGCACCCACAAGTACCTACATGCACCCACAAGCACCCACAAGTACCTACAAGCACCCACAAGTACCTACAAGCACCCACAAGTACCTACAAGCACCCACAAGTACCTACAAGCATCCACAAGTACCTACAAGCATCCACAAGTACCTACAAGCACCCACAAGTACCTACAAGCACCCACAAGTACCTACAAGCACCCACAAGTACCTACAAGCACCCACAAGTACCTACAAGCACCCACAAGTACCTACAAGCACCCACAAGTACCTACAAGCACCCACAAGTACCTACAAGCATCCACAAGTACCTACAAGCACCCACAAGTACCTACAAGCACCCACAATTACCTACAAGCACCCACAAGTACCCACAAGTACCTACAAACACCCAGAAGTACCTACAAACACCCACAAGCACCCACAAGTACCTACAAGTACCTACAAGCACCCACAAGTACCTACAAGCACCCACAAGTACCTACAAGCACCCACAAGTACCTACAAACACCCACAAGCACCCACAAGTACCCACAAGCACCCACAAGTACCTACAAGTACCCACAAGCACCCACAAGTACCTACAAGCACCCACAAGCACCTACAAGTACCCATAAGCACCTACAAGTACCCATAAGCACCAACAAGTACCGACAAGCACCCACAAACACCCACAAGTACCTACATGCACCCACAAGTACCTACATGCACCCACAAGTACCTACAAGCACCCACAAGTACCTACAAGCACCCACAAGTACCTACAAGCACCCACAAGTACCTACAAGCATCCACAAGTACCTACAAGCATCCACAAGTACCTACAAGCACCCACAAGTACCTACAAGCACCCACAAGTACCTACAAGCACCCACAAGTACCTACAAGCACCCACAAGTACCTACAAGCACCCACAAGTACCTACAAGCACCCACAAGTACCTACAAGCACCCACAAGTACCTACAAGCATCCACAAGTACCTACAAGCACCCACAAGTACCTACAAGCACCCACAATTACCTACAAGCACCCACAAGTACCCACAAGTACCTACAAACACCCAGAAGTACCTACAAACACCCACAAGCACACACAAGTACCTACAAGTACCTACAAGAACCCACAAGTACCTACAAGCACCCACAAGTACCTACAAGCACCCACAAGTACCTACAAACACCCACAAGCACCCACAAGTACCCACAAGCACCCACAAGTACCTACAAGTACCCACAAGCACCCACAAGTACCTACAAGCACCCACAAGCACCTACAAGTACCCATAAGCACCTACAAGTACCCATAAGCACCAACAAGTACCGACAAGCACCCACAAGCACCCACAAGTACCTACATGCACCCACAAGTACCTACATGCACCCACAAGTACCTACAAGCACCCACAAGGTAATCAAGTTTAAGTAGCTTTAACCTAAGCAGAGAAAAGATAAAATGTCCATTAAGCTAGCTATTTGTTCTAAGAATTTGACTATAACCGCGGTAAAACGACCAAACTCGCTTCATACACTACATAACTCATGCTAAAAAGTCGCAGGTTCCATAGTTTCAGGGTAAACCACGTAAGTCGGAGCATGTAATTAAAACTATGAAAAACAGTACTTATACTTAAATTTTCTTGATGAAAAAAATAGGCGCCAACTATGGATATGGGGCTTTCATTTAAGACCGTTTTCAAATCTATCTGACGTATGGTTATTTTTGTAAGGGTATGGACAAAATTTGTAACTTTGGAAAATTTCCCATGTTATTTCTATGGGAAATTTCCAGTTTTTCGTCAAAATCTGTGATTAATTTTATGGAAATGAAAACCACCCTTAGCAACTTTATTTTTTATAAAATAAACTAATTAATGGATCTCTTTGAAATTTTAACCACATATTAAGGGTCCGAATTGTAGTTCAGTGGATTTTTTTCGAACCAATTAGTACAATACAAAAAAAAACTACATCCAAACAAAAAACCCTCCTTATACATTAAGAGCAGTATGAAGTCTTATCTAAGAGAGCTACCGCTCTCATAGAATAGTTAGGGTTATTTAAATACCCTAAATTTCCAAAACCGTTTGAAAAGGCATACGCTAGAATTCAAACATCAACCATAGCTATGTTTAAAATGATTTTAGGAATTATGTTTTTAAAATGACTAAACTAGAATTAAAGTATATTACTGACGATTAAAATAATTAATATCAAGTATGTTTAATTATTTAAGAAAAACATCTCAAGTGGGTATATAGCCCCCGTCCGGACTCGGAGAGGTTTATTTTGGCTTTCCCAACTTGTTATTAATCTACTTTAATTCCGTTGTGGATTAAGTAAAGCC
Source organism: Phalangium opilio (assembly GCA_019434445.1). NCBI lineage: Eukaryota > Metazoa > Arthropoda > Arachnida > Opiliones > Phalangiidae > Phalangium > Phalangium opilio. The sequence continues at coordinate 120,906 of JAEQBA010000209.1, read as the reverse complement.
GGCCCCACACGCTCAATCTATTAACCAATATTTTCTCTGATTACCCGATGAAATTGAGGTCATTCGTAAATTTATTCTAGTAACGATGTTCATTGTTTAAATTGTATGTACTTATTTGTTTAGTAAAGTCTTATGTAAAATGTCTACAAACTAAAATTCCTCGTTTGTTTTACCAGGGATAGATTTAATTTTAGAAGTAGGAATGGAGAATAGAGTAATCTTGGCGCGCGTCATCGTCCCGGACCCCCTTCCACGGGAAGGAGGGTGAGTATGAAAGAAAAGGTGGGTTATAGCAACAGAGGTAAAAAGGAATTACGTATTTCTCGCCGTACCCATGAGCAACATCATCAAAACGTAGTTTAAGTGAGCCAATTAATAAGATAATTTAAAATTTTAGTTACGTGTTGGAGGGAGGGGCTCTATACTGGGCTATGATGAGTCGGACTGAAGTAAATACTAACCGATCTCCATGCATTCCTACTTCTAAAATTAAATCTGTGCCTGATTTGACCAACAAATTGAGCGTATAGATTGCCTTTATAATAATTTTGAATAGTGATTTACCTTGATGGAGTAATAAGCTAAACATTATCCAAGAGTTGTTCATAAATGTAAAATCAGTATCCTTTCTTAGGTTAGGTTTCTTGGATTTCTTTCTCCGTAATATTTTAGCAAAAAACAAAGCGAAAACTAATTCCAAATTGCTTATTATGATCAAAATCCATATCTATAATTGAACAATTTATATTATTAAATCCCAAGTAAATCTTTAGGAGTGTATAATGAATGAAACGCTTACTTCTCTGTCAAAGGCTTTGAGGAATTTAAAATTATCATGTATACTTTGCGGTGCATGACCAAGAATTGTGGCGAAAGAATAATAGAATGGAGTAGAAAAATCAATAACTCGCGAGCGCTTTAGGGACAACCCAAATGGTAGGAGGCCAATATCAGCACTCTGAAATTAATAATAAAATATTTTTGTTAATCTAATTTTTTACAGGTTTAATGTAGTGTAGATGTATACCCCTTGATTTAATTCTCCAATCACGCCGGTCCAACTTCCGTTGGTCAGTAATTGGCCGTGAACATTCTCCGATGGTTTAACAAAAACAAATCTAAATTCATAATTTATTTTTTTAATATTATTTGAAATGCAAATTACATTAGTTTTCTTTACCTTAAATTAAGTGCAATTTTGAGGTATTCCATTATGTCTCTCATAACACATTCATCAAAGTCCGAACTAGCATTGTTTTTGGTATATATAACCCACGGACGAAGCTGCAACGATAAATTCCAATAAATATTAAATGTTTATTGGCTTAAGAACCCGTCTTTTAAATGCGCTTTAATCTGGTGTTTTTTCCCAAATTATTTTGTATTTTGTTGACTCAAAGCTAGTTACTTCTTTTTTGGTCAAGTGCATTAAAATCACAACAAAAGCGAGAGGGTGGGGTCGTAGTGAATTCAGAATAACGGCGTACGCTTGGAATGAACTATTAAGAAACAGTTTTACTTTTACTTTTGCCTTCAGTAGGAGTTGAAATTGAATCGATGGAGAATTAGATTCAATTAATTAAATTTAAACATTATTCTATAATGTAAAGTCAAAAAAGAACATTTTATATCAATTTAAAAAAAAATAGGGTTAGAAAAAAGGGTTCTATAATTGGCAAATAAAGGTTCAATATCGTTCTTAGGGCAAATGAAATTTACCAAAACTTCTTAGCAAGATGGGCAGGCTGACATGTCTTACTCTACATATAGTTTAAGGACCAATGTTTGGAAAACCATGTCTCCCTATGTTCTCTGATAAGTTTCACCCAAATAACATGCCCTTTAATTATGGCAGACTTATCAGAAATACCCTGCATAGTAAGGAACCCTCTAAAACTACAGAATATTTGCACAGTTTTGATTTAAAACATTACCATAAGTTCATAAGATATGTTTCACAAGTTTGTCAGTGGTTACAAACTGGAGCTTGTCACGAAGTGACGTAGGTGAATCGTCATAGATTCTCTTAAAGCGATTCCCGGTGAGGCAATGTTAAAGGCTTAATACAGACAAAATGTTGACAATTCTCGAACTAGCTCGAGCTGTAAGTCTCTAGCATTACGAAGCACATTAAGTGTCATACTTATGGAACATATCTTATTAAACTATGATTACTGAGTTTTTACATGTTTGGGTTCTGGCTTGGGGCCCATAACAATCTTTTTTTTTTTTTTTTTTTGAAAAGAAATAGTTTATTTCTAAACGACAAATCTGGGCCTCCTTTTCAATCTACTAGATTTACATTACTTTATATATTGGCGTAGATTCAGCTTTGGTACACATATAAATCATTTCTAATTTAAATACATATATACCTTATTATATTAAAAAAAGCCGCATTTATATCCTACCAAATTTGAGTTTGAGAAATAATATAAATCAATTAATAAAATAAAACCCAACTGCTAGTAATTTGCCAAAAACATTTCAATTTGAAAACATCTTACTTCGAAAGTTGAATATTTCAATGTGTAATTTAATTGCATCCTTGAAGGTATCGGTGATAGTAATGAAATGTGTCTTCTTATTTTACTTCAACCAGCAAGAAGCTCGATCAGCTAACACAGATACTGCGGGATATGGTCCTTGTTGACGTAAAACTGTTCAGCTACCTTACATCTAGCTGTAATAAAACTTTCACTGCTTCGAGAAAGACCAAGAGCGTGGTTTTTCAAACGGAACCAATTCTTTTAAGAAAACGCATTAGGAAGGAGAACCGTGACCACATGATGTATAATTTCAAACTCTAAAAACATTTCGAACACGTAAACTGCAGGTTTTTTTTCTCGTTGCCACATTGAGGCCCGCCCCCAAATACATTCCACAGAAAGGACCCAATCTCGGCTATACCTACGTTGGAATCTTTACTATATTAATTTTAAGAAACCAGTGCAAAGTTGCCTAATGTGAAAAGAAAACTTTGCGAAAACAGTTTCAAACAGTCGAGAGACTTCGTTGCCAATAGCAACGAAAATCATATTTGCTTCAAACGTGAAGTGCAAAGTTTTCAACCTTGGGTTTTATAGTATATTGATTCCCACAAAACCATAACAAATATGTTTTCGTTATAGCAAACTTCTGTAGAAAGTTCATCGCTTAAGGAATGTTTCATAGCTCCAATGTTTACATTACTACTTGACTTCATTTCTTAACACAACTTAAATTAAAAAAAATATCTAAGTAAAATATGAACCCATGACCAAAGCGTGAAAATGTTTTGGGACTTGTATATACATATAATAACTCTGTTACAGGAATATTTCGGGTTCAAAGAATTAACGGTTATTGTAAGTACGTTTCTTATCTAGCACGTTTAATATTGTTGGATTTTCCTATAGTCATGGAAACTGTATGGAAACTTTTAAATCGAAGTTTTGTTTATCATACACGATGTCTTAAATACAAGAAAGAAGTAAATAACCATCGAATTTAATATTTTTTCGGCTAGAAACATTTCCACAAGTGCATGGTGATGAACCTGGTCTATTTTTCTAGCGAGTTCATGATGATAAGATTATGGGAAACCCTTTTTATGCCAGCTCACTCTTTTCTCGAGGCTGATAAGGTAAATATAAAAGAACGCCTTCAAACTTTCGGAAGTCATATCCGATTTTCGAAGAGCTGCCACAACGTCTGAAGGTAAATATCACTGCAGTTAAATGATCTTTATACAGAGAGCTTATTTTAGCTTGAAGCAGGGATAGATTTAATTTTAAAAGTAGGAATGGAGAATGGTTAGTATTTACTTCAGTCCGACTCATAGCCCAGTATATTGCCCCTTTCTTCAACACGTAAGGAAAAGTTAAAATTATCTTATTGGCTCACTTAAACTACGTTTTGATGACGGCGAAAAACACGTAGTTCCTTTTTACCTCTGTCGCTATGACCCGCCTCTTCTTTCATACCCCTTCGTCCCGGGGAAGGGGGTCCGGGACTTTGACGCGCGCCCACATTACTCTGTTCTCCATTCCTTCTTCTAAAATTAAATCTAACCTTAATTGAACATTCGTTAGCAGCAGTCTTCAAACGGTTTTCAAATATAACGTTAATTTTTCTATTTTAATGCTTTAAAAAGATAATACTTAAAGTTAAAACTTTCGGTTAGTTTTCATTCTGCACTTTTACAAAAATACAAGTTGATTTTATGCTTTAAATTAAACAAACAGATAAAGTCTCGTGAGTTAATTCTTTTCTAATACGGATTAAATGCAAATCTAATGTAGATTTTAAGATATCTAAGTTGAGTTTAAACCATAAATTTTGAAACCGTATTGGTTAGGTTGCAGAATGGCGTTTTGCGTTAGTCATAGCTAAGATCATTAAACACAGATGAACTGGAATAAAAAGCTAAAACCGCGGTTCTTCTAATGGCATCGCCTGTCATCACCCCTAGCGAGAGAGTCATGAAACTTAATTCGACTCATAGATCATGTGTATTTATGGTTTGAGTCGAAAAAGTTCCAATATTGGTGGCAACGTGGCGCTAGAGAGGTGCTGCTCTAAAAGCACAACGCGCTTTATCTCCATTCCAGTCCATCTGTGTTTAATGGTCTAAGATCATAGAGATCGCTCGTGAGAAATTGCAGCAATTATTAAAAAAAATGTTAGGCCTTTCCCAAACGGTTTCGAAGCGTCTCATGCGAACGCGCACTTTTAAATTCAAAGCGACTAAAACGTTGCGATAAATGTATTTATTTAGTCTAGCACTCTCCGAGGAACAATGCCAAAAATTCTGTTGTTGTTGCTGGTAGCCACATACTGCGCTGTCGAAGCAGCCAGTATAAAAAAACAAGAAGAGTCCGCGCACCGAGTCTCCAAAGCGCATCGTGAATTTTCCTTACGTCTTTACAAACAGTTAGCAAAACGTCATGAGAACATGGTATTTTCGGGATTCAGTACCTCCACCATCTTGACTATGTTGCTACAAGGCTCTGACGGAGAAACAGCCAATGAGATACGGTCCGCTCTGCGATTAGATCATTTGTCCTCCGACCGACTGGAAGATGGGTACAAGAAGATCATACGCGATATTCGCGGTAATGACAAGTACTCGTTGTCCACTGCCAATTCAATCTGGGTAGAGGAGGATAAAGACATTGACGAAGAATACAGAAATAAGGTTCGAGACACGTTCGCAGCCGATATCAAACCAATACGTCATGGAAATGCCAAGAAAGACATCAACGAATATGTCGCTGAAAATACCAAAGGCTTAATCGAAGAAATACTTGGACAAGAACCAGATGAATATTTGGTAAGTACTAGCATAATGAACTTTATAATAATAAGTATAACAACTTCCATTGCCAATATGATAAACTTCAAAATGGTTTGATCCCATGTCAAAGATGGGAGTTTTGCACGACAACGTTATGGGCAAGTTCAGGGCAACTATAAAACCATATTGGTGTTATTATCTATTTGAGTCTTTACTCTGTAGGGTTGCGCATACCAAACTATTTTAGACAACCATAAGTTTATAAGTTATGTTCCATAAGTATGACACTATATACACATCGTAATGCTAGAGACATACTGAGAGCTAGGTCTAAAACGACGCGAATATTGACTACACGCGGTTATCCAGTTCATTTTCCAATTTAGTCTCCATTACTAAGCCTTTGACAGCGCCTCATCAGACGTCGCTTTACGAGAATGTATGAAGTTTCAATAAACGCTAATTTACTCTAAACACACGTAGGTGTCCTATTTGGTCAACGTAATTCACTTCAGGGGAAGCTGGAAAATTCCATTCAGCAGCGAAAGCCATACCACCGAAGGGAAATTCTTGAACACCACAACCAAAATAATGCATTTAAAGGATGCTCTTTTACGTCATGCTAACTGCGAAGAACTGAATGCCGAAATCGTGGAACTACCATATGAAGGAGATGAAATGAAATTGCTGATCATTTTACCTAAAGATGGAAGTACTTTAAATGAACTAGAACACCGTATCACCTGCGATAAATTGGAACGTGCCGTTGAAAAAATGAAGGAGAAAAAACTGTCATTGACCATACCGAAGTTCCAAATCAAGACCAAGCTAAATATGGTGGACGATTTGGCTCGTTTAGGGATCAAGAAACTTTTCACTCATAAAGCTGACCTTACCAAGTTTGCAAAGAACGTAACTGTGTCAAACGTTTTGCAAACAGCAATCCTCGACGTTACTGAATATGGAACCCAAGCAGCCGCAGCACCGGCAATTGAAACCGAATACGCAACTGAGCACGATCACCATTCCGAGGTGAAGGCTGTCAGGGTTGAACGACCTTTCATGTTCCAGATCAGACACGAAGCAACTAATACTGTTCTCTTCTCGGGACGTCATGTTAAAGCTGTTCCATACCACGAAGATGAATACTAAATGTCCTAAATTGAAATTTGTTAAAGCTAAACTGTTAGCCTCTTGTATGGATTAATAAAAAATAGTTTCAAAGATAATAAACGATTGCATTTAAAAACTGGAGAGAATATTATCTTCCTTTTGAAGTGAAAGTTCTGACTGACTTAAGTCGAGATCCAGAATAGAAAGATTTATCTAGGAAGCTGAAATTTGATGGGACGTTTAAGGGTTTTGATTTTGGCTAGTCTAAATTATTTTGTCCCGGTGTTAATTGGAATAGAGTTGTTGTTTCTAGTTTTTGCCTCACCTAGTCAAGATGACGACACGGAGAGGGATTGCACAGTGTGCATGACTGTTTTTCACCGCGCTCGCAGTTGGCAAAGTGGTCGCAATATCTGGACCTGTTCACAGAAAGAAATATTGGCTTCTACTCCATTATCATTGTAAGGGTTAAGAAGTACGCGATTTTCTAGGGCTACGACAAACGTCTACCCGACCAATGACAAAGCTTTACGAAATTGCGCTATTTCTTATCCATTATCGGGAATCAATGCCCTTATATACCCTAGGTGGAGTGGCGTAGCGGTTAACGCTTTCGCCTCGCAGCAAGAGGAACCCGGGTTCGATCCCGCACTGTGGAAAAGGGTGAGATTCTAGGGCGTAGAGTTTGCAAGTTCTCTCCCCGCTTGTTAAAAAGTCTAAGCCGATTTCTCCTTTCCATCAAAACTTGCAGAGGTTAACGGTAATAGTTAGTATAGGGCGCTGTAGGTTAGCTGTGGCATAGAGGCTAGCCACCACCCCTCTATGCATTGAAAAGGGACCCACCTGTAAACAAGCCACAGGCTTAGTGTGGAAATCCCTTCATAGGCAAAAGCTTAGATTTTTATTATTAATTTCCACAAATAGTGAAAAGAGGCATACGCTTGAATTCAAACTTCTACAATAACTATGTTTAAAATAATTTTAGTAATAACGTTTCTTAAAATGATTAAACTAGAACTAAGGTAAGTTATTGACGATTAATATACTAATATTAATAATATTTACTTAATTATTTAGGAAAAAGCCCTTATCTCGACTCTGAAAGGTTTAATTTGGTTTCTCAAGTTACATTAATTTGGGAGAGCTAATTCAGCGGACTGGAACGGTTGACTATAGTTTGTCATATTTCGCGAACTAAATGATTACGAGTCGTCGTTAACTGAAAACATTACTTACTTAAATTCTAAAAGTAGTTGTGACTAACTTCGCTTTCTAAACTCGACTAATTAGCCTATTCACTTTAAGGGCCGCGCATGAGAAGTTGCAATGTTTGGGGGCATGAGTTATAGCGCTTCTATGGAGTTAAACGTGTAAACTAAACTACGATGGACGTATGGGAGACCTTTTGAAATTTAATATTAAAATAAAATGCCTAGTATTTAAAACCGAGATAGTACAATTAAAACCATGTTAAGAAATAAAGTGTTTAAGTTCTAATGGAAACGGTGCATTGATATTAGTAGGCCGCTATAACTCACTAAGCCTTGGCGACGGTGCGGGATCATCGCTTCATCGGCGATGTCCTCCGATGCCGTGCCGAAAGCGCTGTGTATAAATGCCCGTAAGCCCTGGCACCCAATTTAGTGAGTAGAATTTCATTAAATGCCCTAATTTTACGTCTATCAATTGAATTCGATAAAATTTCACCTCTGAAGTTCAATTAATACTTTTACAACAAGTAATACAACACTGTTTTATAAAAATAAACTCGAATGCGTAGCAAATAAGGCAAAAGGAATGGTTAAAAGTTCTGCACTGCCCCCAAACATTCTTTCTACGCATGCTCACCTCTCGAAATTTTCCCCCCCTTTTCACCCCCGCTCTACCGGTGAAAAGGTATATTATGAAATTAATTTTTTCTTTTGAGAAAAAGAACGCCCCCTTCTCCGTGGGTATTAAATTTGTTTTTTGTTGTTAGGTTTAAAGTTTTATCACTATAAAATCGTTAAATGTTCCATTTTTTAGTTTCCATTTTTTGACCACGAATGAGTTTTTAGTTCAGATGTTTTATTACTATACATTTAGATTTTTTTAGTTTAATCTAAAATAAGTTTACGAATACTGTATTTTTATTTATTTTACCATAAGTTTATAAGATACGTTCCATAAGTATAACACTTCCTATACTTCGCAATACTGAGAGCTAGTACGAGAACGACAACAAAATTGATTACACTCGGTTTTGCAGTCCATCTTCTTATTTAGTCTGTACTAAGCCTATGATAGCGCCTCACCAGGCGTCGCTTTACGAGAATCTATGACGTTTCAACTACGCCACTTCGTGACAAGCTCTCAGTAACCAGTGCGAAATAACTAATTTTAATAACCTTTAGTATTAGTACAATTATTTGTCTCACTGTCCTTCTTGTTTATGAGGTTTTTAAATGGTTTCCAGGAAAGTTATCAAAATATCTAATCGCCAACATCGGGTCCTTTTGCTTGATAATTATAAAAATAAAATTGAGCATTGAACCAAATCCCAACCAAGAACTCGCTTTTACCTACAATTACAATACAAGAATTGCCGAGTATATTTAGTAAATGTAGCACCGTTTTTTGTTGGATAGCGGAAATATGACAGTTAGGCTTGGCATAAATAGAGAAAAACAGGTATTTTTATAAATGCTCAGATCTGTTTTTTTTTAAAGGCCTTGCAAACTCACAATTATATATATATATTTTAGCAAATGCTGCAAAGGTTCCACTTAGTGTACGACATATCTAGTAGCGAAACACCACTTGCGAATAATTGGAATGATAAATGTAGCTATTCAAAACGCTGTGTCAGCTGATTAATTATTGGCGCACACTCTGTAATAAAAAATAAATTGCGAGGTTATTACTACGTGAGCTGGAAACCCGAGTTAAATTGAGATTAATTTCATCCGACCAATAGGCCTATACAAAAATATTTAAAGGAAACGTTCAGCTAACATAACTTTATACCTAAAAAGAACGGCCTTTTTCTAAATATGAAATGAAAAAACTAATCATCTCTTATTACAAAACCATTAGCATTTAATTAGTTTTAAAAACGAGGACTATTCCGCCATTGGTATAGTGGCGTCAGTTAAACCGAACCTCTTACCCCTAGGTCTCTCAGTCTAAAGGAATTCATCCAATCCCGTAAGGATTAGAGGTTCGGTTTAGCAGACGCCACTAAACCAATGGTGACGCAGTAGTCCTCGATCGTTTTTTAGACTAATTAAATGCTAATTATTTTGTATTAAGAGATCATTTATTTCTTTGTTAATATTTTTCCTTTCATATTAAGAAAAAGGCCGTTCTCTAATGTTATGTAACCTAACCTTTTCCTTTAATAACATTATCAAACCTGACCAAAATTCTTACTTAATTCAGAGTTAATTATCAAAGTTGTCTAACGTGGCTCACAAAGCCAAAATTTCCAGAAGAATAACAAATTAATGGTTTTAATTTTTTCTTTTAGAATGTTAAAATAAAAAACAAGCGGTGAGTTTTTAAATGAAAATGTTTTTTAGGGTTATTTATAGTACCAATCCATTAAAATTATCGCATTATCCTGCTTCACTATGTGATAATTCTCAATTAAAATTGTTATATGTTTTCATATTCTCCTACACTGTGTTAGGAAAGATGAAAAACCCAGATAAAGGTAGTAAACCAAGAAGAACTATACCTATAGGCAAAAACAGATTAATGTAATAAGAACGTTGCATCATAGCTTTAGCCTCTGATACCATCCTCGCATACTCCATTGTGAAACTTCGTCTGCTAATATTTTGGCTCCACCCTCAAACTTTGTATATAGCGACTTCTAGTGGTCAAAATGGCATTCTTATCTCTATTTTTTTAATTAAATAATTTGTTCATAAATTGTGGTAGTGGTAGAAAAGCAAAGCAGACAATAATGCGATATAAAAATTAAAATTTAAAGTTAAGAATATATTTAATTGGTGATTCTATAAATAGTAGCAGGAATGTGTGGAGGGGTTGGAATGGCTAAGGTCAAATCCTAATTGGCGTGAAATGATCTTGGAAACAACTGGCGTGGCTTAATTTACGCTAGTGACGTCATAGCCTGACGTAAAAATCGTATTTACCACTTAAATTATTTTCATTCATTCATTGGCTGCCAAAAAAACTTGTTTGCTATAATTCTCCACCCTCTACCCTAGGTTCTCTACCTAGGCTGAGAGAATCCAATATGAACGCGAACGGCGGCGAATCAGCGCATTTAACTTTAAAAAATCTAAAAGGTCACTTCTGCCATGCCGTTTTTAACGAGTCATGACATTTTTCGCCTTCGGTAGACAGCTAAACAGACGTAGGGGGAGGAGCTACACTTCTCAAAAAAACAAAAAGGACTCGCCATATGTTTCCACCATCAAGGGTACAACGAGAGCCCCCTTAGCCATTCCAGTCCCTCCATACATTCCTGGTAGTAGTTTCTTTAAGTATGTGGTTTTTCTCGCTTTTTACTAAAATATTATTTACTAGCTTATGCAGTATCCATCTCTAAAGCCCAAAATATGAGAGAATCCGGCCGATAGATGGCGAGCGCGAGTTTTGAAATTTTAAGCCACTCCCATTAAAACATTCAAAGTAGTCGAGGACGGGTAGGGAATTTGCTAGGTTCAACGTTCTTCTTACATTAGTGAGTTTTCGGTTTTGATATTCTCCTACACTGCGTTAGAAAACGGTGCATGGAAAACCTAGATAAAGGTAGTAAACTCAGCGTGTGTTATTATACCGTTTACAGCTGTTAGTTGCGTTCTCAATCTAAATTTCTATCCCGCCTTTCAAACAATTTAGCTTCAAATTTTCTCTACAAATAACCCTCCACACGATCCCTTGACTACAACTCCCAATAGAAGCGACGGTACGAGTGGCAACAGCTTATCAACGAAGTGAGAATTGTACAACGCTTAGAATATTCATACATTTTGGAAGAAAAGATGTGCAACTTCAAGATATTTCTCACGTTCATGCTAGTCTGCGTGACTGCAGTTGTGATCTCGCAAACGACGCAAAGTATGTAACCAAATTTTATACAAAATTTAAATAGATAAATTTATTGAAGTCACGGACATTCAGTGTTTAATTTGAGGTTAAACTCGGTTTATTATAAGGGATTTTAACTCTTGAAGAATTTATACGATCTATGTAGACGATAAACGCTATTTAAGGTGGAAATCATAAACGTCGGACGCAACGCATTTTAGTACAGGCGACGCAAACGTCTGTTTTTTGCGCACGACGCCCTGCCTTCGCCTGTACTAAATAGCGTTGCGTCCGACGTTTATGAATTCCACCTTAAGTCTTTTCATTCACTTCTATCAAGAAGTTCTTTATTCAGAAACACATTTTGTTTTTTACAACTTTCAATTTCAAATTCAATAATTATAAAGATGGAATGTTGCTGTTGTTTAGAATCATCTGAATAGGACGGTATTAACAGTCTCAATGGTTATAGCAAAAGTGCACAGATATAAAAACAAAAAGTATATATCATTTACAATTCCTTGCCTATGGCTGTAGAGTGTAGACGACGTGTAAACTGAGAAGAAAACTACCATCCGCTTAACCGCCTACAGGAACTAACCAATCAGGGAAGAGCTGCTTGACGTCATAGGTTTAGAGATAGTAGTACATGATGCTGGCGATCCAAACGATAATTTTTGGTACTAGAGCTAGCATCTGCGACTTCATGAGCCCTGCCACGGCTTGTACCCTGTGCAACGGTCGGGAAGGTAATCATACGCATAGGGGTCGACACTATTCTGAGATAAAGGAGGGCTTTGTCAACGAAGTGCACTTTCTGTTTTTATATCTATACGCTTTTGGTTATAGGCCCTCGGACCCAACCTTGAGAAACTGAACGAAACCGATTCATAAAATAAACCTTCCTCTAGTTTTACTATGACTCTTCATAAAAAAAAAACACACAAAACCAATTTCTAAAATACATTTTTGTTCAAATTCTGTATTTAACAGAAAAATGCGAGCCAGGAGCTAAGACTTGCAAATGCACCGACGAAGATGGCAAACCCGTTGAGGGTTCTTGCAATAATGGAATATGTGATTGCAGTTAAGAAAAATTGCTGATAAATTGATTTAACCAATTTTTACAAAAAATTTACGAATTTTTTAGAATGCTTTGACGCAGACCTGACATGCGCATGCCAAGATGGGAAGCCAGGCGATTGCTACATTTTTGGCTGTAGTTGTGGTGCAGGTAAGTGCACGTTAAAGGAGAAAATAAAGTCTGAAAAGACGTGACTAGACTTAATTCCGTGGAAAAAATGGAAATTCGAAACAGGTTTTATACGAAAACAATTAATTTCCTCATAAGTTTATCATGCCTCTAAGTAGAGAAATGGCTGCTCCTCCTATGGCAATAGTGTTTGTCTGGCTCACTTTAATGAAACCCTATACTCTCTCCGTATCATTTATCACCTCAACTTCAATACAAAATTGTACTACCTAGCCTAGCATTTCTTTTATGCCTTTTAGAATGTTCCAGGACTGAAACCGCCTCTATCTCACGAGGGAGAGAGGGATTTTGGGGTTGCTTAAGTAAAATTCGTTCCCCCCCCCCATTGCCTGCCTATACGAAACGTAAAAATCTCCATTATTCCATTGGATGATTTTTTTCACGTGACCCATTTAGTAATCGTCTTGACCGCTTGGTGGCAGCACCACGACAGAAATTTCAAAATTTTCTCTCTTCGGATCTTAGCGCTATACGAGTTCTGACGTCACAATAGCCTGCGGAAGATGCCCGGTTGTAGCCCATATTTGTGTACTTAGAGGAATGATAAACTTATGATTTCCTGGATATTGGCTCTTTTGCTCAGAATTGTATGCTGCTTAGGAATAAGATACAATTTTTCTCAATTTTACTGATTAAAGGAAAAGTTCAGGTAACATAACATTATACCTTAAAAGAACTGCCATTTTTAAATTATGAAAGGAAATATATTTAAAAATATCAGTGATCTCTTATTGCAAAACAATTAGCATTTTATTAGTCTCAAAAACGATGGCTACTGTGCCACCCGCCATTGGTTTAGTGGCGTCTGCTAAATCGAACCACTTACCCCCACGGGATTGGTTGAATTCTCACAGGCTGAGAGAGGTAAGGGGTAAAAGGTTCGATTTAAAAGACGCCACTAAACCAATGGCGGTGCTGTAGTCCAAGTTACTAAGATTAGTTAAATGCTAATCACTTTGTAATAAGATATATCTTTTTTAATATAGTTCTCTTAGATTTAGAAAATGACCATTCATCTTAAGGCAGGCTTGGAAATAAGGTTTATTTCTGAACTAGTCCTCCGGACCAGTGACCCCCTGATGTCTTAAATATGAAACTGGTCCTTGGACCAGTGACCCTTCCCCAATTTATTTTTCTACTGGTCACAGGACTTGTGGTCGTTCTCTCTTCTATAAAAATCTCTCTCGGCTTAGGGTTGTATACACAACTGGACTCATGGAGTCGAAATTTATGTTCAAATGAAAATAATTAAAGAGGTCCCCATATCAATTTTTAATAAAAGTAGGAATTAATAAACTAGTCATTGGGACCTGTGACCCTCACGTTTTGAATAAAAAAAGTGGTCCAAGCTATTAATAAACTGGTTTTTGACCTGTAAACCTGTCTTATTTCCTAGCCTGTCTTAAGGTATAATGTTTATGTTACCTGAACTTTATCTTTAAGTTCTGTTTCTTTTTAGAGCTGAAAAGTCTAGTAACTTGTTTTCAGAGTTTATCCACTTTTAAAAGTTTCATTTATAAATTTTAACTTAATTAATTTCAGTAAAGAATTGTTACATTTCAAATTTAAACTTAATTTCTTTCAGATTGCACCGATAAATATAATGAGGGTTATGTTTGCACTTGCAATGCTGATAGCGAAAAAACAGGAAAATGCAAAAATTTGACATGTGGAGATTGTTAAGGGCAATAGTTAATTTTCAAAAATTATTGAAGGAAGGGTATTGGTATTCTAAATAATTATTTTCATTTTATCTTTAATTAATACTGTACTTTGGGCAAAGCTTAATAAAACGTAACAATTAAAAACAGACTAAAATAATATAATTAATATCATAAGTTCATAAGATATGTTCCATAAGTTTGTCACTGGTTACTTAGAGCTTGTCGTGAAGTGACGTAAGTGAATCGTCATAGATTGTAAAGCCACGCTTGGTGAGGCGCGTTGAAAGGCTTAGCATAAAGTAAATTAGAAGGTGCACTGCAAATCTGAGTGTAGTAATCAATTCTCAATAGTAGTTCTCGATCTACCTCTCTGTAGGTCTCTAGCATTACGAAGTATATGAAGTGCCATACTTATGGAACATTACTTATAAACTTATGATAATATGCATTATTATCATTTATTCAAATAAATAATACCCGCTAAACTACTCTTACGGAGAAATTTCTAGCTCTGTAACAAACAATACTGTATCCAAGTCTAGTCAGGTATTTCATTTTCATGAGCAAACCATAATGATATCTTAAAGGTTTTTTCATTAGACTGGCCATGTAATTATATTTTTCATTAGACTGGCCATGTAATTAGTTTTTGTTAGTCACAATGCGATTCTAATTATCCTTTAGAAATATCAAAAACAGACTTTGAGAAAATGAAAAAAATTTGGTTGACACCTTGGTACGTTCTTAAAGGAACTGCAAAGAAGGCATCGGTGGGTGGGTAAAAATTATTTGAAATACGTCACAGACATCACGTGATGCCAAGATACTAAGGCTCCTCATGAAGTGGGACTGGCTAACATCTAGTCTTCGTTTTTCGCGAGATTGCAGCGCCAATTCCATGAAGTGGTATTTTTCGAAATAAAACGAACTAAGCTTCTTTGAACCACGCCACTCCTCGGTCACGTGCCTCTGACGTATTTCAAATAATTTTTACCCACCCGCCCATGCCTTCTTTACAGTCCCTTTAATGTGCACAGCTGTAAATTATTTGTATGAGAAGAAGCTATCTTCCTAAATATAAGCAGACCCTCTAATCTCAACAGAAGTAAGATAAGGGACTAGAAGTATCGAGTTAACCAAATTCTTGAACTTGGCGAAAGTGAATATTCTTGATAACACACCAACGGTTGGCCCTCTGGTAGCGGTTTCTGAATTTCCCTCCAAAACGTGAGACGCTCGCGGCGGTAGACGGCCGAACTAGATTCAAGCACCCGCGTCCTTGTTCGGCGGCTTTAGCTTGAGGAGAAGGGGGTAGGAAAATATTTTGGAACTCGGCCAATTTTTTTCTCTCTAGGCGCTATTGAAGCGTCATAAAATCCTCAAATTTGTTCACTAGTGCCAGAGCTCTTTACTTCTAGTCCCTTATCCTACTTCTGATCTCAGTAAGGTATAAAGGCTAAAGGAGTGCGTACTCGCTAACCTGGTGTTAGTGTTGTCCTGGTCACGTGTGGGCGGTTGCGTTCAAAAAGACTAACGCTATACCCCGACTTTCTATCTTTTATAATCCGTTTTCGATGAACGTCTAATAGACCTCGTTATCCTATTTTATTAGACACTTTAGAAATATGCCTTTTTCTAATCCAAATTATTATTCTCAGATATCAAATAAGACGTTCAAAGAAACACGTGTATTATCAGGGATTTAAAAGAATAAGGCAGAATTATCAAGTACAGGCCTATATATTTTGCATTTGAAATATATAGCTGAAAATTAAATTTTTCTCTGAGTTTTATGTTGCAATTTACTTCAAAAGCTATAGTGAAATCGACACGTCGAAGCAATGTGCTCAAGGACTACAATACAACGGGGTATCATTATCGTTTTTCTCTAGATTGCAATTTGCTTTATCATAATCGGTTTTTCAGCATTGTCATGGAAACCTAATGAATATATTTCTGCAAAACAATTCTTATTTTGGAATTAATACACTCTAAGACATCGCGTAAGGTTCTGGTTCCCTAAAAGTGGTTTTAAAAACTTTCGGCTACAATTTTTGTTAAGACTTCGTACGAGTTTTGAAAAAAGTACTTACTCCCCTGTTTTGCGTTTAATTAATGTAGTCTTTGCTAATACTGAGTTTTATCTTGAAGAATACCCATTTTCGTGGAAGTTTTTGGGTTATTCATTAGGGGGAAAAAAAGATCGAAAATCTTGCAATTGAAATCAAGATATAAAAAAACCATGTCGTTCAATTCAAGTTATCCTAAAGTTCCATCAACAGGATTTTCAAAATTCAAGTAAGCTTTTAAAAAAAACCATTATATATCCTTATAAACTGAATAGTATTAGCACGAATGTATACACTAACATCATAGATTCATAAGATACGTTCCATAAGTATGACACTACCTATACTACGTAATGCTAGAGACTTACAGCTCAAGCTAGTTAGAGAATGACAAGCGAGAATTGAAGTACTACACTAAATTTTGCAGCACATTTTTCAATATAATCTGTCAAAGCTTTTGACAGCGCCTCACCAGGCGTTGCTATGACGTTTCAACTACGTCGCTTCATGTCAAGTTCTCAGTAACAAGAGACAAACTTATGGAGCATATCTTACGAACTTATACTAACATGAATAACTATGCCTAGGCTAGCATTACCCTGTAGTCCACTGCATAAAAGCAAAAAATAGCCATATTTTCGTGCCACTCGTGCGACGTAAATTTCATAAACAGTAAGAAGCAAACCATGGTATCTGGGCGTGTCTTTCGAATTCCCGTTACAGACGGCATAGCCCACTCGAATATTGCGCTCACGTACGCGAGGTGGCGCAGTTTTTGAGTTGGCTACGCTACCACAAAATAGTCAACTCCTATCGCCAAGTGTAGCTTGTTAGCTATTCAAGTTAGTGATTAAATACATGGTATTAGTGATAGAACATTGCCATATAACCATAAAACCACTGACAATGTCGTCTGCTTACGGATGAACGCTAAGTTTTGACAATATATTGACATTATGAAGTATTGGTTACCATAGTTAAGGGGGCATTAAAATGTTAAGATTTTTTAAAGGGAGGATGAAGTGGAAAATCAAGTGATTTTTATCAATTCTTCTACTAATAGCAAGACCAGTCTACATAGTGAAACATTCAGGAAATACCTCCGAATGATTTTAAAATTCAAATTAGGTTCAGACTTCAATGATAATTTGAAATAAGGACCTCTGACCAATCGCGTATCGCCCTGCCTTCCTGTTAACTAAATTCCAGTTGCACGCTCTACATCTCGCGCCACAATCAGTGCCGTCTTAAGGCATGGGCTATATGGGCTATAGCCCAGGGCCCCGCGTGAATTAAGGGCCCCAAATTTCTTGTTCAAGAAGTAGGCAATACGTAACTTTGACCGTCACGCTTCGAGGAAATATTAAGTTGTGAACAAATTTTCTAACCAAAATCTCTGCGGACCCCCTTTCTAAAGAGGTTCATGGCCTACACTAGGTTCCATGGCTACAACCACCCTTCTCAGATGAATTCGCACATGTTTACAGATAGAAAAGTATACCTAGCCCAAGCTGCATCCATGTCATCAAATGTGGATGAGAGGGAAAGTATGACAATGGCCATAGAGCCTGTGTTAAAAAACGCGGACATCAAAGTTTCGCCAATAACTATTTAGTTTACTAGTGACTGATGGACTTGCAAACTCGCAACTGAAAGTAGTTCAAACATTTATGCTCCTTGGTTTAACCATAACCCACTCGATCACGCGCATCACGACGCAAGCTGCTCGCGCTATAGCTAAATTACCGAGATTATACAATAGCAGACGACGGTAACCGCGTAACCGCGAATTAACACAAGACCTATTTTAAGGGAGTGAACAGGCCCAGTATAGCTACGCCAATAAAACGGCCAACTACGGCGAAACTCTGATGACTCGCGACTTTTGGCCATTTTCATACTTTTCCTCTCATCCACTTTTGATGTCATCGTTCTATTCTCTAACTCCGTTTTAGGAGAGCTAACTTTTTTAGTGTTCCGACCGACTGAAAAATCAAAACATTAGTTCCCGTTCGTAACATCAAAGAATCAGTCTGATTAGTAACATATCACCCAATTTTGCTTTAGCGGTTAGCCGAATTCAAACGGCTTATTAAATCCAATCAACTCAATGTCTTTCACTCTAAACTGTCTTGTCACTCTACTTTACTTAATCTGTTACTTCATATATTGCCTACATTAATCAAGGCCTGTGCGCGGCGCCGATTTTCATTTTTCGTTTGGCAACTTATTTTGCCTAATTCCCTCACACGAGAGCGCTGTTTGCTGGACTTAAGGAAATTAAAATGTTCATTTTCCCTAGTTTGAAATTTGAAATGTTCATTTTCGCGCACGTTTTGGTCCAGCTCGCAATGCCATCTCGCGGTAAAATAGATAGAAAAAACTAAAGCTCTCCGATATCGATGCTTCAAGTTTTTATAGTGTTATTGTCGTGGGAACCGGTCCCTTCGTTCAAAGTTTCTGTTTTAATTGTCCTGATTACTCACATCACCTCTAGCAGGACAGTTAAAGAATTAATGAAAATAACTCTTTAAAACGTGAATGTAATTCTTCAAAACATGAATATTTGCGCGAGCGCATTAGGCCTGATTCGTAAAATATTTACATACAAAATATATACATAATATACAACATACAACAATTGCAATCTGATTACGAAATTAAATTATTTATACACTCATTTTGAATTTTCAATAAACCACACTAATCGACTTTTCTTGTTTACTTTTCCTAAGGCTAACTGATAACGTGACGCATTGTCCCTCAAACACTATGCAGGGATGTAAATGTGAGTGATAGGGCAAACTGGAGTTATGAACTTTGCTCTCTTAAATGAGTCGGTTTTAGTTTGAGCACGCATGGATTTTTCAGGCCTATATTTTTCAAACTTCAAAATATCCTTAATCATCGCAAGGGTCAGTGGGTTTCAGACGAGTAAAAACTATGAGTCGCAAATTTTAAAGTTAAGCTACAAAGAGAAAAAAGGCGCCTGAGGAGATGGAAAATTCTTCGAAAATAACGAAATTAACCTAATTTTTAACAACAAAACAGGGGACAACATCATCGGATTCTCATTTACACCAAAAGCGTAATGTATCTCAGGATGAGTCAGAAGAGCGTGACAATCAAAGATAATCAGAACTCATGAAAAGACTAGAAAGAAAATGTTTTAAGCCTATCGCTACTGTTTTGAAACAACATGGACGCTTTTCCTGGAATTTTTATATTTTTGACGACATGAAATTGCCTTTTTAATATAATAGGCTATCTCGAGTCTTTTACAACTGAATATTTATTTTTTTATGTTGCTGAAATAATTAGCCCTGGGCCCCATAACGCCTTAAGACGGCCCTGGCCACAATTATCACATCGCGCGCAAATTTTATCAAATCTCTCGATAAATTTCATTTAGCATAGAGTATGCTACGAGAATTTTGTTAATAGGATGGCAGGGTGTTAAGCGATTGGTCAGAGGTCCTTATTTCAAATCATTCGTAAAATCTGAAGCTAATTTTAATTATAAAATCATTCGGAGATATTTCCTGGATGTTTCCCTTCGTCTCATTATATGTAGAAGAATCGATTAAAATAACTTCATTTTCCACTTCACCCTCCCTTTAAGTAACCTTGCAAATTAGATTTATGAGTTACGCTTTCAGGTTTGCTAATGTCTCACAAGGATATTTCGGAGTTCTGGAAGTAAGAATAACTGCTATATTTTTAATATTTAAATTGCAATTGACCGGCGTAAAATGTCTAGCTTTTAATATAAAGTTAAAGGAAAAGTTCAGTTAACATAACATTATACCTTAAAAGAACGGCCTTTTTCTAAATATAAGAGCAAAAATTTATAAAAACAATAAATGATCTCCTATAACAAAATAATTAGTATTTAATTAGTCTTAAAAACTATCAAGGACTACTGCGCCACCCGCCATGGGTTTAGTGATGTCTGATAAATCGAACCTCTTATGCTCGTGATCGAGTGGGCTATGCTATACCCTACCTTCACCTTACCCTTACCAGAAGTAAGATAAGGGACTAGAAGTAAAGAGCTCTAGCATTGGTAGTAGATCCTGGCGCTAGTTAACAAATTTGACGATTTTATGTGTCTTCCATCGCACTTACACAAGAGAGAAAAAAAAATTAGTCGAGTTCCAAAAACTTTCCTTACCCCTTCCCCTCAGCCTAAAGCCGCGGAACACGGACGCGGCTCCTTGAATCTAGTTCGGCCGTCTACCGCCGTGAGCGTCTCACGTTTTGGAGGGAAAATTCAGAAACCGCTACCAGAGGGCCAAGCGTTGGTGCGTTATCAAGAATATTCACGTTCGCCAAGTGAAGAATTTGGTTACCTCGATACTTCTAGTCCCTTATCCTACTTCTGCCCTTACCTATCTCAGCATGTGAGAATTCAACCAATCCCTCCTTTGTTTGTAAACTTAGTGAAACAAATAATTTGCTTAAATTTACGTTTGGCACCGTAGAGTTATTGAAATTGCTCAAAATTGATGCCCCTTAACGCACAGGGTGAGAGAGGTAGGCCTAAGTGGTTCGATTTCGCAGAAATGGCGGATGGCGCAGTAGTCCTCGTTTTCAAGACTATGCCTAATCTAGGAGGATATAGGGGTGAAGGAGTCTTCGACTGCCCGTTCTTAGAGCTCAGGTTTCGGCCCCTCCGATGGGAGATTCGTGCAGGCGCACCTAGTTACATTGGTTACGCGCATCACGTGACCACGCAAATCCAATTCAAAAAGTAGTGGGTTTTTCATGCTAGCTTAGGCCTTTGAAGCAACGCCGCATATATTACGTGTTCACTGCACATGTAGAGATATTTTTAATTTTTCCGCCCATCGATAGATGGCGTAAAAATTTATGGGGAGCATAAACGAGAGTTTAACTCCTCCTTCGTTTCGTCTTAACTCCTCCTTCGTTTCGTCTTCGTCACACCGCTTATTGGACTTCGTCGAAAACCCCGCCTTAATTTTCACCCTCAGCTGTCAGTCAACTCTAGCTTTACAATATGTATACAGTACGCAAACAGAAGGGAAATTGCAGAGCTCTTCGTAGCCCAGTGGTCAGAACGCTCGACCGTTTTTTCCTCGTGGATTGTTTTTAAATTGAGACTCGCGCGTTCGAATCTTCCTTGAAATTTTGGTTAAAAATTTATATTTATTTAAAGGTATTTAATTCATTTACAAAATATTATTTTAAATTATATAAATTATCTATTTTAAATAATATGAAAAAATAATATTTTAAATAGTAATTTAAAATATAATTTAAATATATATTTTGGAAAAGCCAGGTGTTGATTTCGCTAAAATATTCGAGATGTCGCCAGTGTTTCCACTTTGCGACGAAAATGTCCATTTCAGGCGAAAATCGAGTCTCAGACAGTCTTGGAAATAAGGATTTTTTTATTGGACAATGTCCAGTGTCCTGTGCTTATTTTCGGCCCTGAACTGGCTATATGTATAAAACGGTTTCACCATGAGACTCCATCTCACTTCCTCTGCGCTCAGCGTTTTCTCGCTCCTGCAAGTCTGTTTTCGATGTGAATTATTGACTGTGGAGCTACTCTTCTTAATGCGATTCCTACATTAATTAATCCAGCGAGATAAGCTATTTTTTAATTTTATTTCATATTTATTGCTTTATTATAATAGGAGATAGGACTCATAATCTGTGCTTAATTTATACGAGGTGTGGCGGAAAAATTGTAATGGTCCCCTTGGGACCCTTGTTTAATTTTATCGAGCGTTAGTTCGATCCTCCCACAGGCTTTAATCCACCTTAAACACTTATCTAGTAGAGTTTTTGGCGTTGGGAAAGAGTAAAAAAACGTTACCGTTACTTCAGTTTTATCTAAGAACCATAATTTACTATTAATTAAAAATAAAATAATGATAAATGTTCCGTTAAAGCACTAAAAATTGCAGCGCCTTTAACAAAAATTAAAACAAACGAACAGACGACGCCCGATGACGATGAGCGCGGAACAAGGTGCGCGGCTAAGAATCTCCCAGAACGGACGATAATCTGTAAGCGCGTTTCAATGGGAAAACGGGCAGTCGAAGACTCCTTCACCCCTATATCCTCCTAGGCCTAATTAAATGCTAATTATTTTATAATAAAATATCATTTAGTTTTTAAAAATATTTTTCCTTATATATTTAGAAAAAGGCCTTTCTTTTAAGGTATAATCAGTTATGTTACCAGAACGTTTCCTTTAAACACGAAATACATTTTTCACACAGGCGTCCCTTTTTCATCAGTCATTTCGAAATATCTATAACTTTGTGGCAGCGGTTGTTCTACAGGCGTCAAACGTAAAGTAAGTCTGCAAACGGAAATAACAATGACTTGTAAAATTTGCATTTATACAGTGTGATATATATTTTATGGTCAAGTTTTCTTCCCTTCCTCAATTAAGCTAAGAATGGGCGCAATTCTCTAACTTTTTAAGCGAGATATCGCAAGTGATAACTATTGTCCAAAGATCTCGTCCCGTCTATGAGAGCGCGATATCTAAATAGGTGGTTAGTCATAGATGTCATCAAGCCTTGAGCGAAAAGTGGCGGGTGTCTTTCGAATTACCCTCTTGCTAATAAAAGGAATATTTCTTATCTGAAAGCGAGTCTCCAAGAATTTTCGCCTTTTTTTGGAACGTAATCCTAGGTCTACTCGTTCAAACGACGTATCATGTTTACATTCGGGTTCACCGCGCATAGGTCGCGGGAGTCGCGGCGCAGGTAGCAAAATACGTCAATGTCACGTGGTTTTTAAGATCAAATAAACTATGCATGACGTCAACGGTGACGGTTTCTACACCTCCTCCCCTTTCAGTCAAGCACGCAGGCCCCTAAAATGGTCTCTTAAAGATTCCAAGTAGTAAATCTATGTATTCCTGGTACAACTCAAACACTTTTTCGGAAACCCAATTGTGAACCCTCCCGGATTAAAAAATCAAACCGATATTACAAGTTCTACCTTACCAACATTTATAGTCGTACGGAATGAATGTTTTAAACTTAGTAGTTAGTTCTTCAGAGGACGTGGCTTCTGTATCTTCAAACCGCATAAGCGTCCAGCATCGGAACAGGGACAGACCTTCGTTTTAGATCACTTCTTATCTTCGACAACATTGCGATTAGGCCTACGTAGCACTAACACATTGTGGGGACTCACAAACATTAATTTTATTCGCGTGAACCAGATTGAACTTAGTATCCGTAGAAGCAGACGGAAGGAATGCAAAAAGTATACTTCAAGACTACGAGGTAAAAACTTGGCAAAAGAATTTATCTTACTGGTTTCCGCAAGATAAGCATAAATGTATTTCTTGTAGAATTTGCATTTTTTCATGTACATGTTTAATGTGGAAGATTTTTACCAAAATGAATTTTGGATACCGACACCGATCTTTCAGGAAAGTGATTTGGTTCTCATCTCACGACCTCCCGAGAAGTTCCCGAAGTATTCGACTAATTTCATCCACTTTGATAATTGGGTATTTAGTTAAATCTCGAATTCAAACGCTTCTTCTAACAGTTTGAAGTACTCTTTTCATGCATTATACTGTACCAGGAATGTATGGAGGGGGTTGGAATGGCTAAAGGGGCTCCCGGTGTTCCCTTGATGGTGGAAACATATGGCGAGGCCTTTGTTTTTTTGTTTTTTTTTAAAGTGTAGCTCCTCCCCCATCGTCTGCTTAGCCATCTCCTGAAGGCGGTAAATGTCTAGTCGTTTCAAACTAGGGACCGAGCGGATAGAGGGTGGAGTTAGTAGAAGAATTTTCACATATTTAGCAGCCAATGAAAATATTTAAGAGGGAAATAATCGTATTTCTTCAGTCTATGACGTCGCTAACATAAAATGAGCCACGCCAGATGTTTCCAAGATCATTTCACGCCTATTATGATTTGACCTTAGCCATTCCAACTCCCGTCCTTTCATTCCTGACTGTACATATAAACATAAGTGTACTGTTAATAGAGTATAGCCAATTTCACTGCACTTGAAAAATATTTCAGCGATGTTATTAGATTATTCAGTGTAGGTAGCCTAAGACCATTAAACACAGATGGACTGGAAAAATTTAAGCTAAAACTCCTGTTCATCTAATGGCATCGCCTGTCGCCATCCCTAGCTGGAGAGTTCCGAACCCCTTCGACTCATAAGCCTTGTGTTATGGCGATGGTTTGAGTCAAGGCCAACTTAGATACTCGGCAAGCCCTTGGCCAGCCTTTCGAGTATCTAAGTTGGCCGTGTTTGAGTCGAAACGGTTTCAATATTGGTCGCGGCGTGGCGCTAGAGAGGCGCTGCCCTAAAATAACCACGAGCATGGCCGGAAATAAGCACAGGACACTGGACATTGTCCAATAAAATTTTAAAATATCCCATAATTTTTTTTAAAAACTAAGGGGGTCACTGGAAATTTAAACCCATAAATTTTCCGAAGTTTTGTTAGCTTGACTATGATGACGCGACACTATTTTTGCACACTCCAGTGGACAATGTCCTATAAATTTTCCAGTCAAATAGGGGGTCACTGGGCACATGTCCTATAAGAGATTTTTTCTTATTTCTGGCCCTGACCACGAGCAGTCCATCTGTTCATAACAATGAAAAAGTTAGGTCCATAAAATGGTTCGTGGACCAAGTAATAACGAGAGATACGCTCGATTTCACTTCAATACAATTTCTCTGCGCTGTCTAGATTATTTTGAGACGTTTATTTGATACTTGATAACATAATTTTTTTTTTAAATTTCAGGTGCTAATTATACTCTTCTCGTATATGTGCATTATGTCCTACATTATGTGCATTTCTAAAAAAACAAGAAAACTGTGGACAAAAGTCAAGATGTTTTTGGTTAAAATGTGGGATGCCTTTTTTCTATTTTTCTTGGAACGTAAGTATATAAATAAAGGAGTGCTTTTGCAAAACGTGAATGACGTAAATTGGGACAAAAACCTAATGAATGAAATTTATATTGTCATTTCTATAAGCTTTCATGGTGATGTCAGAAAATATTACGTGGAGAATTTTATTCGGATCTTGGCTGCTGGTAGTAACCGTCATTTCAATTTGGGTCTCCTGCATTTTCAAATCGGACGCTTACGAAGAGTCATACGTAAAAATTAACACCCTGGATGATTGGCTCATTTATTCAAAGCGAAAATTGACCATGGTTCATAATTCAGATCCGGTGAAATTCTTCAAGATATGGGTAAGTCTAAAATTATTTTAAAAAGTCCACATTTTCCAAAAACCCCCGACCAAATTCGAGCGTCCAATGTATATACGTAAAAATAGATACACGATCCGGAGCCTCCGAAATGAACTAGGCCCATGCAAGTCAGATTTTATGTGGGGAAATATCATGGAGAAAGGGGAGAGGAGTCGAAATCTGGAGCCAAACTCTGCCCCGACCCGCGATATAATATCCCACAAAAACGGGAGGATGGGGTGGGTTGAAATAGTGGGGGCCGCATCATCCACATCGTGGTAAACACACGTGACCTAGTTAGCTGGCGCCGTCTGTGGCACCATGGTGGCGGGTTTAATTTAATTGCTTTCTGCTACTTCGTGGCGCGTAGATTTAAACGGAGGAACGGTGGCAAGCTTTTCGTGAATTAGGTAATATTTCGCGTATTAATTATTTGAATATGGGCATATACTGCGTGTATAAATACCAAAGTTATTATCTAAAACGATGGAAGCCTGGAACCATGCTGCCACTATATTTTGAATTTGCTAAGTCGAGACATGGTCGAGAGAGGGCGTGATAAATGTAGCCAAAGAAGCATCATGGTGGTTTTACCACAGTGTGCAAGAATCTTTCCCCATTCCATCCCCCACAGTTTTCTCCCACTTGGTGGTGAAATTTACTACGAATAGTGACCGAGAAACGCTACTCAATTCGACTCCACCCCCTTTCTCCATGGAAATATCCCGTTTGTTAAGGAAAATATTTTCACCATATATATGTGTACAAGATGCCGCTTTTATTCGATTGGGACAGGGATCTTCCTTAAATTATCGTTGATATTTTAGGGGTCAGTCATAAAATTCTTTTGATAGAGAAAAGTTTCATCCTAAAATTAACGTAAATGTTTTTGGGGCTATTCACTTTTTATTGAATCTTTCGGTTAGATTGTATTGATGACAACAAAATAAATAATTTCAATAATTCAGTAGGAGTAATGAAAACGTATACTTACAATCCGCGACCTTGGCCCAAATACTTAAGCAGTCGACAGGGTCACGGGGTTGAACTTTGTTTATTTTACGGTAATATAAGCGCCCCCAAGCGTAAAACCACGGCGAACTAAATTGGTTAAAAAAATATTCTCGCTTCGCGACACGCATGGGCCTAGTTCATTTCGGAGGCTCCGCACGATCGTATATTAGAAATGTCATACGAGGAAACCTGTAACGGAAATTGTAGTTCATATTACTAATATTTTCACATAAACGAATCAAAAAGTACAGTACTGCGAGCTATATCAAAAATGTAAGCGATTACATATGAAATTTCTCTACTTGATCCGAAAAATTAGGAAGACAAATTGCCTCAAGGCCGTGTTCCTGCGGAATGGATTGAACCTGTTAATAGGATCGAAACTGCCTCGCCAAGTTTCATGGAGGACCTCATCGATGGAAAGTGCGATTTTCTCGTTTCGCAAATTTTATTTGATATTGTACTTGATGTGGCATGCGATCTAATGAGCGAGAAACCCACACTTTTCATCAGCGAAGATCCTTTGACGACGTTGAAATACGTTTTTGCGATAAAAAGGACTGTATACGCTGATCCATGGATCCTGGAAACTACCACTGTTATGTAAGTACTAGCGTAAGTTTATAAGACATGTTTCATAAGCTTTACACTGTTACAGTTTTACCATGGTTTTACCGAGAGAGATTTTATACCCCCAGAATTTGCTTTTCCAAGAGAAAACCCATTATTATCACTCACGTCATGTAAAATTTCATCAAATCGTTTACCAAGTAACAATTGTATTTTCTAATTTTAGAGGCGAGAGAATATTTGAAACAAAATGTTTCAATAATGTCTTTCACCAAGCGGCGCTCATCAGGGAAAAAGTGAGATGGCAAGTTCCCGAGAAGACCGTTTCACCAGTAACTCTAGTTCAAACAGTGGTCCCATTTCGCTTCTATGGTGTCGGCGTAGTAATATGCATGTTTACCCTCGTGTTAGAGATCCTATTTGATCTCATAAAAAACTTGTAACTCGTTTCAATGACGACGTCAATGGAAAAAAAAGAAAAAGAATTTCTTTAATGAAGTCCGGCACCAACCTGTAGTGGTTTAGCCAACAGTTAACCAATATCAAATTGCTAGATATTATTTTCTTGATAATATGATCAGATCATGGCTTAGCTAAGGTTAATTTTTTGTTAGTTATAATCATGTTCGGCTAAGTTTATACAGTGGTATGGATCTAAAAACCTATTCCAAGGTCACAAAATTGCTGATATTGACGAGCGAAAGACTTTAAAGGACATTAATATTTAATGTTTAAAAGGCAAACAACTTTAAAGGACAATAATATTTAATGTTTAAAAGGCAAACGACCTAAGCCCCAGCATCCGGTGTAAAACCTGTCAGAGAGGAAATATTTCTTGGTTGCAAACTACCCCGCTCCGTTGTTTCCTAAGTCCCCACTTCCGAGAGTCCGATCATAGAGAAAGGAAGGTGTTACTGGAGTGGCCGATACAATACCTACAACACGCGTAAATTGTAACGATGTGTAGCACAGAATCCAACAGAGGCGCTACATGTTAGGGTTTGTGCATACGACTATAGCAGTGATGTCCAGCTACGGGCCCGCGGGCCACTTGTGGCCCGCCCGGTTCTATAATTTGGCCCCAGTTGAGTGAAAAATTTAATGGTATTAATTGCCCGCCGAGGTAATTCTACGGGCCCACCTATAAGTTCTGATGGCCCACCATAGGATGAATGAGAATCGGTATTGGGACAATAAATAATTTTTGACGAAGAAGCTTTTACCAAAAAAGACCAATATATTTAGAAATTCGATGTATAACTACTGTCACCAGATGGTGGTGTGCTGTGCTACTAACTTCACACCTTTCTTACTCGCCTAAAACAACTTATTTCCAGCCCGTTTTGGTCCGATTTTCAAGGCTCAGTTTTAGTTCTGTTTCGTTGAGACTGAAACAATTTTAAGTTAAAATATGGGTTCAAGTTCTCAAATAAGAAAGCCTAGCGAGAATTATCGCGTTTTTCAAGAAAAATGGACGTACAACTACTTTTTTGTTTCTGTTCAAGGTAGGCCAGTTTGCTTAATATGCAAGGATTCAGATGCTGTAGTGAAAGAATGCAATATTAAGAGATAGATGATTAAACAAAAGAAAAGTCAGGCTTCTCACTAAAACTGGTAAAAACAATTGTAAAATTTAAAAAATAAATGAAAATAGGTGAATTTTCATTGTGTGGCCCGCTTGATGGTCTCTAATTTTGAATTTGGCCCTTCGTGAATAAAGGTTGGACATCCCTGGACTATAGCGTCTTTTAGAGGGAAGATAATTGAAAAATATCCAAACAAATTTCTGAACTGGTTGCGTATATTTGACTTCGGCACGCGGATGCGGCTTAAGGCTAGTAATATGGTGAAATATTGCTGTTTTGATAAAAAAATTAAATGAAAACTATGCCAGCCCCATGACCCAACTTTGAAATATTCTAGTACAAGTTTTAGCACACAGATGGCAGCGCTGCATTACGCACCAGCCCAAGATGAAGCCTCTCATGGAGCGTGCACCATAGATATATTAAAAGGGTAGATACAAAATTCAATGGGAGGTCGACGTGGAAGGGGCAACGAGCAGACAGCCGCTATTTTCTGGGGGTAGCCGTATTAAACGCCATCTATCGGGAACTTTCGAAACTAAATTAAAGGATGAGCTTAGAGTAGTGGCACTCTATGTTAACCCCCTATAGGGCATAATAAGTCAAACCCTCGGAGATGCCATTACTCCATTTTATACGAGCTAAGAGCAGAAAAACGTATTTTATAAATTTTACACCTGTAAAATCGTTTAAAAAACACTTGGAACTTGTATTTCTACTTACTTTCGAGGAAATACCACCGTTTTCTGAAGGTAAGAGTCTTTTTTTATACATTTATTAGTAATAAAAACATTTCAATTTCGAAAAAATGTAAAGTTGAATAATGAAACCAATTATTTCACATTGTTAACCACGCAAAAAATGTCTATTTAATTTGATCGTATAAATTGTACGGACAACCTTTCATCTAAAATATCTCAGGTCACAGATGGAAGTTTTAAAAAAAGAGCCTTCTTAACCTTTGCAATGTCTTTAATAAAAAAGTTGGGAAACCAAAGTAAACCTCTCCGAGTCTAGTGCTAACATTTTTCACCATATTCATACTTCTCAAACATAGGTCAATCAGCCAATGAGATAAACGAAAATAAAAAGGACAAATTTGGCGAGATATTGTCTAGTGCATTTGTAAAGGTTGAAGTGTCTAATCCTTTATATCCTTATTAATTCTATATAAGGACCTAATGCAACCCTATCCGCTCGCCACGTACATCTTAAACCTAACGACGATGATGGAGTAGAAGCAAATGTTGCAGATCGGTGTCTATGTGGTATAGACGAAAGACCAGTTAATGGCGGTGTTAGAAGCCAATAAGTACAGATTGGTGTGTATGTGGTATACACATTTTTATTGGGTAAAAGAGTTGGCGGTTAGCCAGCAGATGAAGGTGCAACGACTAGTTAGTGATTGACGTTAAGTAAGATAAATAAAGCAGGGTAGTAAAGTTTTCCGAATTTCCGTGTACTGCGAACGCGATCCGGAAATTTCGAACACGTTTGCTCCGATTTGCCAACTACGAACGCGGTGACAGACACACAAGACACGTCCAGTGTAATACCTCTCCATGACGTCATCGTCACTCGGAGAGGTAAAAACAGTATTCGAAATCAGTCAGGTTGTCGCTGAGAAACTTGTTTTAGCAAAATTATCACAATTCGGAAAGCTAGCTAACATACCATTATACCTTAGAAGAAAGGCCTTTTTCTAAATATAAAAGGAAACATATTAAAGAAAAATTATTCTCTAATTGCAAAATACTTAGCATTTAATCAGTCTTAAAAACGAGGACTATACGACTACAACGCCGTCATTGGTTTGGTAGTGTCTGCTAAATCTAATTTCTTACCTTTTCGGGGCTGGTTGAATTCTCACAGATGTGGTTCGATTTAGCAGACGCCACTAAAGTAATGGCAACGCAGTAGTACTCATTTTTACGACAAATTAAATTCTAATTATTTTGAAATATGAGATCATATATGTTTTTAATATTATATTTAAAGTCATTAAATATCTTATGGAGCAATTTCTAACTCAGTAATGACAATGATCAATACTGTATTCAACTTTGGTCACGTAATTAATTTTCATGAGCAAGCCATAATGACATAAATTTTAAGATAATTTTGACAATAAGAATGAATTAAGAGTTTCCACCATAGGCCTATTTCATTAATATTTTATGGAGAAATTTCTAACTCAGTAATGATCAATACTATATTCAACTTTGGTCACGTAATTAATTTTCATGAGCAAGCCATAATGACATAAATTTTAAGATAATTTTGACAATAAGAATGAATTAAGAGTTTCCACCATAGGCCTATTTCATTAATATTTTATGGAGAAATTTCTAACTCAGTAACGATCAATACTGTATTCAACTTTAGTCACGTAATTAATTTTCATGAGCAAGCCATAATGACATCTTAACTGCCATTTCATAAGACTTGCCTTGTAATTAGATATTTGTCAGTCATATTGCGTTTCTAATTGTCCTATAGATTTACCAAACACTGACTTCGAGAAAATTAAATACTTATGCTTGACACCTTGGACCGCCCTGAACGTTAGAAGAATTTATTTTTCAAAATATAAGCAGACTCTGCAATCTTAATAGGGTATGGGTGGCTAAAGCTATACCAGGGGTGGTGCGTACTCGCAGACCTGGTGTTAGTGTTGTCCTGGTCACGTGTGGGCAGTTGTAGTCCAAAAAACTAACGCTTTACTACGACTTTATTCTTAATATAATCCATTTTCGATCGGCGTCTAATAGATTTGATTATCATATTATATTGAGACAGTTTAGAAATAGGTATTTTTGAATTAAACTTCTGAATCATTATTCTCAGGTAATATTATTAGGATTTAATAATACGTTAGATTAAAACGAGTGAGGCAGAACTACTGTTCTAAATCGTTAAATTACCATGGTAATTTACCAGGGTTACTGTAATTTACAATTTTGTCGGAGAAGTTACGAAAATGGTAATAACCTTGGTCATTACCGTGGTAATTTACTATCTTATTCTAATTTCTTTAGCTTAGGAAATGGTCTAAAAGCTCCACGTTTTAAATCGTGTTACAATGAAATTTTTTGCTCTACACGCGCATGCTTACTTATTTATTCTCATTACCTTGATGGGTAATTTAGGTGGTAAATTACGGCGTAATTTATGATTTTCCAAACTAACTGTAGTTTTTGAACCGTAGGCAGAACCAGGGAGGAGAGACTTGAGAGGGAGTAATAATGTGAATAGGCGGATTGGCTCGCTTCGTGACTAAACTCGTCTCTCTCTGGCACTGGCTCAGTCACTCGCAGCGCTGTCGGCGCGCATGCTTCAAATTTAAAAACCGGCTTTGAACTGGAAGTGGGCGCTGGTAGTAACCGACGCTACTCGCGCGTGCGCGTTAGCTAGAATCGAGGGAGAGAGTGGTAAAAATTCCTACCCTCCCTTTTCTCCCCTTCCATTTATATTACTGCTTCTTTAACATTAGACTAACACTCCTTAAATCTCTCCTCCCTGGCAGAACTATCAAGTATATGTACTTTGCATTGAAAAAGATAACAGCTGAAAATATTTTTTTTCATAGTTCTTAGTTGTAATTTATTTCGAAAGTTAGTGGAAGAACCGAAGTCAGCATTAAATTGCAAAGAGACATATACCGCATTTCATTTCGAAGCAATGTTCTAAGGAACTACAATAAAACGAAGTATAATAATCGTATTTCTCTGGAGAGCAATTTGTTTCATCAAAATAAGCTTTGCAGCATTGTCATGGAAACAACAAACAAACACAATGAATTTATTTCTGCAAAACAATTCATATTTTGGAATTAATGTACTCAAAGACATCGCGTAAGGTTCTGATTAACTAAAGGTGGTTTTTCAAACTTTCGCCTAGGATTCTCGTTAAGACTTCTTTCGAATTTTAAGAAAAGTACTTATTTGTCTTTTTCGAGTATATTTTAATACGGAAAACTAGTCCTTGTTAAAGAAGTGTTTCACATCAATTAACTTGAAGAATACCATTTTCGTAGACGTGTTTAGTTTATTCATTAGGGTACAAAAAGTATCGAAAATCTTGAAATTGAAATACGGATATAACAAGCCATGTCTTTCAATTCAAGTAATCCTAGAGTTCCATGTACAGGATTTTCACAATTCAAGTAAGCTTTACAAAACAATTATATTTCGGTATAAACTTAAAGGGTAAGTTCAGGTAATATAACATTATACCTTAAAGGAAGGGTGAAGTGGAAAATAAAGTGATTTTTTATCGATTCTTCTACTAATTATAAGACCATTCTGCTTAGCGAAACATCCAGGCAATATCTCCGAATGATTTTAAAATTCAAATTAGGTTCAAATTTTATGGGTAATTTTAAATAAGGACTTCTGACTACGCCCTGCCTTCTTGTTAACAAAATTCTCGTGAAACGCTCCATGCCGAATGAAATTCAGCGCGAGATTTGGTAAAAGTTGCTCTTGATGTGATATTCGTGGCGCGAGATGTAGAGCGTGCAACGAAAATTTGGTTAACAGGAAGGCAGGGCGTCACGAGTTGGAAGGAGGTCCTTATTTCAAATTATCCATAAAATCTGAACCTAATTTGAATTTTAAGATCATTTGGAGATATTTCCTGGATGTTTCGCTATGTAGAATGGTCTTATTAGCAGTGGCGTCGCTAGGCCTTTTTTTCGAAACTTAGCCCCACCAAAATAATCCGTAAACCCTACCAAAAAATTGCTCTTAGCAACCTAAAATTCTGTAGCAATATATAAAAAAGTTTCAATATCAAACAGTAAAATTTTGATGGAAAAAACAGATGGAGACAAGTAATTGTTTCATGTTCTTTCGAAGGGAGTCCCAATAGTGTGGACTAAAAGCTAACCAAAACTAAAAATAAACCTAAAACGAGTGAAAATCCTTCATAGTCTTTATCAATAAAAGGTTGTACATCTTTAAAATACGAATAATTTCACGTTGACACAAATTTACGGATAGTTTTAAAGGTCTACACATTTTCCAAAGAACCCATTATGCAATTTTTAGCCACATCGTATCATACGATAGGCTCTTAGTTTGACCCGAGCCGTAGTAGTAGTGGCCGGGGTTGTCGCTTTCGTTATCGTCAGATTTTAGCTTAAATGGAACTCGATAGGGTATGTTATCGATTGGGCGTGTTATCAAAACAGCATTGTCCAAAACGGCTTTTTCATAAACGCGTTTGCCATTATAGCCATTTCTCGTTTTAGCGCATTTTGATTCCAGCGTTTATAACTTGAGCGTACGAAAGTACGCCTTTTCCAAAATATTGTTGTTTATCTTCATTAACTTCCCAAAATAATATGCCTTTTCCAAAAAATTATATTTTATATTTACTTCCGATATAACATTACTCCTTTTTGCATAATATTGTTCTTTGTTCTATATACTTAATATAATAGAGATTTCCCTCCTATCAATCACAGTTTGGGCGGAAACAGCAACCGCTGTTTTGGGAAATAGCGCTGTATTGAGAAACGCGGAAACAGCAATCGCGGTTTTGCTTCCACGCGGTTTTGCAAACCGCTGTTTTAGGAACCGCTTTATTCCAAAACGCTCTTTTGAAAACCGCTCAACTACCCGTGAACCCTCGATAGTACCTCAACCCCAATAGTGGTAGCTAAGCTCAGTTAGAGATTTCATTTTAATTAAAACATTTTCGCACCGCACCCGGGAATTGAACCCGGCTGGCTGGCGCAGCAGTAAGACACGCTACCACTGTGCGGTCGGACACTTCTGATTTTTTGTTTAGGGTCTTTGAATTTTTTTCTTTTTATTTATGTGCTAATTAAATAGATAACGATGTGGCTACTATTAAGTCCCAGCCCTTGGGCTATCATGTTTATATTAAGTTCTTATAATAACTTTAAAATAGTTTTGCCCTGATTTAGCCCCCCCCCCCAAATTTCAAACCCTAGCGACGCTACTGCTTATTAGTAGAAGAATCGATTAAAAATCAATTGATTTTCCTCCTCACCCTCCCTTTAAAACAATCGCCTTTTTCGAAATATAAAATGACAAATATTAAATAAAAATAAATGATCTCTTATTACAAAATAATTAGTATTTAATTAATTTTGAAAACGAGGACCACTGCGCCATCCGCCATTGGTTCAGTGGCGTCTGCTAAATCAAACCACTTATCCCTAAGGGATTGGTTGAATACTCACGGGCGGAGAGAGGTAAGAGGTTGATTTAGCAGACGCCACTAAAGCTATGGCCGCCTTGTTTTTAAGACTCATTAAATGATAAACCATACCTTACCTAACCAAACCTAACCTTACCTTACCTTACCTAACCTAACCTAATCCAAAAATAAAATTGATATTCTTATTAAACTTCTTGATATTGCAGCAAATAATATGTATGTTCACCAATAACATTCCTCAATAAATTTCAGTAAAAAAATTTAATTTTAGGAAATTGTATAACCCTAACCTAACCTTAACTAACATAACCTAACCTTACCTTTAAGAGGTCTCCCTCCCAAGTACTGACGGCGCTCGATGCTGCTTAACTTCTTCGATCATCCAAATCACTTCTTCCGTTGCGCTACTGAAGCTCGGCAACTGAAGGAAAACGCTATGATTTTATATGTGTAAACCCATCCCATTCAGTCGAAAGCTCCTCCGTATAAATATTCCCATTCAGCAGAAAATCGCTCTTTGGGCTATAATTTGTTTTTAATTTGGCTACAATTGTAGAAATCTGAATTCGGTCCAACGGGATTCTATCCAATAGGAGTATACCCAAAATAGTCTCCTCCTATCGCCAAGTAATAGGCGACCTAGTGAAAACCTGTTACTTATTCATGTTTGTGATAAAATTCATGGTGTTAACAATAGAACATTGCTATATAACCACAAAACCACTGGCAATGAGAGTCAGCTTAAGGACGACCGTAAAGTTTTTACAGTGAAGTTCATAAATAGTGGTTACCGTAGTTGAGAGAACATAAAATTAGAAAGATTTTTCAAATAATCTTGCTGTTACGCTTTCAGGTTTGCGAATGTTTCACAAGGATATTTCGGAGTTCTGGAAGTAAGAATAACTGCTATATTTCTAATATTTAAATTGCAATTGATGGGGCATAAAATGTCTAGCTTTTGATATAAAGTTAAAGGGCAGATAACATAACATTATACCTTAAAAGAACGGCATTTTTATGAATAAAAAAAGAAAAAAATTATCAAAAAAATAAACGATCTCTTACTAGAAAATAATTAGCATTTCATTAGCCTTAAAAACGAAGACTACTGTGCGCCATTGGTTAAGTTTAAAGGGAGTGTGAAGAGGAAAATCAAGTAATTTTTTATGGATTCTTCTAAGACCATTCTGTATAGTGAAACATTCAGGAATTACAGTCTTCGAATGATTTTAATATTCAAATTAGGCTCAGATTTTATGGATAATTTGAAATAAGGGCCTCCGACTAATCGCGTAAGGCCCTGCCTTCCTGTTAACAAAATTCTCGTGACATGCCAAATGAAATTTATCGCGAGATTTGTTAAAATTTGCTCGTGGCGCGATATGTAGAACGTGCAATGGAAGTATTGTTAACAGGAAAGCAGGGCGTAATGCGATTAGTCGGAGGTCCTTATTTCAAATTATTAATAAAATCTGAACTCTATTTGAATTTAAAAATCATTCGGAAATATTTCATGGATTTTTCACTATGCAGAATGGTCTTAAGAATCGATAAAAAAGTCTTTGATTTTCCTCTTCACCCTCCCTTTCTCCCTTTAACAGACGCCACTAAACCAATGGTCCTCGATTTTAAGACTAATTAAAGGCTAATTATTTTGTAATAAGAGAAAATGTTTTTGTTTAATATTTTTCCTTTTCAATTTAGAAAAAGTTCGTTCTTTTAAGGTATAATGAAATGATAACTGAACTTCTCCATTTAAAGACGAAATATCTTTTTCACACAGGCGTCCCTTTTTCATCAGTCATTTTTAGATATTTATAAATTTGTGGCAGCGGTTGTTCTACAGGCATCAAACGTAAAGTAAGTCTCCAAACGGAAATAATAAATTTTGTGGTCAAGTTTTCTTCCCTTTCTCAATTAAATTAATTAATGGGGTGCTATTGAAAACATTCTTTGAAAATTATCACAATGAAATCTTAATATATCGCAATTTCGTAAGACATGTTCCATAAGTGTGGTTACTGAGAGCTTTTCATGAAGTTACGTAAGTGAAACGTCCTAGTTTCTCGTAAAGCGACGCTTGGTGAGACACTGCCAAAGGCTTAGACTAAATAGGGAGATCGACCGCAAACCCGCGTGTAGTCTGCAATTCTCGCTTGTCGTTCTCGAACTAGCTCTAAAGTAAGTCTCTAGGATTACGAAGTATAGGTAGTATCATACTTATGGAACAGATCTTATAAACTTATGATATAGGCCATAGCGATGTCCAGTAGGACTAGATATTTAAGGTGAGTTATCTAAGGCCAGTGTAAAGGGTAAAAGTCAACTGGAAGTTACAAAATATTATTGATTTCGTGACAAAATTTCTCTTTCCTACCACCAACAAGCGCCAATGAATATCCAGCTTTTCATAGATTTTTACCTCTCGGAGTGACGACGACGTCACTGAGAGGTATTACACTGGACGTGTCTGTGTGTTTGTGTTTGTCTCTGTAACCGCGTGTCCGCGTTCGCAGTTGGCAAATCGGAGCATACATGTTCGGAGAAATCCATTTTTACCTCTCCGAGTGACGTATGTCACGGAGAGGTATTACACCGGCCGTGTCTGTCTGTCTGTGTGTCTGTGTGTCTGTCTGTCTGTCAGACCCCACGTGACCGCGTTCGCAGTTTACAAATCGGACCAAACAAATACCCGATTTCCGGAACGCATTCGCGGTTCACGGAAATTTGGCCATTCATCTACCAACACCAGTCTTTACTAACTGGCTTCTGAGGACCACAATCTGCTAGTCTTTGTCCATCCCACATGGACACTAGCCTGTAGTTGCTGGCGCGTAAGCACCACCATCTTCCGTTCTTCGTCAATCCCACATTGACACCAGCTTCAAAGCACCACCATCTTCTGTTCTTCGTCAATCCCACATTGACACCAGCTTCTATGCACCACCATCTTCTGTTCTTCGTCAATCCCACATTGACACCAGCTTCTATGCACCACCATCATCAGGTCTCCGTCCATTCTGGCTTCTTCTCCATCGTTATCGTTTGGTTTTAAGATATACGCGGCGATCGGCTAGGGTTACGAGAAACGTCTAGCCTCCAATGGCAGGGCTTCCACCATCGGTTCACGCGAGTGCGTTTTTATCTATTATTATAATGGAAACGAATCGTATATATACCCCAAAATTTGAAGAAAGCGGGCAAGAGGGGTACCCTTCACTTTAAACGTCAATATTAGCAAAGTTTCGAAAGATAATAGGAACAACTTTATTTTAAACGATTTAACTATTTTTAAAGTTATTTACTGGCGATTAAAATAATTAATATCATTCATATTTAATTAATTATTTAAGATAAACTTATTTCTATGTAATGACACAAGTGAGAGTTTATATAGAACGAGTAATGAAGATTGCATCCGAATCGAAACACTACACGCACATCAAAGTTAATATAAAGCGAGTAGGATGATAAGATCTCTTATAAAACGATAACATTTCCTTTTTGCAGAATATTAAACGGAAATATTTTAAATATTTTTCGGAATTACGATTCTTTAAAGTGTTAGTGACATAATTTTCGTCATCCTCAAACTTAAAATGCGAAAAAAATCCTTGAAAAATCTAGTTTATTATGATATGCTTACTTTTTTATTTGGTTTCGTAGCAATTTATTAAATTGCAATCAAAGTTTTGTGTTTGGAAAAGGCCTAGTTGAGATTTTCTTTCGTTTGATGACGTAGCAAGGAGACATTTTCACTCTAGATGTCGCTCACGTGACGCGCCTGTTAGTGTCGCCGCGCCGCGTTAAGCCTAATTTATTCAGATTCGCGCGCGCGCGCCGCATTAGTAGACTCGGGAGTCTCGCGCTTGGCTTTTCCGCGAGATGCCGTGAGTGACGTATCAAGGAGAAAAACCCGCCAAAAATCATCTCCGCAAATTTGCCTTTGTCCCCCAAATTTCAAGTTTTCAAAGTGTTTTTTCTGTGTTTTCCCTCATAATTAAATATTATTCAAGCATATTTTTGGAATCAGAAGAGTTTAAACTCTCAAAAAAGTAAGGTTTTCTTTAGATTTGAGATCATTTTTAAATCACGTCGCTATTCCTTTAAGTAGTTGTGTAGCTATAAAGCTCTGTTTCATCTTAATATTCCAAGAACATATTTTGATATTAACATTTCAAATTTGGTGTTTACTTTTTAATTCAGCTTTACTATATTTATATATATAGTGTAATCGCATTTCTTATATTCATTAGATAATATATGTGTTAATTCTTCATCTATCCACAAGTGCTGAAACGATTGGGTCTGTGAAATAAGATACCCTAGATTTAAACTGGAAATGACTTTGTTTCGCCTCCTCTTATAGGAGGTGTTAACGGTTCAGAGTGAGCCGAAAGTAAAATACACCCTTCAGTGATACATTTTAGGTCCTCATTAGAATAATTGAGGATACAAAGGAAATTGTTAAACGCTTAAGCCTTTGCTAAAGATATTGGCAATATTTCGCCAATTTGAACTATGTATTTCCGGTTTTTCTCATATGCTGGTGGACCTGTGTTTAGAAAGTAAATTCGTCTCGGCTCGGAGAGGTTTATTTTGGTTTCCCAACTTGTTACCTCTCCGAGTGCCGTATGGCACGGAGAGGTATTACACCGGCCGTGTCTGTCTGTGTGTCTGTGTGTGTGTGTGTGTCTGTCTGTCAGACCCCACGTGACCGCGTTCGCAGTTTGCGTATCGGAGCAAACAAATACCCGATTTCCGGAACGCGTTCGCGGTTCACGGAAATTTGGCCATTCATCTACCAACACCAGTCTTTACTAACTGGCTTCTAAGGACCACAATCTGCTAGTCTTTGTCCATCCCACATGGACACTAGTCTGTACTTGCAAGCTTCCAAGCACAACCATCTTCTGTTATTCGTCAATTTCACCTTGACACCAGCTTCTATGCACCAGCATCTTCTGTTCTTCGTCAATTCCACATTGACACCAGCTTCTATGCACCAGCATCTTCTGTTCTTCGTCAATTCCACATCGACACCAGCTTCTATGCACCACCATCTTCAGGTCTTTGTCCATTCCACATGGACGCCAGTCAGTCCATTCTGGCTTCTTTTCCTTCGTCATCGTTTGGTTTCAAGATATACGCGGCGATCGGCTAGGGTTACGAGAAACGTCTAGCCTCCCAATGGCAGGGCTTCCACCATCGGTTCACGCGAATGCGTTTTTATCTATTATTGGTTTCAAGATATACGCGGCGATCGGTTAAGGTTACGAGAAACGTCTAGCCTCCCAATGGCAGGGCTTCCACCATCGGTTCACGCGAATGCGTTTTTATCTATTATTATAATGGAAACGAATCGTATATATACCCCAAAATTTGAAGAAAGCGGGCAAGAGGGGTACCCTTCACTTTAAACGTCAATATTAGCAAAGTTTCGAAAGATAATAGGAACAACTTTATTTTAAACGATTTAACTATTTTTAAAGTTATTTACTGGCGATTAAAATAATTAATATCATTTATATTTAATTAATTATTTAAGATAAACTTATTTCTTTGAAGTGACACAAGTGAGAGTTTATATAGAACGAGTAATGAAGATTGCATCTGAATCGAAACACTACACGCATATCAAAGTTAATATAAAGCGAGTAGGATGATAAGATCTCTTACAAAACGATAACATTTCCTTTTTGCAGAATATTAAATGGAAATATTTTAAATAATTTTCGGCATTACGATTCTTTTAGTAGATGTGTAGCTATAAAGCTCTGTTTCATCTCAATATTCCAAGAACATCTTTTGATATTAACATTTCAAATTTGGTGTTTACTTTTTAATTCAGCTTTACTACATTTATATATAGTGTAAACGCAACTTTTGATTTCACTACATAAAAAGGATTTCAATACTTCGTCTCTCTGTAAGTTTTGAAGCGATTGAGCCTATGAAACAAGATACCCTAGAATTAAACTAGAATTGAACTTGTTTCGTGTCCTCTTACAAGAGGTGTTAACGGTTCAGAGTGAGCCGAAAGTTAAATACACACTTAAGTGATAGATTCTAGGTCCTCATTAGACTTATGAGAATACACAGGGAAATGTAAAACGATTAATCCTTTACAAATGGTCTTCGCGATATCCCGCCAATTTGAGCTACGTATTTCCGGTTTTTTCATTGGCTGGTGGACCCATGGACGAAGTAATACTGAAAAACCAATGGCAGCCCATTACTGCCCCCATTGCTAAGCGAAAAAACAATCAATGTAAAGCTTACAGCTCCAAAATGGAGGGGGTTATGAAAATGCGGAGTCAAATCCCGGAAAACGCTAGCGCCATCTAGACAAAATAAGACGTTAGCTGCTTCCCTCGTTAGAACGTTGATTCCCCCACTATCCGGTTTGCTACTATCTGCCGCTAGAAGGCGAATCAACAAGTATTTTTCAACTTTCTCCATCTGCCATCCGTCCTTCAGTATTAGTTGGTCCATGGTGGACCTGTGTTTGGAAAGTAAATTCGTCTCGACTCGGAGAGGTTTATTTTGGTTTCCCAACT
Source organism: Phalangium opilio (assembly GCA_019434445.1). Lineage (NCBI taxonomy): Eukaryota > Metazoa > Arthropoda > Arachnida > Opiliones > Phalangiidae > Phalangium > Phalangium opilio. The sequence goes on along the minus strand of JAEQBA010000209.1, from coordinate 79,311 downwards.
TGTTGGCTTCTACTCCCATCGATATTATTAAGAAGTACGCGGTGATCAAATTGGGTTACGAGACAGGTTTAGCCTCCCAATGGCAGGGCTTGCACCAAAGGTTCACGCAATTGCGGTTTTCTTATCATTTATTGTGAATCAGTCGCGTTATATACCCTAAATTAACAAAAATTGTTAAAGAGGCATACGCTTGAATTCAAACGTCAACAATAGCTATGTTTAAAATTAATTTAGGAATAAAGTTTCATAAAACGATTTAACTAGAATTAAGGTATCTACGTGTGACCATAAGTTTATAAGGTATAGCATATGTCCCATGAATTTGACACTGGTTACTGAGAGATTGTCATGATGCGGCTTAGGTGAAACGTCCGATTCTCGTAAGCGACGCCTGGTGAAGCGCTGTCAAAGTACAGAAATTTATGGTGCAATGCAGATTGTAGGAATGAGACCTCGTATGGCCTTGAAAGTGTCGTTTGTCGTTTCTGAAAAAAATTAAAGACAAAAAAAACAAAAAAAAATAAAACAAAAAATAAAAAGCAAAAAAATAACCAAAAAGAAAAATCAACAAAAAAAAATTAAATAAATAAACAAACACGACAAACAGGAAGGGGAATTGAATAACGCAACTCATTCTTACCAGCCTGAATCTTCTAACACTTCAACATGATGCATTCTTCTACGATAGCACGTTTGAAAATTCTTTAAATATTATCATAATGCAGTTAGTTCTCCAGGGAAGTCTTGTCTCGATCTCTGTCTACAAACCGCATAAGCGTTCAGCGACGGGACAGGGACAGGAGAGCTTAGTTTAAGATCACTAGGCCTACTAATTTATCATTTCGACCACATTACGATTAGGCCTACGTAGCACAAACACATTGTGCAAACTCACAAACATCATTTTTACTCTCGTGAACCAGATTGAACTTAGTATCCATAGAAGCAGACGGAGCGACCGCGAAAAACATACTTCAAAACTACGAGGTAAAACCGTGTTAGAACGTTTTTTTCGTTGTTTCCACAAAATATTCATAAATGTATTTGGGAAATTCTTGTAGAATTTGCATTTTTTCATGTACATGTTTAATGTGGAAGATTTTTACCAAAATGAATTTTGGATACCGACACCGATCTTTCAGGAAAGTGATTTGGTTCTCGTCTCACGGCCTCCTGAGAAGTTCCCGAAGTTATCGACGAATTTGATCAACTTTGATAATTGGGTATTTAGTTAAATCTCGAATTGAAAGGCTTCTTCAAACAGATTGAAGTGTCACGTATTAAATAGGTTATGTCAGGAATGTATGGAGGGGCTGGAATGGCTGGAATGGCTAAGGGGGCTCTCGTTGTACCCTTGATGGTGGAAACGTAAGGCGAGTCCTTTTTTTCAGAAGTGTAGCTCCTCCCCCTACGTCTGTTTAGCTGTCTACCGAGGGCGAAAAATGTCAAGACTCGTTAAAAAAGGCATGACAGAAGTGACCTTTTAGATTTTTTAGTTAAATGCGCTGATTCGCCGTCGTTCGTGTTCATATTCGATTCTCTCAGCCTAGGCAGATGACCTAGGGTAGAGGGTGGAAAATTATAGCAAACTAGTTTTTTGGCAGCCAATGAATGAATGAAAATAATTTAAATGGTAAATTCGATTTTTACGTCAGGCTATGACGTCACTAGCGTAAATTAAGCCACGCCAGTTATTTCCAAGATCATTTCACGTCAATTAGGATTTGACCTTAGCCATTTCAACCCCTCCATACATTCCTGGTTATGTCCATAAAATGGTTCGTGGACTAAGAAAAAAGAGAGATGAGCTCGATTTCATTTAATACAATTTCTCCTTGCTGTCTAGACTATTTTGAGACGTTTTATTTGATACTTGATAACATAATTATTTTTTTAATTTCAGGTGTTAATTATACTCTTCTCGTATATGTGCATTATGTCCTATATTATGTGCATTTCTAAAAAAACAAGAAAACTGTGGACAAAAGTCAAGATGTTTTTGGTTAAAATGTGGGATGCCTTTTTTCTATTTTTCTTGGAACGTGAGTATATCAATGAACGCGTGTTTTTGCAAAACGTGAATGACGTAAATTGGGACAAAAACCTAATGAATGAAATTCATATTGTCATTTCTAAAAGCTTACATGGTGATGTCACAAAATATTACGTGGAGAATTTTATTTGGATCTTGGCTACTGGTAGTAACAGTTATTTCAATTTGGGTCTCCTGCATTTTTAAATCGGACGCTTACGAAGAGTCATACATAAAAATAAACACCCTGGAGGATTGGCTCATTTATTCAAAGCGAAAATTGACCATGGTTCGTAATTCCGATCCGGAAAAATTCTTCAAGTCGTGGGTAAGTCGAAAAAAAAAACAGTCAAAGTGTCCACATTTTCCAAATTCGACCAGGTCGTAGAAAACTATTGAATAGTTCATTGTCCAATCTAGGTACGTAAAAATAGATGTAGGACATGATCGAAGAAAGATAGATGCTGAGAAAAACTTATGGATTGTTAAATCAAAAAGTAATGATCGGCAATGCTGGCCCGCCATTGGCTGTACAATCCCTAACACACGCACTAACCATTAGGGAGCTAACAACTGGCTAGGGGGAAGAGATAGTCTGAGGTCACCCAGCCCCTCTCTGGTTGGCATTTTTGCGCGCAGAATACTGTTTCCAACCGTTAAGGGGGGATGAAACTCCAGTAAGAGATAGAAGGGTGTAACGTTTCAGGGTGAGAAGTGTTAGCTCCCTATAAGCTCTCAGATTTCTCACGTCATAGCTTTAATATGTCGATCATCCAAACAGCAGTCCTTGGAACTATCAATTTTATCGTCTGCGTGTCTTTTTAAAGGGATTGTAAAGAAGTCGGTGGACCATTGAATTTTTTTTGAAAAAAAGTCACCCAAATCCCCCCTGAATCATTGACGTCAGTGGCATAATTAAAACGCGTCAAAGAGGAATTAATTCGTTGTTGTAAAGTGGTTCTTCACATCCGGTTAAACTCTCATGTGATTGGTTGAGATCCGTACCCCAAGAGTTCAAAACCCCAGCTGCGTTCGCTAAGACGGTCCACCATAGCAATATCAAAGTAGCTGTGATTGGCCCAATTGCATATCACCTGCAGGATAAGGTTGAATAACATGCCAAAAATAGGAAAATGCCTTAGCACTATTTTCCCCCCAAAGATGGAAAGACTTTTGTTTTGATTACCCCCGGGTGGTGGTTTGACGTCAGTAACGGTTTTCTCAAAATTAAAAAAAAAATCCAGGTCCGAAAGCCTTTACAGCCCCTTTAAGTATTTAGAAAATGTCATAACGGAAATAGTAGTTCATACTACCAGAAGTATATAATACTTCTCTTCGAGAGAAGTGTACCACAAAGCGGGGTAAGTGTAACGTCACTCTTCCCAACATCGGAACATTTAGAGCAAGGTTACTAAATCGAATCACATGCGCGATAAATAGTTCCCTCATCATTACTCTATTAGAGTTGAAATATTTGGCAAGACGCGCTTGTGCATTTTTGTCCCACGTCAAGACGAGGTTTGTGGGATTTAGTGCCAAACAATTATAGAATTCACCTTACGGTGCGATGCCCATTTGTAGTTTGATGAGCGGGAAAGCAAACTAAAAGGGTGAGCCTGGGAAGAATGACGTTACATAACTAAAGCATTAAGAGGATACAGAGTGTCATCCTTCTTCTATTATCCCCTTCTGATACTTCTAATATTTTCACACCAATGAATAAATATGCACCGCGATCTGGATCAAAAATACGCGATAAAAACGACCTTTCGCTATTTGATCCGAACAATTAGGAAGACAAATTGCCTCAAGGCCGTGTTCCTGCGGAATTGATTGAACCTGTTAATAGGATCGAAACTGCCTCGCCAAGTTTCATTGAGGAACTTGCGGAGGGGAAGCACGATTTTCTCGCTTCACAAATCTTATTTGATATTGCAATTGATGTGGCATGCGATCTACTCTTCTACAAACCCAAACTTTTCATCACCGAAGATCCTTTGACGACGTTGAAATACGTTTTTGCGATAAAAAGGACTGTATACACTGATCCGTGGATACTGGAAACAACCACCGTTATGTAAGTAAAAGCGTAAATTTTTAAGATATGTTTCATAAGAATGACACTGCTACAGTTTTACTGAGAAAGACCCAGGCTCGTTTGATTTAAAACAGTTGGATTTATCACTGATTTAAATCAAGTGATTTTTATAAAAAAAAATCATTTGATTAAAATGAAGTATTTATTTTTATTTTTAAAAAAGTCTTTTCTAAGATTCCAAGAAATATTTTAAGAAACTTAACTAGAAAAGACCTATAATTAAAAACAAAAGGAGACGATTATTCTACTTGTGTTAAAAACAATCATGGTTTTGACGTTGTAGTTTTTTCAATACGACTAAGTTCGTAGGTATTTTAATTTTGGGAGAGCTATTTCGGCTTAACTACCGACCGACTGAAAAATCTGTAGTTAATCGTTACTAGGCTAGTTTAGTTTATTTCCGCTTTTTGATAATTTCTACTTTCTACTGATATCTATTTGCTGGTTTCTGTTGTTTGGTTTCTATTTTTTGTTGAAGGTTTAGGTTAAGAAAAAAGTCTAAGTTATTTTCATACTAAACTACTTGGTTTATTTATGGCTTAAGTTGAAGTTGACCCTTTCGCTTGGGTCTCTCTGCCCTATTGTGGACACGAAAACCTTTAGGATCACCCTAAAGGGTTGAGGGAATTTCTAGATCTTTCCCCTTTTCAGGTGGAAAGTTTCAAGTAAACAAATTGCTATTCTACAATTTTGGGGTTATTTTACAAATTTTTGCACAAACAAGTTTTGATCGTTGGGAAGGAAAAAAAGTACAAATACACAAAAAAATAGTAAAGAAAAAAAATATAACAAAAAAACTGATAATAATAAAAATGATAATAATAAAAAAATGCACTAATTAACTACAATTATTCACAGACGTATTTAAGTTTTTCCCAGAACTCCAGTTTGTCTTGCCACTCGTGGTCAATTTCAACTGGAGTAAGATTCGAAATAGGCTAGGAAATGAAATAATTTATGGTCAAGCTAGTCTTTTTATACAAGCATTGGAATAGTAACAATAAGAATAACTTTGCAGAAAATATCCAATAGCTGCTTAAATGTCATGATTATTTTGCTTTTGGTTAATTTTGACTCAAAAGTTTTCATGTTGGCAATTTACTAACTAGTAGTTCAATAAAAATCCAAACAAATCAAATAAATCAATAAAAATAAAAAAAATCAACAATCCTGGAAAAACCCCTTATTATCACTCACGTCATGTAAAATTTCATCGAATCGTTTATCAAATAATAATTATATTTTCTCATTTCAGTGGCGAGAGAATATTTGAAACAAAATGTTTCAATAATGTCTTTCTTCAAGCGGCTCATGTCAGGGAACAAGTGAGATGGCATATTCCCGAGAAGGAGCTTTCACCAGTAACTCTAGTGCAAACCGAGCTCGCATTTCGCGTCTTTGGTGTTGGCATTGTGATGTGCGTGTTTATCCTCGTGTTAGAGATCATATTTAATCTCATAAAAAAGTTTTAACTCGTTTCAATGACCATGTCATTGAAGAAAGAAAGAATTTCCCTAACAAAGTACAATACGCCTCCAACCGGTAGCAGTTCAGCTACCAGTTAACAAATATCAAATCGCTTGATACTATTTTCTTATAATATGATCTGATTATTGCTTAAATATAATTAATTTGTTGTTAGTTCTTATCATGTTCGGATAAGTTTTATACAACAGTTCGATCTAAAAACATGTTCCAAAGGTCGCAAAACAGATCATATTTATGAGCGAGAGGCTTTAAAGGAAATGTAATGAAGTCAGCGGACCGTTGAAAGAAATCATAGGCCAGTGGGGCCCAAGCCCCTCCAAAACATTTAGAGGTAACCACGGGCCCCTCCAAAAATTTGTCATCCGTAATTCCGAAATCATGAAGATAGTGACCTCATAAAAATAATTTTTACGTATAACTAAATACAAAAACCTTTAAAACCACCACAGAGGAGTGTTTAGGACCCTTTATTTCAGCCACTTTGAAAATTCAGTACTGTCTATCTCAATGGATTACCATAAACGGTCCACATGAACCACTTGTTATGAAGGAACACTTCATTTCCAAAATGATTTTCATATTTAACTACCGGTTGTTTCATTTGGATCACCACAAGGACTGCTAGAGGTCCGAAACTTAATTCTGATTATCCATAATAGCATGTATTTAAAAATTAATTTCAAATTTTTAAATGGCAGGAAGAAATTTCCTGTCGAAGATAAATAAATGAAAATATTTTAAAATCTGAAGTATACAACCTTCTGTCACTACGCGTTAACGTCAAACTAGATGCACAATTTTAATAAATTTGATTATCAATAGAAATTGTGGCAAATTTCTCAGTAAAGTTTGAAATATGCAAAATACAAGATGACTCTCAATTTGCATAGTAGTTCCCATATTACGGAATCAATCATTTTCTCTTCATCAGTTTGAAAATTAGTTTAAAACTAGGGTTGTTAATTCTCAGAAAAAAAAGAACGCATAAAATTTTCCGCAAATCCGAAAAACAAAAATCTTTACAATATAGAATTATATTTTAATTTTATTAATTGAATCTAATTCGCTATCGATAAAATTTCAACTCCTACAGAAACCTAAAGTAAGAGTAAAACCAAGAAGAAATGCACATGTAAAAAGGCTTAAATTCGCCTGATACAAGCTCAACCACCCCTTCCCCCCACAACGCTCTAATTGTGATTTTAAATGAACCTGACCCTAAAAATGTAACAAGCGTGATGGAGTTCGTAAAATAATTATTGAATAAAAACCATATTAAAGTGCAAAATCGGTAGCGGAAAAATATGCCTCAGTTAATAATCTAAGCTTTGCCTATGAAGGGATTTCCACACTAAGCCTGTGGCTCATTTACAGGTGGGTCCCTTTACTGGTGGTGGCTAGCCTCTATGCCACAGCTAACCTACAGCGCCCTATACTAACTATTTCCGTTAACCTCTGCAAGTTTTGAGGGAAAGGAGAAACCGGGTTAGACCCCCGAAGGAAAACTCCTTTAACAAGCGGGGAAAGAACTTGCAAACTCTACGCAGAAGGATTTGTTCCCAGATTTTCACCCAGTGCCACAGTCCGGGATCCCACCCGGGATCCTCTTGCTGCGAGGCGAAAGCGCTAACCGCTACGCCACCCCACTTAAAACTATTATTAGATTGAATGAAAACATTGTCAATCCAAAACTTCCACAGTTCAATTTAGAAAAAAAAATTAAAAGTTGAATGAAACCAATTATTTTACATTCTCACTTACGCGTCTATTTAATTTGATCGTATCAGGGATAGATTTAATTTTAGAAGTAGGAATGGAGAATGATTAATATTTACTTCAGTCCAACTCATAGCCCAGTATAGAGCCCCTCCCTCCAACACCTAACGAAAAGTTTAAATTATCTTATTGGCCCACTTAAAGTATGTTTTGATGACGTTGCTGACGGGGACGGCAAAAAATACGTAGTTCCTTTTTACCTCTGTCGCTATGACCCGCCTCTTCTTTCATACCACTCCGTACAGTGGAAGGGGGTCCGGGACTTTGACGCGCGCCCACATTACTCTGTTCTCCATTCCTGCTTCTAAAATTGAATCTATCCCTGATCGTATAAATTGTACGGACAACCTTTCATCTCAAATATCTCGGGTCACTAATAAAATTTTTGAAATAAGGCTTCGTCAAGATAAGAACCTTTACGATGTCTTTAATAAATAACACTAATGTTGTCATTGAGAAACGTGTTTTAGCTATGCCTATATTATCAATGACCTGATCACAAATCGATCGCTTGCTCGGCTTCAATTAAATTGTAAATAAATGAATTAAAAGGCGAGTGAACTAAACATGAATTTTATATATTTATGGCAGTTTGTTTCTTTCCTGTCTAAAATACATTGATGTCCCTTGCAATTAAACTCCACTAAGTTTTCATTAAATTATATTGTCTAACCGCAATTTGTCAATTTAATCTATGTACATGATATACCTCTGATTATAATAAAACTATTGCGTTTAATCTTTAAAAACACTACCCTGAAACAGTGTTGCCGCTATTTATGGGTTGAGCAATGAAAGTCTTAGCCCTCTTTCTCTATCATGGAACTCTAAGGTGAAAATTTCTTTACACCCTAGAGTGGATTTAAACCACCAACGTTGGGTCACCGTCCCAATGCTCTAACCAACTGAGCTACTGAGGCTCACTATTGAGCTGCAAAAGTAACATCATTGAGTTAACTTTTTAATGTCAACTCTCAGGTTAAGCGATCAATAGTTCATTCACCGTATTTTGCCCGGTAATGGCTTGTGCATTCAATAGTGAGCCTGATTAGCTCAGATGGTTAGAGCATTGGGACGGTGACCCAAGGCCGATGGTTCAACTCCACTTTGGGGTGTTAAGAAATTTTCACCTCAGAGTTCCGTGATAAACTGCTAATGGAGCTTATTCCATGTTAAACAACTCTTGACTTGAACCTCTTTCTCTGTTCGAGCTGGCAGTACAAAAGTTAGCCAAGAGTTCACTGCATTGTTGGATATTAACATTAATAAATTAAAATAATTCTAATGCTTGCGAATACCAGGAAATAACTAATCAACGATGTAAAATTTAATTTCAAATTGAAGCCACGGATGTCGCTTTTTGTACGTACCACGGAAAAGGTAAGAAAAATATTTCACTTTCATGTAACTTTTTCTTTTTCTAAAATAATTTGTAAGCATATTAATTCTTACTAGTTTTTTTATTATAGATTAAAGCCTTTGTATGTTAATAAATTAATCCCGAAATATTTATTATATCAAAACTTTATAAGATATGTTTCATGAGTTTGTAACTGGTTACTGAGAGCTTGTCATGATGTGACGTAAGTGGAACGTCATATATTCTCGTAAAGCGACGCCTGGTGAGGCGCTGTCAAAGGCTTAGTACAGACATAAGTGTTTACTACCTTGAGGCTTGAGAATTAACAGTCTACGTTTTTCACTATATTTTACCACGATATTGAGTACCTCCATTTCAAAATCACCAATTTTGGAGCAAAAACGGCCAATATACGGCGTTAAAGGTAACAAACAGAAACGGAAATAGACTCCGCGAAACAAAGTCAATATGGGAAACCCATTCAACATCAGACTCGGGTTGCTTATTATGATCATCCGTAACCAATGGCGTAATAACAGCTGAATTTCTCGTAGTCTTTTTCCAGGCTGCTTGCGGCAAAGATGATTGACCAATCAGTTCACTTGATTTTTCCCCCGGTTCCGGTATTTCTTTTATCACCGAAAGAACGCTTTGCTGCAAGAGATAACTAAAATCAAATGTGGATGATAGGGAAAGTATGACAATGGCCATAGAGCCTGCGTTAAAAAACGCGGACATCAAAGTTTCGCCAATAACTATTTAGTTTGCTAGTGACTGATGGACTTGCAAACTCGCGATTGAAAGTAGTTCAGACATTTATGCTCCTTGGTTTAACCATAGCCCACTCGATCACGCGCATCACGACGTGAGCTGCTCGCGCTATAGCTAAGTTACCGAGATTTGTTTTAAACGTATCTAGTTTTATGTGCTTTTCAAGTGCTTCGATAACCTTACTTAAATCCATTTTATACCTTCAAATACATTTTAAAACATTACCAGCTACTCTGTTCTGACTGCAAACACAAATCGAGCAAGTTCTAGCATACACAATAGCAGACGACGGTAACAGCGTAACCGCGAATTAACACAAGACCTATTTTAAGGGAGTGAACAGACCCAGTATAGCTACGCCAATAAAACGGTCAACTACGGCGAAACTCTGATGACTCGCGACTTTTGGCCATTTTCATACTTTTCCCCTCATCCACTTTTGCTAAATTAATGTCGTGATACCGTAGGCTGATCAAAATTAAACCAGAATAATCATAAGTTCATAAGATATGCTCCATAAGTTTGTCGCTGGTTACTGAGAGGTTGTAATGAAGTGACGTAGGTGAAACGTCGTAGATTCCGATAAAGCGACGCCTGGTGAGGCGCTGTCAAAGGCTTAGTACAGACTAAATAGGAGAAGATGGACTACAAAATTAACCACGGAGTGTAGAAGTTCTAGCTCTCAGTAAGTCTCTAGAATTACGAAGTATAGAAAGTGTCCTACTTATGGGAACATCTCTTATGAACTTATGCATGCTATAATGAACGGATAAGCTTTTCACAGAACGGATTAAATCTCATTCTGCTGAAAAAATTATATCTTAAATAATTGGCACTTGTGACACTTTAAAATTACCTGCTGTTTGAGAACCACGACTTGGTCCTTTCTTCGATTTTTACGAAGTTTCACTTGCGTATCCAAATACTTCACGACGGTGAATTCCAGCAAAGTTGCGAATACAAACATCATGCAAATGAACATCCATATATCCAAGCCCTGATTTTTAATCATATTAAATACTTGCACTTTCAATTAGGTCTCAAACTCATGACATACCGTAACATACGTTACAGGGGGAACATCATGCCTAATAGTCGAGAACTGAGTAAATAGTGTCAAAAGATTGGTAACACACAACGTTATTCTTCCTGGAATGGCATCAAGTCCCATCCAAAACGAAAACCACGACATAGTTACAATCAACGAACTCGGAGCAAAGACTTGAATAACGTAATGCGGGAGTAATCTTTGAAATACGAGGTTCAAGTGCACAACGGAGTAAGATACTGTAATGAAAGTCATAATTATGCTTAATCGAAAGGTTCAGGTAACATAACATTATACCTTAAAAGAACGGCCTTTTTCTAAAAATAAAAGGAATTATGCCTAAATATTAAAAATAGGAATTAATGATCTCTCATTACAAAATAATTAGCATTTATTTAGTCTTAAGAAATCAAGAACTACTGCGCCATAGCCATTGGTTTAGTGACTTAGGCTAAATCGAACCTCTAACCCCAAACGGGATTGGTTGAATTCTCACAGGCTGAGAGAGGTAAGACGGAGCCTCCGAGATGAACTAGGCCCATGCGTGTCGCGTAGCGAGAATATTTTTTTAACCAATTTAGTTCGCCGTGGTTTTACGCTTGAGGCGCTTATGTTACCGTAAAATAAACAAAGTTCAACCCCGTGACCCTGTCGACTGCTTAAGTATTTGGGCCAAGGTCGCGGATTGTAAGTATACGTTTTTATTACTCTTACTGAATTCTTTTAATTGAAATAATTTATTTTGTTGTCATCAATACAATCTAACCGAAAGATTCAATAAAAAGTGAATAGCCCCAAAAACATTTGCGTTAATTTTAGGATGAAACTTTTCTCTATCAAAACAATTTTATGACTGACCCCTAAAATATCAACGATAATTTAAGGAAGACCCCTGTCACAACGGTAATATAAGCGCCATCTTGTACACATATATGGTGAAAATATTTTCCTTAACAAACTGGATATTTCCCCACATAAAATTTGACATGCATGGGCCTAGTTCATCTCGGAGGCTCCGGGTAAGGGTAAGTGGTTCGATTTGGCAGACGCCACTAAACCAATGGCGGACAGCGCAGTAGTCCTTGATTTTTAAGACTAATTAAATGCCAATTATTTTGTAATTTGTTTTATTAAATATTATTCCTTTAATATTTAGAAAAAGGCCCTTCTTTTACGGCATAATGTTATGCTACCTGCCCATTCCTTTAACCAAAAAAAAGGTTAAATAAAAAGTAGGTTATTACCATTTAAAGTCTCCATTATGGTTTCCCCTTTAAAAAGCCTGTAATCATGCTGTAATAGTTTTAAATCTTCGCTATGAGGTACAGCACTGGAAACGTCATCCCAATAATACTGCACTAGGCGTTCGTGATAGGCGTCTGTGTTTAACAAGCATTATTAATTTCACGGTAGGAAGTTTTTAAAGTAAATTAAACAGAAAGAGAGTTTGAGAAACAGGTCATGCAAAATGTTTCCAAACCGTCTTAATTTATAAAAAAAATTTAAAACAATATTATTAAAACTTACAACTGCGAAAATAAACTGGGCAATGTTGAACATCAACAGGATATTTTTCGAATTTCATGTTGCACGAAATTATCGCTGATATTCTACATGAGAAAATGAGTTTTAATATCCAGAAGGTTTATAATTTTTATAACGTTGTTGTAAAAAACACCCTTTCACATTAAACATTACCCGCTTGGGTAGGTATAATGAGATAATTCTACAAATAATTATTTAGTTATGGATATATTTGGTTTCGGATGTGCAAATGAAGCAGAAGATCGCAACCTTACCAAAACACGTATAGGCCTTACAATAATATCAAAATGAAACTCAGAGAATTCATTGAGCGTGTACTGTACATTTGCGAGTTCATAATAAAACCATGGTCCTACTAATTTTAAGGTCATTCTGCATGTGAAACATCCAGGAAATATATACCTCCGAATGATTTTAAAATTCAAATTATAGGTTCAGATTTTATGGATAATTTGAAATAAGGACCACCGACCAATCGCGTAACGCCCTGCCTTACTGTTAACAAAATTTCCGTTGCACGTTCTACACCTCGTGCCACGATTGTCGAATCGCGAGCAACTTTTATCAAATCTCGCGCTAAATTTCATTCGCATATCGTACCACGAGAAAGTCAGGGCGTTACGATATTGGTCGGAGGTCCTTATTTCAAATTATCCATAAAATCTGAACCTAATTTGAATTTTAAAGTAATTCGGAGATATTGCCCGAATGTTTCACTATGCAGATTGGTCTTATAATTAGTAGGTGAATCGATAAAAAATCACTTGATTTTCCACTTCACCTTCCCTTCAAGCTATGGTTTTCCTGTTTAATTAAATGCGCTTTAAGTAAAGCTATAGCCTTCCCTATTTATGACAATTGAAGGTTTTTTTGAATTATATTTCAGTGGCCATTCTATCTCTGAGTCCACCACTTGATTTATAGTTTCATTTCGTTCAATCAAAAGTTTATGATGAAATTTAAAAAGAGTAAAGACAAGGGCATAAGCTCGCAAGATATGTTCCATAAGTTTGTCTCTGGTTACTGAGAGCTTGTCATGAAGTGAGGGAGTTAAGTCATAGATTCTCTTAAAGCGACGCCTGTTAAGACGCTGTCTAAGGCTTAGTACAGACTAAATAAGAAGATGGACTGCAAAATTAACCGAGTGTATTCAATTCTCGATTGTCGTTCTCGAACTAGCTCGAGCTGTAAGTCTCTCAGTAGCATTACGAAGTATAGGTAGTGTCATACTTATGGAAAATATCTTATAAACTTATGGTAACACCATAAGTTTATCATGCCTCTAAGTAGAGAAATGGCTGCTACTTCTATGGCAATAGTGTTGTCGGGCTCGCTTTAATGAAACCCTATACTCTCTCCGTATCATTTATCACCTCAAGTTCAATACATAATTGTACTACCTAGCCTGGCGTTTCTTTTATACCTTTTAGAATGTTTCGGGACTGAAACCACCTCTATCTCACGAGAGAGACAGAGGGATTTTGGGGTAGCTTATGTAAAATTCGTTCCCCCCAAAGCCTATACGAAACGTAAAAATCTCCTTTATTCCATTGGATAATTTTTTGCATGTGACCCATTTAGTAATCGTCTCGACCGTTTGGTGGCTGCACCGCGAAATAAATTTCAAAATTTTCTCTCTTCGGGTCTTAACGCTTTACGAGTTCTGACGTCACAGTAGCCTGCGGAAGATGTCCAGTCGTAACTCATATTTGTGTACTTAGAGCCATGATAAACTTATGGTAACAACACTTATCCAAAACTCGCACTCCGCGTTACGTAATTTGTAATTTACAGACATTTGCAAGTCATGCTGAAATTGCGCATTTTTATAATTTTGTGTTTTTGAAAATCTTACTTTCTGGTGTAGGCTAAGCTGCAATTTCCATCCTCGTTACCGTCGGTCGATATTTTCAAAACCTCGGAACTGCCTTCTCTCATGTGTGTTAAAATATCTTTAGCGTTTTGAGTGTATGTGTCGGGCATCCAGAATAAATTGAAGCTGTTTGGTGACAAAAGAATCTCTCCAAATTCCTTCTTCAGTTGAATACTTTTCTCTTCCAAATTGGTTTTGTAAACTGAGCAGAAATTTTGGTTTACTTCCCATGAGTTTTGCAAAAAGAAATCCATTCTAAAATCCTAAAAATAAATACGTGAATTCTTTAAATAATATGATGATTTATGAATTCTTTAAAAACATGGAGAATTTTGAACTATTTTAAAAATATTGATATTTATGAATTATTAAAAAATATGGAAATTTTTGAATTCTTTAAAAATATGGAGATTTTTGCATTCTGCAAAAAAATATGGAGAATTAATAATTCTTTTACAATTATGGAGATTCATGGATTCTTAAAATATATGGACATTTGTGACTGCTTTAAAAAATATGGTGATTTATGAATTTTTTAAAAAAATATGGAAATTTATAAATTATTCTCAAATTTTGGAATTTTATCCTTTAAAAATATGGAGATTTGTGACTGCTATAAAAAATATGGCGAATTATGAATTCTTTTCAAATTATGGAGATTTATGGTCTCTTTTCAAATTATGGAGATTTATGGATTCTTTTATAATATTTAAGTCTATTATTTTTTTAAAAAAAAATATGGAGGTTTATGATTTTTTAAAAAAATATGGAGATTTATTAATTCTTTTGAAATTAAGCAGATTTGTGAATTCTTTAAACAATATGGAGATTTATTAGTTCTTATAAATTATATGGAGATATATAAAATTATAAAAAATAGTATTATTAATAAATGATATAAAATATTTATTTACGAAATCCTAAAAGTATATTGTAACCCTCCGTAGAATAATTTAACTAAGGGAGAAAGACTCCCGAGGGCCATAAAAAGAAGTAAAGACAACTTACTTTAATATCCAAATTAAGAAGACAATTTGTCTTTAGTTTATTAACGAAAACAACAAGGGATAATGATCCCGTAACCCAACTTGGTTAATACAATATAACTCCGTATCAATGTTACAAAAGGAGAGAACTGGTCTCTTCAACAGTCAACAGTAGAACTGATAACACAACTGATAACATATTCTATATTACAACTGTGGAAGGGGGAGTGGCTTGTAACATGGAGGCTAGATATGCCCTGCCAGAACCAAGGAGTGGAAACTCCAAAGATTCTGGCAGCCATGTTACATCCCCCCCCTCTTTAGGAACTTTGTTATTATACAAAAATATAGAATAGAAAATTGTTTTTTTTTTCTTTCAGCTTAGGGTTACCCCGAGAAACCCTTAAATTCATTAGCAGGGGTATAGGAAATGATTTTATCTTCATTGGTGATGAATGAGTTTCTGTTCAATCTTTATACTCGAAGGGCTTCCCTTTTACCGTGATATTGTGCTCTCCTTCCGGAGGATCAAAGTATGTGGGTAGTGGACATCCTCCTTCGGTCATCTAACATTAGATATATTAGTAATTTCTTTTTGTTGCTTGGGAAATAAATTCCCAAGGGAAAACGGAAATTGGCTCTCGGGAGAAACAGAAGTATTCCCTTTTTAGGTTCGTGATATTATTATTGTTAAGGTAAACTTGAACCTCATAAGGGGACCTTAACCTTTTATCATCAGGAGGTCGATAGTAGATGTCTACTTCATTACCTCCGGGCTGAACCGTCGCCCTCTTACACACCTCTCGTCTCCATCCCAATTTAAACGGTTCTAAATAAATGTCGGGTAATGTAGCCCTATTTAGACGAGGAGTTCTCATTGAATCCGACAACGTGGTAGATGAACTGTCTGACGCACGCTGTGATTGGGATTTCGATTGAGGTATCTGTTCAGGGGTTGATATTTCTTCTGTAGAAATAGAATTCGGTTCAGGAGGTACTATTTCCTCCGAAAAACCAGAAGAAGGAGAATGCTGTAACGCCGGTTCCATGACTGATTGTTCAGAAGACGTTGATTTGTCTTCCGGTGTTCGAATTTCTTCTGAAAAACTGGACGTTGACTTATGTAGCTCTGGTTCCTCGACTGATTCTTGATCAGACGGGGAAGCCTCCCCTGCCGCAGAAGGCGGACTATCGTTTGAGGGATGATCGAGCTGAAAAGCCCTCATATCATGATAGGTAAAAAGGAGGAGAGGAGGGTCTTCAAAAAGGGCCATGCCCGGTTCACTATCAGAATCTGTAGGCTGAAGTGAACCATCCCGAACTGCATGAGGGATCGGTTGATCCGCTGCTTGCTCTTCTACTGTACTTGATGTCATGGTTGGAGGGACATCGGTAATTGCAGAAAGAATCGGTTGACGGACTTCCTGACCGTCCGGGGATGACGGTGATGTAGAAGATGATGATGCTTCAGTTGAAGTAGTTGAAGAAGTCTCTGCAGATTGGTGGTGCATGCTGCCACCATTCGTAGGAGAACTACCTTCGATGTCATCAGCGACTTCGGATTGAGAAACGGGGGTATTTTCGGCGTTTTCGAAGACAGCTACGTTAGTCCAATAAAGTTTAAGATGTTCTAGGTTAACTTTCCCTACGTTCTGCCCAGAGTTAGCGTCTTCTAACTCGTAAACAACGGGAGAGTGCTTTGCAACTATCTTGAAGGGACCTGCCCATTTAGGACTAAGCTTTTTCATGAGCTGACCTGTCGTACTTGATAAAGGATGAGTTTCCATCCATACTAAGGTTCCTACCGCAACTCGAGAGGGTCATGGCGGAGGTCATAGTATTTTTTCTGGTGTGCTTTAGCTAGCTTAGACAATTCATTACTGAATGCTAATTGTTCCTTAAGAACCTTCAAAGCCTTATTACGACTACCTTGGGTCATCATTGTCCTGAATGGGTTCTTCAATGTCTAAATCCCAAGGGAGACGTGGCTCCCGCCCTAAATTCAAAAAGAACGGGGATCGACCCGTGGTTTCATGGGGCGCGGAATTTATAGCGAACTGAAGAAGGTCAAGGGATTCATCCCATCTATCATGGTGATTCCCTACGTAAAATGATATTAATTCACCTATTACTCTATTGACTCGTTCAGTGGGATTTCCTTTAGGAGTGTAAGGGGTAGTAAACTTTGGATTGATTCTAAAGGCTCTGCAAGTCAGCAGCCAAAGTTTCGAAGTAAATTGTACCCCTCTGTCACTAAGGATAGCTTTCGGAGCTCCCCACCTATAGATAAAAGCCTGTACACAAGTCTTGGCAGTAATAGTTTTTAGTGGAATCATTTCCACGAATTTAGTCATGTAATCGACGAAAACTATTAAATATTTATAATGGTGTCTACTTGAAGGGAAAGGTCCCATTATGTCGACACTAATTTGGTCCCAAGGACTGGTTATTTCTGAGGGTTGCATTAGCCCTGGCTTTTTCCTGTTTCTAGCCTTAAATTGTTGGCATGGAGTACACCCTCTAACATAATCCTGGACGTCACTAATTACAGTGGGCCACCAATATCTATAAGTAACTTTACTAAGGGTCTTATCTTTGCCCCTGTGAGCTGATAAAGGGTGGTCGTGTAACAACCTCATAGCTTCTAGCCTTAACCGAGGAGGTAAATAAATCTTTTCAGGATGATTCCTGTACGGTCTTCTATAAAGAAGATCATTCTTTATTTCAAACATTTTATTCCTAACTGGGTTAGGTCCTTGCAAGGAATTAATAATAGGGGAAGCAAAAGGATCTTCCCTTTGAGACTTTCTTACGTCATCTATAGTAAAGACTGAATATAATGCTCTAGGACCTGGAGGACGTATTCGACCTTCAACAGATTCACTAGAGGATGTTGTACTATTACTACTACCGGTAGAATTTTGACTAGTACTACTACTAGTTGGATCCAATTTACTATTAGAATTAGAAGTAGAAGAACTAAAGTTTATGCTCAAAACGTTAATCGGGGCCCTCGATAAAGCGTCAGCTACTACGTTTTCTACTCCTTTTTTATGTTTTATGGTAAAATCAAAGGTCTGGAGGTACATTGCCCATTTAACTAGCCGAGAATTTGGTTCCCTAATGTTAAACAACCATTGTAGAGCTTGATGGTCAGTAAGGACCGTGAATTTACGACCTTCTAGAAAAGGCCTAAACTTTTTAACTGCCCAACATATGGCTAAACACTCTTTCTCGCTAGTAGAGTACCTAGTTTCGGCATCTTTTAACCCTGTGCTAGCATAAGCTATAGGGACTTCTATATTATCCTGAATTTGGGAAAGAAGGGCACCTAACCCTGCATCACTAGCATCAGTAGTGAGAATGCACGGGGAATCCCTTCTAAAGGAAGCTAAGGGGTGAGCCTTACAAATGGCTTCCTTAATTTTTTCGAACGCTTGTTGCTGTTCGAAACCCCAAATAAATTTTTGATCCTTTCTCTTAAGCTTATTAATAGGGGCTACTATTTGAGAATAGTGGCTAATAAACCTATTATGCCAACCTGCCATCCCTAAAAATCTTTGAACTTCCTTAATATTTTTAGGAGGAGGAAATTTTTGAATGGCTTCTATCTTAGAAGGATCTATATGCACCCCTTTTTCATTTACAATGTGACCAAATATGGTAGCTTCTTTCTGAGCGAAACGACATTTCTTTAACTGTAGGGTGAGACCCGCTTCCTTTAGCCTATTTAAGACATACTCTAAACACGTTAAGTGTTGATCCCAATCTTCGCTAAGCGAGATTAAATCATCTAAATAGTCTATTAATTGGAAGTAATCTGCGTCCCTAAATATTTCGTCAATTAGACGCTGAAAGGAGCTAGGGGCGTTACATAGCCCAAAAGGGAGTACATAGAACTCGTACTTTCCCATGTGAGTCACGAAAGCAGTTTTTTCTCTGCTCTTAGGGTGCATTTCCACTTGCCAGTACCCAGATTTAAGGTCAAGTGTAGTGATATATTTAGGTCTTCCAACCCTAGCTAACATGTCCTCTATATTAGGTAAAGGATAAGGGTCCTTAATGGTAACCTGATTAAGTTTTCTGTAATCAATACAAAACCGATAGGGTTTACCCCGTTTTGTTTGATCAACTAAAACTACGGGCGAAGCCCAAGGAGAAACTGAAGGTCTGATTATCCCGTCATCTAACATTTCCCTTACATGTTGTTCAATGATCTTCCTTTTCTGGTCATTAACTCGATAAGGCTGAGATTTGATGGGCGGACTAGTACCCGTGTGAATCTCATGGAAGACTAGTCCTGTTCTTCCTACTTTATCAGAAAACAACTCAGGGAATTTCAATAAAAGGGTTTCTAGTTGATGACGTTGTTCATCAGTAATAGGGGCAGCTGAAACTGCGTCCCTAATATTCTCTATAATCTCCTTATCTATGGGATCCTTTTCTGATGATGTAGAAAAAGGGATCCTTAAGTTACCTACTAAGCATTGAGATGACTCAAAATCTAATTTGACCCTATTTTCTTCAAGAAAATCTTGACCCAATATAAAGTCACTATTAAGGGAAGGAACTATGTAAAATTTAAATTTAAACTGTTTCTCACTTTCAATTGACTTAAGAGTAAATTCTAACTCGTGAGAACCTTTTGTGAACGTATAACGGCCGTCGCCCCAAACTACACAATCTAATTCTTCATCTTCAGGTAATTCTGAAGAATTTCTATGTTTACAAATTTTTTGCCACTGGTCAAGACTAACAAAAGAGGCATCGGCCCCGCTATCTAATTTAGCGTGAACTGTCGCGTGTTCAAAAGTAACAGGAATTGTAACCCTTTTATAAACTGAACCCTTTCGAACTGATTCAATCCTCAAGGGAAACGCGACACGCTTCTTATTAGGAGAATTTATTGGGCACCGGGAGAGGGACCACGTGGGACCTCTCCCGTCTGGGCTTCCCCCGACTGGATCATCTTTGTGTTAGGACAGTCAGGTGCAAGATGACCTGGTTCTTGGCATTTAAAACAAGTTATTGTACGTGTAGAAGGGTAAGATACGGCAATTGACGACCTGGAGACTTTAATCTCTGATTATAATATCGGTTATAAGATCGTTGACCTCTATTGGAATTGTTATTAGACCTGGCCCTAGCTCTAGAGTCTAATGGTTGTAAGGGATATTCCCATTGGGGAGAGGCAGGAGGATTACAAGGGCTTAGACAATGCCCGGGGGAACATTGACTATGGGCGGAGCCCCTGTTTGCTGGGCAAGAGGACTCTGCTTTAGCCTTGGGATTGGGGGGAGATTTCCTCTTTTCCCTCTTCTCTGCATTCTTTTTCCTGACTTCAATATCCTTTTCTATAGTTTTACAGGAATTTCTCAACTGTTCCATAGTAGTAAATTGAAGGAAAAGTAGGGGAGTTCTAAGTTCATCTTTCAAATTACTCTTTATTATAGGAACTAATTCCTTTTCGGAGAGGGGATGGGTCATCCCTAGATTCAGCTTCATAACTTCCCCAAAAAAATCCTCTACTGATTCCTTATCCTTTTGGATTCTATGGGAAATCTCTATTTTTAACTTGGAATCTGCTTCCGAATCCCTAAACTGGACTTTAAAGTGTCTTTGGAAAGTCTTCCACGTTAAATGAGGATGGGACGAGTTTAAACTACACATATTATCGTACTGACGGATTAAATCTCTATACCAGTACAGGGCATGCCCTCGTAAAAGGAGAGGCAATGCAGCTAACCTTTCCTCATTTGATAACTTGTGGAATTTAGCATACTCCTCGAAAGCAGCTAAAAACTCGGTGGCGTTATCGTTAGAAGATCCCATAAAAGCTAGTCTTTCTGGTGGTTCAATAGGGACTTTTCCCGTTTGAGGAGTTGAACCTCTATTTATTAACATGGGTAAATCCCTAACTAACCTATCAAAACTAGTAGTTAAAGCTTTTTGTATTGCTACATTTTGGGTTGAATTATCTGCCAGTGTTTGGAGCAAGGGCAATATAAAAGCTTTTAATTCCTCTTCGGGAGTGTCTGGTCCTAATTGAGGAGTTTGTCGGGACGGAGAAAATTGGGTTCCGATAGTTCTAGTTTCTAGTTTAGGTAAAACATTAGCAGAACTAATTTTAGGCTTAACAATTGTGGACTCTGATTTAGGAGGATCAAGGGAATTAATCCCAGTTTGAGGAGGGAAATTAGAGGGAGTTAAACATCCCTTAGGGGC
This sequence comes from Phalangium opilio, assembly GCA_019434445.1. Lineage (NCBI taxonomy): Eukaryota > Metazoa > Arthropoda > Arachnida > Opiliones > Phalangiidae > Phalangium > Phalangium opilio. The sequence continues at coordinate 58,109 of JAEQBA010000209.1, read as the reverse complement.
AGGAATACTCTTATGAGGGAATAACAAGTAAGGAGAGAAGTTAGGCTCGGAAGAGGCTGCAGCTCTCTTTTCTGAATCTTCTTCGTCTCTCTCTTCCTCAATACGAAGCTTCCGGTTAAAGTCCTCCAAGGTATCATCTGTTTCAGGCGGTGCTAGCATGTCGCCATCGTCTTCTATAGACGTAAACCGATCTTCTTTTGATTTATCTTCCCCTTTCTTTAAGATTAAGTTCTCGTCCTCATCCTCAGATGTCTGAGGCGATCTCCAAGTTTGATTGTTAGCGTCCGAGTAAGCCATGATTTATTTAATTAGTATACAATAATCAAAACAATTTACATCAATCAAGTTAGGTCAAATTTATACAATATAAACAGTAAGTCATCTAAATTCAGTAATTTTTTAACAAAGATAATTTTATTTTCAATTTGTTATTTAATTTAATTCTGATTAAGTTAGATTTAATTTGATACAATTATCTTATTAACTATTTATCAATGTGGAAGCCAAGGCTTAGAGCCACATGGGGGGCGGATATCCTAACCGACAATGATAAACAGTATTTCTATGGGACTGACCGAGGCTTAGTCGGGTCCCTGTTCGGGCGCCAATTTTATGTAACCCTCTGAATGATAATTTGGTAGGATTGCACTTTACGTGACCCACCCAACTAACAATGGTTTCTAGTTAATTGGACCATGAGGAGTCCGAAAAAAATAGTTAAAAAATTATTTGGCCGCCGCAAGTTGGTCAAACAATTTTTTGAAAATTTTAAAATCCATGCACTTACCGCTATTGAGATCGTTATCCGCTTAACGCATTCTGCACTCAATCTTGCAAAATAAGCCTGGGGGACTCTAAAACATTGCCGGACTCGCGCCGGAGTTTTATAGCTATGGATTTTTTTAAGCTTACGGAAACCTTTTATTTCTGATAAAAGGAGGGAAATATAAATGCGAGAAAAGCTGAAATGTTTTGGGAAAATCGTTGAATTTTTTGGGAATTCAATAATTGATAACGATAAATTTTGAAAAAAGCCGTCAAATTATTCGGGATATTTTTTAATTCACTCAACATTATTTTTGGGAAAATGTGTCAAATCTTTGGTGAATATGATTTTTTGTAAAAAAAAATTGAAATAAAAGGCGTAGAGAAAAGGTGTCAAAATATAGGGAAATTAGCAAATGTCAACGTCAATATTTCAGAAAAGGAGTCTAGTTTTTTTGCAACTATATTTTGGGAAAGGCGACAAATTATTGAGAAAGAACCAAATGTCAACATGAATATTTTGGAAAAGGCGGCAAATTATTGGGCAGTTAGCAAATGTCAACATCAATATATATGAAAGGCGTCAATTTATTTCAACTTTATTTTGGAAAAGGCGTCAATTTATTTCAACTATATTTTGAAAAAGGCGTCAATTTATTTCAACTATATTTCGGAAAAGGCGTCAATTTATTTCAACTATATTTCGGAAAAGGCGTCAATTTATTTCAACTATATTTCGGAAAAGGCGTCAATTTATTTCAACTATATTTCGGAAAAGGCGTCAATTTATTTCAACTATATTTTGGAAAAGGCGTCAATTTATTTCAACTATATTTTGGAAAAGGCGTCAATTTCAACTATATTTTGGAAAAGGCGTCAATTTCAACTATATTTTGGAAAAGGCGTCAATTTATTTCAACTATATTTTGGAAAAGGCGTCAATTTCAACTATATTTTGGAAAAGGCGTCAATTTCAACTATATTTTGGAAAAGGCGTCAATTTATTTCAACTATATTTTGGAAAAGGCGTCAATTTATTTCAACTATATTTTGGAAAAGGCGTCAATTTATTTCAACTATATTTTGGAAAAGGCGTCAATTTATTTCAACTATATTTTGAAAAAGGCGTCAATTTATTTCAACTATATTTTGAAAATGGCGTCAATTTATTTCAACTATATTTTGGAAAAGGCGTCAATTTATTTCAACTATATTTTGGAAAAGGCGTCAAATTATTTCAACTATATTTTGGAAAAGGCGTCTAGTTATTTCAACTATATTTTGGAAAAGGCGTCAATTTATTTCAACAATATTTTGGAAAAGGCGTCTAGTTATTTCAACTATATTTTGGAAAAGGCGTCAATTAATTTCAACAATATTTTGGAAAAGGCGTCTAGTTATTTCAGCAATATTTTGGAAAAGGCGACAAACTATTGGTCAATTATCAAACGTCAACATCAATATTTTGGAAGTCATTGCAACTATATTTTGGAAAGAGTGCCTATTTTTCGGCAATTTGATAAATGTAAACACCTTTTCCAAAATATCGTCCTTTACATTTACCAAATTCGGGAATAATTTGATGCCTTTTCCAAAATTTTGTCCTTCACATTTATCAAATCCAGGGATAATTTGACGGCTTTTCCAAAATATCATTCTTCACATTTATCAAATTCCCGAATAATTTGGCACATTTTCCAAAACATCGTCCTTCACATTTATAAAATTCCCAAATAATTTGACACCTTTTCCAAAATATCGTCATTCACATTTATCAAATTCCCGAATTTGACACCTTTTCCAAAATATCGTCATTCACATTTATCAAATTCCCAAATAATTTGACACCTCTTCCAAAATATCGTTTTTCACATTTATCAAATTCCCAAATAATTTGACACCTTTTCCGAAATATCGTCATTCACATTTATCAAATTCCCAAATAATTTGACACCTTTTCCAAAATATCGTCCTTCACATTTATCAAATTCCCAAATAATTAGACTTTTTCCAAAATATCGTCATTCACATTTATCAAATTCCCGAAGACACCTTTTCCAAAATATCGTCATTCACATTTATCAAATTCCCAAATAATTTGATACCTTTTCCAAAATATCGTCATTCACATTTATCAAATTCCCAAATAATTTGACACCTTTTCCGAAATATCGTCATTCACATTTATCAAATTCCCAAATAATTTGACACCTTTTCCAAAATATCGTCATTTACATTTATCAAATTCCCAAATAATTTGACACCTTTTCCAAAATATCGTCCTTCACATTTATCAAATTCCCAAATAATTTGACCTTTTCCAAAATATCGTCATTCACATTTATCAAATTCCCGAATTTGACACCTTTTCCAAAATATCGTCCTTCACATTTATCAAATTCCCAAAAGATTTGACGGAATTTCCCAAAATTTCAAAGATTTCCCCAAAACATAGTAGTTTTTCTCGCATTATTTTTCCGTCCTATTATCAGAAATGAACGGATTCCGTTAGCTTAAAAAATTCCATAGCTATAACTCCGGCGCGAGTACGTCAATTTTTCACAGACCTCCTCGGCTTATTTTTAAAGATTGAGTGCAAAATGCGTTAAGCGGATAGCGTTCGCAATGGCGGTAAGTGCATGGATTTTAAAATTTTCAAAAAAATTTTTGACCAACTTGCGGCGGCCAAATAATTTTTAACTATTTTTTTCGGACTCCTCATGGTCCAATTAACTAGAAACCATTGTTAGTTGGGTGGGTCACGTAAAGTGCAATCCTACCGATAATTTAACTAAGGGAGAATTTCCCGAGGGCCATAAAAATAGAATAAAGACAACTTACTTTAAATATCCAAAAAATAGAAGAACTAAGTCTTCTATACTTCTTTATTAACACCGTTTAATGCCGTTTGATACAAAGGGATAAACCCGCGATAGCCTAACTTTGACTATATCTTCTTTAATCAAATAGTGACTAACTTCTCCAAGCGAGAAGTCTTAACTGACTCTTCTAATAATATCACAGTCCTGGATCAGAGGAGGAGAATGTAACATGGAGGCGTAACACCCTGCCAGATCCAAGGAGGAGAACCTCCTGAAATCTGGCAGCCATATAATCTTTCGTATTGTGAATAGTTTTAACTAAAGAATATTTCAGACACTATACTCAATATTTATAGTAGTTCCCTAATTCCAACAGAAAAATAGCTCTGCGAATTATAGTAGACTCGTCGAAAACTACACTAAGCCTTGGCTAGGTATCAGCGGAATCCCGATTCCCGAGCCGCCGGCGGCTAAGCTCCCCGTAGCCGCGGGAATAGGAAACATTCCTCGTAAAAAACAGATACACGGCGTCTTAAAAGTCCAAGCAAAAGCTACCCAGATTGATAAGATCTTCGTGCCTTACTTCCAAATAATCTTTCGTATTGTGAATAGTTTTAACTAAAGAATATTTCAGACACTATACTCAATATTTATAGTAGTTCCCTAATTCCAACAGAAAAATAGCTCTGCGAATTATAGTAGACTCGTCGAAAACTACACTAAGCCTTGGCTAGGTAACAGCGGTATCCCGATTCCCGAGCCGCCGGAGGCTGAGCTCGCCGTAACCGCGAGAACAGAAAACATTCCTCGTAAAAAAACAGATACACGGCTTCATGTGTAAAGCCTAAGCTTCTGCTTTTATGCTGATTTTCATTCAACATTTCAAAGCTACCGAGTGGTTACGATTACGTGGGTACAAAAAGCAGACGAAACAACAGCCGACTTGACCCCGTGATTGAATCGGTAAATTGAATGTTTCCGGTTCTTATAATTTCGGCCGCGACGGTGCGTTTCGAACAAACATTTTACCGCCGTGATTTATCCCTGTTAGTTTTTTTTCATCCATGATCCTATGGCCGCCATCTCTTAAAACTCTTAATAAAGATAGTGAAAAAGGTACTTTAGTAGGTCATTAGCTCCTGGCCCATTGGGCCGAATCCCGTTGGACCGAATGTCCCATTGAACCGAATGTCCCATTGAACCGAATCCCGTTGAACCGAATGTCCCATTGAACCGAATCCCGTTGGACCGAATATAGCCAAAATGTGCGGGTTTATTATCTTCAATTTTCATTGCTATTAAAAGATATATTTTTAACGCCGTACTTTAAAACTGAATTAAAAAATACCTCTTTTGGTTTAAAGAAAATACCGTTGTCCTTAAGCTTGCGTCTATCAATACACTTTCATATATAAATAATTATACTGTGATGGTCAAATCCCAAGTTTAAAAGGATGCCTCTATTGTAACCGAGCTGAATCAAAGCCAACCTGAAATGACCCGTAAAACAATCAATATTTTGGAAAAGGCATTTATTTATTGTTCAAGGAACTAAATAAATGCAGCGTTAATTGCTCCAGAATCTTTTTAAAAATAATTTGTTGGAAAAGGCCCGCTTTTATTATGCAAAGACCTCAATGAAAATAAAAATATTATGGAAAATCGGTTATCCAACCTAAAAAAACCTAACCTAATCTAACCTAACCAAATCTAACAAAACCAAACCAAAACCTAACCAAACAAACCAAACCTAACCTAACCTTACCAAACCTAACCAAACCTAACCAAACATAACCTAACCAAACCTAACCTAACCTAACCTAACCTAACATAACAGTAATGTTTTGGAAAAGGCATATTATTTGAGAAGTCAATGAAGCTAAACATCAATATTTTGGAAAAGGCGTAACATTGTTAAATGATTTATCAAACTAATATACTTTCGGTTGAAGGGAATTCGTTCCAATGCTATTCGATTGAATGGGAAAAAATTCCCTTTTTTATAGAAAACCGCCATTGGGCTAGATTTTAAAATACTGGCTAGAAATTTTCGGACGAATGGGATACGTTCCAATGGTATTCGGTTGAATGGGCAGACTCCGGTCATTATATCTACCCGTGAAATGGTTTGACTAAAACCAGAGGCTTATAACCACCACCGAAGTTCCCATTGGAAGGGGTCGACTAATCTGCAGGTACTCTGAATGTCTGAAATGCAGTCCACGGTAGGAAACCTACTATTTATAGTATGCAGGTTCGGTTCACATTTACAAATATAAGAAAGCAATACTATAATTCATTGCCTAACATACAGTCGAACAAAATTAGAGTTTCAACTCTGAAATCTCTTGACTAAAATGCAGTACTCTGAAATGCAGTCCTCTAAAACTATTAATTTCAACTCTGAAATCTCTTGACTAAAATGCAGTACTCTGAAATGCAGTCCTCGAAAATTATTAATTTCAACTCTGAAATCGGTTGACTAAAATGCAGTACTCTGAAAAACAGTCCACGAAAATTATTAAATACTACTCTGAAATCTTTTGACTAAAACGCAGTACTCTGAAATGCAGTCCTCGAAAATTATTATTTTCAACTCTGAAATCTTTTGACTAAAACGCAGTACTCTGAAACGCAGTCGTCGAATATTATTAATTTCAACTCTGAAATCGGTTGACTAAAGTGCAGTACTCTGAAATGCAGTCCTCGAAAATTATTAATTTCAACTCTGAAATCTTTTGACTAAAATGCAGTACTCTGAAATGCAGTCCTCGAAAATTATTAATTTCAACTCTGAAATCTTTTGACTAAAACGCAGTACTCTGAAATGCAGTCCTCGAAAATTATTATTTTGAACTCTGAAATCTTTTGACTAAAACGCAGTACTCTGAAATGCAGTCCCCGAAAACTTTTAATTTCAACTCTGAAATCTCTTGACTAAAACGCAGTACTCTGAAATGCAGTCCTCGAAAATTATTATTTTCTACTCTGAAATCTTTTGACTAAAGTGCAGTACTCTGAAATGCAGTCCTCTAAAACTATTAATTTCAACTCTGAAATCTATTGATTAAAATGCAGTACTCTGAAATGCAGTCCTCTAAAACTATTAATTTCAACTCTGAAATCGGTTGACTCAAACGCAGTACTCTAAAATGCAGTCTTCGAATATTATTAATTTCAACTCTGAAATCGGTTGACTAAAGTGCAGTACTCTGAAAAGCAGTCCACGAAAATAATAAATTTCAACTCTGAAATCGGTTGACTAAAACGCAGTACTCTGAAATGCAGTCCTCGAAAATTATTATATAAACTCTGAAATCTTTTGACTAAAACGCAGTACTCTGAAATGCAGTCCTCGAATATTATTAATTTCAACTCTGAAATCGGTTGACTTAAGGGCAGTACTCTGAAAAGCAGTCCACGAAAATAATAAATTTCAACTCTGAAATCGGTTGACTCAAACGCAGTACTCTAAAATGCAGTCCTCGAATATTATTAATTTCAACTCTGAAATCGGTTGACTAAAACGCAGTACTCTGAAATGCAGTCCTCGAAAATTATTATATAAACTCTGAAATCTATTGACTAAAACGCAGTACTCTGAAATGCAGTCCTCGAAAATTATTATATAAACTCTCTATTGACTAAAACGCAGTACTCTGAAAAGCAGTCCACGAAAATAATAAATTTCAACTCTGAAATCTCTTGACTAAAATGCAGTACTCTGAAATGCAGTCCTCGAAAATTATTATTTTCAACTCTGAAATCTATTGACTAAAATGCAGTACTCTGAAATGCAGTCCTAGAAAATTATTATTTTCAACTCTGAAATCTATTGACTAAAACGCAGTATTCTGAAATGCAGTCCTAAAAATTATTATTTTCAACTCTGAAATCTATTGACTAAAATGCAGTACTCTGAAATGCAGTCCTCTAAAACTATTAATTTCAACTCTGAAATCTCTTGACTAAAATGCAGTACTCTGAAATGCAGTCCTCGAATATTATTAATTTCAACTTTGAAATCGGTTGACTAAAGTGCAGTACTCTGAAAAGCAGTCCAATTTCAAAGTTGAAATTAATAATATTCGAGGACTGCATTTCAGAGTACTGCATTTTAGTCAACCGATTTCAGAGTTGAAGTTTATTATTTTCGTGGACTGCTTTTCAGAGTACTGCACTTTAGTCAACCGATTTCAAAGTTGAAATTAATAATATTCGAGGACTGCATTTCAGAGTACTGCATTTTAGTCAATAGATTTCAGAGTTGAAAATAATAATTTTCTAGGACTGCATTTCAGAGTACTGCGTTTTAGTCAAAAGATTTCAGAGTTGAAATTAATAGTTGTAGAGGACTGCATTTCAGAGTACTGCATTTTAGTCAAGAGATTTCAGAGTTGAAATTAATAATATTCGAGGACTGCATTTCAGAGTACTGCGTTTTAGTCAAAAGATTTCAGAGTTGAAAATAATAATATTCGAGGACTGCATTTCAGAGTACTGCATTTTAGTCAATAGATTTCAGAGTTGAAAATAATAATTTTCTAGGACTGCATTTCAGAGTACTGCGTTTTAGTCAAAAGATTTCAGAGTTGAAAATAATAATTTTCGAGGACTGCATTTCAGAGTACTGCGTTTTAGTCAAAAGATTTCAGAGTAGTATTTAATAATTTTCGTGGACTGTTTTTCAGAGTACTGCATTTTAGTCAACCGATTTCAGAGTTGAAATTAATAATTTTCGAGGACTGCATTTCAGAGTATTGCATTTTAGTCAAGAGATTTCAGAGTTGAAATTAATAGTTTTCGAGGACTGCATTTAAGAGTACTGCATTTTAGTCAAGAGATTTCAGAGTTGAAATTAATAGTTTTAGAGGACTGCATTTCAGAGTACTGCATTTTAATCAATAGATTTCAGAGTTGAAATTAATAGTTTAGAGGACTGCATTTCAGAGTACTGCATTCTAGTCAATAGATTTCAGAGTAGTATTTAATAATTTTCGTGGACTGTTTTTCAGAGTACTGCACTTTAGTCAACCGATTTCAAAGTTGAAATTAATAATATTCGAGGACTGCATTTCAGAGTACTGCATTTAGTCAAGAGATTTCAGAGTTGAAATTAATAGTTTTAGAGGACTGCATTTCAGAGTACTGCATTTTAGTCAAGAGATTTCAGAGTTGAAATTAATAGTTTTAGAGGACTGCATTTCAGAGTACTGCATTTTAGTCAATAGATTTCAGAGTTGAAATTAATAGTTTTAGAGGACTGCATTTCAGAGCACTGCATTCTAGTCAATAGATTTCAGAGTAGTATTTAATAATTTTCGTGGACTGTTTTTCAGAGTACTGCATTTTAGTCAACCGATTTCAGAGTTGAAATTAATAATTTTCGAGGACTGCATTTCAGAGTACTGCATTTTAGTCAAGAGATTTCAGAGTTGAAATTAATAGTTTTCGAGGACTGCATTTCAGAGTACTGCGTTTTAGTCAAAAGATTTCAGAGTTCGAAATATTAATTTTTGAGGACTGCATTTCAGAGAACTGCGTTTTAGTCAACCGATTTCAGAGTTGAAATTTATTATTTTCATGGACTGCTTTTCAGAGTACTGCACTTTAGTCAACCGATTTCAAAGTTGAAATTAATAATATTCGAGGACTGCATTTCAGAGTACTGCATTTTAGTCAAGAGATTTCAGAGTTGAAATTAATAGTTTTAGAGGACTGCATTTCAGAGTACTGCATTTTAGTCAAGAGATTTCAGAGTTGAAATTAATAGTTTTAGAGGACTGCATTTCAGAGTACTGCATTTTAGTCAAGAGATTTCAGAGTTGAAATTAATAGTTTTAGAGGACTGCATTTCAGAGTACTGCATTTTAGTCAATAGATTTCAGAGTTGAAAATAATAATTTTCTAGGACTGCATTTCAGAGTACTGCATTTTAGTCAAGAGATTTCAGAGTTGAAACTCTAATTTTGTTCGACTGTATGTTAGTCAATGAATTATAGTATTGCTTTCTTATATTTGTAAATGTGAACCGAACCTGCATACTACAAATAGTAGGTTTCCTACCGTGGACTGCATTTCAGACATTCAGAGTACCTGCAGATTAGTCGACCCCGAGGCTTGGAAGCCTCTCCCAGCGATGATTCTATGACTGCGGTAGTAGCGCGTGATGCGGAATTTTCGAAACGAAAAAAAAAGATAAAAGTAAAAATTTCCAAGTTATTTAAAGGGGCTTCGTCATATCAGTGAGAGCCAGTGAAGGGGCTAAGAGGACGGGGGGGCGGGAAACATCATTATGGTGCAAAATTAATAAAAGCGAGAATGTTTTTTCAACTAGATTTTTGATCGGTTGGTGACTTATACCCTTCAAATGTCTCACCATTATGTATGTATTCTAATTGTGAAAACTTTCATCGCTTAGGCTACGCCGGTCACCGTAAAAAGCTTTACACTTCGTAAGATAATGATCTTTTGCTAATATTACTAAAATCTGAAGGAATATGAGAACACGCATTTGCTCTAACGAAGTCTATTTCTAATCTAGATAGTGAAAAATATACTTTAAAAGATGAACATTTCTGTCTTTTCTGGGTAAACAAAGAGCTCATTTGTTGAAATATATGCACGGTAATGGTTCTGAAACGGACCTTTCAGTGAGATTGAACATTTTATGTAAGTTCCCTTCGCGGAATCTGGGCGTTGTCCTAAATCGTTAATCTCCATTTTGTCTTTAGTTAGATCACGCGTCGAAACGAGTAGAGTTCGTTTTTAAAGAATCACAGTCAATAGTTCCAACTTTAAACCAACCATCTTGACAGATTTTAACCTATACTGTTCATTTTCCAGGTAAGAACATTTTAGTTTTGCAACTGAACGAGATACTTTTCTTTAAGGGGGAGGGGGGTTCAAGTCAACTGGAGTGCGTAGCTCGGGTACTAGGATACGATTCAGGGTTCAAGTGATTTATTAAAAAAGTGGTAGTGGTTCGAATAGATCAGAAGTAAAAATTTGAGGACAACGAGGCCGAACGAGGCGAATACACTGTAACGTTTTGCTAGGTGTGGTTATGTAAACAGACCTAACTTTGGGATTGTGTTTGTTGCCCGAGGTACACAAAAGAACGAGCGTGGATAGAAACCAATTTATAGACCAAGAGCCAGTGGCCTGGATCTTACCTCATAAAGTACAAAAGGTCTGACTATAGGAATGAGTTTAGTTTTGATGCTCATTAATAGATTTGGCCGTCTTACGCGTCACAGCTGGGGCATTTGAGGGGCGGGGTCATGTTTGACCCTAATGAGGTATGATTTCTTACCTCATGAGGTACATGAATAAAAAAGGTGGCAAATGATAGAGCTGGAAATGGCGATTCAAAATATATGAAATCTGACGTCATCAAAGGGGGCCATCAATAAATCAGACGGGGGTTAAAATGGTCAAATGAGGTATGAATTCTTACCTCATGAGATACATGTATGAATCCGGTGTTGTTTGATAGATCTGGTCGTGCTAAATAACAGAATATAAAATCTGACTGGAAAGTACGCGGCTAAGGTTTAATCTGACGGCCTGATTCTTGCGTCAGACTATGACAACTTCGTGCCTCATAATGCTTGATTCCCACTCGACAGAAAAAAATCGGTGGAAATCATACAGCTGACGGTAGAAATTTTAACTTACGCCGGCGTAGACTGTTCACACAACGACTGAACGTATTTGGTTCACGTGACAGATTTGAGTGGCTTCCACAACATCTACTTCGCACTCTGAATTGGTATCTTTGTCCCATTTTCGCTTAGATCGTACAAGAAGGGATATTTTCTAGCCTCCTCGATAAAGTCTTCCTTATTAACGTCTAATCTCTTTTTCCTTCCATTAGTTTCATTTTTATTTCTTGGTGGAATGTTTCCGATAAGCGTTGGTCAAAAAAATGGCGGCTATCAATCGATCTCGCGTATGCGTGCGCTCTTGAAATTTATGTCGTAGTCAGTGGGTTAATTTCATTGCCTGAGACACCGGCGTAACGTCGAACACGACCAAAAAATAGAACACAACTTACTCCCGGCCGAGCGGAAATTCCCTCGGGCTCGGCGTAATGATTTTTCGGTTGAACCCCTTTCTGCCGGGCTTCCGTCGTGTTTTCCGTCGAGTGGGAATCTAGCTTAAATGTAGCAGGGGTTATATTGTAAAAGCAGCCCCACTGATGTCAAGTATATTAAACTTAACTTGTTAGAGCGAGTTGCCTCTGATTCTAACGAGGTAATGTGGTAAAATATTTGGGACTCTGATAAATGAGATGAACTTAAATCGGCATCGTTTCTAAATAAAGCTATTTCAATTCGGGGGGTAAGGAGAGTTTTTGAAGCAAACGAAAGTACAAAAATACTATTACGACCTTAAATCTTAGAAAGCGGCCAATAAAAGTACAGCATGATTTTCACTTGGCGTAAATCACGACTTTTCGCCCGACGTCAAGCGACAACCGAATAAAAACATGGTTACGCTGGACAGAAATTACGTTGTGTGGCGATATTAGCTTTCTGTTTTTTCGGTCGCGTTCAACGTTAACGCTATGCGCGAGTCAATCAGCAATAAGCTTGAGTCTTGACGTCATTTTCAACCACGCGTGTTCGGAAAAAGACGTCCGCGGTCCGCCATGTTTTTATTTATTTCGTTCCTAATCGAGTCGGTTACTAGTACAAATCCCAGAGAATGCCGAAGTTTAATGCTGAAAGTTTTATTGAATAGGTTAGTAACCATCCATATATTTATGATATTTGACACAAAGATTACAGAAAAGAAAGAAAATAGATGGGTCGCAATTGGTATAATGTTCAGTTTATCTGGTAAGCCTTGGTTTCATTATTTGCGGGAACCACGCTAAGTGAAAACGCTATAACGCTGGGCGACAACGTGAAAAACAAATCTGACGTTTGACGTCCAGCTGCAAAGTCGTTTTTTTCGGTCAAGTGAAAACCATGCTATGCCACGCAAGGCGACTGTGAGAGTAAATTTGGTGTGACTGGCTGCTGCTAGAACGGAACTGACTCGAACTAACTGCTGTCGGACCTTTTACCCAGGATTCCTTTGGTTTATTTCGGAAAGGCCTATTAACTGAATGGTGACCTAGTTCCTAACTCTTTAGAAGAAACACCAGAAAATGAACCTCATGACTATGACGATAAACCGTAAATATTGATTATCAGACTGATTCGGATGATGAATCAGATGACGTTTAAAATGTAACATTTTTGTATCTCTCTTTGCATTAAATAATAAGTGAACGTTAGAAGGTTTCATTGAATGAGTTTGAAATAAAATGGGCCTGTGTAGAGCTATATCAGTTGAAGGGGGAAACGTCACAGTTGGGCCTGCCAATAAACGGAGCCGGTTTTCACCCTCCCTCCGTGCAGCCGTGGTAGAACTCTATGCTAAAGTCTGCACAAAATAAGGCACCTGGGCGGGGACTGGCGAAACACTGCCTCAAAAACTCTCCTTACCCCCCGAATTGAAAAAGCTCTGTTATTAAATGATGCCGTTTTAAGTTCATCTCTATATCACTGTCCCAAATTTTTTACCACATTACCTCCTTAGAATCAGAGGCAACTCGCTCAAACAAGTTAAGTTTAATATACTTGACATTAGTGGGGCTGCTTTTACAATATAACACCTGCTGCATTTAAGCAAGATTTCCACTCGACGGAAAACACGAACAAAACCAGGCAGAAAGGGGTGCGACCAAAAAATCTTTACGCCGAGCCCGACGGAATTTCCGCTCGGCCGGGCGTAAGTTGTTTTCTATTTTTCGGTAGTGTTCGGCGGTACGCCAGTGTCTCAGGCAATGATATTATCCCACAGACTGCGTCATAAATTTCAAGAGCGCACGCATACGCTATATAGATTGATAGCCGCCATGTTTTTTTTGTCGGAAACATGCCACGAAGGAAGAAAAATTTAACTAATGGAAGTAAAGAGTTAAGATGTTAATAAGGAAGTCTTTATTGAGGAGGTTAGATAATATCTCTTGTACGATCTAAGCGACAATGGGACGGAGATACCAATTCAGAGTGAGAAATAAATGTTATGGAAACCACTCTTACCTGTCACGTGACCCAAAAATATATCTTTCAAACTCAAAATTCAGTCGTAGTGTGAACGGTCTACCGCCGGACGACGGCGTAAGCTAAAATTTCTACCGTATGCTGCGTGATTTGCGCCGGTTTTTTTCGGTCGAGTGGGAATCTAGCTTTATGAGGCACGAAGCTTTCATGGCCTGACGCAAGAATCAGGCCGTCAGATTAAACTTTAGCCGCGTATTTTCCAGTCAGATTTTATATTCTGTTACTTAACTCTACCAGATCTATCAAACAACACCGGATTCATACATGTACCTCATGAGGTAAGAATTCATACCTCATTTGACCATTTTAACCCCCGTCTGATTTATTGATGGCCCCCTTTGATGACGTCAGATTTCATATATTTGGAATCCCCATTTTCAGCTCTATCATTTGCCAATTGCCACCTTTTTTATTCATGTACCTCATGAGGTAAGAAATCATACCTCATTACAGAGACCTGCACGGGCCGAGTTTTTCAGGCCCGACCCATGCCCGGCCCGGTTTTAGCATTTTAAATAAGCCCGAAACCCGGCCCGAGTCCGAGTACATAGTTGGTTTTTCGGCCCGGTCCGGCCCGGCCCGTTACATGCATTAACCAAGCCCGGCCCGGCCCGGCCCGACACATTGCATGAATTGAACAGGCCCGACCCGGCCCTGCCCGTTACACCGTAGTGCAGTTGTAATTTTTAAATTTTTTTACATAAAATCAGAAGTAAATGAACCGAAGTTACCGGAGTCCTATTGTTTATTCATTAAGCACAAGTTCCTCACAAACCCCCATATTTCAACCCCGACGATAGTCTCGCTCCTCTACTCTTTCGAGTCACAACAATTTTGAAAACGCCACCAAGCGGCCAATGTTCGAGTAACCGGATTTTCCGGGAATTAGTTAGAGTTTTTAAAAATGGCGACTTCTTCGGAAGAGGATATATTTCCCTCGGAAGATTCTTTTGGGGAGAGGTTTACACTCTTTGAAAAACTTTTCGAGTAGGATAAGAAGACTTTTAACATACTTTTGTCCAATATCTGACTTTAGAATTTCAATAAATCTTTCCCGACTTGAAGTCACAAATGGTCGATTAATATTTGAAAGGTATTTCAAAAGATCATCCCTAATGTTTTCATCCATTATCGAACGTAAGCCTAGGGCCTAGGCTCCTAAGATAGAAGCAGACGCCTATTTCTGAAACAACGACTATTTATTCATATTAACGATATTGCGCGGATTTGTAACTAAGCTGTAACTATGGTCTTTGGTGCCAGCGTTAAATTTCGAGACGATTCAGGTAGAGGTACAGCTACCTTGATTTTTACTACCCCCACGTTATGGAAACCGCATTATACAAATTTTGCCCTCTCCGGTAACTTCGGTTCATTTACTTCTGATAAAATCAATGATTTGAATTCATATTTGCTTTACCGTCGTGTATTTTTCATTTCTTTGTAAGTACGCCCGGAGTATGATAATTGTTCGTTACATTTGTCCTTAGAAGCTTATACTCATTTAAATTATCTTTCATTTGAACTTTGGATTAAATGATAATCAAGTTCGGCCCGGCCGAATTTTGAAAAATGAACAAAAGCCCGGCCCGGCCCGGCCCGTTAATTTCCAAAATTTTAAAAGCCCGACCCGGCCCGGCCCGTCAATTTCCAAAATTTTAAAAGCCCGACCCGGCCCGGCCCGATACAATTTTCAAAAGTGGAAAGCCCGGCTCGGCCCGACCCGATCGGGCCGGGC
This sequence comes from Phalangium opilio, assembly GCA_019434445.1. Lineage (NCBI taxonomy): Eukaryota > Metazoa > Arthropoda > Arachnida > Opiliones > Phalangiidae > Phalangium > Phalangium opilio. Next base: position 42,663 of record JAEQBA010000209.1, on the reverse strand, counting down.
CTCGGGCCGGACCGGGCTTGAGCCCGGCCCGTGCAGGACTCTGCCTCATTAGGGTCAAACATGGCCACGCCCCCCTCAAATGCCCCAGCTGTGACGCGTAAGACGGCCAGATCTTTTAATGAGCATCAAAACTAAACACATTCCAATAGTCAGACCTTTTGTACTTTATGAGGTAAGATCCAGGCCACTGGCTCTTGGTCTATTAGGCAAATTCCGCGATCAATCTGTAGCTCGTAATGTGAAAGGAATTTCGAAAGAAAGCACATTACCACTGTTGTATGATTTTCCATAAGTTTCCAAGACTTCGGATAGACCTAAAACAAGTTTCTAGGAACCTTTATTAAGTAAAGATCCGCTTCGACCTCTTGGGAGTATTGGGAAAAAAATAACATTTTCAAAGTCAAAGAATTCATCCGGTTATATTGGGGAAACCATCAAGTTTTGCTATAATTTGATGGACGTTTGTATCGAAGCAAATTTATTTAAAATCAAGATATTTTAGTGTAAAAAGCCACTCTTGGACTTTCGTCGCTTGACCACGGATATAGTGACTTTAGCTAGTCAAATTGTTAGGCCAATTCGCTAGCTTAAACGACATTTTAAAATTTCCCCGTCCAACTAATTTAGTTGCGAAGAACATATTAAAGCTATTTAAACTGGATTGCCAATTGAAGATAATAAAATTAGATAAACAATTAAATTAATTGAACTAGATAATCAATAAAAGATAAATAAACTAGATTACCAATTACAGATACATAAACTAGATAACCAATTAATCATAATTAAACTAGATTACCAGATAAAAATAATTAAACTAGATTACCAGATAAAAATAATTAAACTAGATTACCAGATAAAAATAATTAAACTAGATTACCAGATAAAAATAATTAAACTAGATTACCAGATAAAAATAATTAAACTAGATTACCAGATAAAAATGATTAAACTAGATTACCAAGTAATGCTGATTAAACTACCAATTAAAGATTCAAGATTACCGAATAAAATGAGTTAAATTAGATACTGAAGAACCAATGGCAGCCCATTACTAAAGCGATTAAACAACCAATGTAAGGGGGTTATGAAATAGCGGAGTCAAATCTCGGAAAACGCTAGCGCCATCTAGACAAAGTAAGACGTAAGAAACTTTCTCCCTCTGCCGTCCGTCCTTCAGTATTGATTCGTCCATGGTGGACCTGTGTTCTGAAAGTAAATTCGTCTCGACTCGGAGAGGTTTATTTTGGTTTCCCAACTTGTTATTAATATAATTGTGTTTTAATTTTTTTCCCGATTACCTTTTCAAGGCTCTAATGAAATTAAAACAGTTTTCCGCAGTTTTCTAGTGGAATTTCTCATCTTGACGCCAGAACTTTTTAGTTGCTTTCCGAGAGTGGCGGGGGTTAACAATAAGCACTAAGTGCTAAGAAATATTTTCTCCTGATCGAGATAAGATAAACCATGGAGAAAGGGGAGGAGTCGAATTGAGTAGCGTTTCTCGGTCACTATGCGTAGTAAATTTCACCCCCAAGTGGGAGAAAACTGTGGGGGATGGAATGGAGAAAGATTCTTGCACACTGTAGTAAAACCACCATGATGCTTCTTTGGCTACATTTTTCACGCCCTCTCTCGACCATGTCTCGACTTAGCAAATCCAAAATATAGTGGCAGCATGGTTCCAGGCTTTTATCGTTTTAGATAATAACTATTCAAATAATTAATACGTGAAATATTACCTAATTCACAAAAAGCTTGCCTCCGTTCCTCCGTTTAAATCTACGCGCCACGAAGTAGCAGAAAGCAATTAAATAAACCCGCCACCATGGTGCCACAGACGGCGCCAGCTAACTAGGTCACGTGTGTTTACCACGATGTGGATGATGCGACCCCCACTATTTCAACCCACCGCATCCTCCCGTTTTTGTGGGAAATTATATCGCGGGTCGGGGCAGAGTTTGGCTCAAAATTTCGACTCCTCCCCCCTTTCTCCATGGATAAGCACACACACACACACCCTTAAATAAACCAGCAGAACGTTATCGTTTATAACTATACCATTGGATTCTGCTAGATTTACACGAAATTGACCTAAAATGTATTTCCAACGAATTTTGAATTGAAGCAAAATAACTTAAACAACGCGTCTTGTATTGCGGCAATCAGGATTTTTCATGATCAAAATGCTTAATTGAGTGAGTGGTTGCATGTTTTGCAATAAAATAGCGCAACAGTTTGACCGTGTTTTCGCATCCGCTACGTCCTTCTCAGTCAAGGAAATTCGGAGCTCACCATGAACGAGTCCATGAGAATTGTGGTAGAGAGGGTGAGTATCGCGTATGCCTTGATACGAATTACGCAAAGCCAATATACAGGGTTCATACGAAATTTCCAAAGCCAATTTCCCTGATATTTTCAGGTTTTCCAGAGTACTTCTGATAAATTTCCAGAAGCAATTTTTTACATTGGAGGAGCGTTATAATTACAAATAGGGTTACCAGACTATATCTACATCACCATATGTTTACCACTTTTTGCTAGGTGTATGTTCAATGGCGAAAGTATTTGGATTTCTGGGGCCAATATAAGACGAAACTGTGGTATGACATTTTGTCGTACGCCAACCCATTTGGAAGTTACTTGAACCTCACACTTGCTAGTTTGCATAAATCACAGCATGTTGATTTCGTCTAAAACAGTAGGAATTAAGTTCAAGATAAGGATGGTTATTGCAAATTAGTGGTTGCCAGCTAAAACAAAAAAGCCTCATAGCCATAGAGTTTATAGTCAATTTTTAAGGAGTAGAAAGTTGTACAGTCGGTGACTCATAAAGAACAACAATGTAAAACAACATTTTACGATTTAGTGTGTTGAAAGAACTGACCGATACTAACGGGAAACTGACAGCGATAAATAGCGGAAACTAATAAGGAACACCGACATTTTGCTTCATTCTTCAAACAATCGAAAGGTTGCATTTAGTTTAAAGATTAGGTTAATGTTGCAACTTATCGAAATCGGTATTCGTGAATAAGTGGGCGAATGTTTGGGATGGGATGATGGGTAACGGCTGTTAACACTGAGCAGTAAAATGCATAATTTGTAAAATTTAATCCTTATAAAAATCAACAAATAATGAAGAAACCTAAATGTTGAGAATGAAATAAAATTTGTTATGGTTCAAAGTGACCATAAAAGGGAACATTAATTTCTCCAAAAAATTACAGTGAGAGAGTAATGGCGTTTTTTTTGGGGCCTCACCCGATACTTCACCCGTAACAAATTAGGTACGCTATGTTGAATAGCGTACTTAGGAGTGGGCTTCCTGAAACCTAGATTTCCTTCTCAAGGTCACACACTACTAACTTGTTCAAGAAAGGGTTGAAAGGCTCGTGATTCGCCTACACTGATCACGAGGTACCACCAAAAGTAATAGCAGAGAAAACTTCTAAGAAGAAATTTTCGTTCTTAACCTCGGAACCGAACGGATGACCGCAAATAAAGATAAAGAAAATTTGAGAAAAAACCAAACTTAAAACTAAGAAAAAACTTCGCAAATAAATTAATAAACGATTAAACCTTAGTAAATTTTTCAGTCGGTTAACTAAGAGAATAAAAATAAAGAGGTTAAATAAAATAAAAAGGTTACGACAACGCCGGACATTGCTTGTTGATTTGGTTTTCCGAAAACGGAGTTTCTCCACCCACGAGTACGTTCTTGGAACGTTATTTACCCAATTTGCAATTGGAAAGCCTAGATTGAAAGTGGCACATCTCCTCCCTGGTACAGCGTACGTTTAAAGCCGGAAGTGAGCGCGACAAACTAACTTAACTAACGTAAGGAACTAAATTTAAGTGCATGTTTCAAGGGCTCTGCCCCATTGCACCGAATCGCATTCGGCCAAAACCAGTCCCAATCAACCGAAAAACCCGCACTTTTGGCGGATTCGGTCCAATGGGGCAAGAATGCATGCGCACATACACCCGATGGAACTATAATGAATTTAATTCCCGGGAGCGCAAAGATTTCATCTTTGCATGCAAACAATTTCTTTGACTTATAGTAAAATAATGGTCAAAGAAATTGAGCACCATACGCGAACATTCTGTAAAATATTAAGCACCTATTTTAGTTTAGCAGAACCAAATACTTTCAAATCCCTGAAAATTTACTCTTTAAAGAGAATTGAAGATTATTTTAAGTCATATTTATGACGTTACATGGTTTTGGATGCAGTTTTAGAGTATTAACTAGACATTTTCGAATATTGGTTTTGTAGATACGAAAAAATAACCCTTAAAAAACCTATTCGTTCCCAAAGATATATATATAGTATATAACTGCCGAAATACCTAACATAACCAAGCCAAACCTAACGTAACAGTAATGTTTTGGAAAAGGCATATTATTTGAAATGTCAATGAAGCTAAACATGAATATTTTGGAAAAGGCGTACCATAGTTAAATGATTTATAAAATATTACTAACCTAACCTTACCTAACCTAACCTAACCTAACCAAACCTATAACCTATCAATAAACCAAATACAACCAAACCCTAACCTAAACTGACTTTAAAAATGTTATAAAATATTCCACCTCAATTGAAACCCGCCGTTGGGCTAGATTTTGAAATTCTAGCCAAAAATTTCTGTCGAATGCGATTCTGTCCAATGAGATTCGGTTGAATGGGATCCCCCCGTTTCGTGATGTTCAGACGAAATGTTTATTGGCGATAATTTGGTAATTTAATGGAAACAAGACGTACACAAACCAAAATGTGCGCTTTTGCAACCTTTCGATTGTTTGAAGAATGAAGCAAAATGTCGGTGTTCCTTAATAGTTTCCGCTATTTATCGCTGTCAGTTTCCCGTTAGTTACGGTCAGTTGTTTCAACACACTAAATCGTAACATATTGTTTTACAATGATGTTCGTTATGAGTCACCAACTGTACAACTTTCTACTCCTTAAAAATTTACTCTATGGTTATGAGGCTTTTTTTGTTTTAGCTGGCAACCACTAATTTGCAATAATCATCGTATCTTGAACTTAATTCCTACTGTTTTAGACGAAGTCAACATGTTGTGATTTATGCAAACTAGCAAGTGTTAGGTTCAAGTAACTTCCAAATGGGTTGGCGTACGATAAAATGTCATACCACAGTTTCGCCTTATATTGGCCCCAGGAACCCAAATACTTCCTCTCCTACGTCCATTTCAGATACACCCTGTAGGCAAGGCCAACATGCAGAATTCCATACACCGAAGAAATATATTTCTCTCCACTGAGACAACTAACATAGATATTTTTCGTGCACCAAATTAGATTATGGGTCCCACTGAAGTGTATTTGTTTCACTTTATTTAAAGGGTATGAGAAGCTTCGTTTGAAAAACCACTGATTTATATAACAAAAGATAGAATTAATTTCTGTGAATTCAAAAATATCAAGCTTTTAATTCTCCGATTTCTGGTTATTTGGAAATATGCATTTGAAAATGATTCATGTGAAATTATTTGAAATCCACTTTTTAAAAAAGGCTAAAACATTTTCCTGTTTTTGACGTCACACACGCGAGATGGTGCCACTCTCTCCGCTATCGGACCCAGAATTTAGACAGGGGAGAAGCATGGACAAAGCTTGAGACGCGTATACCTCGCGCGTATTGGATTCCCGCGCTTTTTTCCTCAACGTCATAGTGATGTCATAAAACAGACGAACAAGCTCGACAAAAAAAAATGATTTATATATCGAAACTGAGTTTTCGTGATTTAACAACGGATTTTTTAAAAAAAAACTTCGGTTCAATTATATTAAAAACTTGATATTTTGAAAGAAGAGACTTGAAAGTGTAATATAATACCACTTTCGTGCTAAAATATGATATGAAATTGTAAATTCCCATACCCTTTAATTTCCAGGACTTTTTTGAGAAACCAAATTCAATTTCCCTGATTTTTCCAAGTAATTTTCATTTTCCCTGATATTTCCCTGATTTTTCCAAGTAATTTTCATTTTCCCTGATATTTCCCTGATTTTTCCAAGTAATTTTCATTTTCCCTGATATTTCCCTGATTTTTCCAAGTAATTTTCATTTTCCCTGATATTTCCCTGATTTTTCCAAGTAATTTTCATTTTCCCTGATATTTCCCTGATTTTTCCAAGTAATTTTCATTTTCAACGGAGGCAGGAGAGGGCGCTCTGATATTTCCCTGATTTTTCCAAGTAATTTTCATTTTCCCTGATATTTCCCTGATTTTTCCAAGTAATTTTCATTTTCCCTGATATTTCCCTGATTTTTCCAAGTAATTTTCATTTTCCCTGATATTTCCCTGATTTTTTTCCTCTACACCAATTTCGCTGATATTTCCAGGTTTTCCATGTTCCTATGAACCCTGATATAGATTAAACTAGGTTTCATGTTGCTCTAACGCTTTTTCGCAACGTGGAACAAGAACAGGGGGTATAGTCCCATTGGACCGAATCCCATTGGACCGAAACCGCATTTTGGTTTTTTATGGAAAATATATTTAAATTTCCAGCCCAATGGCGGGTTTATGCTGAATCGGAATTTATTTGAAAGAATTAGTTAATTAAATGTCTGCGAGGATTTCGAATCACCGCAGCAGCATGGTAGAATATCAGGCTTTTAATTCAGAGGCTCGGGTTCAAACCCAGAGAAGGAAATTGTAAGTTTGGTTAGATTAGGTTTGGTTATTATCCTATTAATTAGCTGCCACCTTTTCCAAAATATTCTCCTAATAGTTAGCTGCCACCTTTTCCTAAACATACTCCTACTAATAAGCTGCCACCTTTTCCAAAATATTCTCCTAATAGTTAGCTGCCACCTTTTCCAAAATATTCTCCTAATAGTTAGCTGCCACCTTTTCCAAAACAATGGTTCCAATAACTCGTTGCCACCTTTTCCAAAATATTCTCCTATTAATTAGTTGCCACCTTTTCCTAAATATTCTCCTATTAATTAGCTGCCACCTTTTCCAAAACATTCTCCTCCTAATTAGCTGCAACCTTTTCCAAAATATTCTCCTAATAGTTAGCTGCCACCTTTACCTAATCATTCTCCTAATAGTTAGCTGCCACCTTTACCTAAACATTCTCCTACTAATTACCTGCCACCTTTTCTAAAATATTCTCCTAATAGTTAGCTGCCACCTTTTCCAAAACAATGGTTGCAATAATTCGTTGCCACCTTTTCCTAAATATTCTCCTATTAATTGCTTGCCACCTTTTCCTAAATATTCTCCTATTAATTAGCTGCCACCTTTTCCAAAATATTCTCCTAATAGTTAGCTGCCACCTTTTCCTAAACATTCTCCAACTAATTAGCTGCTATCTTTTCCAAAATATTCTCCTAGTAGTTAGCTGCCACCTTTACCTAAACATTCTCCTAATAGTTAGCTGCCACCTTTACCTAAACATTCTCCTACTAATTACCTGCCACATTTTCCAAAATATTCTCCTAATAGCTAGCTGCCATCTTTTCCAAAACAATGGTTCCGATAATTCGTTGCCACCTTTTCCTAAATATTCTCCTATTAATTAGCTGCCACCTTTTCCAAAACATTCTCCTACTAATTAGCTGCCACCTTCTCCTAAACTTTCTCCTACTAATCTGCCACCTTTTCCAAAATATTCTCCAAATAGTTAGCTGCCACCTTTTCCAAAACAATGCAATTCTCTCCATTATCAATCACTCTTAAAATTAAATTTTGCATTTCAAACATCAATATATATATACAACGAAAACTGTAGGGTAAAAAATTCCTATAAAAAGTGAAAACGTTTGCTTTTTAAATCTTGATATATATTTTCCCAAAACCGCACATTTGGGCTGTTTTCGGTTGAATGGGAAACGCGTTCTGTCGAATGGGATTCGGTCGAATGGGACACAAGGGAACAGGGACGGAGAATTTTATACTAATTAGAAAACAGTTATCCAAAATTAATTGCGAGTCTCATTTTAGAGATTTTATGATAATGTGAAGAAAACTTTTAATATGAGTGCAATTAACCCAGGAGAAGGACTGAAAATGGAATTCACAGCCTATCCGAGAGACGGGTAAATTTTGAAGAACTTTTCAGCTTACTAGCGTTTAGAATAAATGTTGAATACCTTTGGTAGGATTAACATAACGTACATTCCCACCGATAATATGTTTATCAATGTAAGACATAAGTTCGGACAAGAACTGTTCCTAAATGCGGAAAAAAACCATTTCAATTGTTCTTATCGTGTTTTAGAATGGAGATTTTTATTTTACTTCGACTCCTCTTGACTTTGGGCAGACCGCTGGGTTAAGAAGGAATAATCGAACTTTAAGCTACCCCTTTTGGCATAATGAATATAAAATTTTGTCCTATTTACAAGAAGCCGACTACCAAATATCACTGAGTGGAATCATTGAAGTCTTTCTGCCGAAGGTGCGTAGATATTTTCATCTTTAGGAGACTACTTACACCAAAAACACTGACTTTCGAAGGTGTGGACGATGGTCGTTCTCTTTCTCTTCTTGTTCAATTTCTTGACGATTGCCAAGCGATTGGTACCGAGAGTATGCCGTTTTGTTGACGGGGTCTCCGACAACTTGGGGAACAAATACGAAGCCGCCAAGAAGGTTATTTTGGCCACCTACTTCGTCGGCTGTTTCATTTTGATGGAAGTCTTCAAAGCGAACCTGTCGACCAAATTGACGGTGGACATTGATCGCAACATACATACCTTCGATGATATCCTGAAATATCCCGACATGCGCATTGTTTTTCAGAATAATTTCGCCACGCTTCAATTGCGGGTATAATATAATGAGTTTAATCTAGGGGTTAATCTGCCAAGGTTCAAAATCTGTGATAATCAGAGAATATTTACCCTTGATCTTTTCGATTGTTGTTATCTCTGGTTTTGGTTTTATCATAAGTGGATCATATTACAGCTCCCTATGACGTTGGTTATGCTTTTAAAAACAGCGTTTTCTCCCAAGACATTCAAGCCCGCCATCTATAGCTCAGTTTTACAAGTTTAGTTTGCCCATTAACCCGGATCTGGAGTTACGTTATTCTACGGAAATTTCGGTTGATGGTAATGGCTGTCAGACCGCCGTCTGTGTCGTGATTAGTGTGAAGCTTGTTATCGCTTTATAATTTTAATTTAGAATGGTTTATGTTTCTTTGCTAATTATGAAAAACACCTAGGATCAATGCAACTAATTACCCAAGTGAAAGACACATCTGAACACGATCTATGTGATATTAAAAACACTTAACGGTAAGCGACTAAAACGTTTAGTTAAACTGAAAAATATTGACCAGTGTTGTGTTCGTTAGTGCAATAATAATTCACGATTAATTCAAATTAAATATTAGGTTTATTACTTTAGCGAGAGTAGTACACAAGGGACTGCCTCGGTTGAGGGCCCGAATAAAAATGTCTTTTTCCCAGGAGGGAATGCCCCTGGGCTCTTAATACCAACTATGTGGTGCCCTCTATTGGCGAGTTTAGGAACTTACATTTTATCATTTAAATATTTGTACTTTTGTTATTGGACATAACAACCAGTATCTTTCGCAAACGGAAAACGTTAAAGCATTGAAAAAATTTGTCAGACTTAAAAAGGAAAACAAATTTCAATGTCGACTCACATAACCTTTAATTAGTAATAAAACGGTCCAACTATCCCCGCTAAAAACCTTTAGATCGGTGGAAGCTCAGTGCTGTGTTAGGGATCTATTAAAAATGTGCTAGCATGATGAAGGCTAGTTTGATCATTTGAATTCATATTAATTTCCTTTTCAACACAAGCGTTTAAATATAGCGCAAAATACCTATAGACCGCCAATTATTTTTTAAAATCGTAAAAATAAAGTGGACTTCTACTATTATATTCACAACCCAACACTTTTTATGGAAGAACTTGTTTCCTTCCGCGCTCTTCTCTCTCAAACCTTTCCTCATTGGCTACCACTTCCTTCAGTTTGCTTGCCCCGCTTTTTAAAAATTTCTTTCTCGCCAAAATAATTCCTCTGGTTTAGTTCACAAATTCGCCGCTGCGTTTCGCATATACTGTTTTCCTTTCAGTGCTGGGAGACAATGCTGATGCACAGCGATGTTATATCGTCCAGTACTTCTAGGGAGCTGTAATATGATCCATTTCTGGTTTTATGGTATTCTAAAAATCAATATATAAATCCACGAAGATAATTAAAACTCAACATGCAAATATCGCCTTGCACTAAATTTTTATTTTTTATTTTTTAAATTAACTAATTTGCTGTTGCTACATTATCATAGGTGTACCCTGTAAGAGCAGTTCCCGAAATAGCAACCGCGGTTCCAAAAGCATAGCGGCATACAGTTCAAAACTGCTGTTTTTGGAAGTATTAGTGTTCATCTACAGTTTTGAACAATTCGTTAAACTACAGTTTGCATAACAATTAAGAAAAAAGAGATCATTATAACCTAACCTTATCTCAACTCATTTAATTTTTACCATTCTAATACTTTTGAGTCTAAATATCGAAAGCAAACCAAGCCTAATTCAATTGGGGCTCAAATAACAAAACCTAATCTATGAATTAGGGTTCAAATAAACAAACCTGAATTGAATTTAACTATTCGGGAGCATTTAAAAAAATCAAACCAAACCTAACCAAATAATATTAATCAAACTTAACCTAAAACTATTGAGGTCAGAAAAACAAACAAGACCTTACCTAATACAATTTAGGTTTAAGACATAAGCTGACCTAGCTAATTTTTTTGGGTTCAAATAACCAAGCCTTACTTAACTTTACCTGATCGATGTATCAGGATAAAAAAAATAGCCTCACATAACAATACTGGGAATCAATTAACCAAGCTTACTTGATCTAATACTTTTGGGGCTTACGTAACCAAACTTGGACCATCATAAACTACTCTAGTTTTTCACTTCCCGGTTGTACCTACCCTGCTGTAACGGAACACTACGTTTACGAGAACGGGTAAACTGCGTTTTCGGGAAACTGCTATTTAGGGAACCGTGGTTATGAGAACCGTTAATATGTGAGCTTCACACTATCACGTGCATTGTTATCCGTTGATCGATTTGAAAATAATTTCTAGATTATGAAATAGCAGAAATTTCTTTCTACGCGATTTAATAAAAACAACCGCAGTTGCTTATTTGCCTACCCATTCTTATTATTTTCATTCTAATTAGGAAAACCGTAAGGACTTTCTGTTAGAATACGAAAGAAGGCTCAAAAAATTCAACCTACGAGCTGGAGACAAAGACCGCGTCTTCAATCAATGGAACGCCGTCTACTGCGGCAACGTTAACCACCTCGAATACTACTGTCTTCGTGCGTACAAAGCGCGAAAACCGTTGCATTACAGTACAGGGAATTTCTTGTCATACTTCACCGGTTTCCCTGTGTCCAAGGCGGCTTCCAATACAGTGAAAGACTTGATCAATCGAAGGTAAGAGACGATGTCATTCGAAAAACTATTTGCTGACATTTTCTTTACGCGGCAGAATACTGAACTATTGGGAGACTGGACATCAAATCAGAACCAAGGTTTTTTTGCACGGAGAGGGCTGCTCAAAATACCTGAAGACAAAGCAGGGTTTAACCTTTTCGAAGACAGCTCTTGGAGATGTTGGCGCCATACTTCTCGTATACATCTCTTCAATGACCATTTCCTTTTTGGTAATGCTCGTAGAGTTACGACAAGCTTTCAACAACTAACATGTGGAACGAAGAGTCTAATCTCTTGAACTGACAGTGTGAATTGTAGATCTGGAACCACCTCTCCCGCTTGAAAAGGAAAACATTGAGTATAATTTCTTGGTGAAAATAATTGTTAGAATTAATTTTTGGCTACGGAGATCTGGGCCCCTAAAACTAGGAAATATCCAACAATGTAGAGTACGACATCAAACCGAGTGACCAGCTTGTTTAGAACTAGTAGACAATTTCTGAATGTAGGACATAATCCCCCCTGGACATAATCCCCCCATTAGAGAAGAAAAGGACATAATCCCCTCAGGTAGGAGACAAAATCCCCCGGACAATTTCCCCCGAATGGATGCCGAAGACAAAATACCCCAGCCCTAGGACAAATTCCCCCCAGCCCCAAGACAAATTCCCTTCAACCCCAGGACAAATTCCCCCCCCCAATAAATGTAAAAAATAACATTTTGGAAAAGGCGTACCTTTGTTTTTCGCTAATATATTTTGGAAAAGGTGCCAGCTAATTAATAGGAGAATATTTTGGAAAAGGTGCCAACTAATTAATAGGAGAATATTTTGGAAAAGGTGCCAGCTAATTAATAGGAGAATATTTTGGAAAAGGTGCCAGCAAATTATTAGGAGAATATTTTGGAAAAGGTGCCAGCTAATTAATTGGAGAATATTTTGGAAAAGGTGCCAGCTAATTAATTTACTACGCCACCAGATCGCTGGGGCTTCAAGTGTTTTAGATAATATTGATATTGTATTTTTTATTGTCGGGGGATTATGACTGGGAATTTGTCTAGAGCGTGGGGGACTTTGTCTAGAGGGTGGGGGGATTTTGTCTACAGAGTGGGGGGATTTTGACTACAGAGTGGGGGGATTTTGTCTTGAGAGTGGGGGGATTTTGTACTCTTAACTAGGATGGGGGGAAAATGACCGGGGATTTTGTCTTGAGAGAGGGGGGATTTTGTACGTTTTTAAAAATGGGGGGATTATGACCGGGGGTCTTTTGTCTTGGGGGTATTTAGTCCGTATACCACAATTTCTATAGCGTCCAATCTAATTGTACCTTTACTCAGCAGAATGGTATAAAATGTGTAGAAGTATGCCTTCGACGGTATTGTCAAGCCAATCTCAAGTTTCGCGGTGTTTGAAGATCCCACTTTGCGTTTGTTTCAATTAACAAGTTTTTGACAACGCCATGACACGTGGCCAAAGCAATTATTTTATTAACAATGTTAAACCTTTAATAGATAAAAATTATAAAAATTGTTCAAAGTTTGCACCACCCGCGTTAAAACAAACATGATCACGTCTTACAAACGATTCCCTTACACGTTGAAAAATGAATGAAGGATCACGATTAGTTTAACAACTATTAATTATCCTCATCAAGAACATAACTTTCATGGACTACGTCATTCAGGTGGCTCCAAAGGAAAAACTCGGACGTGTTCAAATCTGCTGATCGAGCAGGCCACTCTACTGCAGGTGCACCTCGACCTAACCTCCGCAAAGGAAAGTTTGCGTTAAGATCTTCAAACACCATGAAACTTGGGATTGACTTGACATTACCGTCGTAGGCACTTTCTACACATTGCATACCCTTCTGCTGAGTAAAGGTACAAAACGTTCGTCAATTGAATTGAAATCGTCAATTAGCTCTAAACAAGCTGGTCACTCTACATTTTTGGAAATTTCCTTGTTCAAGGGGCCAATGTTTGGGTGGCCGTAACCAAATGTTGTACATCCCATGTTCTTTGTTACTTCTCACTCAGTAGGGCTCGATAAACGCGTTCTTTCATTATTTATTGACTTTCCAAAACCCTGTATAAGTTTGAATATTAAGTAATATTTATATTAAAATAACCGATTATACACACCAGAAAACACTTCGGGTTTTTTTGAAACGCTCCAATAGATATGGTATTTATAGACCAAGAGCCAGTGGCCTGGATCTTACCTCATAAAGTACAAAAGGTCTGACTATTGGAATGTGTTTAGTTTTGATGCTCATTAAAAGATCTGGCCGTCTTACGCGTCACAGCTGGGGCATTTGAGGGGGGCGTGGCCATGTTTGACCCTAATGAGGTATGATTTCTTACCTCATGAGGTACATGAATAAAAAAGGTGGCAAATGATAGAGCTGAAAATGGGGATTCCAAATATATGAAATCTGACGTCATCAAAGGGGGCCATCAATAAATCAGACGGGGGTTAAAATGGTCAAATGAGGTATGAATTCTTACCTCATGAGGTACATGTATGAATCCGGTGTTGTTTGATAGATCTGGTAGAGTTAAGTAACAGAATATAAAATCTGACTGGAAAATACGCGGCTAAAGTTTAATCTGACGGCCTGATTCTTGCGTCAGGCCATGAAAGCTTCGTGCCTCATAAAGCTAGATTCCCACTCGACCGAAAAAAACCGGCGCAAATCACGCAGCATACGGTAGAAATTTTAGCTTACGCCGTCGTCCGGCGGTAGACCGTTCACACTACGACTGAATTTTGAGTTTGAAAGATATATTTTTGGGTCACGTGACAGGTAAGAGTGGTTTCCATAACATTTATTTCTCACTCTGAATTGGTATCTCCGTCCCATTGTCGCTTAGATCGTACAAGAGATATTATCTAACCTCCTCAATAAAGACTTCCTTATTAACATCTTAACTCTTTACTTCCATTAGTTAAATTTTTCTTCCTTCGTGGCATGTTTCCGACAAAAAAAAACATGGCGGCTATCAATCTATATAGCGTATGCGTGCGCTCTTGAAATTTATGACGCAGTCTGTGGGATAATATCATTGCCTGAGACACTGGCGTACCGCCGAACACTACCGAAAAATAGAAAACAACTTACGCCCGGCCGAGCGGAAATTCCGTCGGGCTCGGCGTAAAGATTTTTTGGTCGCACCCCTTTCTGCCTGGTTTTGTTCGTGTTTTCCGTCGAGTGGAAATCTTGCTTAAATGCAGCAGGTGTTATATTGTAAAAGCAGCCCCACTAATGTCAAGTATATTAAACTTAACTTGTTTGAGCGAGTTGCCTCTGATTCTAAGGAGGTAATGTGGTAAAAAATTTGGGACAGTGATATAGAGATGAACTTAAAACGGCATCATTTAATAACAGAGCTTTTTCAATTCGGGGGGTAAGGAGAGTTTTTGAGGCAGTGTTTCGCCAGTCCCCGCCCAGGTGCCTTATTTTGTGCAAACTTTAGCATAGAGTTCTACCACGGCTGCACGGAGGGAGGGTGAAAACCGGCTCCGTTTATTGGCAGGCCCAACTGTGACGTTTCCCCCTTCAACTGATATAGCTCTACACAGGCCCATTTTATTTCAAACTCATTCAATGAAACCTTCTAACGTTCACTTATTATTTAATGCAAAGAGAGATACAAAAATGTTACATTTTAAACGTCATCTGATTCATCATCCGAATCAGTCTGATAATCAATATTTACGGTTTATCGTCATAGTCATGAGGTTCATTTTCTGGTGTTTCTTCTAAAGAGTTAGGAACTAGGTCACCATTCAGTTAATAGGCCTTTCCGAAATAAACCAAAGGAATCCTGGGTAAAAGGTCCGACAGCAGTTAGTTCGAGTCAGTTCCGTTCTAGCAGCAGCCAGTCACACCAAATTTACTCTCACAGTCGCCTTGCGTGGCATAGCATGGTTTTCACTTGACCGAAAAAAACGACTTTGCAGCTGGACGTCAAACGTCAGATTTGTTTTTCACGTTGTCGCCCAGCGTTATAGCGTTTTCACTTAGCGTGGTTCCCGCAAATAATGAAACCAAGGCTTACCAGATAAACTGAACATTATACCAATTGCGACCCATCTATTTTCTTTCTTTTCTGTAATCTTTGTGTCAAATATCATAAATATATGGATGGTTACTAACCTATTCAATAAAACTTTCAGCATTAAACTTCGGCATTCTCTGGGATTTGTACTAGTAACCGACTCGATTAGGAACGAAATAAATAAAAACATGGCGGACCGCGGACGTCTTTTTCCGAACACGCGTGGTTGAAAATGACGTCAAGACTCAAGCTTATTGCTGATTGACTCGCGCATAGCGTTAACGTTGAACGCGACCGAAAAAACAGAAAGCTAATATCGCCACACAACGTAATTTCTGTCCAGCGTAACCATGTTTTTATTCGGTTGTCGCTTGACGTCGGGCGAAAAGTCGTGATTTACGCCAAGTGAAAATCATGCTGTACTTTTATTGGCCGCTTTCTAAGATTTAAGGTCGTAATAGTATTTTTGTACTTTCGTTTGCTTCAAAAACTCTCCTTACCCCCCGAATTGAAATAGCTTTATTTAGAAACGATGCCGATTTAAGTTCATCTCATTTATCAGAGTCCCAAATATTTTACCACATTACCTCGTTAGAATCAGAGGCAACTCGCTCTAACAAGTTAAGTTTAATATACTTGACATCAGTGGGGCTGCTTTTACAATATAACCCCTGCTACATTTAAGCTAGATTCCCACTCGACGGAAAACACGACGGAAGCCCGGCAGAAAGGGGTTCAACCGAAAAATCATTACGCCGAGCCCGAGGGAATTTCCGCTCGGCCGGGAGTAAGTTGTGTTCTATTTTTTGGTCGTGTTCGACGTTACGCCGGTGTCTCAGGCAATGAAATTAACCCACTGACTACGACATAAATTTCAAGAGCGCACGCATACGCGAGATCGATTGATAGCCGCCATTTTTTTGACCAACGCTTATCGGAAACATTCCACCAAGAAATAAAAATGAAACTAATGGAAGGAAAAAGAGATTAGACGTTAATAAGGAAGACTTTATCGAGGAGGCTAGAAAATATCCCTTCTTGTACGATCTAAGCGAAAATGGGACAAAGATACCAATTCAGAGTGCGAAGTAGATGTTGTGGAAGCCACTCAAATCTGTCACGTGAACCAAATACGTTCAGTCGTAGTGTGAACAGTCTACGCCGGCGTAAGTTAAAATTTCTACCGTCAGCTGTGTGATTTCCACCGATTTTTTTCTGTCGAGTGGGAATCAAGCATTATGAGGCACGAAGTTGTCATAGTCTGACGCAAGAATCAGGCCGTCAGATTAAACCTTAGCCGCGTACTTTCCAGTCAGATTTTATATTCTGTTATTTAGCACGACCAGATCTATCAAACAACACCGGATTCATACATGTATCTCATGAGGTAAGAATTCATACCTCATTTGACCATTTTAACCCCCGTCTGATTTATTGATGGCCCCCTTTGATGACGTCAGATTTCATATATTTTGAATCGCCATTTCCAGCTCTATCATTTGCCACCTTTTTTATTCATGTACCTCATGAGGTAAGAAATCATACCTCATTAGGGTCAAACATGACCCCGCCCCCCTCAAATACCCCAGCTGTGACGCGTAAGACGGCCAAATCTATTAATGAGCATCAAAACTAAACTCATTCCTATAGTCAGACCTTTTGTACTTTATGAGGCAAGATCCAGGCCACTGGCTCTTGGTCTATTAATAAATAGGCCTTTCTGAATAACGTTTAAGGGCTCAGAGGATCTCTTTGAAATGGTCCACTCAAAGGTATTAAGTTGATAAACCTGAGTGCACAAGGCTTTTAACTTTGCTATCAGGTTAGTTCCATTTTTTCGTTTTATTAGGAAAGGCCAATTTCATAACTTGTTCAATAAGGAGTTTAACGCCTTTCAATACCATTAACATTGAATTGAAATATTTCAATCCGTAAAAAAAAAACTGAAAACTACTTGTATAACTTTTGTGTCAAGATGTTGTTTTAAGATATTACTGTTGCACCTTTTTAAAGGAAAGGACCACAATTATTTAAAACCTTTATAAATAGGTAATATAATAAACGCAAAAATAGCAGCGAAAAGTATAATTATCCTTAATTACATTATTATTTTTAATGGCGCATCCGTATGTTTCGATTTTCATTTTGCTTTTAAATTTATAATTAACTAAAACTAAATCTGAAACACAAAAACTACTCGGAAATTTTAGACCCTCATTGATTTAGAATTAATATGCAAAACTGGTGGTCCTTTCCATTAAATTTAACTAAGTGTTCTTGTAATTGCTTCTTTGTACAGTTGCTTAGTACGATTAATAAACTCATATGTGTAACGTAACGAAAATAAGTATGACCTCTAGAAATGTGAAAAACCCACTTTATGTAATTTACATAATCCCTGAGGCGGATGTCAGTCTGCTTTTTCATCTTAGGGTTTGAATTCTACTTCCGGGTTAGACAAAGTGTTGAAATCCAGCAAAGGATTTCCTTAGCCACCCCTCCCCTTAAACGTTTTATCCTAAAGACGTGAACAAACAAGAAAGAAATCATTTTGCAATGCTCCGTGTGGTTTCCAAAGTACTAAGGTTGTACACCCCCTAACAACGATCCAAGGCTATACAGTGTCTCGCATATACTCTGAATTTACGAAGAGTTCCACGCGCTTTAACTAAATAAAGAAATCACTAAATAACTGGTTATCAACCCATGACTCCGTTAAAAGTAAGTACACTCACCAAATGCAGTGTATTTTAACACCTTTAAAAGCAGATTTTATGGGTCCACATTTCAAATGTTCATTTACACCCCTGAAAGGATTTAATCACACTTATTATAACAATGGGTGTCAACATAAGTTTATAATGCCTCTAAGTACACAAATACGGGTTACAACTGGGCATCTTCTGCAGGCTACTGTGACGTCAGAACTCGTATAGCGCTAAGATCCGAAGAGAGAAATTTTTGAACGATTTTTCAACGCGCTCTCTTTAACACTATAGGACCTTTCCATACACCCTTCTTCTTCCATGCCAGAACTCCTCCTTTAAACACGAAATACTTTTTTCACACAGGCGTCACTTTTTCATCAGTCATTTTTAGACATCTATAATTTTGTGGCAGCGGTTGTTCTACAGGCTTCAAACGTAAAGTAAGTCTCCAAACGGAAATAACAATGACTTGTAAAGAGTGATATATATTTTGTGGTCAAGTTTTCTTCCCTTCCTCAATTAAACTAAGAATGGGCGCAATTCTGTAACTTTTTAAGCGAGATATCCGCAAGTAGGACTGTTCACGAGCTCGAGCCAGCTAGGGCTCGTGACGAGCGAGCCGAGTTCGAGCCGAGCTGAGCCGCCACTTTTGCGGCTCGATTAATTAACGAGCGAGCTTTTTTATGGTCGAGGCGAGCCGAGCCGACAGGCATCGAGCCACTACGACTCGCGAGCTGGCTCGCGAGCTTAGTCACTGATATAGTGCTTTCCTTTTATTCTTTATTCATGGCATTCCGTTGTAATTTTACATAAAATAAAGCGTGGGAAAAATATCTCGTCTCCATATTTTACCGAGCGGGTTTTACTGAACCACTACATCTCTAAACATGGGATGGCATTTATAGTCGTTCTCAAGGTTGACGTTGGTAGTAGCAATTTTTATAAACATCTATATATTAATCGGGCCAGCTCGGCTCGATCATTTCCGAGCCGAGCCGAGCTTTTAAAAAGCTCGCTCAGCTCGACTCGTGAACAGTCCTAATCGCAAGTGATAACTTTTGTCCAAAGGGTTAAGTGTCAATCTCCGTCCATCTATGAGACCGCCATATGTGATTAGTCATAGGTGTCATCAAGCCTTCAGCGAAAAATGGCGGATGTCTTTCGAATTACCCTCGTGCTAATAAAAGCATAAGTTTATAATGCCTGTAAGTAGAGAAATGGCTGCTACTCCTATGGCAATAGTGTTTGTCTGACACCCTTTAATGAAACCCTATCACGTGACCCATTTAGTAATCGCCTCGACCGCTTGGTGGCTGCACCGCGACGGAAATTTCAAAATTTTCTCTCTTCGGATCTTAGCGCTATACGAGTTCTGACGTCACAGTAGCCTGCGTAAGATGCGCGGTTGTAGCCCATATTTGTGTACTTAGAGGCATGATAAACTTATGATAAAAGGAATATTTCTTAACTGAAAGCGAGTCTCCAAGTATTTTCGCCTTTTTTTTGGAACGTAATCCTAGGTCTACTCGTTCAAACGACGTATCATGTTTACATTCGGGTTCAGCGCGCATAGGTTGCGGGAGTCGCGGCGCAGGTAGCAAAATACGTCAATGTCACGTGGTTTATAAGATCAAATAAATTATGCGTGACGTCAACGGTGACGGTTTCTACACCCCCTCCCCTTTCAGTCAAGCACCCAGGCCCATAAAATGGCATCTTAAAGATTCCAAGTAGTAGTCTTTGTATTCCTGGTACAATTCAAACACTTTTTCGGAAACCCAATTGTGAACCTTCCCGGATTAAAAAATCATACCGATATTACAAGTTCTACCTTAACAACATTAATAGTTGTACGGTATGAATGTTTAAAACTTAGTAGTTAGTTTCTCAGAGGGGTCTTCCCCACCTTCAAACCGGATAACCGTTCAGCGTCGGAACAGGAACATTAGACCTTAGTTTTAGATCACTTCTTATCTTCGACAACATTACGATAAGGTCTACGTACCACCAGAAGCCGTGGTAGGCTAGGCTTTTCACATGAAGTACGTAACATGTGCCTGGGGGAGCTGCACGATATTCTCGAAGCTCCTAGGAAAGAACCTCCCATTACGCGGAGGGAAATAGTTCAGTAACGCGGCTCCTTCGGATCCATCCGATCCTTCCGCCTAAAGAACCGATTTATCACGTACCTTAATTAGAGAACTACTATAAAGACTGAGTAGGGTGTCTAAAATATTCTTTAGATAAAACTATTCACAATACCAAAGATTATTCGGGAGTAAGGCGTTACAATGTTATCAATCTGGGTAGCTTTTGCTTGGACTATTTAAGACGTCGTGCATCTGTTTTTAACGAGGTATTTTTCTGTTCTCGCCGTTACGGCAAGCCCGGCCGTCGGCGGTTCGAGATGCGCCGCTCGGCCTCAGCCGCTGATATCTAGCCAAGGCTTAGCGTAGTTTTAGTGTCTAATTTTATTCGCAGACCTATATTTATGTTGAAATTTTAAGGAAATCTTATAATATTTAGTTGAAGACTTTGTAATCGTCTCAAAAAATTTCGAAACTTGAATATTTTATAACGCCTACCAAACGATACCGCAAATTTGCCTTCCGGGCTTCCCGGTTTTGTCGACGGCGAGGTCGTCCCACGCTAGAAAATAGTAATAGCCGTAGCCGATTGGTCTGGCATTAAAGTGGTTATCTACGGTTAGGGGGCTCATGATTGGTTAAAAGCTTTTTTGTTCGTCTGCTTAGTTTTTACTTCGGGAATATCATGAAATCCATAGCCAAAGCTAAGGAAAAGTGGGACTTACGTACTTTATGTGTGAAGTATAATCCGCTTTTGGTACCACAAGCACATTGTGCGAACTCACAAACATCATTTTTACTCTCGTGAACCAGATTGAACTTAGTATCCGTAGAAGCAGACGGAAGGAATGCAAAAAGTATACTTCAAGACTACGAGGTAAAAACTTGGCAAAACGAATTTTTCTTACTGGTTTCCGTAAGATAAGCATAAATGTATTTTTTCTAGCATTTGCATTTTTTCATGTACATGTTTAATGTGGAAAACTTTTACCAAAATGAATATTGGATACCGACACCGATTTTCCAGGAAAGTGATTTGATTCTCGTCTCACGGCCTCCTGAGAAGTTCCCGAAGTATTCGACTAATTTCATCCACTTCGATAATTGGGTATTTAGTTAAATCTTGCTTCAATTCAAACGCTTCTTCCAACGGTTTGAAGTGCGCTTTTAATACATTATACTGTACATGAGCATTAGCGTTAATAGCGTTTAGCCAATTTCACTGCACTTGAAATATATTTCAGCGATGTTATTAGATTATTCAGTGTAGGTAGCCTAAGATCATTAAACACAGATGGACTGGAAAACTATAAGCTAAAACTCCTGTTCTTCTAATGGCATCGCCTGTCGTCGACCCTAGCGGAATAGTCCCGAAACTTAATTCGACTCATAGGCCTTATATTATGGCAGGAATGTATGGAGGGGCTGGAATGGCTAAGGGGCTCTCGTTGTACCCTTGATGGTGGGTAGATAAGACTTGATACTGCCTCTAATGCTAAAGGAGGGTTCTCTGATTGGCCGTAACTTTTTTCGTATTGTGTTTGCTGCTTTGAAATTTTGCCAGTGAACTAAAATTTGGGCCCTAAATATGTGGTTAAAATTTCAAAGAGATCCAACTAATAGTTAGTTCTATAAAGAAAAAAGATGTTAAGGGTGGTTTTAGAATCCATAAAATTAATCAGACATTTGGTGAAAGATACAATATTCTTCCATAGACATAACATGGGATTTTTTTGAAAAATGACCTTAATTGGGATCGTGTATAAAGAAAACTAATCATTCGTTACGTTTGGGAACCATCTTAAATGAAAGATAACAGTCCATAGATGTGCCTTTTCTTAGTTTCATTAAGATCAATTAAGTTTAAGTATCGATTTTTATCATTATTAACACATACTTTGACTTACGTTGTTTTGGGTATTGGAATTACGGCGTTTTACCACTGTTAGAGACACGCATTTTAGCCCTAATTTTTTATATTGGACTTACGGCGTTTTTGTCGTGATTCACGCCGTTAGAGGGATATTAAGCAAGAAAAACATTGCATTTGAGCTCTTGTAGGTGCGTTGCCCGGGTTCTTGTGGGTACTTGTGGGTGCTGGTAGGTACTTGTGGGTGCTGGTAGGTACTTGTGGGTACTTGTGGGTGCTTGTGGGTACTTGTGGGTGCTTGTAGGTACTTGTGGGTACTTGTGGGTGCTTGTAGGTACTTGTGGGTGCTTGTAGGTACTTGTGGGTGCTTGTAGGTACTTGTGGGTGCTTGTAGGTACTTGTGGGTGCTTGTAGGTACTTGTGGGTTCTTGTGGGTTGTTGTGGGTTCTTGTGGGTTCTTGTGGGTACTTGTGGGTGCTTGTGGGTACTTGTGGGTGCTTGTAGGTACTTGTGGGTTCTTGTGGGTACTTGTGGGTTGTTGTGGGTACTTGTGGGTTCTTGTGGGTTCTTGTGGGTACTTGTGGGTTCTTGTGGGTACTTGTAGGTACTTGTGGGTTCTTGTGGGTGCTTGTAGGTACTTGTGGGTGCTTGTAGGTACTTGTAGGTACTTGTGGGTTCTTGTGGGTACTTGTAGGTACTTGTGGGTTCTTGTGGGTTCTTGTGGGTACTTGTGGGTGCTTGTAGGTACTTATGGGTGCTTGTGGGTGCTTGTAGGTACTTGTGGGTGCTTGTAGGTACTTGTAGGTGCTTGTGGGTACTTGTGGGTGCTTGTAGGTACTTGTGGGTTCTTGTGGGTACTTGTGGGTTGTTGTGGGTACTTGTGGGTTCTTGTGGGTTCTTGTGGGTACTTGTAGGTACTTGTGGGTTCTTGTGGGTACTTGTAGGTACTTGTGGGTTCTTGTGGGTACTTGTGGGTGCTTGTGGGTACTTGTGGGTGCTTGTAGGTACTTATGGGTACTTATGGGTACTTGTAGGTAATTGTGGGTACTTGTGGGTGCTGGTAGGTACTTGTGGGTGCTGGTAGGTACTTGTGGGTACTTGTGGGTGCTTGTGGGTACTTGTGGGTGCTTGTAGGTACTTGTGGGTACTTGTGGGTGCTTGTAGGTACTTGTGGGTGCTTGTAGGTACTTGTGGGTGCTTGTAGGTACTTGTGGGTGCTTGTAGGTACTTGTGGGTGCTTGTAGGTACTTGTGGGTTCTTGTGGGTTCTTGTGGGTTCTTGTGGGTTCTTGTGGGTTCTTGTGGGTACTTGTGGGTGCTTGTGGGTACTTGTGGGTGCTTGTAGGTACTTGTGGGTTCTTGTGGGTACTTATGGGTTGTTGTGGGTACTTGTGGGTTCTTGTGGGTTCTTGTGGGTACTTGTAGGTACTTGTGGGTTCTTGTGGGTGCTTGTAGGTACTTGTGGGTGCTTGTAGGTACTTGTAGGTACTTGTGGGTTCTTGTGGGTACTTGTAGGTACTTGTGGGTTCTTGTGGGTACTTGTGGGTTCTTGTGGGTACTTGTGGGTGCTTGTAGGTACTTATGTGTACTTTTAGGTACTTATGGGTACTTGTAGGTACTTGTAGGCACTTGTAGGTACTTATGGGTACTTGTGGGTGCTTGTGGGTACTTGTGGGTGCTTGTAGGTACTTATGGGTACTTATGGGTACTTGTAGGTAATTGTGGGTACTTGTGGGTGCTTGTAGGTACTTATGGGTGCTTGTAGGTACTTGTGGGTGCTTGTGGGTGCTTGTAGGTACTTGTGGGTGCTTGTAGGTACTTGTGGGTTCTTGTGGTTCTTGTGGGTACTTGTGGGTTCTTGTGGGTACTTGTGGGTTCTTTTGGGCGCTTGTAGGTACTTGTGGGTTCTTGTGGGTACTTGTGGGTTCTTGTGGGTTCTTGTGGGTACTTGTGGGTTCTTGTGGGTACTTGTGGGTTCTTGTGGGTACTTGTGGGTTCTTGTGGGTTCTTGTGGGTGCTTGTAGGTGCTTGTAGGTACTTGTGGGTACTTGTGGTTGCTTGTGGGTTCTTGTGGGTACTTGTGGGTGCTCTTAGGTACTTGTGGGTGTTTGTAGGTACTTGTGGGTGTTTGTAGGTACTTGTGGGTTGTTGTGGGTACTTGTGGGTTCTTGTGGGTACTTGTGGGTTCTTGTGGGTACTTGTAGGTACTTGTGGGTTCTTGTGGGTGCTTGTAGGTACTTGTGGGTGCTTGTAGGTACTTGTATGTACTTGTGGGTTCTTGTGGGTACTTGTAGGTACTTGTGGGTTCTTGTGGGTACTTGTGGGTGCTTGTGGGTACTTGTGGGTGCTTGTAGGTACTTATGGGTGCTTGTAGGTACTTGTGGGTACTTGTAGGTACTTGTGGGAACTTGTAGGTACTTGTGGGTACTTATGGGCACTTGTAGGTACTTATGGGTACTTGTAGGTACTTGTGGGTGCTTGTGGGTACTTGTGGGTGCTTGTAGGTACTTATGGGTACTTGTGGGTAATTGGTGGGCTTGTGGGTACTTGTGGGTGCTTGTAGGTACTTATGGGTGCTTGTAGGTACTTATGGGTACTTGTAGGTACTTGGAGGCACTTGTAGGTACTTATGGGTACTTGTAGGTACTTGTGGGTGCTTGTGGGTACTTGTGGGTGCTTGTAGGTACTTATGGGTACTTTTAGGTACTTATGGGTACTTGTGGGTACTTATGGGTACTTTTAGGTACTTATGGGTACTTGTGGGTAATTGTGGGTACTTGTGGGTGCTTGTGGGTACTTGTGGGTACTTGTGGGTTCTTGTGGGTACTTGTGGGTTCTTGTGGGTACTTGTAGGTACTTGTGGTTCTTGTGGGTACTTGTAGGTACTTGTGGGTGCTTGTAGGTACTTATGGGTACTTATGGGTACTTGTAGGTAATTGTGGGTACTTGTGGGTGCTGGTAGGTACTTGTGGGTGCTTGTAGGTACTTGTGGGTACTTGTGGGTTGCTTGTGGGTACTTGTGGGTGCTTGTAGGTACTTGTGGGTACTTGTGGGTGCTTGTAGGTACTTGTGGGTGCTTGTAGGTACTTGTGGGTGCTTGTAGGTACTTGTGGGTGCTTGTAGGTACTTGTGGGTGCTTGTAGGTACTTGTGGGTTCTTGTGGTTGTTGTGGGTTCTTGTGGGTTCTTGTGGGTTCTTGTGGGTACTTGTGGGTGCTTGTGGTACTTGTGGGTGCTTGTAGGTACTTGTGGGTTCTTGTGGGTACTTGTGGTTTTGTGGGTACTTGTGGTTCTTGTGGGTTCTTGTGGGTTCTTGTGGGTACTTGTAGGGTACTTGTGGGTTCTTGTGGGTGCTTGTAGGTACTTGTGGGTGCTTGTAGGTACTTGTAGGTACTTGTGGGTTCTTGTGGGTACTTGTAGGTACTTGTGGGTGCTTGTGGGTACTTGTGGGTTCTTGTGGGTACTTGTGGGTGCTTGTAGGTACTATGGGTACTTTTAGGTACTTATGGGTACTTGTAGGTACTTGTAGGCACTTGTAGGTACTTATGGGTACTTGTGGGTGCTTGTGGGTACTTGTGGGTGTCCTGTAGGTACTTATGGTACTTATGGGTACTTGTAGGTAATTGTGGGTACTTGTGGGTGCTTGTAGGTACTTATGGGTGCTTGTAGGTACTTGTGGTGCTTGTGGGTGCTTGTAGGTACTTGTGGGTGCTTGTAGGTACTTGTGGGTNTTTCAAAAGATTTTCCTATTAATTAGCTTGCCACCTTTTCCAAAATATTCTCCTATTAATTAGCTGCCACCTTTCCAAAATATTCTCTAATTAATTATCTGACATCTTTCCAAAATATTTCTATTATTGCTAATAAATTGTTCGTGGTAAGAGGCGGGCTTTTAATACTCATATAAATAATCTTTTTACCTCCCCAAACAAGGTTGGGTTGGGTTAGGTTAGGTTAGGTTAGGTTACGATTGCTTAGGTTAGGTTAGGATAGGGTAGGTGAGGTTCGCCGTAATTAAAACGTAGTTAAAATAAGGTCGTAATACATTTTCAACTCACATTTATTTTAACAATAATAAGTTGTGAAATTAAAATATATTTAATGCAAAACCAACAGTATGTCTTCTTTCAGTTTCATAGAATTTCGGTCCAATGGGACTATAATAAAATCGCACCTTTGGCTACGTTCGGTCGAATGGGACCCCAAAAAAAACCCCCTTCTGTCGAATGGGAATTCGGTTCAATGGGACCAAAGCGAGTTGAAAGTTCCCCTGTAGTTATCCGGGTTTTTTGGATCCCTTTCTTAAACAAAGGTATGCTTTGGCCTCTTTCCAATTTTTTGGGAACTCATGCTGGGTTATGGACATGTTAACCAGTTTCGTCACACAAGGTGTTTAAACTATTCTAAATTTTTATCAGTTTACTCGACAAGCCGTCAATGCCTACTGCTTTTGAGGGTTTAAATTTTTTAAGTAATGAAAGTTATCTCCTCGGTTACCTCTCTTAGACTGAAAACGAAGTCATGAAAATTAGTTTCATCATTATTCGTATCTAAGGTTCCTTTTAGTTTACACTGGTTTTTCGTGGAAATGTTCATTTAGGATTTAGCAATTTCTAAGTTGGATTTATATTCTGTCCATTGTTTTTATTAATGAGATGTAGTTTTCTTTTCTTCCTTAATATTATGTTTAATTATTCATATAAATTACTTCCACCTTTGATTTTGGTTTGAAAGAACGTCTTCTTAGCATTTTATTAGTTTGTTAACTAGATTTCGTAGTATTTATAATTATCTATTTGTGTGTTTTGAGTATGTGATTTTCTTTTCATAATGTCCCTAAGGTGCATAGCATGTTTAATTTCTTCACTTAGCCATGGAGGGCTGTTTATAGTTTTCCGTTTGGAAATTAAGGGTGCATGCTTGTTTACGTCATAGTTATACAATTCTGTATCACATCAACTCCCTCATTTAGATTCTCTATAGTAATATTTTCAGGTTTTTTATCAGATCTATTACGAAATTTTCTGGATTGAATTTCCTAAAATCCGTATTAAATCAATTACTTTTTCAATTTAGGGCATTTCTTTTTCCTAATACATAGAGTCAAATCGTCGTCTGATGAACCTGTGCGTATCACCTCATCATAAACTATTCTATCAGGTCTTGTAGTGAATATTAGATCTAAAAGTCTTTCGGTCGTTGGGGTTATTCGGGTCGGTTTGTCCACTATTTGTTTAAATTTAATCATTGTATTTTTTAAGGCCCTAACTCTTGGTAAAGTTGGCTTGTGAAGATAAGCACAGTTTAAATCCCCCAGTAATAACACTTCAATCTCTTTATACTCTTGTTGGATTTGGTTAAGTTGTTGATCAAGTTCATCAAATGTCTCCTTGAAGTTTAAATTGGTGGGCAGTAACATGCCCCTATTAATACTGGTTTACAGTTAGGTTCATTAAATTCGCACCATAATAATTCTAGATTTTTATTCACGTTTTGTACTATTTTTTGGGCCACTGTGACATTGAGGTCATTTCGATAATATACGCAAACACCACCACCTCGTTTATTGCGTCTGTCTAATCTAACTAAGCTGTAACCTGCCATAGCTACTGTAATGTTAGGAATATCTGGCTTTAGCCATGTTCTGAGATGGCTAAAATATCAATTTTAAAAGAGAGTAATAAATTATTATGTCCTCTAGATGGCTTCTAATACCTCGAATATTTATATGCGCAATTCTTAGACCACGTATTGAAAGTTTTATGTTATGGCCATAATTTGTATTATTAAAGGGCGCGTTCTTCTTATTCCTGGGCTTGCCTGATTGTCAGACCATATCTACGTCATCTACCGATTTCGTAGGGATGGTTTATTTCTTGGTTCCCGATATCGTCGGATTATGAAAGGGTTTGGCCAGTTCTCAAGGTTCAAAATGGTTAAATCATCCCTTTGAGTAGCCTCTAATGAGAATGACTTTTTCCATTTTGATACTGTCTCTCGTTCCGTTACTATGACATCAGTAACTCCAAAATCTTCTAGGTGTGACTTTATGTCCAATGTAGTGGTGGTACTTGGGCAATTAGTAACACATATTGGAGTCGTGGAGAATTGGATAGTTTTATTCCTTCAGGCTCCTCGTTATTTCCCAGATTTTTTCAAACCTGGTTTTTCGCGAGTGAGCTTGTGACAATATATACCTGACGGCCATGATTCAGGTCGCAAGATGTTCTCTTGTTTTGTTGTTGATGAAAGATGAAACAATTATACTGAGATGTAGGAGATTCTGAGATCCATGTGAATTTTATATCTATTACTTCGATGCCGTTGATTTCGATGTGTATTTTTTCATTAGCCCTAATGTTGTCGTTTTTGAACAATTTCCGATGAAGTAATCGTGTAGATTAAGCACATTTTTAAATCTTGATGTTTCATTTTTCCTACCGGCATTTTGCCCACGAATCTCTTGTCATGCAGCGTTGTTTGACTTCGAGGTCCTTCATTATTCCTTGGTTCGATCGTGTGACCTGAGTATTGGTCTCTTGTCGCCTATGTACTTGTTGAAACAAATCTGTATATGGCTTCTTTTTAAAAGGTTGATTAGTAATTGCTGATAATTTATTAGTCTTCTGAATTGTTGATGCTGCTATAAATTGAACGTCACTTTCTACATTCTCTCCTGCATCTAAATTTAATTGTGGTCTCGTCGCATATTTAGCTTCAAGTGATTTAACGTTTGCCGTAATCGATTCCCTGAAGTCTGTAAATTCAGTCTCAAGAGAATCTAATTGTTGACTCATAACCTGGTTGGTATTGAAATGTACATTGTCTTCAGTAAATTCTTTGATCATTACTTCTTGGTCCGCTAGGTCCGAGGCTAGACTTGATATCTGCTTGGACATGGATTCAAGAGTTTCATCTATGGTTGCTTTAATTTTATTAAAGTCCGATGCAAATTGTTTAAGGGAAATTAAGGTTGTAATGCAAGCTGAGCACATCCAAAATGATCCACCGAGGGCCTCCTTAAGGTTTCACATAGAAGGTGGAACCATTTATCACACATACCACAATGGATCATTGTCCCATGTTTTGATTTCCTCCGTTAAACTGGCACTTATCACTGCAATGTTTCGACGTTTTCACCATCGTTATTAATATAATCCACGCTAAAAATCGCGACTCGTTCACGTCGCGTAAAATAAATATATTTAAAGTATAGTAGTACGTAAAAACTTAGTCAAATAATAATAAAGGTTTTAAAAAATCTAAAATGGACTACCTAAGCCTAGGCTTAGGGTTATCGGAGCAGAAAAAACTATTCTCCCGTAACAACCGTCTGGAACCTCGATTCGTAAATCCGTTTTGACTAACGTACGAGACATTGAAGATACAGTATAATCGTACGCACTGTAACAAGGTTGATTTTGAAAAAAGATAATTTTCTATTTATTTATTTAATTACCTGTACAAGTCATATCCTGCCGATTTATCCGATGTTTTGGTAGGGGTAAACGCGTTCGATGATATTTTCACGTATTTCACCAGGCAGTTTCGCGGAGACGAAGTAGTCATGTTAGCTGTAGAACTAAACTTTTATTTTTTTTTCTTTAACTTAATCAATCAAAGCGAGAGCGGGAATGGATAACAATAGTAGAGATTCGTAGCTTTTTATATGTAGAACGTCAAAACACTTGAGAAAATTGGTAAAATTTTATTTGGAGATTTATTAGTTTAATAATGTTGAAAAGTGGTGAAATATGGAGGTTGTGGATTTTTGTTAAAAATTTTATTTGGAGATTTATTGATTTAATAAGAACATGTAGTTTAATTTATTGCTATTTGCTCCAAACCTACATACTCAGGGAAATCAAATCGAAACTTAAAGTCGACACACTCTAAAATACACTAAAATAACAATAGAACAAATAAAAAACTTAAATTACAACAAAATACACTAAAACTACAATAAAGCACACTAAAATCCACTAAAACTGCAATAAAACACATTAAAAATCACTTAAACTGTAATAAAACACTCTAGAAAACTTAAATTACAACAAAGCACACTTTAATTCACTAAAACTACAATAGAACACACTAAAATTACAATAAAACACACTAAAATTACAATAGAAAACTTAAATTACAACAAAACACACTATAATACACTAAACCTACAATAAAACACACACTAAAATACGCTGAAAGTACACCCCTACGGGCACACGATTGACACTTGGGGACCGATAAGGAGTGATTGACATCTGAGGACCCAATTAACTATAGTTCATTAAAAAGAGGATTTCATAATTAGTTGAGCGCCGTAAAGCATATAATTAAACACTCGCTGTGGAAAAGAACCCAAGACATTTATATGTAGGGACCTGAAAACACATGATATTTTCACCGCATAAATGGGGACCTTAATTCCAGATTACTTTCAAATTTCAGATATAGATGTCGCTAGGTGAAAGTCCCCACTTGTTAATGAAGTCACTGCGTTTATCTTGTAAGTGTATAATCAAAAAATGTCCCCAGATATAAGGTAGGAAGACGGTTTAGGTCCCCACTTGTAAACCTGAAATCAGCTCAAAACTTAAGTGTTAAGCCTTTAAAAGGTCCGATTACCTAAATTTCATTATAATAATCAATATTTAAACTATAAAATTAAAATATACATGAAATTAGAAAATGTGTGTTTAAAAGACCCCACTTGTCTGTTGAAATGACAGTGAAGGTCCCCACTTGTAAATTTATCGAGTGTGAAAATGAAATTGAAATACTTGATGGAACCATATAGGATTTGACACTAATTCAAAACCTAATAATTTATACACAAATGTCCCCAGATATAAGGTTTGAAGACGGTTTAGGTCCCCACTTGTAAACCTGAAATTAGCTCAAAACTTAGGTGTTAAGCTAAAAATAGGACTGATTACTTAAATTTCATTCTGATAATCAATATTTTAACTATAAAATTATAATATACATGAAATTTGAAAATGTGTGTTTAAAAGACCCCACTTGTCTGTTGAAATGACTGTGAAGGTCCCCACTTGTAAATTTATCGAGTGTGAAAAATGAAATTGAAATACCTGATGGAACCATATAGGCTTCGACACTAATTCAAAATCTAATAATTTATACACAAATGTCCCCAGATATAAGGTTGGAAGACGGTTTAGGTCCCCACTTGTAAACCTGAAATTATCTCAAAACTTAAGTGTTAAGCCTTTAAAAGGTCCGATTACCTAAATTTCATTATAATAATCAATATTTAAACTATAAAATTAAAATATACATGAAATTAGAAAATGTGTGTTTAAAAGACCCCACTTGTCTGTTGAAATGACGGTGAAGGTCCCCACTTGTAAATTTATCGAGTGTGAAAAATGAAATTGAAATACCTGATGGAACCATATAGGCTTCGACACTAGTACAAAATCTAATAATTTATACACAAATGTCCCCAGATATAAGGTTGGAAGACTGTTTAGGTCCCCACTTGTAAACCTGAAATCAGCTCAAAACTTAAGTGTTAAACTAGAAATAGGACTGATTACTTAAATTTCATTCTGATAATCAATATTTTAACTATAAAATTATAATATACATGAAATTTGAAAATGTGTGTTTAAAAGACCCCACTTGTCTGTTGAAATGACTGTGAAGGTCCCCACTTGTAAATTTATCGAGTGTGAAAAATGAAATTGAAATACCTGATGGAACCATATAGGCTTCGACACTAGTACAAAATCTAATAATTTATACACAAATGTCCCCAGATATAAGGTTGGAAGACTGTTTAGGTCCCCACTTGTAAACCTGAAATCAGCTCAAAACTTACGTGTTAAGCCTTTTAAAGGTCCGATTACCTAAATTTCATTATAATAATCAATATTTAAACTATAAAATTAAAATATACATGAAATTAGAAAATGTGTGTTTAAAAGACCCCACTTGTCTGTTGAAATGACTGTGAAGGTCCCCACTTGTAAATTTATCGAGTGTGAAAAATGAAATTGAAATACCTGATGGAACCATATAGGCTTCGACATTAATTCAAAACCTAATAATTTATACACAAATGTGTCCAGATATAAGGTTGGAAGACTGTTTAGGTCCCCACTTGTAAACCTGAAATTAGCTCAAAACTTAAGTGTTAAACTAGAAATAGGACTGATTACTTAAATTTCATTCTGATAATCAATATTTTAACTATAAAATTATAATATACATGAAATTTGAAAATGTGTGTTTAAAAGACCCCACTTGTCTGTTGAAATGACTGTGAAGGTCCCCACTTGTAAATTTATCGAGTGTGAAAAATGAAATTGAAATACCTGATGGAACCATATAGGCTTCGACACTAGTACAAAATCTAATAATTTATACACAAATGTCCCCAGATATAAGGTTGGAAGACTGTTTAGGTCCCCACTTGTAAACCTGAAATTAGCTCAAAACTTAAGTGTTAAACTAGAAATAGGACTGATTACTTAAATTTCATTCTGATAATCAATATTTTAACTATAAAATTATAATATACATGAAATTTGAAAATGTGTGTTTAAAAGACCCCACTTGTCTGTTGAAATGACTGTGAAGGTCCCCACTTGTAAATTTATCGAGTGTGAAAAATGAAATTGAAATACCTGATGGAACCATATAGGCTTCGACACTAATTCAAAACCTAATAATTTATATACAAATGTGTCCAGATATAAGGTTGGAAGGCGGTTGTAAACCTGAAATTAGCTCAAAACTTAAGTGTTAAACTAGAAATAGGACTGATTACTTAAATTTCATTCTGATAATCAATATTTTAACTATAAAATTATAATATACATGAAATTTGAAAATGTGTGTTTAAAAGACCCCACTTGTCTGTTGAAATGACTGTGAAGGTCCCCACTTGTAAATTTATCGAGTGTGAAAAATGAAATTGAAATACCTGATGGAACCATATAGGCTTCGACACTAGTACAAAATCTAATAATTTATACACAAATGTCCCCAGATATAAGGTTGGAAGGCGGTTGTAAACCTGAAATTAGCTCAAAACTTAAGTGTTAAACTAGAAATAGGACTGATTACTTAAATTTCATTCTGATAATCAATATTTTAACTATAAAATTATAATATACATGAAATTTGAAAATGTGTGTTTAAAAGACCCCACTTGTCTGTTGAAATGACTGTGAAGGTCCCCACTTGTAAATTTATCGAGTGTGAAAAAAGAAATTGAAATACCTGATGGAACCATATAGGCTTCGACACTAATTCAAAATCTAATAATTTATACACAAATGTCCCCAGATATAAGGTTGGAAGACTGTTTAGGTCCCCACTTGTAAACCTGAAATTAGCTCAAAACTTAAGTGTTAAGCCTTTAAAAGGTCCGATTACCTAAATTTCATTATAATAATCAATATTTAAACTATAAAATTAAAATATACATGAAATTAGAAAATGTGTGTTTAAAAGACCCCACTTGTCTGTTGAAATGACGGTGAAGGTCCCCACTTGTAAATTTATCGAGTGTGAAAAATGAAATTGAAATACCTGATGGAACCATATAGGCTTCGACACTAATTCAAAACCTAATAATTTATACACAAATGTCCCCAGATATAAGGTTGGAAGGCGGTTGTAAACCTGAAATTAGCTCAAAACTTAAGTGTTAAACTAGAAATAGGACTGATTACTTAAATTTCATTCTGATAATCAATATTTTAACTATAAAATTATAATATACATGAAATTTGAAAATGTGTGTTTAAAAGACCCCACTTGTCTGTTGAAATGACTGTGAAGGTCCCCACTTGTAAATTTATCGAGTGTGAAAAATGAAATTGAAATACCTGATGGAACCATATAGGCTTCGACACTAGTACAAAATCTAATAATTTATACACAAATGTCCCCAGATATAAGGTTGGAAGACTGTTTAGGTCCCCACTTGTAAACCTGAAATTAGCTCAAAACTTAAGTGTTAAACTAGAAATAGGACTGATTACTTAAATTTCATTCTGATAATCAATATTTTAACTATAAAATTATAATATACATGAAATTTGAAAATGTGTGTTTAAAAGACCCCACTTGTCTGTTGAAATGACTGTGAAGGTCCCCACTTGTAAATTTATCGAGTGTGAAAAATGAAATTGAAATACCTGATGGAACCATATAGGCTTCGACACTAATTCAAAACCTAATAATTTATATACAAATGTGTCCAGATATAAGGTTGGAAGGCGGTTGTAAACCTGAAATTAGCTCAAAACTTAAGTGTTAAACTAGAAATAGGACTGATTACTTAAATTTCATTCTGATAATCAATATTTTAACTATAAAATTATAATATACATGAAATTTGAAAATGTGTGTTTAAAAGACCCCACTTGTCTGTTGAAATGACTGTGAAGGTCCCCACTTGTAAATTTATCGAGTGTGAAAAATGAAATTGAAATACCTGATGGAACCATATAGGCTTCGACACTAGTACAAAATCTAATAATTTATACACAAATGTCCCCAGATATAAGGTTGGAAGGCGGTTGTAAACCTGAAATTAGCTCAAAACTTAAGTGTTAAGCTAGAAATAGGACTGATTACTTAAATTTCATTATAATAATCAATATTTAAACTATAAAATTAAAATATACATAAAATTAGAAAATGTGTGTTTAAAAGACCCCACTTGTCTGTTGAAATGACTGTGAAGGTCCCCACTTGTAAATTTATCGAG
This sequence comes from Phalangium opilio, assembly GCA_019434445.1. Taxonomy (NCBI): domain Eukaryota; kingdom Metazoa; phylum Arthropoda; class Arachnida; order Opiliones; family Phalangiidae; genus Phalangium; species Phalangium opilio. The sequence continues at coordinate 7,714 of JAEQBA010000209.1, read as the reverse complement.
TGTGAAAAATGAAATCGAAATACTTGATTGAACCATATAGGCTTAGACACTAATTCAAAATCTAATAATTTATACACAAATGTCCCCAGATATAAGGTTGGAAGACTGTTTAGGTCCCCACTTGTAAACCTGAAATTATCTCAAAACTTAAGTGTTAAGCTTTAAAAGGTCCGATTACCTAAATTTCATTATAATAATCAATATTTAAACTATAAAATTAAAATATACATGAAATTAGAAAATGTGTGTTTAAAAGACCCCACTTGTCTGTTGAAATGACGGTGAAGGTCCCCACTTGTAAATTTATCGAGTGTGAAAAATGAAATTGAAATACCTGATGGAACCATATAGGCTTCGACACTAGTACAAAATCTAATAATTTATACACAAATGTCCCCAGATATAAGGTTGGAAGACTGTTTAGGTCCCCACTTGTAAACCTGAAATCAGCTCAAAACTTAAGTGTTAAACTAGAAATAGGACTGATTACTTAAATTTCATTCTGATAATCAATATTTTAACTATAAAATTATAATATACATGAAATTTGAAAATGTGTGTTTAAAAGACCCCACTTGTCTGTTGAAATGACTGTGAAGGTCCCCACTTGTAAATTTATCGAGTGTGAAAAATGAAATTGAAATACCTGATGGAACCATATAGGCTTCGACACTAGTACAAAATCTAATAATTTATACACAAATGTCCCCAGATATAAGGTTGGAAGACTGTTTAGGTCCCCACTTGTAAACCTGAAATTAGCTCAAAACTTAAGTGTTAAGCCTTTAAAAGGTCCGATTACCTAAATTTCATTATAATAATCAATATTTAAACTATAAAATTAAAATATACATGAAATTAGAAAATGTGTGTTTAAAAGACCCCACTTGTCTGTTGAAATGACTGTGAAGGTCCCCACTTGTAAATTTATCGAGTGTGAAAAATGAAATTGAAATACTTGATGGAACCATATAGGATTTGACACTAATTCAAAACCTAATAATTTATACACAAATGTCCCCAGATATAAGGTTTGAAGACGGTTTAGGTCCCCACTTGTAAACCTGAAATTAGCTCAAAACTTAGGTGTTAAGCTAAAAATAGGACTGATTACTTAAATTTCATTCTGATAATCAATATTTTAACTATAAAATTATAATATACATGAAATTAGAAAATGTGTGTTTAAAAGACCCCACTTGTCTGTTGAAATGACTGTGAAGGTCCCCACTTGTAAATTTATCGAGTGTGAAAAATGAAATTGAAATACCTGATGGAACCATATAGGCTTCGACACTAATACAAAATCTAATAATTTATACACAAATGTCCCCAGATATAAGGTTGGAAGACGGTTTAGGTCCCCACTTGTAAACCTGAAATTAGCTCAAAACTTAAGTGTTAAGCTAGAAATAGGACTGATTATTTAAATTTCATTCTGATAATCATTATTTTAGCTATAAAATTATAATATACATGAAATTTGAAAATTTTGATTAAAAGACCCCACGTATCTGTTGAAATGACAGTGAAGGCCCCACTTGTAAGTTTTTTGAGTGTTAAAAAATACTTAAGAAAATTTTCCATTTATTCTATTAGTTGACTCTCACAACTTTCCTGAAGCACCGAAATATCGGTATGTTATCGATTAGGCGTGTTATCAAAACAGCATTGTCCAAAACGGCTTTTTCATAAACGCGTTTGCCATTATAGCCATTGCTCGTTTCAGCGCATTTTGATTACAGCGTTTACATCTTGAGCGTTGTATCGTATTGTTGAAGGTATAAGTATTAGGGCTCGGCATTATCTATCCATCATCCACGTTATTTTATCCATAATCCATAATTATCAACAGAAGTTGTATATTAAATAGAATTATGTCTACAACATTTATCTATAAATAATCGATTATTCACTAATTTACGGATAGCGGATGGATAATGCCGAGCTCTAATTAGTATTGATTTCAGCTTTAGGTTTGAATTTTAATGGTTGTCAAACAAACAATTTCGTGGTCTAGTGTGTTAATGCGTTTTAATGTTTGGTTGGGATGGATTATTTGAACTCCTATAAATTACCTTCCACCTTATCCAAAATATCCTCCTATTAATTAGCTGCCACCTTTTCCAAAATATTCTCCTATTAGCTGCCACCTTTTCCAAAATATTCTCCTATTAATTAGCTGCCTTTTTTTCCAAAATATTCTCCTATTAATTACCTACCACCTTTTCCAAAACATCCTCCTAATAGTTAGCTGCCCCCTTTTCCAAAATATTTTCCTATTAATTAGCTGCGACCTTTTCGAAAATATACTCATATTAATTTGCTGCTACCTTTTCCAGAATATATTCCGCGAACCAGTCCATAACCTGAGGATCACAAACGGTTATGAAACGCTGTAGCGCTAAACCGCTGGTTGGGAAAATAGCGCTATATTGAGAAACGCGGAAAAAGCAGCCGCTGTTTTGGGAAATAGCGCTGTATTGAGAAACGCGGAAACAGCAACTGCGGTTTTGCTTCAACGCGGTTTTGCAAACCGCTGTTTTGGGCATTGCTTTATTCCAAAACGCTCTTTTGAAAACCGGTCAACTACCCGTGAACCCAAATATCAAGGTAATTACGTGAGAAATGTATGTCAGTTTTTACCCTAAATCAGAAAGTGATGAATCGTTGGTTACGTTAATTTCAAAAATATATTGATGATTTCCAAACCGAAATTTCTTGAGATTTCGCTCAAACTCTGAGTATAGTTGCTAAACAAAGATTTTACTCGGGGGAAAGAGATACCGCTCAAACTCTGAGTATAGTTGTTAAACATAGATTTTACTCGGGGGAAAGAGATACAAGAAATCTGAGCGTGCTAATTAATTAGTTAGCTATTTAAAAATCTAATTAATTGGCATTTTTCACTAATTGAAAATGGTAATTGAATTTCAATTAATTTACAGCTAATTGAGAAATAATTATAATAACTAAGTGTGCATCGGAAAGGCATTTATCTATTATAAAATTAATTAGATTTAGTTTTGGCATATTAGCCAATTGGATTTTCAATTAATCTCTTTCGACGATTTGAAGTAAAAAGAATCGAGTTTCATCTAAACGAGAGAGAATGCATCCCACTACCAGTAGCGAGGAGGGAACAAAATTGTTATCCCATCCACTGTTTCCTCTCTCTCTCTCACAGTGAAGTCTATGGCTCTTTCGTGAATCGTAACTCCCGTATTTTGATGTTTTCATGATTTTTCCTTCTTGAATTAATAGCAGTGCCCATGGATTTATAACTCCGGGGTCCGTTTTAGGAGCAGTGGCAAGAAAAATTATGAAATGAAACTAGATTTAGCATGACGGAAGTTTCGAGGCTTGGCTCATTTCTCGAGAGTACATTTTAGGCTTCCATACCCCTTTATCGAAAACATTAAATGCATTACCAAAGCCGGAGTAGGAAGTCTATGGGCACTTTTAAGGCGTTATTTGTTACTTACAGTTTCTTTTTTGACCCTAATTATACAGGTAATTAATTAGAAATTTGAAATAGTAATTTTTTTGGTTTAAAAATTTATGACTAATTTATCATTGAATTTAATTATTTTATGCCTAATTGCTAATTGGCTAATTAATTAGTTAAAAAACATTTTTCTAATTGCTATTTATAATTATTTACAGTTATTAGCACAGCTTAGCATGCAATTAACATATTAGAAGCATTCATGTTTTTTTGAGGTTTTATAAGATGCAAACAATTTTCACTAGCGCGATTGCGCTAAACATTTTCCTACTATTGAAGCTTTTTGTTATTACAGGCTAATAAGAGAAACCTTAATTAATTCTATGATGCTAGAACATATCAATTTAAGACTAGAGATGTTAAACAAGCTAAATACGAATGATATTGCAAAAAACTTCGAGAAGATTTGGTATGGCATTGTATTTTATAAACGTTGTTTTACTTATTTATAACAAATTTCTTTATAACGGTGTTTTCATTCCTAAATTTATCGATATTTCAAAATAACAAATGGCTTGAAAAGAAAATTATTTGTAACCACTAAATATTTTGCTTTAAAATTGTCTTAGTTCTTTTAATTTACCTCCCTTGTAATTTTAACAATTACTTGAAAAGAAGTCTATTAAATATTTAAACCACACTTTCTAAATACGATTGAAACAAAGTTTTTCTACCCTTTGAGTCTATTCATTTAGAGCTGTACTTCTAGACCTTCCAGAGTCAAAATATAATAGATAACAAAGGTAGGATCCTCAATTATTCATAATAGATAAATCGCGCCAGCATTTATTACAAATATTTTAAATCCTACGACTCATACCGTTCGAAGTTCTCTGTTTGAACTTTCCATCTCTAGGCATTGATTGGCGATTGAGTCTCGAGTAATCAATTATGGCTTTAAAAACTATTTAAACGCTTCAATTTGCCTAATTTATTTTGAATCCGAATTATTACTTATTAATATTTTCAATCCACCATAAGGGCATTAGCATGTTCCATAAGTTTGTCACTGGTAACTGAGAGCTTGTCTTGAAGTGACGCTGGTAAAACGTCATAGATTCTGTCCAAGGCTTACCACAGACTAAATAGGAAGATGGACTGCACTCAATTCTCGCGTCGTTCTCGATAGCTCTAAGTAAGTCTCTGGCATAAGTTTCATACTTATGGAACACATGATATTAACTTATGATCCACCTTATTCCCTATAGCCAGAACATAGGCTTATCTCGGGATTTATGGGGGAGAGGTACGGGAAGAAATTCCTCTGTCGGCTGCTACTGTAGCATACGACAGACGAATTTCTTGATTTTCTTCCCGTTAATGCTCTCCACGAATCCCGAGATAGCCCCAACTTCCAACCATAGGGAAAAAGGTGGATTAGCTGGCATAACCGATAAAAATTAAATTACCCCTTGTTTTCTTATTTGAGAATGATTCGCCATCTAAAAGTAATTAATCCAACATTGATATCTCACAAATGTCTGCAATAATTCCAATTAAGCTTGGAACCAGTTTCCATTTAAACGACACTTTAATTAATCAGGATTATACTAAATTTGTGTAATTAGTCCAAAATTAACATGTTTTGAGGGAATTCCAAAATAAATGCGACCAAACCAGAAGCCTTCCAGAAGCTATATTAAACCCATAATTCGTCCAATTAGTTGCAACAATTAATTCTCCTTTTCAATAGAGATTAACGTCGATAGCGATGAAGACACTTATACGCGACTCTAAAGTCACACAGAGCCGTCGAGAGATTTGCGGGCCCCGGGAATGGTTATGTGTCGGGCCCCTGGAAAAATTTACCAACTCTTTGGGAGGGAAAATATCTGTGTTCAGAGCTGCGGGTCCACCAACTTAAGCATTCCGTGCTCTTGCATAAAGCACTCCAAATACTCCTTACTTAGGCACTTTTAAGCCCTGGTATCTTCGTTTTGGTTAATGGTGAAATTCGGAAATTGCCTACCTCTATCGCCAAATTACAAATTTGAACCTAATATAGTTTAATAAATAATTTAAATCAAATTTCCATTGTTTCACTCACTGGCCGTCCGATCATGAAAACTAAGGTACTTCTAGAAGACGAAGAAAAATAAAATTTGGGATTTATTTTGCATTTTATATATAAAGTAAGGAAAAATTTAAAAATACTGAAATTTCTTGATATATTTTTCGAGTTCTCACTTTAAAAATTATACCCATGAAAAGAAATGAGATCCTAACGGAAACACTAACGCGCAAATATACGCAAAGCTTTGCTTTGAAACTGCTACACCGTTAAAGTTCTGATATCAGATGTACGACCAATTTTCATATAAATATTTTAGAATTTTATACACAAAAAAATTTTGTCTCGTCTCTACAGCACATCAAAAATGAGATAACCAAGTGAAGATATGCATGATATAAAGGAACTGAACAAAATTTTATTTAAAACTTGGCTGTGAATGGTATTTCAGAACATTTTACGTCTAACAGGTCCAGACCGAAGCTTGTCATATTTTTACGAGTTATTGTTTTTGTACGGATAATTAGTTTAGAAGTTCATGTTCTTTAGGTTTCTTTAATTTTATCTCACAAAATATCGAGTTACAATTAAGCAACCCATTTATGAGCGACTCTGAGACGCTCTCCGTACTACTTGTTGTGTTGTTAGACTACTTATTATTAGACTACTTTTCCTAAACCCATAATAATCAGCTTTAAAATTAGAAAGCTGTTGGTATATGACTTATTGGCTTATGAAATATTTAATAATATTTATGCCTGCCCGATTGTCCGCAGTAAAGAAACCACTGTAAAAATGTTGACGTTTTTCCGTGTAGGGTTTTTCTCGAGAGAAACAAAACTTGAACCTCCGTTTATATTTTACTTTAAGTGATTCATGCTTTTTGAGAAAACGGGCGAGTAATGGAATGAGAAGAATTTAAGAGAATTCTCAAGTTTTAAAACTAGCACTCTTTATTCTCTTTTGGCCTTTCAATGTTTAAAGGGTCTGTAAAAACTAAAAAGGTCAGCAGACCGTTGAATTTTATTTTTGAAAAGTCATTATTGACGTCACCCCCCCCGCCCCATGTTAAGGAATTTTCTTTTTTTGTGTTATTGAGCCTTATCCGGCAGATGATACAATTGAGCCAATCCCAGCAGGGGCGTAGCAACTAGATGGGCAGCGGGGGCGAAGGCTCTATGGGACTTTAATAATAGGCAGCCATTTTGCCCCCGCACCAGTAGAAAATCTTGGCTCATGTTGGCTCACCCTGAATCCCAGCTCCATTTCTATTGGTACGATCGCTGCTTCTAGCAAACGCAGTGGAATTTCGGACTCTCGGAAGTGGGAATTGGAGAAACGCTGTTTGGGGCGGCTCACAACCAATCACAAACAAATTAACCTGACGTTAGGAACCGCTTTACATTTACGAAATAATTCCTCTTTGACGCGTTTTACATCAGCTGTTGATGTAAATGATTTTTAGGGAGGGTGCTTATTCAAATCAAATTCAGCGGTCCGCTGACAACTTTACAGTCCCTTTAAACTCAGTTGAAAAAAAACATTTTTTATAAGTTCTATATTTATACTTTTACAACCATTATCCCTAGAATTAAAAAAGGTCGAGATCCGCCAGGGCCCCCAAGAGGTGCGGGCCCCAGGAAAATGGCCGAATTGCCCCCCTCTCTCGACGGCCCTGAAGTCACATAACACAAGCCTGCAGTGTCCACGTGTTTAGTTATTCGTAAACCTTCGGTTGAGAAACCCAAAATGTACCCAAAGAGAACCGAAGAGTGAAACTTGCTTGTCCACTTTCAAAAATATATTAGCCCAAGTCCCAAAGGCCCCACGTCAAGTGTTGCTATCTGTCTCTGTTATCGGAACTATTTTGTCTCTTTCATGTATTATCATTATATATAAATCCGCCTACAATTCATCACGCAGATTTTCTCGTCAGAAGTAAATGAACTTAAAGCTACGACTCTATGTTAAATTTTATTTTCAACAAGCCGTTAATATAATTTTAAACATATTTAGTCTTATCAAACAAAATAAGAAACTTTCCAGATAATAATAAATACATTTCAACCATAAGATTCTGGAAATTAGAGCCGAAATTCAAAAACAAAGTTTTCGCGCCACGGTAATCTACTTCTGTCTCCTTTTTTCCAGTATTTGAACACCCTCCTACCCCAAACCCGATTTCCATCTGTTTC